>CAUJRU010000111.1:0-1200000 GCA_963277665.1 Viscum album
CCCCCCTTACATAACATTTTATGTGTAAATTATGAGATCCTCTATCACTATCATTTATCTCTATTATGAACCTTTTTGAACACATGTAACCATGATGAAATTTTGAAAGGGTTCTTTCCTTTCTTGTAACGCCCCGACCCTAGTTACCCAGAGTTGGTGCTTTATTACGTATCATTGGCACGATCACAAAAGATCAAGTCTCAAAAGACCGATTAGTTTAGCATCCTTGGAAATAGTAGATACATTTATAAGTATTACATTACATGATAAAGTGAAAACTACAATGACACATTCTCAAAAGTCCACAATCATATCCCCTCAGACTATCCCTCCAGGTCAGTCATAAAATACTTCTTCACATCCTGGGAAAAATAAAACATATAACGGGGTGAGCTCAGATGCTAATTAAAGATAACAATATAGTGGAAACTATCTTAAATAATCATTAACATTTAAGGCAATGTATAACTAAAACAAAAGCCTTTTAAACATGAAATTCAGCATAATATGGAAAAAATGAAATGAAATAATTCCATTTACTTATTCACATTGATATTCTATTAGTCGAATAATTAAATGCAATATCAAAAACCACTTCCATAATGATGGAATCCATAATGCCAGACTATTATAACCACATAGTCAAGGCCTTGTTCCAAGACTAAAAATAATATTTTGTCAAGCCCTTATGCCAAGACAATAGTTTGTCTCATTAGACATATAGATGCATCGAGGAGCTATAGCGAGCTCCACCCATAAATTAATAAGTCCACTTCATTCCTCATATGAACATGTTTAAACATAACATAAACAATCGTATTAAAAATAGCATACAAAATGTCAATAATTTCTCCATAACCATGAATGGTACAAAAATAACACATCCACAGTCAAACATATCACAAAACCTTCAATAAAATATGGATGTTTTGTATCATAATAAATCAACTTAAAATAAGTTTAAAATCCATAAAATGATGTTGACATCGATGAAATCAAAACTATATGAGAGAAATATCTCTTTTGATGAAATCATTTAAAAGTCACATAATTATAAAAGAAAACATTTAGTTTGAAAATATTCTTAAAATCTTGTAAGAGAAGCTTCGACGATCTTATAATGGCAGAAAACAGTCGCACCTGCCGTATAAGTTATAAAAACATTCTTACCTTAATTTTGTCAAAAAGTTCATAAAGTTCCTTGTTAGGAAAATGAAAGAAATATTCCTTTCAAAGCATATAAGGTCAAATAAGGGTATAAATGAATTTACACCATTTTCTACTAAAAACATTTTTCAAATAAATTTTTAAGAAACATGGATGTGGATGATAAAGAGTTCTTAGTAAATACTTATGTAAAAACAACCTTGGATAATAAAGAGATTGTGAAATTTACCCTTACCTTGTACTTTTCTATGGTCAAGGGTTGGTTAACCACCTGTATAATAGTTCAATCATTTTTATTAAATTATAAAATAACTATATAGATAAATATTATATAATATATGATCTTTTAATATTTTTTTGTTAATAATATTTTAGTATTATCGTCATTTCAGGTGTTCACTTACTCGTTTTCTTTTATATGTTTTGCTATATAAGCCGTGTTTTTTATCCATGGGTTTAATATTATTCATATCCAGAATGATTTCAAGTCCATAAACATTATTTTCAATCATAAAATGAAAATAATTATTGAATGGATACGTTGGGGAATGAATCTCATCATGTTCGTAGAGACGGTAGTCCGTACGTACTCATGAGTGGCAATATCGTTATTTTGATATTAAAATAATATTTAATTGGATGGTATATCATTTTTATCGAATCATTATCATGTTATATTTATCATTTACATCAACTACACATCCTTATTATACCCATCCAAATAATAATTTATTGAATAACAATTACACCACGACGTGGAGACGGTAAGCCGTGCGTATGCACGTAGTGTGACATGTCATTCAAAGGATGAATTGAATACTGAATATGGTTGTAAAATATTTATAATAACATCACAGTATATAGAATATACTAGAGTTATTATTTTATAATGGAAACAACAAAGAGAAAGGATGTGGAAAAATAAATGAACTTGAAAGTGGGTGGTGAAATTATTACCTCTTCTTCAGGTTCTTCCATTTGATTTGATCAAAAGGGCTCCATAGGTTGGCTTTCTGACTAATGGAAGGTCTCTATAATTATGTGAGGGAAGTTGAGAGGATATTTTGGTATGGGTTGGCCGAAAAAATAGTCTTTGAAGGTATTAATTTGAGGGAAGGGGGTGGGGGTTCCCTTTTATAAGTGGGGTGAGGGGCACCTTAAGAAAAACATAAAATATTATTTTATAATAAATTTATATTCGGTTTATAATAGAACCAAATGAATTTATTTCTTGGATAAGGTGGTTATGGGTCTAAATACACTCAACCAATAGGTTTTATATAGGTTTGAGTCACTATATTAATCTTATCTATTATATTTAACTCTTAGTTAATTAGTTTGACATTTACCATGTCTCTTTGTATTTTTATATAATTTGATTAATAAACATACTATATACTTCCAAGAGAACACAAAGTGGTTCATTAATGATTAAAATATTATTATATATTTCATTTAATCTAACCTTATATTTTTAGGAATATAATATCAATTAATAATATAATATTTTTTATAAAAATATTTTATGTAAATTTTGACACTATTTAATAATTGATTTTTTTAAGTCTTAAAATATTTATTAAATCGAAATAATGTCATTTAAGAAATTATAACATGTCATATTAACCTATAAAATTAGTTTATTTAATCAAAACTTTAAAATTTTATTTATTTTAACTTTTATAATACCAATTATTTGATTCTTTCATTAATAAAGAAAATATTGTATCATTATTGTGTCATTAATAAATTTAATTATTCACTGTGTAATAATTATAAATAAAATACTATTATGTATTAAATAATTTTATATTTATAATTAATATTCATCGTCTAAAAGATAATATATGTAACCCTAGGTAAAAATTGTTTTCATAAAAAATATATGCTTATGTCATTTTTGTATTTACATTAACTTAATTAATATAAAGTATCATCATCACTTGCAAGTGGCTCCATGGGGTTCCAAAATAGACCCAAGGATTCCCATGGTTGTATATGTATAAACAAGTAGGATTAGGACACGTTTAAGGGTAATTTAATATTATTATAATATTATTTCTTTACCCTACTTTACCGGATTTACGTTTTCACCATGGTAAATAAAATATTTACCAAAGTAATTATTCAAAATGTCTAAAAGTAAAAGTTACATATTTAAACAATTTGGAACTCTTGATTCCAAATATGTAATCCATTTTTCTAAATTAAAAACATATAAGTGGCTGAAATTAATTTAAAATTATTTCTCGTTTTCAAAAAAAAGCGTGCTTTTATGAAATAATAACTACCAAAAGATTGACACTTGTTTATGTCAAATTTAAATTTAGAATTAGTTATAATGACCTAAATTGTATTAAATTATATAAATATATTCTAATTAAAATTTCAAACCATTTAAATTCATAATTTATCACAATTAATTATTTCGATTTAAAATTTTGTTTTTAATTAAAATTTAGTAATTTTCACTATTCATCAAAATATGAAAGTTATCAGAAAAGTACCAAATATTCACCCTAAGTTAATTTTGATATTCCAAATCCAAAACCGAAGTCCATTTTTAATGATAAAATTAATTATATTTCAAAAATTTGGTATTACTATTTATAACGGCTAGTTTGTTTGGTTGTGGTGTGTGTTAAAACTCTAAGTTGCATACAACACACACTACTGCATTATTCAATGTATTTTATTCAAAGAGAAGCGTACCTTTGAAGCTTGGGGTGTTACATTCTCCCATCCATCAAATAATATTGTCCATGAAATTTCTAGAATATTACTAAATAAAAATACTCGGGTGGTCCTTCATCATAAGTTCCTCGGGTTCCCATGTTTCCTCTTCCATCTTATGGTTTCTCCATAGAACTTCTACCAAAAAAGTCATCCGGTTTATCAACCCTTGTTCTCTGGTATCAAGAATCCTGAAGGGCTCTTCACAATAAGAGAGATCGGGTTCCAGTTCTAATTCCTCATAAGTGAGTACATGCATTGGGTCGGGCATGTATTTTCTCAACAGTGATACGTAGAACATATCGTGAACTTTGGAGATACTTTGTGGCATTGCCAACCGGTAAGCTACAGCTCCAATTTTTTCTAGAATTTTGAATGGTCCGATGAACATGGGACTCAATTTCCCATCCTTACTAAATCGTATAACACTTTTCCATGGAGATTCCTTAAAGAAAACATGATCTCCTACCTAAAATTCCAATTCCTTCTTATGGTTGTCAGCATAGAACTTCTGCCTACATTGAGATTCTTTGATGTGGCTTTGGATTAACATCACCTTTTCCATCATTTCCTCCATAAGTTTTGGGACTAAGAGTTTTCTTTCTCCAACATCATCCCAACATGTTGTTGTGCAACATCTCTTTCTGTATAACGCTTCATATGGTGCAATCTAAATACTTGAATGGAAGCTATTGTTATAGGAAAATTCTACCAGAGGTAAATATTGATCCCACATTCCTTCAATGTCAAGTGATCATGATCTCAACATGTTTTCTAAGGTTTGAATAGTCCGTTCTGATTGTCCATCGGTTTGGGGGTGGTAGGCAGTGCTCAAATGAGATTCAGTATCCAAGGCCTTCTGAAGACTTTTCCAAAATCATGATGTAAAATGTGGATCATGATTATAAACAATTTATAGGGTTACTATAGGAAGTCTTATAACATCATTAATATATAGCCTTTCTAAATGTTCAACTGGTAGATCTTCTCTTATAGCAGGAAAATTTTCCGACTTGGTAAGATGATCAACAATGAACCCTATTTCATCTTTCCTTCTATGAGTCTTTGGTAGTCCCATGAAAAAGTCCATCATGATATTATCCCATTTCCACACAGGTATGTGAAGAGGATTCATTACTCTTCCAGGCTGTTTCCTTCTATCTTTCACTTGTTGAAAAACCATACATCTTTACACAAAATCGATAATCTCCCTCTTCATGGTGCCCCACCAAAAATGTTCTTTCAAATATCAATACATTTTGGTGCTCCCATGGTGTATAGTGAAATTAGATCTATGAGCATCATCTAACAATTCTATTTTCAGATCAAGTATATCGGGAACAGAAATTCTCATCCCAAATTTTAAAATTCCATCTTCATACACAAATTCACTAAATCTCTCATCATTCACATCTTTAATATTATTTTTAAACTCATCATCATCAGTCTGAGAACTCTTAATACTCTCTAGTAAAGATGGTTCGGAAACCATTTGAAATAGTGTTGATGTTTCACCTTCCATGGTAATTCTCATATCCATCTTTACTAGATCCATATATATAGGATCCTTTTCAACTCTGATCTTGTTCAAAACTACATGATCCTTTCTACTCAAAGCATTTGCCACCTTATTTTCCATCTATGGGTGGTAGTGTATCATGCAATCATAATCCTTGAGTAGTTCATGCCATCTTCCTTGCCCATGTTGTGTTCTTTCTGTGACAAAATATACTTCAAACTCTTGTGATCATTATATATATCACATTTTTCACCATAGAGTTAATTTCTCCATATCTTCAAAGCAAAGATTTCAGCAGCTAACTCAAGATCACGAGTAGGAAATTTTTTATCATGGTTTTTTAGCAGTGTTGATGCATAGGCAATGACCCTATCATTCTGCATAAGGACACAACCAAGTCCTTTCTTTGAAGCATCACAATAAATAACAAACCCATCATTCCCTAATGGTAGATTCAAGATAGGATCATTGAATAATATTCTCTTCTATTCTTCAAAATATTCTTCACACTATTTTTTCCTAACAAATTTAACCCCTTTTTGTTTGAACTTTGTTAATGGGTTAGCCAACTGGGCAAAATTCTGGATGAAACTTCGATAATAACATACAAACCAATAAAGTTGTTTAGCTTAGTTATACTCATCGGTTCTGGCCATTCTTCGATTTCTCTTGCCATAGAAGGATCAACAGAGATTTCATCCTTAGAGAAAATATGGCCAAGAAAAGAAATCACTTGAAGCTAGAATTCAAACTACCTAAAAATGTCATATAATTTGTGTCTTCTAAGAGTCTTCAGGAAAATGTGCAAGTGATTTTCATGATCTTCGTATCTTTTGGAGTATACCAAGATATCGTCAATAAATTCCACTAAAAAGTCATCAAGATATTCCTTGAAAACTATGTTCATTAGATCCATGAAAACAAAGGGTGCATTAATCAGCCCAAAAGGCATTACTGTAAACTCGTAATGCTCGTACCGGGTTCGAAATGCTGTTTTCGGAATGTCTTCCTTCTTTACACACAAATGATGATATCCAGATCGAAGGTCAATCTTTGAAATGTACTGTGTTCCATGAATTTGGTCGAATAAATCATCAATGCGAGGTAGGGGATACTTATTCTTTATTGTTATAGAATTTATCTCCATGTAGTCAATGCACAACCTCATAGATCCATCTTTCTTCTTAACAAAAAGGACAGGGGCTCCCTATGGAGAAACAATAGGGAGAATAAATACCTTATTACTCAATTCCTCTAGTTTTTTCATTAGTTCCACTAATTCCAGAGTGGACATTCTATAAGGGGTCTTCGATATGGGCCTTGAACTAGGAATTAAGTCAATGTAAAACTCAATTTCTAGTTCTGGATGATGTACATGTAAATCTTCTAGAAACACATCAACATATTCTTTCACAATAGGTACATCCTCTATTTGAACATTCCTTTCCTCAACCAAAGTTACTTCATTATCTTCCTCCCTAAATATTGAATTTAGTTGAGCTACTAGGGGTGGATCTAGATAAGAATTAGGTGGTGATGATTCTTCTCTAAAGATAAGGTGTTCTTTATCATCATCATCAAAAACTGTAACCTACTTCTTCTTACAATAAATCTTTACATCGTGATCTTAAATCCAATCCAAACCGAGGATTATATCAAATTCAATAATGGGTATGACGATGAGATCAGCAGATAAAGAAAATTTATATGCTCCAATGGGAACTGATTCACAAAACATTGTTGCAGTGATACTTCCTTTATGATTTTTAAATGAAAAGTCCCTTGTTAAATGAAATGGGAAATATAAAATTTTCGTAGAAAACTAGGAAGATATGAAACAATGTAATGATCCGGAATCAAATAAAGCATTTTCTAATCTTGAGGAAACCAATAAATTACCTGCCACTACATATTTCATAAAATCAACCTCAGCAGTAGTGATAACGTAAGCGTGGCCTTGATCCCTTGTCCTTTTATGAGTTAAGATCCCCTGACACTTAGGACATTCATTCACATAATTCCCCATCTCCCTGCAATTGTAGCACTGAACATCGATAGCTTCTTTCTTCCCCTTGCAATCATAAGCTTGGTAGCATTTTTCAACACACTTGTAACAAACTCCCATTCCCTTTAACCAAGTACAGGGGTGTTTCTTCCTAAATTTACTGCAGGATGGATATTCATCTTTTCCCTTCATACCATTATTACCATTTCAAGAGTGTTCAACATAACTCTTCTTCTCTTGCTTTTCTTTAAAGTCATAAGACATAGATAATTCCTTTTCTTTCTTGATATCACATGAGATAATGTCTTCATATGATGAGAATGATTGTGAGAATAATCCTCGATGAAGAAACAGTTTTAACACTTCAATGAAACGATCAATATTACTCCTTGGGTTATGTATATAATCTACTACATGCAATTCTAACCTTGTAATGTTAGCCTCATACTTTGCGACATTCTCGTCCTCCTTTTTCCTCAGACTCAGAAATTGCCTTTCCATATCTTCACGATGGTCATGAGGAAAGAATTTTTCTATGAAAAGCTCTTAAAACTCCATCCATTCCATATTTGATACTTCGTCATCTTCCTTTTTGTTTTTAATCAATGACCACCATTGATCAACATCTCTAGTGAGGCGGTAAACTGCCATGACAACTTTTTCCCTTTCACTACACCCCAAGGTGTGGAATATTTTCTCTAAAGAGATTATCCTTCTCTCAGATAATAGTGGATTTTTACCCCCATTGATCTTTGGTGGTATTTGCCTCATGAATCTGTCTAACACTGATCCTCTGCGTCATGTATCATGGTGCTTCATTCAAGTACAGTTATTATTCATAACCCGTGTGAGTTGTCCCAGTATAATGATAAGCTGATCAACACTAGTTGTATCACTTTCTCCACTATAATTATCTTGAGAAGGAGGGAAATACCTACATGTAATGCATGAATTGATATAGTTTCCATTCCTTCCACTAGGAAATATTTCTAAACAATGTCATAAACTAGATTAGTTTATGAATCTAAATACAAAATTCCATACTTGTTAAAAACTTATAATAAATTGAACATTTTATGGATATAATCCATAATCAGAAAAATGATTTCTTTGAGGAAGTATATACAAATATTCCCTTAATAATGGTTTGTAAAGATAATGATAATTATCCTAATCATATCCACTGGGAGTGTCATAACCATGTTTGCAACAAGGCCCGTTGTCGTGCACCAGTTCCTATTCGAGTCTAGCTCAAAGCGGTGTTTTCGGGTCTTACCCCTAGGTACATCTGTGCTAGAGCCATCTCTACCTGCTCGTATCGAGACATGGATTTTTTGCTCAAAAAACTCAAAAAATCACTACAATATTAAAATTATAGGATGTTCTTTTATACTAATCCTCAAATTCCATCTTAGGTTTATGTCCTCTAATCAGAGTTTATCTAAATATATCTTCCATGGTTTGTACTAAACTTTCTCTAATACCAACTATAACGCCCTGACCCCAGTTACCCAGAGGTAGTGCATTATTACATAACATTGGCATGATCACAAAAGATCATGTCTCAAAAGGTCGATTAGTTTAGTAGCCTTGGAAACATTAGACACATTCATAAGTCTTACATTACATGATAAAGTGAAAACTACAAAAACATTGTCTCCATAGTCCACAATCATATCCCCTCATACTATCCCTGCAGGTCAGTCAAAAAACACATCATCACATCCTGGGTAAAATAAAACATAGAAAGGGGTGAGCTCAGATTCTCATTAAGGATAAAAATACAGTGGAATCATTCATAAATAAGCATAAACATTTAAGTCAATGTATAACTAAAACAAAAGCCTTTTAAACATGATCTTCAACATAATATGGAAAAAATTAAATAAAATAATTCCATTTACTTATTCACATGGATATTCTACTAGTCGATTAATCACATGCAATATCAATAACCACTTTCATTATGATGGAATTCAAAATGCCGAACTCTCATAACCACATATTCAAGGCCTCATGCCACGACTACAAATAGTATTTTGTCAAGGCCTTGTTCCAAGACACTAGTTTGTCTCATGAGACCTACCGATGCATCAAAGAGCTATAGTAGGCTCCGCCCGTCACTTACTATATCTAATGCATTCCTCACATGAACATGTTTAAACACACCATAAACATTCGTATTAAAACTAACATAATAAATGTCAATAATTTCTCCATAAAACATGAATGGTATACAAATAACACATCCACAATCAAACATATCAAAAAACCTTCAATACAATATGGATGTTTTGTATCATAATAAATCAACTTCAAATAAGTTTAAAATCCATCAAAGAATGTTGACATAGATTAAATAAAAACTATTTGAGAGAAATATATCTTTTTTTTGAAATCATTCAAAAGTCGCAGAATTATAAAAGAAAACATTTACTTTGAAAATATTCTTATAAGATTGTAAGGGAAGCTTTGACGATGTTATAATGGCAGAAAATAGCCACCCCCTCCATATAAGAAAAAAAAATTCTTACCATAATTATGTCGAAAAGGTCATAAAGTACATTTTTTGGAAAATGACAGAAAGATTCATTTCAAAACATATAAGGTTAAATAAGGGTATAAATGACTTTACCCCAATTTCTAGTATTTTTTTCTTGAAATACAGTTTTAAGAAACATGGATGTGGATGATAAAGAGGTATTTGTAAATTTTACGTAAAAACAATCTCAGATAATATGGAGATTGTGAAATTAAACCTTACCTTGTAATTTTCCTTGGTCGAGGGTAGATTAAACTACTTTATAATAGTTAAATCATAGTTATTAAATTATACAATAATAATATACATAAATATGATATCATATATGATCTTTTAATATTTCTTTGTTACTAATATTTTAGTATTATCGTCGTTTCGGGTGTTCACTTACTCATTCTCTTTTATAAGTTTTGTTACATAAGCCTTGTTTTTTATCCTTGGGATGTATCATATTCATATACAGAATGATATCAAGTCCTTAAAATTTATTTTTACTCATAAAATTAAAATTTTTCATTAAGGGATATGATGGGGAATTAATCTCATCACGTTCTTGGAGACAATAATCCGTACGTACGCACAAGTGACAATATCATTCTTTTGATATTAAAATAATATATAATTGGATATTATATCATTTATAAAGAATAATTATCATGTTATATTTATCATTTACATCAATTACACATCATTATTATACCCATACAAGTAATAATGTATTGAATAACCAGTAGACCACGACGTGGAGACGGTATGTCGTACATACTCACATATGGTGAAATTTCATTCAAAGAATGGATAGAATACTGAATATGGTTGTACCATATTTATAATAACATCACATTATATATAATGTAATGGATTTATTATTTTAAAATTTAAACAAAAAAGGGAAAGGAAGTGGAATATGAAAGGAACTTGAACAAGGATGGTGAAATTATTACCTCTTCTCCGGGTTCAGCCTTTCGATTTGATCAAAATGACTCCGTAGGTTGGATTTCTGACTAACGGAAGGCCTTTAGAATTAATTGAGGGAATTTGAGAGTATATTTGGGCAGGGTTTGGAAAAATAAAATGACTTTGATGGAATGAAGTTGAGAGAAAGGGGGTTCCCTTTTTATAAGTGGGGTGAGGGGCACCTTAGAAAAAACATCAAATATTATTTTATAATAAATTTATATTCAGTTTATAATGGCTCCAAAATGATTTATTTCGAGGATAAGGTGGGTATGAGTCTAAATATACTCCAAAAATAGGTTTTAGATAGGTTTGAGTCACTATATTAACCCTATCTTTTAGATTTAACTCTTAGTTATTAGTTTGACATTTACCATGTCTGTTTGTATTTTTATATTATTTGGTTAATAAACGTACTATATACTTCCAATAGAACCCCAAGTTGTTAATTTATGTTGTACCTATCATAATATAAGTCCTTTGGCCGATCCATAGATTTTTAGGAATATAATATCAATTAATAATATAATATTTGTTTTAAAAACTCTTTTATGTAAATTTTGACACTATTTAATAATTTATTTTTTTAATGTCCTAACAACTTTATTAATTATAAATAAATTCATTTAAGAAACACTAACATGTCATATTAACCAATAAAATTAATCTACATCATAAAAACCTTCAAATTATATTTATTTTAACATTTATAATATTAATTATTTGATTCATTCATTAATAAGGAAATACTGCATCATTATTGTGCCATTAATATATTTAATTATTAAATGTCTAAAAATTGTAAATAAAATACAATTATGTAGTAAATTTATTTATCTTTATAATGAATATTTATAGTCGAAAATAGAACATATTTAACCTAATGTAAAAATTGTTTCTCTAAAAGATATATTCTTATGTCATTTTTGTATAAACTTTAACTTAATTAATATAAAGTATCATTATCACTTACAAGTGGCTCAATGGGGTCAATAAATGTACCCAAGTATTCCCATGGTTGGATATGTATCCAAAAATAGGATTATGACATTTTTAAGGGTAATTTTATATTATTATTATATTATTATTTTACCCTTATTTACCGGATTTACGTTTTAACCATGGTAAATAAAATATTTACCGAAATAATTATTCAAAATGTATAAAAATAAAAGCTACCTATTTACACAATATGGAACTCATGATTCAAAATATGGAATCCATTTTTATAAATTCAAAACACAAAAGTGGCAGAAATTAATTTAAAATTAATTCCCATTGTCAAATCAAAAGGCTTGTTTTTATGAAATAATAACTACCAAAAGATTGACACTTGTTTATGTCAAATTTAAATGTGGAATTACTTATAATAACCTACATTGTATTAAATGATAAAAATATAATCTATATACCCTTCCAAACCATTCAAATTCATAATTTATCAGTATTAATTATTTCGATTAAAAAAGTTGTTTTTAATTAAAATTTAATAATTTTCACTATTCATCAAAATATGAAAGTTATCAGAAAAGTACCAGAAATTCACCCTAATCTAATTTTGATATTCCAAATCCAAAAACTATGTCCATTATGAATGATAAAAATCATAAAATTTAAAAAAGTGGGTATTACTATTCATAATGGCTGGTTTTTTTGGTTGTGGTGTGTGTTAGAACTCGATGTTGTGTACAACACACGCTACTGCATTATTAAATTTATTATTCAAAGAGAAGCATACCATCAAAGCTTGGGGTGTTACAATTATCCTCTTCCTCAAGTTTCATTATTATGTTACAAATTATATTTATAATTATTTATATTAGGAAATATATATACATGTACCTATTGATTACTATTTCATATATAAATAATGAGATACCACTTTATCTCCCATCAACCCATTTTAGAAATCTCTATATGACATCATTATGATTATGAAATTGAATCTTTATTTTCCAAAAAATTAATTATGTAGAGAATATCATACCCATTTTTCTATCAAGGGTATTCACCTTTCTTTACAAATATTTCTTGATTAGATACTTATATGTATGTATTCCACATTATATTATGGGACATTTTCCCTCAATGATTTTATTGAAGTATTAGACATGACCTATGATTATGATGTAGTGTTTTACGTTATTGACACATTTACCATGTTATTATTATCATGTTATGTCATGGCTTATTATCCATCTTACTTTTATGATCCATTTATATGACTACTGTCTAAAATGTATTATCCTCTTCAATTTATGCCTTCTTTATTCCCTTACTAGGATTTTTACCACACTCATTTATTATGTATGTCCTCAGGTTATCCGATGCAGTTTTATGTATAAAGGCAAAGTTTAGTGATTTTATATAATTTTTTCAATAATTATGTTGATTTTCTAGTTTCTCGTTGTTACGTAATATACCAAATTTTCAAATACACTTGACCTCTCGATATTCTGGGTTATATTGAGTGTAATAAATGATGTATTAATTTCTAATAAATATAAGGGTTATTATAGTTGGTATTAGAGGATAGGATTAGTTATATTTTGGATTAGGAATAGAAAACAATAGAAAAATCATTAGGATTAGATAACTCTAAAGAATTCTTTATGGATAAGTCTAATTATTAAGAATCATCCATAAATTTTGGTTAGTATATATTATGTTTTCTATAGAGAAAATAAATCCCTTCCTATATACTACAAGTTGACATTGTTATAGCACATATGTACCTAGGGGTAATAACTCAAAAAAATATGTTTTGGGCCTAACTTAGGGTAATCAGGTATATAAAAAATGGTCCTTACTATGTGAATGGTTGGAAAGTCATACGGGATATTCTTTTGTAAATTAATATTGTCAATTCGAACCATTATTAAGGGATGAAAAACTCCCATAAGAATTTATGTTTGGAAATCGATCATGGATTACATATATAGAAGCCTAGAAATTTATATGTTAAAAAAATATATGTAATTTATAAGTTGTCCCATTAATGTTGAGGTATTATTATTTATTTGTTTAATATTTTAAAAATAATACCTTCTTTATGTTTGTTTGTATGAACTAATGAGTAGAACAAAACTAAAAATTGTGAAATGTCATGTTATCATCCACAGTTCTACACATTCATTCTTATCTTGAAATTTAAGTATAATTATCCAAACACCACCACAAATCATGAAAATAGAGTTGTCGGTGAAAATGGAAAATGTGGAAGTTATTGAATCCTAATTATTTAACTCCTCTGCTATCAACGTTTGTGGATTGACCTTCTTGGTGAACCTTGTGATAATTAGTCTAGTTTAATTTAATGCAATTATGTGCATGTAATGGCTTTACCTATATAGATACAATGTAAATTCAAGAAATAAAGCAATCACTCTTTATATAGAGAATTAACCCCAAATATTATACAAATGTAATTAGGAAGATGAATCTTCTTTAGTAACATCATCTCAATAATGGATATTATTTACCTATGAGAAAGTGTATCTAGCTTAAATTATTGAGTCTAAGTAATTAATCATCTTCAAAGAAATGAATGATATTAGGAAATGAATTGATGTGTTTCGCAATGAATTTTCTTGTCTTCCCCCTAGACGAGAGTTTGAATTTTCAATCAAGCTTATACCTAGTGTGTTTCCAATATCGAAGACTCCATATAGGGTAGTTTTTGTTGAAATTAACGAATTTAATAAAAAATATATGATAATATTGATAAAGTATTAATACACCACGTTCTCCACAATGGGGTGAACTAATCATCTTTTTCCATAATAAGGATGGGCCAATGAAACATTACATTAATTATAGTGAGATCCACAAGATAATGATAAAGAACAAGTATCATTTTCCATGAATTAATAACTTGTTAGATAAAATACAAGAATAACAATACTTATCCAAGTAGGATCTCTGGTCAGGATATTACCATGTTAGGTTGAAGAAGGAATATATCCCCAATATTTCTTTTCGTATGACATATGAGAACTATGATTTCATTGTAATTCCATTCGGACTCACTAATTCTCCAAAAATATTCATGTACATGATGAATAGATTTGTTAGAGATTATATAGAAATATTTTTGGTAGACTTTATTAGTTATATTATAATATATTCCAAAACTAAGGAGGACCGTGAGGAACATCATATCACAATTCTAATGTCCTTTAAAATGAATAATCTCTATGAATATTACAGTAAGTGTGAGTTCTGGTTGATGGAAATTTCATTCTTGGGGCATATCATCATTAAAAGTGGGGTATATGTGTATCCTTCATAGACAAAAGAAATTGAAGGATGTAAGAGGCCAAAATATTTGATAGATATCAATATTTTTCATGGGATAGCAGGATATTATAGCCTATTTGAGGCAAATTTCTCACGATTTTCAACCCCTTTATCATACCAACTCAGAAGGATGTCAAATTCTCTTGGAATGATGAATTATAAGAGTAATTCATGGTTTTTTTAAATAAGTCTTATCACTTCCCATGTGCTCGCACAATCAAAAAGTGGGGAACTTTTCTAAAAATTTTGTGATGATTTGAAAAAGGTATTGGGTTGTGTGTTGATGAAAAATGACAAATACATAGCCTACACTCCAAGGTAGTTGAAAAATCATGAGAAAAATTATCCCACACATTATTTTAAGTTAGCATTGGTGATATTTGCTTTAAAATATTTTCAACATTATCTTTTTGGGGATAAGTGTGAAATATATATAGATAAGAAATGTCTTAAATATATATTTACATATAATGAGATGAATAATCGCCAATGAAGATGGTTAGAGCTCATCAAGGATTATTACTTCTCAATCCACTATCATCATGGGAAAGAGAAAAATTTGGGGGAAGCTCTAAGTAGATTTGATCCAAAAATTATACGAAAATTGATAATGATCCAAGCTTATGATATTTTAAGAGGATGAAAATGGGAATCATAAAGGATGGAATATCATCAATCTTTTGCAAATGATTTTTCAACAGTATATTCTTGAAAGGATTAAGGATTCTCAAAAAGATGATGTGGGAACTCATAAGAAAGAGGAAACTATAAGAATAGTGAAATTCTCAGATATCAAAGTTAATGAAGGCTACATTGTGAGATTTGGGTGAAGACTATGTGTTCCATCAAATCTAGAGTTAAATATAGAACTAGGGGATAATGTATATAGTTGGATATTCTTTATTCACCAGGACACACAAAGATGTATCAAGGTATCTGAGAGCACTATTGGTGGGATAACATGATGAAGTATTTCATTTATTATATGTCAAAGTTCCTGGTATGACAGAAAGTAAAGGCTAAATGGAAATGTCTAAAGTGATTATGTAACCCTTACCCATACCAACAAGGAAATGGAAAAACATCACCATATAATTTTTCACTGTAATTAAAATTACATCTATGTGAAATAATGTTATATGGTTTTTGGATCATCTTATAGAGACTGCCCACTTCATTATGATTCGATGGGATTTCTCACTGGATCTACTATTATGGATATACATCAGAAAAGAGGTAAGGCTGCACGAAGTACCATTATCGATTTTGTTTGATTGAGATCGAAAATTCACCAATATGTTTTTGAGAATTCTCCAACAAGCTCTAAACACCGAGCTGAGCATTATTATGTCTTATCACCCTCAAAATTACGGCCAATATGAGTAAACTTTCCAACAAATTGAGAACATGTTGAGATCATGATGAATTGACTTCAAAGGAGTATGGGACCAATAACCTCTTTTAGTCGAGTGTTATTACAACAACAGTTTCAACTCGATCATCTGAATATCTTCTTATGAATCCATTTATGGGAAGAGGTATATAACATAGACATATTGGGATGATGTTAGGGAATGAAAACTTCTTGTTCCTTAAATTGTTGAAGAATTGGTGGTGGAGGATAAAAATATTTAGTAGCATATCAATGTTGCATTAAGGTGAGAGAAGAGTAATGATGATAATCATCGACAAGAACTAGAGTTTGACATTGGAGGCATGGTATTCCTCCCCATATATCCATGGAGGAATGTGATGATATTTTGGAAGAAGTGAAAGACTAGTACAAGGTATATTGGCCCTTTTCAGATCCTTTTTCGCATCGGAGTAGTGGCTTATCAACTAACACTCCCCCTGAATTTGTCTCAAATACATAGTGTATTAAATGTATACCTCTTAATAAATTGCATACCTTACCCATCACATGAACTCAATCCAAGGGTGGTTCCATTGGAGAATGATCATTCATATTGAGAGTAGCCGGTGAATATCTTCAATCGTAGAGAAAAACATCAACAAAATATGACAATTTCCCTAGTCAAAGTGATGTTGAGAAACCATAATATTGAAGAAGCAATGTAGGAACTAGATGAAGTGATGAAGTAGGGTTACCCTCATCTGTTTTAGTTTGAGAAGAGAAACTTCTTAGGTATACATTTTAAAAGGGGGAAGATTGTAACAAAACAAACTATTATGAATAAAATTACCCATTTTCATTTAAATAAATGTCTTATGGTTAAAGAAAACACATTCAATTCTTTTGTTTTATCCAATAATATTTTTAATGACCCTTAAGTATCCTTACGATTGATAATCATTTTTAAATCAGAAATTGTATTTTTGATTAATATTAAAATTAAATAAATGAATTTAGCAATTAATGTATTTTTGAAATATGTAATATATTTAATAAAATATTATTATTAAAGAACTCTTATTAAATATAAATGATAATATAACTATTATGAAGCTGAATGTAATATTTATAAGGGTTCAAAAACTGTTATTATAAAAACTCTTCATTTCAAATATATGCCAATTTTTATTTTAAAAGAAAAAATTTAAATAATTATAAAATTATTTGGATAAAATGAATATTATTTTATGAATCCAAACATCCAATTTATCTAATGGTTATTTTTTTAAATTGTTTTGTGATTGTTGAAATTTTTGGTAAAACATAAATACCTTATAAATATATGGTGTGTTTTTTAACATCATAATAGAAAAATAATTATTTAACATATAAGATAAATGTATCATCAGACAAATATATGTTTTCAATTAAATATAATGTAAATTTTAGTTTATTTTATTTATTTTATAAATCCATATTGTATCCTCCATGCGTTATAATATTTTTTAAGAATTTACAATTATTTCTTTGAGATAGTAACTCACCTCCAAATAATCCAGGGAATTATTTAATTATCTATCTCCCTTTTACATATACAATAATTTAAACCAATACCCTTTGGAAGAAACCATGGGATGGTTTTTTGTTTTGATTATTTTATAATGTAGTGTTGAAAACAGAAAATATTAAAGAAATCCACATATTTTCCTATATAACCCCACCCACGATCCAATTTATCATCACTCAAATTCCCTAGAGCACGACCAAAATATTACCCTACTCCCTATAGTCCTCCCAACGAACCCTATATCTTTCAAGAAGCCCCCCCCCCAATATTTTGGAGTCACACGCTCAAGTATGTGAACTTCATCCTCTACTATCCTCGTTTATCAAGAACTCCTATTAATGGTATGTCTTTTAATTTCTATTTTATTATTTTGGTATTTTTTATTCCATATCCACCTTAAAATAAAATTTATTTATAAATTATTATAACACATGTCACTCTCTTTTAC
This sequence comes from Viscum album, assembly GCA_963277665.1. Classification (NCBI taxonomy): domain Eukaryota; kingdom Viridiplantae; phylum Streptophyta; class Magnoliopsida; order Santalales; family Viscaceae; genus Viscum; species Viscum album. The sequence continues at coordinate 18,592 of CAUJRU010000111.1, forward strand.
CTTATCTAATAACCTTTATGAACACATGTTACGATGCCGAAATTTTGTAAGGTTTCTTTTCTTTATCTTATTTCATCATGTTCTTTTATTATGTTACGACTTATATTTACAATAAAATATGATCATGAATATATTTCCATGTAACTATTACATTCCATTTCATTTATAAATGATGAGAGACCAATTTCTCTCTCATCAGTCAATTTCATGAATTTCTACATGGCATCGTTATGCAGCTGAAATTGCACTATGATTTTATGTGACAAAATAATTGTGTTGTGAATACAATACTCATTTTCTCTCAAGGGAATTAGACTTTATAAACATATACTTATTTATTGTAGACATGCATGTATGAATTACACATTACTTTATCATGTAATATATTATTTTGTTGAATGATTCCAAGTTATATGATCTATAAGGAAAACTTACGTTTGAGAAAGAAATGATTATGAAGTGTGCACCCTACCAGTTCATTGTGAAATGGTTATTATCATGATATGTCGTGTTGGGATAAAGGTTTTACCTAATTAATTTATGGGATTTTTTCACCATGAGTTATAGGAGGTTTTATCCTTGACCTATATCAATGATGCATTGTTTTATGTGTTTCCACATTTACCTTGTTATGATTATCATGATATATCATGCCTTTTTATTCATGTTCCATTTATGCTCAATTTATATGGAAATTTTCTAACATGTCTTGTCTTCCTCATATTATTTCGTGTTTATTCCCTTACTCAGATTAATATATAAGCCCTTTATTATGTATATCTTCAAGTTATCCCATGAAACATTAAGTGGAAAAGAATATTTTAGTCATGTTAGAGAAATTTTTAATAAATATGTTTCATTTCCTGATTTAACTTGTTATGTAATGTACTTAATTTCGCAAATACACTAGACTCATCTATCTTTTTGTATGTATTATGTGTAATAAAACATGTAATATTGTGTAATAAACAGTAGGGTTGTTATAATGTATGACTCATGTATATAAGGAATATCTATTATATCAATAAAATTATTAATGTTGTTCATCTTAAGCTACCATAATCAAACTACAAGTTCCAAAACTAAATAAGCAAATCCAACATAAAGTACTATGTAGTTATTACTCAAAATAATAATTTAATTTAAAATGGTTAATAAATGGGTGATAAAGGTCCATAAGTAAAAAATATATGTTATAATATATATGTGTATGTTTCTTAAATTTATTTTTAATTAATCTATATTTATTATATGAGATTTTTGAATACGTATTAAGGATGTCGAGACATTGGGTAAGTGACTTTCGTCTAATATTTATTTATATTAGACAAATTCTATATTCACCACCTCTCTTTTTTATATGATGTATATACTGACAATTAATACATTTTATAATTATTATTAGGTAAATTATTTTTATACACATAACAATATAATTTTATTTCTTTCTTAGAGAATTTAATTCAAAAATCACTGAATCTGTATCTTTTTAATGTTAAAATCTTATTGTTTATTTAGATTGTTTATGATTACGTTTAAAATAATATATTATTATGATCACTATCTCAATAAACTCATTAATTTTCTTCTCATATTGTTATTTATATAGAATAAAAGATTCCCTTGTATTTTCCTTTTTGAATCACTAAAAATACCGAGAGAATATTTCAAAGAAAAAATGACTTTATTTCTCTCTTCGGCCAAAAATCATTTTTTTCCATGTGTCTATGTTTTATAAATATGTTTTAAACAAGGTTTTTGAAATCATAAAATTATTTTTTAATAAATTTTTGACCATTATTGAATATATAAAAATAAATTTAAATATAATATTATTAATATTCTCTAAATTAGCTATTAGAATTTTTTACAAAAAATCTGAAAATAAAATTTATTTTAACATGTATGACTTAAATAGTATTTTCACCTTAATAAACACTCAGAAATTTAAATATTACATTATGAAATTATAATTTTATTTTATAATAAAATGATTTATTTAATATTTGGAATATATTTATATTTTAATAATTGATTTACAATGTGGAAGGGTTATTTTCCTCTGGGATGTTTTAATGATTCATTTATGGTATTTGTCACGACCCGACCCAACGGGGCTCGAGCCACGACTCCCCAAGCCCGCTTCCAATAGGCCAGGGGCTGGCGACCAGCGCCGAGTATGCTATCACACACATGGGAGGCATTAGCCTAAGGTACCTGTACACATGCACCAACAAACACCTCCATGCAACAGTGCAGAGATATAGAAACTGGAAAGTAAATGCATGGATACACTATCCAACAACCAGAGAGCAACAGAAAAAGTACAAAGGGAAAAATAGGGCCCACCAAAAGAAAACTACAAAGCGCACCCAACCTGCTCTGACGAGGGGAATGCTGCCACAAACACCTGCCGGAAATCTCCCTCGGCACAGCTCCGGTAAACACCGCGGTCAACACGCTCACTAAGCTCCGCATGCTCCGGGTCCTCCTGGGACTCTGTCGAAGGTCCTGTGGTCTGCAGAAGACACAAACATGTGCGGGCAAAGCCCATGTAGGGGTGAGTATAAACATACTCAGTAGGCACCCCAAAAACCCAAAACCCAAGGGAGCAACTGAAAGGAAACAGTCCGCTCAACCTAGCCAGAGGGAACCCAGACGAGAGAGAAACTCCATCTCGTGACCATCCTCGGCTAAACAAAACATGTCAGCTCAGCTCAGCTCAGGTGTATACCCATACATACACCTTGAACAATCCAAATATACTCAGCTCACTCACCAAGCCACAAGAGGAACCAACCTTGTCACTAGCAATTGTCCACAACCAGGAGAATACACCGCACGAACACCGTCATACCAGATGACACTCATCCGAGAGATACACTCCATCGATTCCCAAATAAACGTCTCAGACGCTCACCCGAGAGACCATGCTCGTCGGATAACATCACTGAGGAAACATCGCTGAAACACCATAACCACCAAACTCCTCGGATAGGGGATCGCCGCTAGGGTCCGCTAGGGGATACCAAGACCCCCTCCGGTATACATTGCTCACAGATAGGGGATCACTCCCAGGGTCCACCGGGGGATACCACGACCCGATCTAGCATTTGTAGTACTCAATGATAGGGGATCACACCCAGGATCCGCTGGGGGATACCACAACCCGATCTGGCGCTCGACAGAAGCTCAACACTCAGATAGAGGATCATCGTCCATATAAAGATGGTCACGACGATACCGGAACCCTATCTGGTATAACTCGCGATGTAGGGGATTGAACCGACGATGCCACAACCCTACCGAAACCACGCGCTGAGCAGGGGATCGCATAACCAATGATACTGCAACCCTACCGACACCAAGCGCTGAGTAGGGGATCGTATAACCAACGATACGACAACCCTACTATAAACATCATGCTGAGTAGGGGATCATAAACCCGACGATGCCACAACCATACTGTGCACGACCCACTGCGTAGGGGATCATATTCCTGATGATGCCACAAACCCTACGGAGTTAACCTGCTAGATAGGTGATCGTCGCCCGTAAATAAGCGGTCACAGCGATACCAAGAACCCGATCAAGGGTAAAGATGCTAGAGGATCCACTCCGGGCCCACCGGAGGGATACCACAACTCTAACAATTTAAACATCCCATCGAGAGGATCAAAAACTCATACGAAAGTTATGACACCACACGAACCCTCGTAGGAACAAACCAAGGGAGAATCCTCAACCACTGCTGGTCTAAATGTCGCTAACCCGAGCGACCCACCACAACACCACACTGCTCACCTCCTAGGCCAAAACTGAGGCCACCATCACATTCCACGCGGAAAAACATGCAGGATAGGCTGTTTACTCACCCGAAACGGATCACCGGTGAAAAAGGCACTATTCACCGTAGCTAGCCCGTGCGGGGCCCACACAACGATCCCGAAACTCATCAAGCGGACCATACCACGACGATCCCCTCGAAAAAACAAGCGGAATCGACTACTCGCTCATCCAAAACGGACACCCGGTGAAAAAGTTACTATTCACCAAAGGCCAACTCGGGTGGGGCCCACGCCTGGATTCCAAAACTCATCGAACGGATCACACCACTGCGATCCTCTCGGAAAAACACACAGGATCGACTATTTATCTGCCAAAATCGGACTCCTGGTGTAAAAGCTGCGTTTCTCCGCAAACGCCAAAACCTGGCCTCGTGGGGCCCGCACCCCATTCTCAGTCCCAACACCCGGAAACCATCTCAAAAAGTCTGTCGTACTATCAGGGTCTCAATGTCACTGACGGCACATCAATCGGACGCTCCGGGTAGAAGATACAACGGCCCGAAGTCGTAAAAAAATAAAATAATTTTATTTTGTACGGCGTTTCTAACTCTCGGGTCACGATCCCGAACCCTTAGACCATCAAAGTGAGTTCAAAAGGTCCGTCTCGACGCAAGGAGCGCGTCACCGCAAACGGCTCGCAAATCGGAGTTAGGGTTTGCGAGTTACGGGGGTTTAAAGAACCCCCGGAAAATCCTGGCCGGACCACCGCCAGCCTCGCCGGAAACCACCGCGCCGCCGCCGCCGGAAACCGCCGCCGTGCCGTCGCCGGATTCCGCCATGGCCGCCGCCCCTCGTCGCTGGAAAACCGGGTTTTCGCCGGAAAACTTCCGGGAGCCACCGGGAGCACCCTCGTGCTCCAAATTCAGATCCGAAAAAAGTTTCGAAAAGCTCGGGATCCGAACTACCCAACCCTTATGACGATTAGAAGAAAAACAACGCATTAACGAGGTCCGGGTTTTTAAAACTCAAACTGCCTACCTGTTGGTGGATCGCCGACGCTTTGGATGAAGAACGGCGCCTGCGACGCGCTGGAGCTTGATCTGCTGACGATCGACGCTGAAAACGGACGCCCGGAGCTCGATTTGGTGAAGAACGGAGGAGGTGGGGAGGGGTTCTTCCGGCGTTGCACGTAGGTGGTGAGGGAGGGGAGAGGAATTTTTTTTTCCTTTTCATCTTTTTATTTATTTAAAAAAACTTCATTTAAAACATCGCCCCCGACTCCGCTCCCGACGCGGACAAAGTTAAGGTCACCCCTAGGGTAAATGCGCCGTTCTGAACCCAAAGGCGGACTCAGATATGCGATCCGAGACTCCGTTCAGAAGTTATTCGAGCCGACGCTTGGACACTAACTTTGATACTTATTTACAAAAATGCCCCTGGTGGCGTTTCTCATCGCAGGCCCGCACCCGCAAAGTTTATATCTCGCCTAGGGTAAACGGCACATTCCGGACGCAACTGTGCCCTCAAATTCCCGTTCTGAGCTAGAGTTTAGGAGATATCACACCCCACCACGTGCATAGTAAAAAAACATAATATTTTTTATAAAATTAATTTTGGGCACACCGGGCCACGGAATCGCACACCGTCTTCGCGCCTAGCTCTGGAATTATTCCTAGAAATATTCCAAAGTCTGACATGGCCAAAAACATGAGTCTCTACATCCTCCCCCCCCCCCTAGAACTTTTCGTCCTTAAAAAGCTCTAAGCACAAGGAAAGCGACTGGACTCTCAACTAGGTCTCACACACTAGCGAGCTCACCAACAAACACCCACACAGGGTCTTACCAACGCCCTGAACAAAACTCGAGCAAAAAAAAAGGAAAGAGTACTGCTAAATAGTGTCTGACAACCTACTGCAGTAATTAGAAAAGACACAAGGCGTACCTCTATCCATTCGCGGTGCCTCTGGGTCGACTGCCTTTAGGGCATGAAGCTGTCCTCGCCCTCGGCCACCAGCTCCCTGAGCTTGGCGTGGACCACCTGGGGGTGGGGGTGGTGGCAACTGGTACTGCCTACCACCACCTCCTGCTACACCAGCTCCGCCTCCACATCCACCTCCCTACGAACCTCCTTGCTCGAGACGCTGCCTCTGCCAAGGCGGTCCATCGACCGGCTCACTCTCATCAGCACGTCAGGTGGAACAATCTCTAACAAGATGTCCTCAGCCATCGCAAGCGTAACACCACCTCTCCTGCAGCTAACCAAAACTGGCATGCGAGCCCTGTGAGCCTTAAGGCTCAGATCCTCCATCCTGGGGTCGCCTCCTGAAATGTCGGCCACGTCCAGATCCCTGAGTCTGACGTCGGCTACTAGATGCCGATCCAACCGTCGAAGTCTCAGCTCTCAAGTGCCCAGCACTAACAGGGGGAATCTCCTCAGCCAGAAAACTCTCCACCACCAACGCTCCCACCAGCACTCCAGCATAGGTGGGCAGGCACAAGGAAACCACACCTGCTCGGATGTCCCTGCGGATGCCCTGCTCAAAGGTCCGAGCCCTAAAGAACGGGTCTCGAACCATATCCAGGGAGTAGCGCGACAGGTCTGTAAACCTCGCTGAGTACTCCGACCCAGTCATGCTCTCCTGTCGAAGCTGCAGAAGCTCCTGGATCCGCACTGACCTCAGCATCACCGGATAGAACTCCTCCCTAAAGAGCCGCTCAAACTCTGCCCACGTGAGCGTCTTCCCGTCATGGGTCTACGTCACCAAACCCCTCCATCGCCCGACAGAACCATGCAGAAGGCTCGCCGCTAGGACCACCATCTGATCTGGAGGTGTCCTCACTAGGCGGAAAACTCGGGTGACTGCCTCAAGCCAGTCATCAGCTGTCTGGGGGTCTGGATCACCCTGGAACCTCAGAGGTCGCTACATCTGGAACTCGTGCAGCGCACTCAGCCTGCGCGTAACCTCGTCCTGCACCACCGGCACAACCAGCTGCTTGACAGGTGGTGGCTCAACTGGAAGACCACCTAGAGGTGCAACCTCAGAACCTGCGCCCTGCTCCACAACCACTACACGGGGCGGGTCATCAGCACAATCCTGATGTGGAACCCTCGCTGGCTGTTGTCGTGGAGGCATCCTAAAATACATTCAAGACGCACCACAGTCAAAGAGTATATCTGGAGAGCTGACTCAAAAAGGACAAGGAAAAACCTAAAACCCAGTCCTATATGATGCATGTACCATTATGTCCCTGCGACCAGTGTATGAATTTCTCGAGTCGAAAGGCAGGTTCTCAATGTCCTGGTGTATGGATACGTCGGCCGCCGCACCAACACTGGAGTCCCTGGCCTGAAAGCCGAACTCGAAACATCCTAACACTACCGCTATGAAACCCAAACCAAGCTCACAGCTAGACCAGCTACACTATGAGATTTCAAAGGTGGAACCTCCTCTGATACCGCTCTGTCACGACCCGACCCAACGGGGCTCGAGCCGCGACTCCCCAAGCCCGCTTCCAATAGGCCAGTGGCTGGCGACCAGCGCCGAGTAGGCTATCACACACATGAGAGGCATTAGCCTAAGGTACCTGTACACACGCACCCAAAAACACCTCCATGCAACAGTGCAGAGATATAGAAACTGGAAAGTAAATGCATGCATACACTATCCCACAACCAGAGAGAAACAGCAAAAGTACAAAGGGCAAAACAGGGCCCACCAAAAGAAAACTACAAAGCGCGTCCAACCTGCTCTGACGAGGGGAACACTGCCACAAACACCCGCCGAAAATCTCCCTCGGAACACCTCCGGTAAACACCCTGGTCAACACGCTCACTAAGCTCCGCCTGCTCTGGGTCCTCCTGGGACTCCGTCGAAGGGCCTGTGGTCTGCACAAGACACAAACATGTGCGGGAAAAGCCAGTTCAGGGGTGAGTATAAACATACTCAGTAGGAACCCCAAAAACCCAAAACCCAAGGGAGAAACTGAAAGGCAACAGTCCGCTCAACCCAGCCAGAGGGAACCCAGACGAGAGAGAAACTTCATCTTGTGACCATCCTCTGCTAAACACAACATGTCAACTCAGATCAGCTCAGGTGTATGCCCATACATACACCTTGAACAATCCAGATATACTCAGATCACTCACCAAGCCACAAGAGGAACCAACCTCATCACCAGCAACAGCCCAGAACCAGAAGAATACACCACACGAACACTGTCATACTAGATGACACTCATCCGAGAGATACACTCCATCGGGTCCCAAACAAACGTCTTAGACGCTCAACCGAGAGACCACGCTCGTCAGATAACATCACTGAGGAAACATCGCTGAAACACCATAACCACCAAACTCCTCGGATAGGGGATCGCCGCTAGGGTCCGCTAGGGGATACCAAGACCCACTCCGGTATACGTTTCTCACAGATAGGCGATCACTCCCAGGGTCCGCCGGGGGATTCCACGACCCGATCTGGCATACATAGTACTCACAGATAGGGGATCACACCCAGGATCTGCTGGGGGATACCTCAACCCGATCTGGAGCTCGACAGAAGCTCAACACTCAGATAGAGGATCATCGTCCATATAATGATGGTCACGACGATACCGGAACCCTATCTGGTATAACTCGTGATGTAGGGGATCGAACTGACGATGCCACCACCCTACCGAAACCACGCGCTGAGTAGGGGATCACATAACCAATGATACCACAACCCTACCGACACCAAGCGCTGTGTAGGGGATCGTATAACCAACGATACCACAACCCTAATATAAACATCATGCTGAGTAGGGGATCGTAAACCCGACGATGCCACAACCCTAATGTGCACGACCCACTGCATAGGGGATCATATTCCTGATGATGCCACAAACCCTACGGGGTTAACCTGCTAGATAGGGGATCGCCGCCCGTAAATAAGCGGTCACAGCGATACCAAGAACCCGATCTAGGGTAAAGATGCTAGAGGATCCACTCCAGGCCCACTGTAGGGATACCACAACTCTAACAGTTTAAACATCTCATCGAGAGGATCAAAAACCCATATGAAGGCTGTGATACCACACAAACCCTCGTAGGAACAAACCAAGGGAGAACCCTCAACCACTGCTGGTCCAAACGTCGCTAACCCGAGCGACCCACCACAACACCACACTGCGCACCTCTTAGGCCAAAACCGAGGCCACCATCGCGTTCCATGCGGAAAAACATGCAGGATAGGCTGTTTACTCGCCCGAAACGGAGCAACGGTGAAAAAAGCACTATTCACCGTAGCTAGCCCGTGCGGGGCCCACACAACGATCCCGAAACTCATCAAGCGGACCATACCACGACGATCCCCTCAGAAAAACAAGCGGAATCGACTACTCGCTCGTCCAAAACGGACACCCGGTGAAAAAGGTACTATTCACCAAAGGCCAGCTCGGGTGGGACTCACGCCTGGATTCCGAAACTCATCGAACGGATCACACCACTGCGATCCTATAATGACCCTAAGCTTATCGTACATGGACATTACATTACTTTTGCGGAATACTTAGTACATAACAAAAACACACACACAAGGATCGTAATAGTTTAGTGTCTTTGGAAACTCGGAACATAATCTTCTAAACGTGGTGAAAGATCTTCAATATCTCCCATAATGATCTTCCCTTTTTTTTTACCTAAAACCTTTCTTTATATCCTGGGGAAAGAAAAACAAAAAAGGGTGAGCTCAAATGCTCAGTAAGGGTAAACAAAAGAAATATCAATCACATCATATACATAAGAACGTAACTTTTGGAAATCTTGACCTGCAAAAGAGCTCATAATATCATAACATGGGATAAATCATAGAATTGAAAATGATATCCCCATAATCATAACATAAAACATGAAACTTTGTGGCATGCACACATAATCATGGAAAATCATTTCTTGTTAGTCATGACTCATTGCCAAGACTATCTTAGTGGACAAAGTCCCTTTCTGAACCGAGTTCACTCCTCGTTTCAGTCCTGTATCACTGAACCGAAATAACCTTCCATTCCAGCCATGTCTATCTCATGAGATATAAAATCTTTACCCAATGCATTGGAGGGAGATATAGGTCCCACCCATCTTATAATGAATCCTTTCTTATGTGTGCCACATAATCATAAACCATACATCATAACGTAACCCATGTAATAAAAATGGGATTCTTAAACAACATGACATCATAAAACAATTCATATAAGATAAAGGAATTCATAAAAATATTTCCATCACAACATAATCAAATCCATGTAATAATAGGGATAGAAACAGAACCCTTTATTATCTTAGATGGAAAATAATTTTGATAAAACACTTGAACTTCATTCTTGAGGAAAATATCCTTTCTTTTTCAAAAACATTTTACATTTCTTAACATGTCATACAACTTTAAACTAAAAGAAGTTGATTAAAAATAAACTTGAAAACTTTTAATGGAAGCTTCTTGGAAATAATGTTTTAAAAATCCATTCTTGTCGTATAAGTTAAAAAAAACATTCTTCGTACTTTTGTCGGAAAAGTCAAAAAGTACCTCGTACGGAAAAACGACAAAAGATTCCTTTCATATTCTTTACTAAAAACTCACCTAAGGGTAAAATTGGATTTAAACTATTGTAAGTGGATGGAAACAATATTACATATTGAGGGAACATGGATGTGGATGATAAAATACACCCCAGTAAATACTTACGAATAAACAATCTCGGATAAAAATGAGATTGTGATATTTCCCTTACCTTAGGTCCGACTTGCTTTGTAACTGTCCGAACCTCCTGTATAATGATTTAAATCATGTTATTGACTTATTAAAGAATCATATTCATTGTTATGATATCATATATGGTTCACTTATGACATTATATTACCCGTTCTTTTGTAAATTCCATGTTAAAGAAGCGTTTTGGGTAAAATCGTTTCATTTATCGTAGGCGTTTTGACTTGTTGTTCTTGACATCATTATTACATATATCACGATTTACTTACTTCCAGAATATAAAATATGATTTATATATCATATATATTCAGTATATATATATATAATAGGTAGATAAATAAAATGAAAAACACCGTTCATGGAGACGGTAGTCCGTACGTACGCATGAACGCTATTTTCCTTTCCTTATTGTCTTGAAATGGAAGTAAGTAGATGACATACATATGTATATATATAAATAAATCCAGTAGCTTTATAATGTCATATATTTCATTATTATTTCTTATATATACATTATAATCATTCTTAAATGGTTAACATGGAGAATGAATCTCATCGCGTCGTGGAGACGGTATTCCGTACGTACGCACGAGCGATGATATCATTTCTATAAATATTGAATTGAATTGGAGTGGATTATACAATATATCAGAATCAATTTGATGTTGTAATAACTATGTATAGTTATTCTTTACACCATTATACCCATCCATGTAAGGTGGTGGTGGAAAATAGATTACACCACGGCGTGGAGACGGTATTCCGTACGTACGCACGCGCGGTGATTTCTTTTTCCGTAGGATGGATAGATGGTGAAATAGGTTTGTTTCATACTTATAATAACATATTAGTATATGAGTGATACTGATGTTATTACTTCATAATGAAACAACCTAAGAAGAAGAAGTGGAAGAAGAAATAAAGATGAAAGAATTGGTAACGGTAATTATCTCTTCTTTGAAGTGCCTCTTTGAGACCTCCTCTTAGGGCACTAAAATTGGTCTTGGAGGAAGACCAGAACCTCTAGGATGTTGCTTGGGAAGTGGAGAGGAGAAATTGGCAGGGGTTGGCCGAGCTTGAGTGCTCAAAATTGGTGTGAGGAGGAGGGGGAGGAGGTGTCCTTTTATAGGGGAGGAGAGGGGCACCTTAGGAATATCTCAAAATATTATTTTATATTAAAGTCAAAATCGGTTTATAATGGTTCCAAAGGGTCTTATTTCGAAGCTAAAGTGGGGATGGGTCGAAATACTATCAACCAATAGGATTTAGACAAGCTTAGGGTATTATGTTTAACCTTATCAATTAGATTTAACTCTAAGTTAAATAATTTAACTTTTACCGTGTCTTTTTGTTTTCTTTCACTATATGGTTAATAAACATACTATAACATGCCAAACGAACCCCAAATTGTATATTATTAATACATATATCCTTATCTAAGTCATTTGGCCGAGCCTTAGATTTTTAGGAATAAAATAACAATTAATAATATAATATTTGATTTAAAAACTATTTTGTGTCAATTTTGACACTATTTGATATATGATTTTTGTGAAAGTCATAACAGAATTATATGTTCGAACCAAGTTGATTAAATCAACACTAATATATCATAGTAACCTAGAAAATTAGTGGAATTCATAAAAAGTATTAAATTACATTTATTTTGGTATTTATATTATCAATTATGTCAATATTTCATTAATAAGATAATTACTGCATCATCTTTGTGTCATAAATAAATTATATTATTTGATGTCTAAAAATTACAAATAAAATACCATCATGTAGGAAATCTTTTTAGCTTTCTAATTAATATTTATAGTCGAATTTATCTTATGTATAACCCCATATTAAAAATTATTTACTTATTAAACTCTGATTTTAACTATTTTAACCCTTCTTTAAATAAATTAATAATAAATGTCCAAATCTAATCCAAGTGGGCCTAAATGGTCATATTTTATTCCTAAGTTTGTTTTTGGTCGAATTACACTTGTCTAATAGAATTAGGACATGTGTTAGGGTAATATTAATATCATATTTACCCTTAGTTACCCTATTTACTATTAACCGTGGTAAAAAAGTAAAAAGTTACTATTCACCAAAAAATTATTTTCATCTCATTGAACCACATTTTAGTCCTTGATATTAACCGTGTCTCTCGGATTTTCGAAATTCCATTCACAGAAGCGGTAAAATTAAGTTTTATGCAAAATTCAGTTTTTAACCTACCACTTAGTAGTTTCACTATTCATCAAAAATTGATGTTTTTCAGAACAATGCCAAAATTTCATCCCAAGCTATATTTCATATTCCGAATTCAAAAATGAAGTCTATTTTACCAAATTCATAACATAAAAGTTTCATTAATTAATTTTATAATTAAATCCCGCTGTTAAAACAAATAGCGTGTTTTTAAGAAACAATATCTATCAAAAGATTGGCACTTGTTTATGTCTAGTTTAAATGTGAAATTACATCCAATGACCAACATTGTATTAAATTGTAAAAATATATTCTAAATATACTTTAAAACCACTCAAATTAATGATTTATCACTATTAATTATTTCGATTAAAAAAGTTGTTTTTAATTATAATTTAGTAATTTTCACTATTCATCAGAATATGAAAGTTATCCGAAAAGTACCAAAATTTCACCTTAGGCTAAATTTGATACTCCAAATCCAAAAATGAAGTCCATTTTGAGAGTTAAAATTTCTAAAATTTAAAAAGTGGTTATTACTATTCATAACGACTAGTTTTAATAATATTTTAATAGCATATCATTGTTTCGTGAAACTCAGGATTACGTACCACACACGCTATCGAGGAAGGTTGCGATTGCGTGTAATGCAAGGCAAGTCAAGGATGCGTGTTGTGAAAGATCCTTTTGGTGTAGCGTATAACACAAGACATTAGTAAAATAAAAAGAATATTTTTTCATAAAATCTCGGGCTGTTACATTCTACCCCCCTTAAAATGAATTTCGCCCTCGAAATTCGTCGGGGTTATAAATGGTTTACTATTTGAAAGTTTCTTTAATAGAAACCCACATCGTAAAATGGAATACCAAAACTTGGCTTTTAAAAACTAAAGTATGAAATGTAACGATTACCCAAATAAACGAATCACTGGGTTTCCACATAGGTGAAAATATGGACATGGAAGAGAAATCTAACCATCATGTTCTGATGGAGAGTGGTAGTGAACATGGCTATGGAAAAGCCAGTAATCACAAATCCATAGATTTGTGATGATATAGGGTACCATCTGATTCATCAGGTATAGGATCACTAGGACAACAATTTTGGTTTTCAAGATCATTTCCCTAAAGTTGAAAATTTTCTTAAAATAAATACTTACTTTATTTTGGTACAATCTCACTTTTGTTCGTGCCTTGAACAATTTCTACTTCATCTCTTAAATAAATGAAGTTGAATTTGTTATTTGTGAAGTGTTAGCAGATTTTGTGATAGAATGATGGGTCATTCCATCTGTCTCAAACAAAAGGTTAGAAAAAGTTATTAAATATACATAAGTCATTCTATAGTGAGATTAATCACATATGGTTCCTAAAATGGACTTATACTTCATATATCACACTGCTTAATATAATAACACTAGTTTCTACTAAACAGGGACTTCCTGTAGGTCAGTGGTAGGCGATAAAGGCCAGTCGCACTTCGGTTGTGGGTTCGATTCCTTCACCCTTGTCTGAAGCGATGGGCTGTCGCCCGTCCTGCAGGTTGTCCTTTTTCTAAAACTACGTTACTATAACATCCCATCAATAATATCGAAAATCTTCTATCCTTAAACAATACGAACTTATGTCCAACATAATCCAGTCTAATCTTTAGGCTTATACATAATACTGCTGTCCACTCTCATAATATAGTGACAACGAGTACCAGAGATTTAATACTGTCGTTGATCCCCACATATCATAAGATATGTCTTGTTGGTCACATTCCAAACATTCAAAGTCCTTAATCGTGTATTCTCTTGAATACCTTAGTGAAAATATGAGTGCAGTTAAAAGTTAACACTTTCCACATACCAAAATCCTCAAAATTCTATATACTCAAACCATGATATCACTTAGTCCGTATATCAATCATGAGCTCATGAATACTATTAAACATTTCATTTTCTCGTCTTCATTATGCGCATATCATCTTATTTCCAAAAAAATATCTCAATCACTTTGAATACCACATCAATAAATATTGCAATACTCAATGATACAACATTATTTTGGAATCCCATTACATAAACACTTAATCATTCCACCACATCGTTGTCATATTCAACATTGCCAATAGTGATCGCATGTGATTTCCCTTTGTCCTTTGCCTTCAGTGGTTGCTCATGTTGATCATCACTAACCCTTGGATTAGGGAAATTATTAGCATAATGCCCCATTTCCTTGCACTTGAAGCATTGAAGTGTTGGCGGTGCGTTCTCTGCAGTGTTTGCTTTATTCACATCATTAGAAACCCTTTTTCCATTACTTCGACACTCAGCTGCTCGATGACCTTCTTTTCCACACTTAAAACATTTTCTAGTCCCTTTAAGACAATCTCCACCATGCTTCTTCCCACACTTTGTGCATAAGGAAACATTCATCTTCTTTTCATCATTATTCTGAGATTTCTCCTTGAACTCCATCTTTCGTTTCTTGTCAAAACCATGAGATGGATATGTAATACCAACTTCCATTTCTACCTTGATAGCACAATGCACAATTTCTTCATAGCTACTGAAGTCTCTTATAGCTAATGCCCTTCGAAGACTTGGTTTTAAGCCAATGAAAAATCGATCAACTTTACTTTCAGGTTGGATGATAATTCCAGAAGCATACCTTGCAAGTCTTGTAAAATTTGCTTCATAGGTACCAACAGATTCATCGTCCCTTTGCTTCAGTTCAAGAAACTCTTTCTCCATCTTTGTTCGAAGAATACGAGGGAAGTACTTACTGAAAAACAAGTTCTTGAACTCGTCCCATTCCATGGACTCAATTTCATCTCTTGGCCTCGTATTCTTGATAAGATTCCACCATTGATCAGCTTCACCTTCCAAACGATATACTGCTAAGATGACTTTATCATGTTCAGAACATTGAAGAACTGAAAATATCTTTTCAGTAGTACTAATCCATTGTTCAGCAACTAATGGATCAGTAGACCCACTGAAAGAAGGTGGGTGTTGCCTCATGAAGGACTCAATAGAATATTGTTCCCTTCTCTGCTCATTTGGAAGTCCAGAATGATTCATAGCTTGTGTAAGTATAGCAATAAGATTTTGCACTCCATCTCCCATAACATTTGTTTGTTCAGGAGGTCAATCATTGCATTGTCCATTGCATTGATCAACACGGTTCCTTCGTGTTCCAGCCATCGTCTAAAACCCAAAAAGAATAGTGTGAGAGGCAAAAATCATGCTAGGGAAAACAACATAATAAAGGGGGAGTACCTTCAATATCCAACATCTTAGGTTTAATTCTATGATCGTTATCGTAATTCTATTACTATAACCTATACGTATACTTATCCCTAGGGACATCCCTAGACATACCTTAGAAATATCTCTAGGGATCTCACTAAAGTTCTCGCATCCTAGTTTCCAAAGGTTGACTAACCCTTTCCTCTGATACCAACTATAATGACCCTAAGCTTATCGTACATGGACATTACATTACTTTTGCGGAATACTTAGTACATAACAAAAACACACACACAAGGATCGTAATAGTTTAGTGTCTTTGGAAACTCGGAACGTAATCTTCTAAACGTGGTGAAAGATCTTCAATATCTCCCATAATGATCTTCCCTTTTTTTTTTACCTAAAACCTTTCTTTATATCCTGGGGAAAGAAAAACAAAAAAGGGTGAGCTCAAATGCTCAGTAAGGGTAAACAAAAGAAATATCAATCACATCATATACATAAGAACGTAGCTTTTGGAAATCTTGACCTGCAAAAGAGCTCATAATATCATAACATGGGATAAATCATAGAATTGAAAATGAGATCCCCATAATCATAACATAAAACTTGAAACTTTGTGGCATGCACACATAATCATGGAAAATCATTTCTTGTTAGTCATGACTCATTGCCAAGACTATCTTAGTGGACAAAGTCCCTTTCTGAACCGAGTTCACTCCTCGTTTCAGTCCTGTATCACTGAACCGAAATAACCTTCCATTCCAGCCATGTCTATCTCATGAGATATAAAATCTTTACCCAATGCATTGGAGGGAGATATAGGTCCCACCCATCTTATAATGAATCCTTTCTTATGTGTGCCACATAATCATAAACCATACATCATAACGTAACCCATGTAATAAAAATGGGATTCTTAAACAACATGACATCATAAAACAATTCATATAAGATAAAGGAATTCATAAAAATATTTCCATCACAACATAATCAAATCCATGTAATAATAGGGATAGAAACAGAACCCTTTATTATCTTAGATGGAAAATAATTTTGATAAAACACTTGAACTTCATTCTTGAGGAAAATATCCTTTCTTTTTCAAAAACATTTTACATTTCTTAACATGTCATACAACTTTAAACTAAAAGAAGTTGATTAAAAATAAACTTGAAAACTTTTAAAGGAAGCTTCTTGGAAATAATGTTTTAAAAATCCATTCTTGTCGTATAAGTTAAAAAAAACATTCTTCGTACTTTTGTCGGAAAAGTCAAAAAGTACCTCGTACGGAAAAATGACAAAAGATTCCTTTCATATTCTTTACTAAAAACTCACCTAAGGGTAAAATTGGATTTAAACTATTGTAAGTGGATGGAAACAATATTACATATTGAGGGAACATGGATGTGGATGATAAAATACACCCCAGTAAATACTTACGAATAAACAATCTCGGATAAAAATGAGATTGTGATATTTCCCTTACCTTAGGTCCGACTTGCTTTGTAACTGTCCGAACCTCCTGTATAATGATTTAAATCATTTTATTGACTTATTACAGAATCATATTCATTGTTATGATATCATATATGGTTCACTTATGACATTATATTACCCGTTCTTTTGTAAATTCCATGTTAAAGAAGCGTTTTGGGTAAAATCGTTTCATTTATCGTAGGTGTTTTGACTTGTTGTTCTTGACATCATTATTACATATATCATGATTTACTTACTTCCAGAATATAAAATATGATTTATATATCATATATATTCAGTATATATATATAATAGGTAGATAAATAAAATGAAAAACACCGTTCATGGAGACAGTAGTCCGTACGTACGCATGAACGCTATTTTCCTTTCCTTATTGTCTTGAAATGGAAGTAAGTAGATGACATACATATGTATATATATACATAAATCCAGTAGCTTTATAATTTCATATATTTCATTATTATTTCTTATATATACATTATAATCATTCTTAAATGGTTAACATGGAGAATGAATCTCATCGCGTCGTGGAGACGGTATTCCGTACGTACGCACGAGCGATGATATCATTTCTATAAATATTGAATTGAATTGGAGTGGATTATACAATATATCAGAATCAATATGATGTTGTAATAACTATGTATAGTTATTTTTTACACCATTATACCCATCCATGTAAGGTGGTGGTGGAAAATAGATTACACCACGGCGTGGAGACGGTATTCCGTACGTACGCACGCGCGGTGATTTCTTTTTCCGTAGGATGGATAGATGGTGAAATAGGTTTGTTTCATACTTATAATAACATATTAGTATATGAGTGATACTGATTTTATTACTTCATAATGAAACAACCTAAGAAGAAGAAGTGGAAGAAGAAATAAAGATGAAAGAATTGGTAACGGTAATTACCTCCTCTTTGAAGTGCCTCTTTGAGACCTCCTCTTAGGGCACTAAAATTGGTCTTGGAGGAAGACCAGAACCTCTAGGATGTTGCTAGGGAAGTGGAGAGGAGAAATTGGCAGGGGTTGGCCGAGCTTGAGTGCTCAAAATTGGTGTGAGGAGGAGGGGGAGGAGGTGTCCTTTTATAGGGGAGGAGAGGGGCACCTTAGGAATATCTCAAAATATTATTTTATATTAAAGTCAAAATCGGTTTATAATGGTTCCAAAGGGTCTTATTTCGAAGCTAAAGTGGGGATGGGTCGAAATACTATCAACCAATAGGATTTAGACAAGTTTAGGATATTATTTTTAACCTTATCAATTAGATTTAACTCTAAGTTAAATAATTTATCTTTTACCGTGTCTTTTTGTTTTCTTTCACTATATGGTTAATAAACATACAATAACATGCCAAACGAACCCCAAATTGTATATTATTAATACATATATCCTTATCTAAGTCATTTGGACGAACCTTAGATTTTTAGGAATAAAATAACAATTAATAATATAATATTTGATTTAAAAACTATTTTGTGTCAATTTTGACACTATTTGATATATGATTTTTGTGAAAGTCATAACATAATTATATGTTCGAAACAAGTTGATTAAATCAACACTAATATATCATAGTAACCTAGAAAATTAGTGGAATTCATAAAAAGTCTTAAATTACATTTATGTTTGTATTTATATTATCAATTATGTCAATATTTCATTAATAAGATAATTACTGCATCATCTTTGTGTCATAAATAAATTATATTATTTGATGTCTAAAAATTACAAATAAAATACCATCATGTAGGAAATCTTTTTAGATTTCTAATTAATATTTATAGTCGAATTTATCTTATGTATAACCCCATATTAAAAATTATTTACTTATTAAACTTTGATTTTAACTATTTTAACCCTTCTTTAAATAAATTAATAATAAATGTCCAAATCTAATCCAAGTGGGCCTAAATGGTCATATTTTATTCCTAAGTTTGTTTTTGGTCGAATTACACTTGTCCAATAGAATTAGGACATGTGTTAGGGTAATATTAATATCATATTTACCCTTAGTTACCCTATTTACTATTAACCGTGGTAAAAAAGTAAAAAGTTACTATTCACCAAAAAATTATTTTCATCTCATTGAACCACATTTTAGTCCATGATATTAACCGTGTCTCTCGGATTTTCGAAATTCCATTCACAGAAGCGGTAAAATTAAGTTTTATGCAAAATTCAGTTTTTAACCTACCACTAAGTAGTTTCACTATTCATCAAAAATTGATGTTTTTCAGAACAATGCCAAAATTTCATCCCAAGCTATATTTCATATTCCGAATTCAAAAATGAAGTCTATATTACCAAATTCATAACATAAAAGTTGCATTAATTAATTTTATAATTAAATCCCGTTGTTAAAACAAATAGCGTGTTTTTAAGAAACAATATCTATCAAAAGATTGACACTTGTTTATGTCTAGTTTAAATGTGAAATTACATCCAATGACCAACATTGTATTAAATTGTAAAAATATATTCTAAATATACTTTAAAACCACTCAAATTAATGATTTATCACTATTAATTATTTCGATTAATAAAGTTGTTTTTAATTATAATTTAGTAATTTTCACTATTCATCAGAATATGAAAGTTATCCGAAAAGTACCAAAATTTCACCTTAGGCTAAATTCGATACTCCGAATCCAAAAATGAAGTCCATTTTGAGAGTTAAAATTTCTAAAATTTAAAAAGTGGTTATTACTATTCATAACGACTAGTTTTAATAATATTTTAATAGCATATCATTGTTTCGTGAAACTCAGGATTACGTACCACACACGCTATCGAGGAAGGTTGCGATTGCGTGTAATGCAAGGCAAGTCAAGGATGCGTGTTGTGAAAGCTCCTTTTGGTGTAGCGTATAACACAAGACATTAGTAAAATAAAAAGAATATTTTTTCATAAAATCTCGGGCTGTTACAGATCCTCTCAGAAAAACACACATGATCGACTATTTATCCACCAAAATCGGACTCCTGGTGCAAAAGCTGCATTTTTCCGCAAATGCCAAAACCCGGCCTCGTGGGGCCCGCACCCCGTTCTCAGTCCCAACACCCGTAAACCATCTCAAAAAGTTCGTCGTACTATCAGGGTCTCAACGCCAATGACGGCACATCAATCGGACGCTCCGGGTAGAAGTTACAACGGCCCGAAGTCGTAAAATAATAAAATTATTTTATTTTATACGACGTTTCTAACTCCCGGGACACGATCCCGAACCCTTAAACCCTCACAGTGATTTCAAAAGGTCCGTCTCGACGCAAGGAGCGCGTCGCCGCAAACGGCTCGCAAATCGGAGTTACGGTTTGCGAGTTACGGGGGTTTAAAGAACCCCCGGAAAATCCAGGTCGGACCACCGCCAGCCTCGCCGGAAACCACCGCGCCGCCGCCGGATTCTGCCGCGCCGCTGCCGCCGGAAACCGCCGCCCCGCCACTGTGCCGTCACCGGATTCCTCCATGGCTGCCGCCCCTCATCGCCGGAAAACCGGGTTTTCGCCGGAAAACTTCCGGGAGCCACCGGGAGCACCCCGGTGCTCCAAATTCAGATCCGATAAAAGTTTTGGAAAGCTCGGGATCCGAACTACCCAACCCTTATGAAGATTTGAAGAAAAACAACGCATTAACGGGGTCTGGGATTTTAAAACTCAAACTGCCTACCTGTTGGAGGATCGGCGACGCTTTGGATGCAGAACGGCGCCTGCGACGAGCTGGAGCTCGATCTGCTAATGATCGGCGCTGAAAACGGACGCCCGGAGCTCGATTTGGTGAAGAACGGAGGAGGTGGGGAGGGGTTCGTCCGGCGTTTCATGTATGTGGTGAGGGAGGGGAGAGGAAATGTTTTTTCCTTTTCCTCTTTTTTTTTATTTAAGAAAACTTCATTTAAAACATCGCCCCTGACTCCGCGCCCGACGTGGACAAAGTTAAGGTCACCCCTAGGGTAAACACGCCGTTCTGAACCCAACAACGGTCTCAGATTTGCGATCCAAGACTCCGTTCATAAGTTATTTGAGCCGACGCTTGCACACTAACTTCGCTACTTATTAACGAATATGCCCCTGGTGACATTTCTCACCACAGGCCCGCACCCGCAATGTTTACATCTCGCCTAGGGTAAACGGCACGTTCCGGATGCAACCATGCCCTCAAATTCCTGATCTGAGCTACCGTTTAGGAGATATCACACCCCGCCATCTGCATAGTAAAAAAAACTTAATATTTTTTATAAAATTAATTCCGGGCACACTGGGCTACAGAAGCGCACTCCGCCTTCGCGCCTAGCTCTGGAATTATTTCTAGAAATATTCCAAAGTCTGATAGGGCCAAAAACCCGAGTCTCTACAGTATTATAATTTATCAAAAATAAAAACCTTTGGTATTTCATATGTTTTTTGTGATTTTAAAAAAATTTTACCACAATTATTCTTTATATGTATTGATAATGATTATTATGATTATATTTTATTGAAAAACCATTTATTTTCAATGGGTTGAGATTTTATTGATTGATGAAATGTTTATGAAACACATTTTATTTGAATAGGTTATGATATGATGATATGTTTAATGTTTAATAATATTATGACACACATATGTTTTGTATTCATTATGAGATAAGTGGGACTATAATTATATATCCCACAAATTCATTGGGTATTATTTTATATCTCATGAGATAAATATGGGAAACATGTAAATGTGTTTGATTCGTTATGGGAATCAAGTTGATGAGTTTGATCCACTCTGGAAAAAGTGTTGATTACTGATGTTTAATGATTTTATGGTCTCTATTTTCAATGTTGACATTTGAAATGGTTTATAAAATTTTGATGGTACCACACTTATATGGAATGAAGTTATGGTTCAGGATTGATTTATGATGAATTTTCACCCTTATGATTCATGTTTTTTGATATGATGATTTTTTATATTGTGACCCATGCATAAGGTGCATGTAAAATTCAGTGTGAACTTATTTAATTAATATTCATGATATCAAACCGTTATCCCTAACTTATTATTTTATATTATCATCAATTGATATCTCTCATATTTCCCTTGATGAGAATCTGGCCTCACCCATTCTTATGATTTCTTTCCCTTGGTTATGAAGCAAGGTTTTATGTAGGGTATTTCAAATAAGAGTAACATATGGGAATATACATTTGGAGGATGTTGAAGTTGTGTCAAGAAATTATAATATTTTTTATCTAGACTTAGAAAAAAAATAATCCTTTTCAGTCCTCGAGAGAGTACATTTGAAATTTATTTAATATTCTTAAAAACTTTTATATTATATATGTTTGAAGATCCTGATTCATTATAGTTGGTATTATATAAAGGTATAGTAAAACCTTTGGAAAAAAAGTGGTAGAAAACATTATTTATAAAGAATAGGATAAATCAAAATATTTGAAAATTTCCTAGAATTTTTGTGAAGGTATGAGTGGGGAGTTTCTATGAAATTAAACCCCTCTTTAGATAATACAAGTACACGTGGATATGGTATAGTTATACACAGTGGTAATGACTTTTAAAAGGTTCAATTGGTATTTGAATAAATCATCACATGGTGAATGATAATGGGTCTTACTGCAAACCAAGATTGACACTCTCGATGGATATTAATTGTTATATCATAAACTCACTATGAATTATCTTGAATTATTTGGAAGGATGATTACCATAAATGAACTAGGTTATACCTAAAATTTCAGATATTTAAAATAATTTTTCATTATTTAGACATCCAAAAAAAATCCATAATATGTTTTTTACAACTATGGTTATTTTTTCCCACGCTATACTTTTCAATTTTAGTTGGTGGATTATAACTCCTTGAGCCCGCTATTCTAGACTCAATGCGTGAAAATGTAGTCCAATTTTTGGTTTATAAAAAGAAACTGAATAATTACAAAATATGTTACACAAACAAGGACCTTTTACCAGTCTAGGATATGGATGATTAGAAAAGACCTTATGTTTATTATAGTTGAGGAAAATAGAAATTAAATTCCTTCTATGCTTTTGCATGATAACAAAAACATCATTGAATAATTGTTTATAACTTATATGATTCTTGTGAAAAAAATTTAAAAAAAGGGGTGAGAATTCAATTACTCATTAAAATGATTCTATAAATTGTTGATATACATTTTAAAATATCTTTATTTGTAAATAATAATTGATAAATTATTTCAAAATTTCTTTAGTTAATACCATATAAATGGTTTCTAAAATTCCTTTGAAAATAATATTTAAATTATTTATGTACATAAAATACATCCATATTTTGATGATACATACACATAATTTGTTTTAGAAACACTCTAGTGATATTTATGAATAACATATACGTATGATTTTGAAAACAAAACATTGTGCCAAAAAATAACATTCAAGGCTATCATGGGCCTACCAACATCTTGAGGTATTGAGATCAATTTTCAATTACCAGCCATATTTACAATTTTCAAGTGTGATATTTTATGAATTTTTTTTCTATGCTCGATTTACAAATATATACATTTTTCTATGGATTTTCAACTTATAACATTTGGAATACAATTATATTATGTTTATATGTTTATAAATATATATATATATATATATATATATTCAAAAGAACACAACTCCAGGATTAGAAATAATCAAATCTCATGATGACTTGTCTTTCCATTATATGTATACTTTTCATCTATTTTTTCATTGATGAAACTGTTCTTTAATATTATTTTTTGTAAAATATTGATTTATTCATTAAATGTAAATATATATATTAATTCAGAAAATATACATACATGAATATAAATTAATTATAAATTCAATTTCATGTTTGAAATTCCCTAACCTAAGATGATTCCCATTTCTTATTTTTCAAATTACATGCATGATCTGTTAATCTCTTGAAAACATGACATGGTAGATATAATTATTTAAATCTATAAATAATAAAAAAATAATGTTTTAAATGACTTAATAACTTATTTTTTGAGTAAAAATTCATAAAGTTACTCATATCAGATCATTATTCTAAGATTATAATCCTATAAAATATTATTTTCAAAAATCAATTGATTAGAATAAAATTTAAACCCCCTTATGGTAAATGATTAAATAACAGAAACAAATACATGTATTGGTTTGAAATATGAAACAATTTTTTTTCATAATTTTTTAAAAAATACCTTTTCCCTTTCCAGAAATCAATATTTTCATAAATATAAATTGATATATAATCTATTGTAATTTAATAAATTTAAAATCAAAATTTGAAAATATCACAAACTTATAATCTTTTATGGGAAACACACATAACATATAAATTCTTAAACAAATGTAAAGACCCATAAATTTCAAGGAATTTATTTTTTATTATTTTTCTTTGGAATTTTACAAGAACGCAGTTTCTGACGGCACCTGATTCCGAGGCCCAGTGTGCCCAGAATCATTTTCCGAAGTTTGGCTCGGGTACGTTCAGCGAACGGACGAGCGGGTTTTCTAACTTTTGAACCGGTGCCCGGAATCAAATTCTGAGGGCACCGATTAAATCGCAGCGCCGGTATTCACTTAGAAACGCCTCTTCCGGAGTTGCGTTTTCTCGGGTGTGGTTTTTAATTTTCGGGCTTAAAGTTAAGAAATAAAATAATTTTTACGACAACTTTATTTTATTTCACTTAAGCCACTTGAAGCCACTTAGAAGCCACTTAAACTGAGTTGAAACGAATAGGGGACTATCCAGAAATATCCTACCCTCTTGGTAGGATATTTTTGATGTGGGGCCCGCACGAGCCCCGTCGTTTCTTTTCGCTAAGTAACGCACCCGTGAAAACCCGTCATTATGAAAGTCAACTGACGTGTTTTCTTAAATCCTTAACGCACCATTTAATTGGGCGGTTTATTTCGTAAATTAAATGGGCGGTTTCCTTCGTTGAATTAATTCAACGAGTTGATGGGTCATTACTTACCCTTTTTCGTTTGTTGGCGTAATAATAAAATAAGACCAACAAGTCTTTTTGGAGGATTATTCGTTGAGAGGTTTTGACAGAGTTCTTGAGCCTTCATCCTCCTTCGCGAAGAACGCGAAGAACGAGAAAAAAGCCGTTCTTCGACGAAGAACGCCGAACCCGTGGAATTCGACGACGCGACGCCAACATTCCCTTCCTGCAACGTTCTTCTGCGACATCTCTTCCTCCGCAACGAATCTTCGATCAGCTGTTGAGTTCGACGACTCAACGCCGGATTCGGCGACGACGCGATGCCCTTCCGCGACGACGCGACGATCCCCTCCTTCCGCGACGAACAAATCCGCGAACAACATGCGTTCAACGACGACTACGAAGTAGGGATTTTATTTTTGGTAATGCCCTTAATTCCCATGTTGTTTCCGTTCAAAATGGAGAACCCGTTTCATAAAACAATTTTATTTCATTAAATTTTTTTTCGGATATGTATTCATGTGTTGAATATTATTTCTCCCGTTGTTTATCTCTAACACGGAGGGTGCGGGACAAACGAACACGGCCCGACAACCCTCTGTCTTTCTTCGTTGTTGCGCGGATTTGACGGGTGACGACGGAACGTGCCGCAACAGAAGTTTGATGGTTCCGCAGTGATGTGCGAGTCCCGGGAGGAGCAGCGGTGCAGACGGGAACAGAATCGGACCACCGGAGCGACTCCGGTGGCCCGCAGAAGCCGCCGGCGACGCGGGTCGCCAGCAGCTGGGAGCAGCGGCGCCCCGGCGCGCCGCTGGACAAGGCCGGCACGGTAGAAGTGGCGGCGGCGGCACCCGCGGACCCGCGGCGGCGCAAGTCCGGCGCGCGCGGGACGCGGCTGAAGCTGCATCCGGTTGTCCAGAGCGACACCCCGCGGGGGCCGCGGGGTTGTCCTGCGGGGGCGGCGGCTCCCCCCCGCGTCGCTCGGCTGTCCAGGGCGACACCCCGCGGGTGCCGCGGGGGTGTCTCGCGGGGGTGGCAGCTCCCCCCCGCGTCGCTCGGCCGCTCGGCCGAGCCGAGCCGGGCTGGCCGAGCCAGGCTGGTCCGATCGGCCGGGCCGGACCGGGTCAGACCGGGTTGACCCGGTTCGGCCGACCTAGGGGGGGGGGGGTTGGGCCTGCTCGGCCCGGGCCCGGACCCCCCGTCTTCAGACCATTTTTGGTCAAATGCCTGTAACATGAGCTACGGGCCTCCGAACGACGCGCCGTTAGCGGCAACACGATCCTTTTATCGAGGCGGCCGCTTCGGTATATCGCACTCAAGGTTTCAGAATACTTTGGATTCGGCTGGGTTGGTTCGTACACGAAACCAACCGGGCCCTCAGAGCGGAAACACTCATATCTTGAGCTACGGATGTCCAATTGACGTGCCGTTAGCTTTGTTGAATTTTTCTAAGTGAGACAGATATTTTGGCTTACTCTGCTCGAGGTTTGGATGCCGTCGGAGTGCGGTCGGGTTGGTTTGCTCACAAAACCAACCGGGCCCCTGGAATGAAAAAGCCAATAACTCACAGACCGGGCGTCCGATTGACGCGCCGTCTGTTTCATTGCTTTCCTCATGATGAGACGGAACTTTTGGCATCCTCCGCCCGAGTTTTGGATGCAGATGGATAGTGGCCGGGTTGGATCGCACCGAAATCCAACCAGGCCCCTGGAACAGAAAAGCTGATTTCTTCCAGAACAGACGTCCGTTTGACGAACCGTCAGCGGCGTTGGTGATCACGTTGAGAAACGGTCCCTATGAGTTTACCCTATGAGTGTTCGGGGTATAGTTGAGTTACGGCCGGATTGGTTTGCACACCAAACCAACCGGGCCCCTGGGACGAAAAGGCTAGTAACTCACAGACCGGGCGTCCGATTGACGCGCCGTCTGTTGCGTTGAGACCCCTATGACGAGGTGGTCCTTTGAGATACTTCATTGCGGGACTTTGTGATACTTAGAGTATCGACCAGTAGCTCGTGGAGCGGACCCTCCCGGAGACGAGCGTGCGGAGTACGGAGACTGTGTAGCTGACTGAGACCCGACGACTGCTGATTGAACGACTCGGTGTGTTACCGAGGTGCTCTTGGTTGTAGCGGCACATGGGAGCACTTGGTTGTAGCGGAAAACCCACAACAGAGGTGCACTTGGTTGTAGTGGCACATGGGAGTGCTTGGTTGTAGCGGCAGACCCACGACAGAGGTGCGCTTGGTTGTAGCGACACATGGGAGCGCTTGGTTGTAGCGGCAGACCCACAACAGAAGTCCGCTTGGTTGTAGCGGCACATGAGAGCGCTTGGTTGTAGCGGCAGACCCACGACAGAGGTGGGATTGGTTGTAGCGGCACATGGGAGCGCTTGGTTGTAGCGGCAGACCCACGACAGAGGTGCGCTTGGTTGTAGCGGCACATGGGAGCGCTTGGTTGTAGCGGCAGACCCAGGACAGAGGTGCGCTTGCTTGTAGCGGCACATGGGAGTGTTTGGTTGTAGCGGAAGACCCACGACAGAGGTGCGCTTGGTTGTAGCGGCACATGGGAGCGCTTGGTTGTAGCGGTAGACCCACGACAGAGGTGAACTTGGTTGTAGCGGCACATGGGAGCGCTTGGTTGTAGCAGCTGGCCCGTGGTACTCGACAGGAGGAGCACCTTAGCAGTCTTAGGTTAGTGAGCAGTACCTCGGAGTCGTGACATGACCACTGTACACTCCAGAGACGGATCTCTTCAACAGTTACGGTTTCGATAATGAAAATCCTGGTTTGAGCTGAGACTTTTGACCATTGTGTTTTCTCATGATTGAGATGGGCCACTTGATAACTTAGGTATATGTATGGGCATATACCTGGGTAGTGGTTATCCGATGATTTCACAATCCTTGTGTTTTCCTCATGATTGAGATGGGTTACTTGATAACTTAGGTATATGTATGGGCATATATCTAAGTAGAGGTTATCTATTGAGATCTTCTTTGTGGTTATCCTTGTTGGTTTCAGTGAGACCTTGAGGGTCTCGGGGTCCCCACTGAGTATCGTTATACTCACCCCTGCACGGGCTATGCCCGCACGTCGTTGTGTTGGATGCAGACGACGAACATCGCTGATCGTGGTGGAGGCTTGCAGAGTAGGATGGTACCTGGAGGTGGACCACTGGGCGGGACATACTCGGAGCGGTCAGGTGGACCCGAGGAGCGGTGGAGGCTATCTGTACCCACCCTTCAGGTGGGACTTCCATAGGATGGCTCGATGTTGCGGCTTTTCTTTCAGTTGCTATTTTCCCCTTTCAGTTGTACTTTACTTTCAGTTTGGGTTTGTATACTAGCCCATTTACATTTCCGCACTTCAGTTGTACTCTGTTTTTACTTAGTGTTTACTTTTCCGCTTGCTTACTCTGTGGTGCTTGTTTACTTTACAAAGGCAATGCCTTCCCCTTTTACCGGGATTTACGCCTCGGTGCTAGTCGCCAGCCCCTGGCCTATGGAAGGCGGGCTTGGGGTAGTCACGACACGGGCCCCGAGGACGGGTCATGACAAATTGGTATCAGAGGTGGTCGGTTCTACCGCAGAATCTGATCTTTCTTCTATGTGAAGAAATAGTGTTTAGAGTATTGAGTGTGGTGATCAGTCCAGGGAGTCCAGTGTTGGTGCGGCGGCCGACGTATCCGTACACCAAGACCCTGACTTCTGATTTCCGACTTAATGCACGAAAACATTGATTGCATGTGTGTTTCAAGTTTTCTTTGTGATTACTTGTGTCAGATCACCAGGTGTGATGTCCTGACCATGGAGAACGTATTTCCTTTTCAGGATGGCCCCACGACGACAGCCAACTAGGGTTCCGAGCGATGTGCATGGCGAGAGCCCACCGAGCGTCGAGGACTCGGTACAGGGTCCTTTGACAGCTGAGGCATCGGCGGTACCTATACCCGCCAAGCCACCGATGCTACCAGCCCCAGCTGCTGACGATGCACGTCGCCTTAGAGCACTGCATGAGTTCCAGCACCAGCGACCGCCCAGGTTCCATGGGGAGACGAACCCTCATGCCACCGAGGACTGGTTGGAGGCAGTTTTACGGTTTTTCAGATTAGTGAGGACACCAACAGACCTCATGGTGATCCTCGCAGCGAGCCTCCTACACATGGCAGCAGGCAGATTGTGGAGCTTGATGATCCAGGTGCACGACGAGGCTTCTCTCCTCTGTACGGACTTTGAGAGCATCTTCCTCTCCGAGTTCGTCCCAGCCACCCTCCGAGCGGTGCACATCCAGGAGCTACTACAGCTGCGGCAGGGCAGCATGACAGTGGCCCAGTACTCGGTGAGATTTACTGATCTCTCGCGCTACTCCACAGATATGGTACAAGACCCGTTCTTGCGGGCATGGACCTTCGATCAGGGACTGAGGCACGAGATCAGGGATTCGATGATCTCCCTCAACATTTCGACTCAGGCAGGGGTGTTGGAGCGATCCCTCTTAGTGGAGAGTTTCCTTGCTGAGCAGTCTCTAGCAGCAGGACCCACCACTTCCGGCATGTGGCAGAGTCTTCTGCAGCGGGCAGTAGACAGATGACGCAGGGTTCCAAGAGGACTAGACCTACAGGTGGACGACATCATGACTCTGGATCGTTTGTGAGAGACACTCGGGGTGGGCAACGACTTGCCATGAGAGGGCAGTGTTACTCCTGCGGCGGGATTGGTCACATGGCTCGTGAATTTCCGACCCGCCATACGGATGACCAACAGATGGACGAAGGGCCCCCAGGCAGAGGCAGAGGTTCGATCAGGGCGGGCCGCAAGGAGCAGGCGGTCATGGCAGGGGAGCTGGCCGTGCAGCTGGAGGTGGACGACACTTCGGGGTGTTGCCACCACCACCACCAGGAGGTCCACCCCGACCGCAGGGGACAGGAGGACATCGGAGAGCTCAGCTTCATGAAGCTGAGGCCTATGATCATGGAGCTCTGGGAGCAGATGGACAGGAGCGGGACTAGCTCCAGACCTGGAGACTTTTATTCATGTTGCTTCTAGTTTTGTTGATGTATGTTTGTAGATGTCTTGTGTCTTTGTACTTGAGCTTCAGTAATAAAAGACACCTTTTCTTGTGGTATTTACTTTCCTATCCTCTCTTGTGTTGTTACTAAGAGGTTCTGGTTTAGACTGTTGACTTGACCCTCACTTGAGAGGTACCTACTGAAGGAGACCCAGTTACCACACACTGATGCCGACAGTGTGACTCAACCCTTGGAGGTGAAAGTAACGGTTGGATCTCTTGGTAGTAGCGCCGAGGCCTTACGACGTCATCCTTAGTATGTGTTAGTATCATCCATGTCGGGATTGAAAGTATTAGGAAAAGAACATGGTTCATCCAGGGGATGAGACCGGATTTCTCTTATCGGCAAGGAAGAAATCGTAGCAGCTCTTGTGGGACCAGAGGTGGTCCGGGCCACGACAGAGAAGGTCTAGGTCATCCAGGAGTGGATGAGGACAGCTCAGAGCCGGCAGAAGTCATATGTTGATAGGAGGCGGAGGCCACTAGAGTTCGAGGATGGAGACCACATCTTCTTTCATGTCTCACCTCGACGTGGTTTGCAGAGTTTTGGCGAGGTGGCTTACTGCCTAGCTCTACCACCTTTGTATCCCTAGTTTGTGTTAATGCTTTACGGGGACGTAAAGCCCTGTGGTGGGAGTAATGTAAAGACTCGTAAATTTCAGGGAAAATTTTTTTCCTTAATTTTCTTTGAAATTTTACAAGAACGCAGTTTCTAACGACACCTGATTCCGAGGCCCGGTGTGCCCGAAATCATTTTCCGAAGTTTGGCTCAGGTACGTTCAGTGAACGGACGAGCGGGTTTTCTAACTTTTGAACTGGTGCCCGGAATCGAATTCTGAGGGCACCGATGAAATCGCAGCGCCGGTATTCTCTTAGAAACGCCTCTTCCAGAGTTGAGTTTGCTCGGGTGTGGTTTTTAATTTTCGGGTTTAAAGTTAAGAAATAAAATAATTTTTATGAAAACTTTATTTTATTTCACTTAAGCCACTTGAAGAAACTTGGAAGCCACTTAAACTAAGTTGAAACGGATAGGGACTATCCAGAAATATCCTACCCTCTCGGTACGATATTTGTGAGGTGGGGCCCACACGAGCCCCACCGTTTCTTTCCGCTAAGTAACGCACCCGTGAAAACCCGTCATTATGAAAGTCAACTGACGCATTTTCTTAAATCCTTAATGCACCATTTAATTGGTCGGTTTATTTCGTGAATTAAATGGGTGGTTTCCTTTGTTAAATTAATTCAACGAATTGATGGGTCGTTACTTACCCTTTTTCTTTTTTTGGCGTAATAATAAAATAAGACCAACAAGTCTTTTTGGAGGATTATTCGTTGAGAGGTTTTGAAAGAGTTCTTGAGCCTTCATCCTCCTTCGCGAAGAATGCGAAGAACGCGAAGAACGCGAAGAACGCCGGCCTCCGATGAAGAACGTCGAACCCGTGGAAGTCGGCGACGCGACACCGTGTTCCGCGACGCCGACGTTCCCTTCCTGCAACGTTCTTCTGCGACGTCTCTTCCTCTGCAATGAATCTTCGATCAGCTATTGAGTTCGCCGACTCAAAGCCGGATTCCGCGATGACGTGACGCCCTTCCGCGACGACACGACGATCCCCTCCTTCCACGACGAACAAATCTGCGAAGAACGTGCGTTCAATGATGACTACGAAGTAGGGATTTTATTTTTGGAAATGCCCTTAATTCCCGTGTTGTTTCCGTTCAAAATGAAGAACCCGTTTCATAAAACAATTTTATTTCATTAAAATTTTTTTCGGATATGTATTCATGTGTTGAATATTATTTCTCCCGTTGTTTATCTCTAACGTGGAGGGTGCGGGCCAAACGAACACGTCCCGAAAACCCTCCGCCGTTCTTCGTTGTTGCGCAGATTTGACGGGCGATGACGAAACGTGCCGCAACGGAAGTTTGATGGTTCCGCAGTGAAGAGCGAGTCCCGGGAGGAGTAGCGGCGCAGACGGGAACAGAATCGAACCACCGGAGGGACTTCAGTGGCCCGCGGAAGCCGCCGGCGGCGCGGGGCGCCGGCGCGGCATCGTCGGCAGCCGGGAGCGGCGGCGCCCCGGCGCGCCGCGGCAGAAGCCGCGACGGCGGCACTCGCGGACCCGCGGCCGCGCGGGTCCGGCGCGTGCGGGATGCGGCTGAAGCCGCGTCCAGCTGTCCAGAGCGACACCCCGCGGGTGCCGCGAGGTTGTCATGCGGGGGCGGCGGCTCCCCCCCCCCCCCCCCCCGCGCCACTCGGCTGTCCAGGGCGACACCCCGCGGGTGCCGCAGGGGTGTCACGCGGGGGCGGGGGCTCCCCCCCGCGTCGCTCGGCCGCTCGGTCGAGCCGAGCCGGGCTGGCCGAGCCAGGCCGGTACGACCGGCAGGACCGGGTCCGACCGGGTCGGACCGGGTTGACCCGGTTCGGCCAACCCAGGGGGGTCAGGCCGGCTCGGCCCGGGCCCGGACCCCCCGTCTTCAGACCATTTTCAATCAAATGCCCGTAACTTGAGCTACGGGCCTCCGAACGACGCACCGTCAGCGGCAACACGATCCTTGGATCGAGAAGGCCGTTTCAGTATACTGCACTCAAGGTTTTGGAATACTTTGGGTTCGGCCGGGTTGGTTCGTACATGAAACCAACCGGGCCCTCGGAGGGGAAACACTCATATCTTGAGCTACGGACGTCCGATTGACGTGACGTCAGCTTTGATGAATTCCTCTAAGTGAGACGGATCTTTTGGCTTACTCCGCTCGAGGCTTGGATGCCATCGGAGTGCAGTCGGGTTGGTTCGCTCACGAAACCAACCGGGCCCCTGGAACGAAAAAGCCAATAACTCACAGACCGGGCGTCCGATTGACGCGTCGTATGTCTCGTTGCTTTCCTCTTGATGAGATGGAACTTTTGGCATCCTCCACCCATGTTTTGGATGCAGATGGATAGTGGCTGGGTTGGATCGCACCGAAATCCATCCGGGCCCCTAGAACAGAAAAGCTGATATCTTCCAGACCAGATGTCCGTTTGACGAACCGTCAGCGGCGTTGGTGATCACGTTGAGAAACGGTCCCTATGACTATACCCTAAAAGTGTTCGGGGTATAGTTGAGTTACAGCCGGATTGGTTCGCACACGAAACCAACCGAGACCTTGGGACGAAAAGGCTAGTAACTCACAGACCGGGCGTCCGATTGACGCGCCGTCTGTTGCGTTGAGACCCCTATGACGAGGTGGTCCTTTGAGATACTTCCTTGTGGGAATTTGTGATACTTGGAGTATCGACCAGTAGCTCGTGGAGCGGACCCTCCCGGAGACGAGCGTGCGGAGTACGAAGACCGTGTAGCTGACTGAGACCTGACGACTGATGATCAAACGACTCGGTGTGTTACAGAGGTCCGCTTGGTTGTAGCGGCACATGGGAGCGCTTGGTTGTATTGGATGACCCACAACAGAGGTGCGCTTGGTTGTAGCGGCACATGGGAGAGCTTGGTTGTAGCGGAAGACCCACGACAGAGGTGCGCTTGGTTGTAGCGGCACATGGGAGCGCTTGGTTGTAGTGGCAGACCCACAACAGAGATGCGCTTGGTTGTAGCGGAACATGGGAGCGCTTGGTTGTAGAGGAAGACCCACGGCAGAGGTGCGCTTGGTTGTAGCGGCACATGGGAGCACTTGGTTGTAGCGGCAGACCCACGACAGAGGTGCGTTTGGTTGTAGCGGCACATGGGAGCGCTTGGTTGTAGCGGCAGACCCACGACAGAGATGCGCTTGGTTGTAGCGGCACATGGGAGTGTTTGGTTGTAGCGACAGAACCACGACAGAGGTGCACATGGTTGTAGCGGCACATGGGAGGGCTTCGTTGTAGCGGTAGACCCACGACAGAGGTGCGCTTGCTTGTAGCGGCACATGGGAGCGCTTGGTTGTAGCAGCTGGCCCGCGGTACTCGACAGGAGGAGCACCTCAGTAGTCTTAGGTTAGTGAGCAGTACCTCGGAGTCGTGACAGGACCACTGTACACTCCAGAGACGGAGCTCTTCAGCAGTTACGGTTTCGATAATGAAAATCCTGGTTTGAGCTGAGACTTTTGACCTTTGTATTTCCTCATGATTGAGATGGGTCGGTTGACAACATAGGTATATGTATGGGAATATACCTGGGTAGTGGTTATCCGATGATTTCACAATCCTTGTGTTTTCCTCATGATTGAGATGGGTTACTTGATAACTTAGGTATATGTATGGGCATATATCTAATTAGAGGTTATCTGTTGAGATCTTATTTGTGGTTATAATTATTGGTTTCAGTGAGACCTTGAGGGTCTCGGGGTCCCCACTGAGTATCGTTATACTCACCCCTGCATATGCTATGCCTGCACTTCGTTGTGTTGGATGTAGACGACGGACATCGCCGATCGTGGTGGAGGCTTGCAGAGCAAGACGGTACCTGTAGGTGGACCACTGGGCGGGACATACTCGGAGCGGTCAGGTGGACCCGAGGAGCGGTGGAGGCTATCTGTACCCACCCTTCAGTTGGGACTTCCAGAGGACGGCTCGACACTGCGGCTTTTCTTTCAGTTTCTATTTTCCCTTTTCAGTTGTACTTTACTTTCAGTTTGGGTTTGTATACTGGCCCATTTACATTTCCGCACTTCAGTTGTAATCTGTTTTTACTTAGTGTTTACTTTTCCGCTTTCTTACTCTGTGGTGCTTGTTTACTTTACAAAGGCAATGCCTTCCCCTTTTACCCGGGATTTACGCCTTGGTGCTAGTCGCCAGCCCCTGGCCTATGGAAGGCGGGTTTGGGGTAGTCACGGCACGGGCCCCGAGGACGGGTCGTGACAACAAATTTCTAACTAAATATAATCTTCAAAATTGAATGATAAGAAATACAATTTTCATTATGAAGATAAAATCCATTATGTATAACCAAAAAATATAAATTATAAATTGAAATAAATATATTAATCGTACTAATAAATTAAAAAACATGATGAAAAATACATTTAAAAATTTAAATAAAGAAAATATTAGAAAATAAAACCATCCCTTACAAAAAACATAGTCAAATAATCTCTATCAAGAATAAATAAACAATAATATATAAATTTCCCATATTCCTAAGCAAAAATATATTACTTTTGTTTAGAAAGGAATTTATATCATAATTATTTTAGAATTGATAATATTAATATGGAAAATAGATTAAAAGAAAAACTATCTCATACACCACACTTGAAAATAGAGAATATAATCCTAAAATAAAAAAGGAAACATGTCTAATGAAAATAAAAACATAATTGAAAAGAATGTATAATCATCCCTTTACCTCTAATAGAACCATAGAGGAAAACACATGCAACTCCATGCCCAAGAAATTCACTACCAATGTTTAAGAAATTCATTACCCATGTTTGGCATGAAAAAGAGAACTTTTGAATTTGGAGTACATTGGGTAGAAAAGGACAGTTATACGAACTATCATACTGTAGAAAAAAATATATTGTATAGAAACTTGTTTAATGTTAAGATTACATAGTAATGATTATTTAATCATTTAAATAATAGATGGAGACAAAATAATATCTCAATTTGGTTATAAATTCAACTAAATTAGTGTTTTCAATTGTTGAAAACAATTGCCAGATAATGTATTCAATGTATTGATGGAAAAATACAATTACAGAAGAATTTTGGTTGAGATACCACAATCCATAGCCACAAAAAAACAATGATGATCATAAATTGATATACATATAAACATGAAACGAATGACAAATACATCCAAATAATAAAAATACAAAACAAATCTTACATGAATTGAAACTGGTAATCACTTCCTCACAACGTAACAAATCTCATACATAAAAATAAACAATTGGAAAAGTTGAGAATCAATGCAAATACCATATTGTTTCAGATAGTTGAAGACAAATAAAAATAGCGACAACCACTGAAATGGAAATGATCAAATTAAAGTCACTAACAGAGAAGTTAGACGATGACAAGAGAAACAATATCAACCTACCTCACGGACATCATAACCCAAACTCCAACCGCACACCTCAAACTCAAATCCAAATATAGAATTCCAATTGGCTTTGAACATTACGTGGCTCAACTAAAAACCCACGATTGACCTTGACTCCATCTCCAAATTCTTATGAAACCCCAAATTCATGGCTTCGCTCATCCCCTATAAACCCTATCTTCACTCTGTCCCTCCTATCACCGAAGATGAACCCGAGATTCTTAGACCTGTGTCGGCCTCGATTTCGGGTCATTGTCAACCTACCAACTCATGAAGTAGAAAAATAATTTATTATCGCCCCCTTTGAACCATGATCTCTTTCTCTATGTCAAACTTAGACCCCCCTCAGTGGTACGACTGAACCCTTTACTGCAAGAACCCCAAAAATACATATTTCATTTTCGTTTTTTACTAATATTATAATTTGTTTTACCCTTTTATATTTTATCATTATATATATAATTTGTCTTATTCTTTGTATATTACATAAATATAGTTTAATAATATTTATATTATATATATACATATATACATATTATATATGATTTCATTTATTCATTTTTTATAAATATGTATAGTTTTATAAGAACCTAAAATTTTAGCATGTTATAAAAACAATCAAATAATAAAATATTATTTTAAATAAAACATTATTTATAAAATCATCATTAATTTCTTCCAATTTTTAATGTTATTAAATACTAAATATTGTTTTATTTAATCCTTAAAACAAAATTACTATTTAAAATTTCTCAAAAATAAATACAATACTTCTCAAAAATAAAATTAAAAAAATATATTAATTTTTTTTACTAATTTAATTATAACATGTATTTTAATATATTAATTTATTTTAATTTCATATCTCCAAAATAATACCATGTTTAGATATTTTCTATTTAATCAAAACTTATATAGAAAAATTGTCATTATGACAATTTATCGTTTATTTAAATTTTTTTTATTAAATTAAAATTAACATTCGATTAATAAAAATAATAATTAAATTAATTAATTAATGTTCTATTTAAAAATCATTGTGTTGTATTCTATCCCCATTAAAAGAATTTTGCACTCAAAATTCAGGCGGCGGATGTAAAATAATTCTGAATTTACATCTTCAATATTAAAGAATTTTTAAGGGGATTTAACTATTTCTAGAAAAGTATAATTCAAAAATTTAGTTATTATAAAAAGACAAAGTCTAGTAACCAAATATTTCTAGAACATTTCCGTGATACTAGTTATAATGTTATGAGTCTGATCTTCTAGACTCAGTGCTTGAAAATGCAGTGTAATCACTACTGGAATTTGGTCTTTTCCCAACGGTAGTATACCAACGGTTTGCTTAAACTGTTGGTATAGTGAGACTTTGCCAACGGTTTAAAGAAACCATCGGAAAAGGGAATTTCGGTGGACCCTTTCCCAATAGTTCCAGTGAAACGTTGGGAAATGGGTTCTAAACTCACACATTTCCCAATGGTTCACTTGAACCGTTGGGAAATGTGTGCCTTTGCCAACGGTTTTTATAAACAGTTGGCAAATGTTTTCCCCAAATTCCAGATCGCGATCTCCTCTCCCCATTCGGACAGAGCCCTAATATATTCGCTCAGCTACTCTCGTGAACCCCATCCGACTCCACTTCTCTCGCGAATCCGAACACCAGCAACCCCATCCCAATAGGTACACCCCCATACGAATAGGTAAAATTCGATCTCAACCATATTGTTGTAGTTGTTTTAATGAATAGATTTTTTCCAAGTGTTGGTGGTTTACTTGATTATTGAAATTAATATCTAAATAGGATATTGTTTGTGTTTGTGAAGACTTCATTAATGTTTTTATATCCTATGTATGGAAGGAGAGTGTTCAAAACATGTAAATCAGAGTTGGGGGAGGCTATCGTGAACGTTTACATGTTTTGGATAATGGATTGTGGGAATTATGGATTGTGTTCAAACCAATTTGATATGTTTTGGATAATGGATTGTGGGGGTATGGGGTGTCCACGGGGGTGGGTGGGTTGTCCACGGGGGTGGGCGGGGCTATTCACGGGGGTGGGAAAGGCTGTCCACGGGGGTGGGGGGCTATCTTGGGGGTGTGGGCTGTCCTGGGGTTCTGGGTGGGGTGTCCTGGTGGGGGAGGGGTGTGTGGGGTGTCCAGGGGGGTGTATGTCTAGGTGGTGGTGGTGGGGTTGCAGGGGAGGGGGTGTGGGCTGTTTGGGAGGGTGGGCGGGGCTATCCAGGGGGTATGGGGTGTCCAGGGGGTACGGGGGTGGGCGGGCTGTCCACAAGGGTGGACGGGCTATCCACGGGGGTGGTCGGGCTGTCAAGGAGGGACGGGCAGGCTGTCCAGGGGGGGTGGGTGGGCTGGCCACGGGGGGTGGGAGTGTCCAGGGGGGTGGGGGGCTATCCAAGGGGGTGGGGGCTGTCCATAGGGAGAAGGGGTGTCGAGGGGGGTGGGTGGGCTGTCGATGGGGGTGGTTGGGCTGTCTAGGAGGTAGGGGGTGTCCACGGGGGTGGGTGGGGCTGTCCAGGGGGTGTGGGCTGTCCTGGGGGTCTGGGTGGGGGGTCCTGGTGGGGGAGGGGTGTGTGGGGTGTCCAGGTGGGGTGGTATGTCTAGGTGGTGGTGGTGGAGTTGCAGGGAAGGGGGTGTGGGCTGTTTGGGAGGGTGGGCGGGGCTATCCAGGGGGGTACGGGGTGTCCAGGGGGGTACGGGGGTGGGTGGGCTGTCCACAAGGGTGGACGGGATGTCCACGGGGCTGGTCGGGCTGTCAAGGAGTGGTGGGTGGGCTGTCCAGGGGGTGGGTGGGCTGGCCATAGGGGGTAGGGGTGTCTAGGGGGTGGGCGGGCTATCCAAGGGGGTGGGGGGCTGTCCATAGGGAGAAGTGGTGTCAAGGGGGGTGGGTGGGCTTTCCACGGGGGTGGTTGGGCTGTCTAGGGGGTAGGGGGCATCCAAGGGGGTGGGTGGGTTGTCCATGGGGGGGGGGGGGGCTCTTCACGGGGGTGGGAAAGGCTGTCCACGGGGGTGGGCGGGGCTGTCCAGGGGGTGTGGGCTGTCCTAGGGGTCCGGGTGGGGTGTCCTGGTGGGGGAGGGGTGTGTGGGGTGTCCAGGGGGGTTGGTATGTCTAGGTGGTGGTGGTGGGGTTGTAGGGGAGGGGGGTTTGTGTTGTTTGGGAGGGTGGGCGGGGCTATCCCAGGGGGTACGGGGTGTCCAGGGGGGTACGGGGGTGGGTGGGCTGTCCACAAGGGTGGACGGGCTGTCCACAGGGGTGGTCGGGCTGTCAAGGAGGGGTGGGCGGACTGTCCAGGGGGGGTGGGTGGGCTGGCCACGGGGGGTAGGGGTGTCCAGGGGGGTGGGAGGGCTATCCAAGGGGGTGGGGGGCTGTCCATAGGGAGAAGGGGTGTCGAGGGGGGTCGGCGGGCTATCCAAGGGGGTGGTGCTATAGTGGTTTTGGATTGTTTGAGGTACTCTTAGTGTATTATAAACCCTCATATGTTCCATATTCATTTAAATTGATTTAATATAATTTTTTTCCCACACACCATTATATCCTCTCAAACTATATTTAGATTGTATTTTCAATCGTATGGTGTTATATATTTTAGTAAATTTTCATACTGGATTCTTTTATATGTTCTAGGGGTTTAGACTAATGATAGGGCTGCATGATTATTGTGGGGGTATTCTTTTCATATAAATATACCTATACACCCCGACCCCCTTGGACAACCTCACCACCCCCACAGATAGCCCACCCACCTGGACACTCCGACCGCCCTAGACAGCCCCCCACCCCCTGGACACCTCCGACCCCCCGGACGGCCCCACCACCCCCTAGACACCCCGCACCCCTGGACACGCCACACCCCCCCTTGGACAGTCCCACCACTCCCATGATCCTCATCCTACTCCTCATCCAGATGTACTTGGAGAAGTTAAAGTATAAAACTCATATACTCCCAACAAGACCCTTAAGGATTATGTATTCCTTGATCCACTTCCAATATCTTACTGGTCAATCCGTGAATATAGGCATTAGAAATTTTGTATCTTATTTTCTTATATACACTGTATTTTGTTGTATTTATTAATATGATTCTCATATAGAGTAATGTGTCAGTTATGCTTTTATATAGAGTAAACAATTGTCATTTAAGTAAATATTTTTTTGATTAAACTTTAATATTATTGAATTGCTTTGAAATGACTTATTGCGATTTTTTTATAGAATGGATAGAAGTTGGATGTACGAAACTGATCGGATTTCAACCGATTTTCAAAATAATTTGAACAGCTTTCTAGATTTGGCATTTGACAAGGCTTCAGATA
Source organism: Viscum album (assembly GCA_963277665.1). NCBI lineage: Eukaryota > Viridiplantae > Streptophyta > Magnoliopsida > Santalales > Viscaceae > Viscum > Viscum album. Next base: position 59,435 of record CAUJRU010000111.1, read on the forward strand.
GTGGTCGCATACACTGCCCATGTTTTAATTGTGTTGGAAGACCGTGGTTGAGCCGTGAAGCAGTTAGCTATCATATAACCAAATATGGTTTCCAAACAAACTATTATGTGTGGTATCACAATGGAGAGAAAATGGAATCTCAAAATGTTGATGATCCAAATGATAGGACTGAATTGGAGAGTTTGATATATGATCGGTTTCCATTTATTTGACATCATGAGAAGGAAAGGATGTCCAGCCTACAAGATTTCAATACAAGCACACATGATGCATCCAATGAAAATGATGATGTTGATAGGGTGAAAAAATTGAATGATGTTGCGACGACTCCAGTATATCGGCAATGTTATAAAATGAAAAAGTTGGAATTTTTAATCCGATTGTTTCATGGGAAAACTATGTATGGGATTTGAAATACTGCAATTGATTATATTCTTACCTTCATGAAGGACTTACTTCCAGATGATGTAGATATTCCCTCAAACCACTATATGGCATGGAAGTTGGTTGATGAACTTGGATTCTCAAAAAAAAATTCATGCTTGCCCGAATGATTGCAGCTTATTTTGGGAGGAAACTGCTGAAAGAAATGATTGTATAAAATGCGGAACCTCCCAATGGAAGCCAAAAGATGATGTAACACCATCTCGTGTGCCACAAAAAGTAATGTGGAACTTTCCATTGATCCCCAGATTACAGAACCTTTTCATGTCTGATGAAATATCTGTAAAAATGTGATGGCATGACACCGAGAGAAAAAAGAATAATGAAGAGTTGGTTCACCCTGCACCTGGATTTTCATGGTAGAGATTTGATGGTCGATATCCTGAATTTGCAGCTGACGTGCGTAATGTGAGACTGGGTCTTTCATGTGACGGTATTAATCCATTTTGGAAGATGCTTACTTCGCACAGCACATGGCCGGTTTTCATACACATTTATAACCTTCCCCCTTGGTTGTGTATGAAAAAGCCTTACAATTTCTTGAGTATACTGATATCTGGCCCTTCTGATCCCGGAAATGATATAGATGTATACAAGCAACCTTTAGTAAAAGAGTTGAAACTTCTTTGGGATGTTGGTGTGCCCACATACGATGCATGTTCGAAAGACATATTTCAGATGTGTGCTGCACTTATGTGGACTATCAATGATTTTCCTGCTTATGCAATGATGTCTAGATGGAGCACAAAAGGAAAATTTTCATGTCCTGTTTTATGAAGAATACTCGATCGAGAAGACTGAAATATCGTCGTAGTTTTAATTTTATGGGACATCGACGATTCTTTCCAATGAACCATCCATATAGAAACAATCATCGAAGATTTGACAATACCATGGAGAATGACGATCCACCTCAGCGTATGTCTAGAACTGATGTGCTTAATGAATTGAAAGATTTTAGTTATTCATTTGAGAAGAGTGTAATGAAATCTAGAAAGAGGAAAAATGTTTCCAATGATACCTGTTACAATTGGAAGAAGAAGAGTATATTCTTTGAGTTGTCATATTGGTCAACCAACTTGTTACGTCATTTCTTAGACGTAATGCACAATGAAAAAAATATATGTGAAATGTTGCATTCGATTCTTCTAAATGTCAAGGGGAAGACAAAAGATGATTTAAGATCTCGGCGTGACTTGGTAGATTGGGGGATCAGACCAAAATTGCATCCTGTCTATATCAGTGAAAATAAATGGCAAGTTCCATGTGCTTCTTATGTGATGACTCCTGCTGAAAAAAAATCAATTTCTGGAAGTGCTAGAGGTTATTAATGTTCCTGATGGCTATTCAAGCAGTATATCAAAATGGGTCAATAGAAAAGAGTTGAAGTTGAAATCTTTTAAGACTCATGATTATCACGTCCTTTTTCATGAGTTGATTCCAATAGCAATCCGTCATCTCTTTTCCAATAATGTTAGAGTCTCAGTTATTCGGTTGTGGTATTTGTTTAGAGATCTTTGTGCTAAGAGGTTGTCCAAATCCCTCATGAAAAAACTGTTGGCAGAGACACCATTAATTTTGTGTGAGTTATAAAAAATATTCCCTCCATCATTTTTTACATGCATGGTGCATCTGACTATCCATCTTCCGACCGAAATACTTCTTGGAGGACCCATTGCTTCCCGTTGGATGTATCCAACTGAAAGAAACATGTGCACATTGAAATCATATGTTCGGAACATGAATTATCCCGAAGGTTCTATTGGGAATGGTAACTTGGCTCAAGAATGTATGGATTTCTGCTCAATGTATTTTTCTGATCATACTACGAGAATAAACAGACCAATGAGATATGAAGAAGAACAGTATGGGAAAATTGAACCCAGTTTTCCATCACTTCCCCAGACAGGAGGAATTCCGGGATCATATACATTGACAACATTAAGCCTTGAAGAGCGAGAGATGGCACATCGCATAGTGTTGTTCAATTGTGATTTGTACGATGAGTAATTAAAGTAAGTTAATTGTACATGCATATCTTATCTTATCTCTTGTAATTTTAAATATTTGTTAAACTATTATTATTTTTATCTACAGGGAACATAAAGAATTGATATATAGAAAGCACCGTTCTTTATCTTTGAGAAAGAAGGAGACTTTGCATAGCAAAGGGTTTTCTGCTTGGTTGAAATTGAAGGTAAAAATATTTCTGTAATAACTAAATAAAAATAATATTTAATATTTAATTAAGTTTACTATTTGTTTATATTTCAGGTATCGAGTATTCCTACAGATTCTGTTTCTGAGGAAATAAGAGCTTTGGCTTTTGGTCCTAATACCATGGTTCTTGCTTGTAAATCACTTGTGATCAATGGATACAAATTTGTTATCACTGAACGAGCAAGAAACATGAGAACACAGCATAATGGTGTTATGCTAACTGCCTTAACAGACTGTTATGCCAGTTCATCAGACACTAGAACTCGTTCTGAAAATATTTCTTATTATGGTGTCATGGAGAAAATAATAATTTTGGATTATTACTCGCATGGTCGAGTCACGATGATGAAATGACAATGGTTTGATTCAATGACGAGGCAAGGCACCTTTATTGATGATTGTGGATTTCGAGTTATTGACATGACTCGCACTCTTGCCACCGATGAACCATATGTATTGGCATCAATGGTGAAACAAGTTTTTTATGTCAAAGATCATCGTCATCCTAAATTCGGTGTTATTATTGATGTAAACCCCAGACATTTTTTTGATGATGGTGATGATGAAGTTGATACTATCCCTACTGTAATTGGAAGCAATCCGTTTATTACTTCGGATGACCCCAACAACTCAATTGTCAGAGTTGATTGTGAACCCGAAGTTGTGGTGGGAAATATATAGAATCATATAGTCGTGTTCTCACCTACATGTTTCACCTACATCATTCAGAGTGTGTATCCTAGTACTTACCTTCATAACACCATAAATCTTCTATTTAATTATGTTATTTTTATCATAATGGTTTTTCTATATTTTGTTTTTTGGGTTACACATTAGTTATATGTTTCTAATTACTTCCATATTTGTTTTCATTGCAGGAAATGACACCCATTGAAGAGAGGCAGCGGAAAAAGATGACAGATAATAATCGTCGCATGGGACAGATGGGTGTTCCTCCACTCATCCCTATTGTGATTATTTTATTTCAAATATAAATATTTCAATAACTTATAATATCATGTGTTTACTTTTCTGTCAAACTTTTTTTCAGGATCCATGCCCTAGACGATAGATATCTGACGAGGAGCCTGATATTGCTCCCAGTAGAGAGGTTGGTGGTACGAGGGCTCGTGGGGCGAGAGTTAGACGATCCACTACCACAGACATATCTTCTACGCCCTATTTTGGTCCTGGCGTGTCATCAGGGACATATGAGACATCTAGACCTCCGGTGTTTACACTACCAGCTGGCCAGACGTCTATGAAATCATCTTTTGCTTCTGGTTCATTATATCCAGGTTATTATATTCCACCTTCTTCGACTCCTGCTGCGACACAGTATGTGGCTGAGGAGCATACACTGAGGGACACTCCACCTGTACAGGATATTCCTTCAGCTTCTGCACCCATTGATCCGACTACCATAGGTATATTTATATAACTCTATCAAATTTTTATACAAAAATTTATTTTTTTATAACTTGTATTGATATTATTTTTCTTTAATAACAGATTCATCTACATATAGGAGGCGGGGGAGGGGGCGTACTTGCTTGCGTGTGGTATGGAACCGCCAGACACAGTTGATGGTATAATACAATGTTGATGGACAAATGATTGAGAAATCTGGGCAGCAATGTCGGGGTTTTTTGGCGACGCTAGCCAAATACTCCGATATCATTCCGGTCATCCCTCTCTCTTAGAGAAATTTGCCACCCAATGTCAAGGATAACGCATGGGCACAAATATGGGTAAAAAATCTATTGGATTTAATGTAGTATATTTTTGTATTTAAATGAACTAATCAATTTGGTTTCAGCCTCGGTTTTACTTCCCTGATGGCGAAGGTGCACGACCAGCGCGTTTAAAAGAGCTAGGAGAGATTTGGAGAGCTTATAAGCATGAGCTGTATGTTGGCTGGTGTGATAGAGTGGACATGGAGTTAGATACATTACTTATCGTGGATGACTTCCCGATAGAGCAATATCGCCAAATGATTACCCATTGGGCGACTGCCAAATTTAAGGTATTAATATCATTTGAGTTATTTAAATGAGAGTTTTCATATTTTGCATTAATATAATCTTATTAATTATTAATAATTATTTAGGAATCTTCTGAAAAAAAACAAAAAAAACATTGATTCAAAGAAATACCTCCACACTTTGGGGTGCACAACAATGTCAGATCATGAGAGGCAGTAGGTACGATATAGTTGTTTATAATTTTTCTTTAGGACTTTCCCTTTTTATTGGATCATACTTAAATTATGTGATTTATTGAATAATGAATATATGATTATACTTTCACTTTATATTGTTTCAATGTCATTAAAGAAGCACAAAATGAATATTGAAGGACGTATCCCTCGAGCAAAATTGTTTTGCTCGAGTAGAAAAAAAAGATGGAACTGTGGTAAATGAACCGACCCAAGAGAAGATTGTAAGTTTTAATTTGTTTATTTCAAAGTTTAATATCTAATTAAAAATTGAATAATCTATTAATATTTTTTACAGGCTGCTTTAGAGGCTCTTGATGCCCAGGAGCCTGACAATTTTGGGCCACATGATCATTTATATCAGGTTTTGGGAGATGAGCACTCTGGTCGAGTACGCTATTGACCTGGTAAAAATATAGTCCCGACGAGGTATTGGTCGTCTCCAGGTATCCATTTTAGTACCACCGAGTTGGAACAGGTCAAGGAGCATGCAAGACAGTCTGATAAAAGGGTCACAGAGTTGGAAGTACAAGTTCAAACAAGAGACAAAGAATTTATGAAACTGATGAGAGCTTTATCTTCATCACTTCCACCAGAGGCTAGTGCGGCTTGTCAGACATTTATGTCGTCGATGGGTGCATCATCCAATGCACCAGGTGGCAGCTCTAGTGGCGATCGAAATGATGAAGTTCCTGGTGATGACAAGGATGCTGAAGAGGAAGAGGGAGAGGATGAGGATGTGGACGAGGGCGAGGATGGGGCCGAGGGTGAGGATGGGGCCGAGGGCGAGGATGATGCTGAGGATGAGGACGACGACGAGGACAGAGATGGCGGCGAGGATGAGGCTGATGATGATAGTAGTGATGGTGATGGTGATCAGAGGCAGATTGATCCATTACATTTTTAAATTCTGTATAACTCTTTATTTTTGAACATGGTTTTCCTCTTTGGGGTTTTCCTCTGCTTCATAGGGACGTTGCATTCAGATTCTGTTTTTTGCACTTGATTCTTATTGTATGATTAGTCTACTACATAGACCTTTAGTATTCATTGGTACTATGATGCTCATTTTTCTATTTTTTACTTAGCTTTCTTAGTTAGCCATGTATTTCATGTTTATGCATGTGGAAGATGATATGGAAAATGTGCTTTAAAGTAGTGGCTGGCACCACTAACATTTATTTGAAATGGACAGGATTTTAAGTGAAAACAACAACTGGCATACGGAATACAGACCAAACGCATTCGGATTCTATTTAAACTATAGGACAACGATCCATGGGACATATGTGACGTGTACGAGTCAACCCCGCCTCAATCCGAGGTCCGGTGTGGCCTGTACCACTGAAAGTGTATTTCTTTTGTTTAAAATGGATGCACTTTTAAGTAAAAAAACCACATATGGAAAATAGACCAAACACATTCAGATATTGTTGATACTTTAGGAAATGTATCCATGGGTCATATATGACGTGTACGAGTCAACCCCACCTCAATCCGAGGTCTGGTGTGGCTGGGACCACTCAAAGTGTCTAACTTTTCTTTAACATGGACAACAGTTTAAGTTAAAACATCAACTGACATACGGAAAACTGACCAAACGCATTCGGATTCTGTTGAAACTGTAGGAAAACGATCCATGGGTCATTTGTGACGTGTATGAGTCAACCCCACCTCAATCCGAGGGCCGGTGTGGCCAGGACCACTCAACGTTTGTCACTTTTCTTTGAAATGGACAACGGTTTAAGTTAAAACAACAACTGACATACGGAAAACCAACCAAACGCATTCGGATTCTATTGAAACATTAGGACAACGATCCATGGGTAATATGTGACGTGTACGAGTCAACCCCACCTCTATCTGAGGGCCGGTGTAGTCGGGACCACTCAAAGTGTGTCACTTTTCTTTGAAATGGACAACAGTTTAAGTTAAAACAACAACTGACATACGGAAAACGGACCAAAGGTATTCGGATAATGTTTATACTTTAGTACATGTATCCATGGGTCATATGTGACGTGTACGAGTCAACCCCTCCTCAATCCGAGGGCCAGTGTGGCCGGGACCACTCAAAGTGTGTCACTTTTCTTTGAAATGGACAACTGTTTAAGTTAAAAAAACAACTGACATACGGTAAACGGACCAAAGGCATTCAGATACTATTGAGACTTTAGGACATATATCCATGGGTCATTTGTGACATGTAGGAGTCAACCCCTCCCCAATCCGAGGGCCGGTGTGGCCGGTACCACTCAAAGTGTCTTTCTTTTGTTTTAAATGGATGCTCTTTTAAGTAAAAAAACCACATATGGAAAACCGACCAAACGCATTCTGATTCTGTTGAAACTTTAGGAAAACGATCCATGGGTCATTTGTGATGTGTAAGAGTCAACCCCGCCTCAATACGAGGCGCGGTGTGGCCGGCACCACTCAAAGTGTCTAACTTTTCTTTGAAATGGACAATAATTTAAGTTAAAATAACAACTTACAAACGGAAAACTGACCAAACGCATTTGGATTATGTTGAAACTTTAGGAAAACGATCCATGGGTTATATGTGACGTGTACGAGTCAATACCCCCTCAATCCGAGACGCAGTGTGACCGGTACCACTCAAAGTGTCTAACTTTTCTTTGAAATGAACACCAGTTTATGTTAAAACAACTGACATACCGAAAACCAACCAAACACATTCAGATTCTATTGAAACTATAGGACAACGATTCATGGGTCATATGTGACGTGTAGGAGTCAACCCCTCCTCAATCCGAGGGCCGGTGTGGCCGGTACCACTCAAAGTGTCTTTCTTTTGTTTAAAATGGATGCGCTTTTAAGTAAAATAAACAACATATGGAAAACCGACCGAACACTTTCGGATTCTGTTGAAACTTTAAGAAAATGATTTATGGATCATTTGTGACGTGTACGAGTCAACCCCGCATCAATCCAAGGCGCGGTGTGGCCAGCACCACTTAAAGTGCTTAACTTTTCTTTGAAATGGACAACAATTTAAGTTAAAATAACAACTGACATACGGAAAACCAACCAAACGCATTCGGATTCTATTAAAACTTTAGGACAACGATCCATGGGTCATATTTGACGTGTATGAGTCAACACCGCCTCAATCCGAGGCACAGTGTGACCGGTACCACTCACAGTGTCTAAATTTTCTTTGAAATGAACACCAGTTTAAGTTAAAACAACAACTGACATACCGAAAACCAACCAAACGCATTCAGATTCTGTTGAAACTGTAGGAAAACGATTCATGGGTCATATGTGATGTGTACGAGTCAACCCCACCTCAATCCGAGGGCCGGTGTGGCCGGTACCACTCAAAGTGTCTTTCTTTTGTTTAAAATGGACGCGTTTTTAAGTAAAATAAACGACATACGGAAAACCGACCAAACACTTTAGGATTCTATTGAAACTTTAAGAAAATGATTTATGGGTCATTTGTGACGTGTACAAGTCAACCCTGCCTCAATCTGAGGCACGGTGTGGCCGACACCACTCAAAGTGTCAAACTTTTCTTTGAAATGGACAACAATTTAAGTTAAAATATCAACTGACATACGGAAAACCGACCAAACACATTTGGATTATGTTGAAACTTTAGGAAAACGATCCATGGGTCATATGTGACGTGTACGAGTCAACCCTGCCTCAATCCGAGGTGTAGTGTCACCGGTACCACTCAAAGTGTCTAATTTTTCTTTGAAATGAACACCAGTTTAAGTTAAAACAACAACTGAGATACCGAAAACCAACCAAACGCATTCAGATTATTTTGAAACTGTAGGAAAACGATTCATGGGTCATATGTGACGTGTACGAGTCAACCCCGCCTCATTCCGAGGGACGGTGTGTCCGGTACCACTCAAAGTGTCTTTCTTTTGTTTAAAATGGATGCGCTTTTAAGTAAAATAAACGACATACGGAAAACCGACCAAATGCATTCGGATTCTGTTGAAAAATTAGGACAAAGATCAAAGGGTCATATGTGACGTGTACTAGTCAACCCCGCCTCAATAAAAGGGCCGGTGTGGCCGGGACCACTCAAAGTTTGTCACTTTTCATTGAAATGGACAACGGTTTAAGTTAAAACAACAACTGTCATACGGAAAACGGACCAAAGGCATTCAGATACTATTGATACTTTAGGACATATATCCATGGGTCATATGTGACGTGTACGAGTCAACCCCGCCTCAATCCGAGGGCCGGTGTGGCCGGGACAACTCAAAGTGTCTTTATTTTGTTTAAAATGAATGCGCTTTTAAGTAAAAAAAACACATACGGAAAACTGACCAAACACATTCGGATACTGTTGATACTTTAGGACATGTATCCATTGGTCATTTGTGACGTGTAAGAGCCAACCCCGCCTCAATCCGAGGTGCGGTGTGGTCGACACCACTCAAAGTGTCTTTCTTTTGTTTAAAATGGATGCGCTTTTAAGTAAAAAACGATATACGGAAAACCGACCAAACACTTTCGGATTCTATTGAAACATTAGGACAATGATCCATGGGTCATTTGTGACGTGTATGAGTCAACCCCACCTCAATCTGAGGTGCGGTGTGGCTGGCACCACTCAAAGTGTTTCACTTTTCTTTGAAATGGAAAACAGTTTAAGTTAAAACAACAACTGACATACGGAAAATAGACCAAAGCCATTCAGATACTGTTGATACTTTAGGACATGTATCCATAGGTCATTTGTGATGTGTACGAGTCAACTCCACCTCAATCCGAGGTGCGGTGTGGACGACACCACTCAATGTCTCTCTTTTATTTCAAAAGGAAATCATTTTAAGTGAATACAACTGAAATTTACACTCATCAATGACTCTTTTTCATGAGTTTGGTAGTTTCACTCATGGGGTCATAAGTGATGAGACTCATAAGAAAAAATATTTTCACCATATATTATAAACAATACAAGTTCAATGCAAAATTCATCACAAATCATTACATACCCAAACCTAGTATCACAGAAAATGGGTTTTGAGTCAATTTGAATGTCTTATTCAACTCTAATAGATATTTATCAAACTATTCTGCCTATTATAATTTGATGGGTGAGGTGAATTACCACTGGATGATTGTTGTCATGTGTTTTTTGGGCTATTTTAGGTGTTTTTTATACTGTTTGAAGTCTGTATGTGGCTTTTGTGATATTTTTTATGCAGGTGTATAGTGGAGGGTATACTGAGGGCTGTTGTGCACTGTCTTTTTATGCAGGTGTAGCTTCTGGGGGGCTACTGTGTGCTGTTGTGCAGCAGTTTTGGGAAACTCTTTACCAACGATTTTGAACCATTGGTAAAGCTTTTTCCAGAAATCTGGAAAAACTTATACCAACGTTTTTGAACTGTTGGTAAATTGATTTCCAGAAATCTGGAAAAACTTATACCAACGGTTCTGAACCGTTGGTAAATTGTTTTCCAGAAATCTGGAAAAACATATACAAACATTTCAGAACCGTTGGTAAATTGTTTTCCAGAAATCTGGAAAAACTTATTCCAACGGTTCTGAACTGTTGGTAAATTTTTTTTTTCAGATTTCTCGAGAACCTATACCAACAGTTTAAATGAAACCGTTGGTAAAGGGCTTTCCCCACGCCGTACTGGCCAACGGTTTGGAAAACCGTTGGTATACCCTATACCAACGGTTTTCCAGCCTATAACAACGGTTATAAACCGTTGGTATAGCTTACTTTTCCAGTAGTGAATTGTTTGTTCATAGAACAAAAATTAAAAACTACACAACATATTACACAAATAAGGATCTTTTACCAGTCTAAGTTCTGGGGGTTGACAAAACCTTATTTTAATGAAATTTGAATAAAAATAAAACAATTTCCTTCTAGGAATCCATGTAAAATAACACCGAAAGCATGAAATCCTCATTTATAACTTCAATGATTCCTGTGAAAAACATTTAAAAACAAATGGGTGAGCATTCAATTTCTCAGTAAGAGGTTTTTAAAAATCGTTGAGATAAAATTTAAAAAAAAATTATTTTTAAATAATATTTGATGAATTATTTAAAAATTTCATTATATAATACCATATAAATTCTTTCTGAAATACCTTTGAAAATAATATTGGAATTTTTTTATGTATTTAAAATACATGAACATTTTGAAATTACATACACTCAATTTGTTTTAAAAATACCCCAATGATATTTTAGAATGAAAATATATGAAAATTTAGAAAACAAAACAATGTCCCAACATAGAACATTGAGGTCTATATTGGACCAACCATATTGTTGAGGGATTGAGTTCACTCATTAATTCCCTACAATATTTACAACGTTCAAGTGCCAAATTTTATGAAAATAATATTCTAAGCTTTATTTACGTACGTATACATTTTTCACTAGGTTTTCCAATAAAACATTTAGAATACAATTATAATACATTTATATTATTAAATATTTATATTTTTATATATAAATATATATATTCATTAGAACACATATAATAGATTTCAAATAATAAAATCTCATGATGACATGTATTTCCATGATATGATTAACTGTCATCCATATTTTCATTAATGGAAATGTTCCTTAATATTAATTTCTACAAAATAATGTTATATTCATAAAACATACATATATATTAATTCATACAGCACATATACATGAATATAAAATAATGATAAATACAAGTTTATGTTGGACATTTCAGGAACTAATATGATGCCCATTTATTATTTTCCAAATGAAATGCATGGTTGATTATGCACTTAAAAACATTACATGGTAGTTCAAATTATTTAAATCTATAAATAATCTACATTAAGGTTTTAAATGGCTTAATAACTTATTTTTTGTGTGAACATTCATAAAGTTACTTATATAAGATCATTATTCTAAAATTATAATCCTATACAATATAATTTTCCATCATCAAATAACATAAATAAAATTTAAATTCCTCTATGGTAAATGTTTGAAATAACAAAAAAAATACATGTATTGGTTTTAAATAACAAAGAAACAATTTTTTTTTAAAAATATTAAATGAAAATTATTTTTCCCTTTCTAGAAATAATGTTTATCATAATAATAAATAGTTATATAATATATTATAATTTTAGAAATTTAAAATCGTAATTTCAAAATATAAAAAATGTAAAATAATGTAAGGGAAACACACTTGACCTATGAATTTTTAAACAATGTACTATGAAAATATAATCTCCATTACAGAATGACAAGTAAAAAAATTTTCATTATAAAGATAAAATCCATTTTGTATAACAAGAAAATATAAATTGTAACATGAAATAAATATATTTCACTCGATAATAAATTTTAAAACATGATAGAAGATACAAAAAAAATTTACTCAAGAAAAATATTTGAAAATAAAACCAACCCTTACAAAAACATAACAAATTACGTTCTATCAAGAATAAATAAACAAAAAGATATAAATTTACCTTAAATAAATTCCTTAATATATTACATTAGTTTATAGAGGAATTGATCTCATTATTATTATAGAATTGATAATATTAATATGGAAAATATATTAAAAGAAAATATATCTCTTACGCCAAAATAGGAAATAGTGATTATAATCCTAAAATAAATAATGAACATCTCTTATGAAAAAAAATTAAATTGAAATGAATGTATAAATAATCCCTTATTTATAATTAAACCATAGAGGATGACCCATGCAATACCATACTAAAGAAATCCACCACCCAAGTAGGTCATGAAAATGAGAACTTGTGAGTTGGGTTTACATTGGGTAACAAATGATGATTATATAGACTATCATACTGTATCAAAAAATATATTTTATAGAAACTTTTTAAATGTTCATATTTAATGGTTATAATTATTTTATCATTTATATCAGACATGGAGACATAATAATATCATAATTAGATTCAAAATTCAACTAAAGGAAAGTTTTAAATTGATGAAAACAACTATCGGATGATGTATTCAACACATTGATGGAAATATCCAATTGTTGAAGCAGTTTGGTTGAGACGCAACAATCAATAGCCACAAAAAACAATGATGATCAGAAAATAATATAGGTAAAAACTCAAAAAGAATAACCAATACATCCAAATAATAAAAATCCAAAACATTTTAGATATGAATTTTGAGTGGAAATAACATATCACAACATAACAAACCTCATCCATACAAATAAACAATTGGAAATGTTTAGAATCATTGCGAATATCATATTATTTAAAAAATTTATGAAAAATCTAAATCACAAAGAACACTGACATATATTTGATCAAATTCAAGGCACTAACAGAAACATTAGATTATTACAAGAAAAAAATATCAACCTACCGCACGGAGATCGAAACCTAACCTGCAACCACACACCTCGAAATCGAATCCAGATATGTACTTATAATAAGATTCAACCATAATGTGGATCAACTCAACCCCCATTGTCTACCTTGAAACCATCATCAAAGTCCTCTGAAACCCTTAATTCACAACTTCTCTCATCCCCTAATAACCTTAACTTGACTCAGTTTCACCTCTTACAAAAGATGAACCTGAGCTTCTCAAACCTACATTGTCCTCAATTTCTAGGTGTAATCAACCTTCTAACTCATGAAGATGAAGTAAAATTCCTTCAATTACTTTTTGATCCATGCTCTCCATATCTATGTTGAACATAGACCCCCACCTCAGTGTTGTGACCTACCCCTTTTCCACAGGGACACCTAAACTCTATATAGTTTAATAATAATTACTTTATATATATATATAAATATTATATATGATTTCATTTATTCATTTTTTTATAAACATTTATAGTTTTATATGAACATAAAATTTTATCATGTTATTCAAATAATCAAAGAATAAAATATTATTATAAATAAAACATTGTATATGAAAACATCAATAACTTCATCCAAATATTATTATTAATAAATACTAAATATTTAATTATTTTATCCTTAAAACACAATTACTATTTTAAATTCCACAAATTGAAAACTGTACTTCTCAAAACTAAAAATAAAACAATTTTATTACAAATGTTTTATTTTTTAATTATAACTTATTTTTATATAAATTTATTAATAGTAAATTCATATCTCAAAAATAATACCATGTTTAAAAAATTAGTATTTAATCAAAACTTATATACATAAATTTTCATTATAATAATTTAACATTTATTTAAAAATTTGTTTAATTAAATTAATGGTAACATTGAATTAATAAAAATCATAATAAAATAAAAAAATATATATTTTATTTAAAACATGGTGTGTTATATGGATGGAACCAAAAGACATCATGATAATAACAAATCTAAAGTAAAATTTAATGATTATCCACCTGACTAACCAAATATTTTAGGAGATATAATATAGAATCTCATTGATATTCTTACACAACTTTTTCAAGCTATGAAACATGTTTAACTTTCAAATGATAAATGGATGGAACAACACTTCGTTGAGTCCTTCATGAGAAAACATCCTTATTATTTTAGTGGGTATAATAATCCACATGTTTCTATTAAATGGATCCTTACCATTAAAAAAATTCGTTCTCTCGTATTTTTATCATGAAAATTGTATTTTGGTAATATATTATTTTGAGTGTCAAGCATATCAATGGTATAATATTATTTATTATATGAGTAAACATGAATAAATTGAAATTATAGAGTAGGGAAAGTTTCCGATATTAATTTTCAATAATTAATTTCTTTATATTACTCATTTGAAGATGGATAAATAATTACTTAAGCTAGAGAATAAAAATGATGAATCCATTAGTACATATGTGGATAATTTTACCTGACTTGATAGGTACACTTTATATATTATCATCCAACCTAAAACTAATGTTGATCAATTCTTTGGTTCCCTAAAACCATGGCTTAAAAATACATTATCTATAATATACTAATGTAGTTATGGATAAATAATTCATTGCTAACTCAACTTAGAAATGGAAATTGGATATTCCCATAATTCTAATGATTTTGATAAGAAATGGAATATTGATCCTCATGAATACATGAATAAATTCCATGGCGGAAAGAAATTATTGAAACTTATATACAAGAAATGTTAGTTGAAATTAACTTGGTAAGTACTTGAATGGAACTGGGAGGTGATATAAATCATGAAAAGTGGATCATACATCTTGTGAATGTTGAAAAGAAATGAATAGTCAGGTTAATGCAATGGAGGAGGAGAATATTCTGACTAATTCACCACCCACTCTCTAATGTTGATGAAGAAAAGTGTGTGGGTATTATTCCAAATAATAAAGGAATATAAAGGTTTATTGTGATGATTGGAATCATCAAAATATTAAGTTTAAATCTAAATAGAAATATCATGTGATCATGACTACAAAAGTCAGTTCTGAGAATAATTTGGGGAAAAGGTACAGTTATTATCCAATATTGAGTAGATAATGTAGTATTTGATTATATATTTACCATCTATTTTATATCTACGTAATTTTCAATGTATATTTCATTACCATATCAATGATTATATATGTATAATTTTGTGAAAACTCCAAATGGTATGATGATCACATCATTTGTCTATAATTCTTCTCTAATTAATGTCAGTGGGAATATACTTCTTATAAATCTTTTCATTCACACTATAGTTGAATTTTATGAAATTATATGCATGTATTTGATCTCTTTATTTTCTCCCCATATCAATTACTAAGGGAGAGAGGTCACATTTTATATTCTAAATAAAATTATGCTCATTTATCAGTGTAAGGGTGAATACAAACCAAAAATTAAAATTAATTCTATCTTGTGGGTCAAAATTATTATCCATAAAATCTATTTGATTCAAATTTATTGGGAGAAACTCAAAATTTATGAAATACATATTATTCAAGTGTTTTTTAATTTCAATCCAAAATAATTTAAATATATTCCATTGAGTCATGAATTTGAATTCTCATTAGAACACATAATTGGTGGTATGTATATTTCTAAGACTCCTTATAGAATTTCCCCAATTGAGTTTTAATAATTGAAAAAATTCCTAATAATCATGAGAATGGATTTATTCATCCAAGTTCATAACCATAGTGTACTACAACATGTTTTGTTAAGAATGAATACTAATAAATGTGAATCTTCATTGATTATTGATAGAATAACATGACCACTATCAAGAACAAGTTTCTTCTACCCATTATGATTATTTTATATAAAAAATTAATAGGAGATCAATAATTTTATATTATTTAACTTTTATCTTATTACTATTAGTTGATGCTAATAAAGTTAATAAACACCAAAAAAAATCATCCATATGAGGTATGTACACTATGAATTTACTGTAATACATTTGGTCTTACAAATTCCCCTATTATCTTGAAGGATTTAATGAATAGAGTATTTAGAGATAACATTGATCTATTGGTTGTATTCTTTATTTATGTTATAATTACATATTCAATGGTAAATGGAGATCAAGAATATCTATTGTGAATTCTACTGAATACCCTGATGAATGATAAGGTATATAATAAATTTAAATACTATGAACATTGTCATCTAAATATTTCATTCATGGGTTATATTAAATAATGTAAGGGTATTTTAATAGATCCCTCAATTATGGATGTTATTGAGAAATATCTCAGACCAAATACAATTACAGTATCTAGGATTGTTTATTTTATGGATACAATAGATTATTTTTGGATAGCATATCAAAACTATCTAACCAAATCACCATGTTAACTTTGAAGGGATCCAAGATTCTCTAGATGGATGTATGTGATGATAAATTCCTGGAACTGGAGAGAAGACTTGTATTTTCAACTGTGCAAACATTAAAATATAGTAAATAAAGGTTCTTAATCTATATCCATTCATCAAATAAGGGATAATTCTAGAATATAGATTATAAAGATCGAAAGACATAAAATATTTTAGGATTTTCAATGTACAGATCTTGAAATATTGAAGGAAGGGTATAAATATAATCTTTATCAAATGAGTGTTCAATCATCTATCTATATGTGAAATAAAGATTTATTGAAGGAATATATGGAACTAGGGGAAAATTTATTAGTGTTCTTAAATTAGGCCTTGATTATGATGGAATAAAGAGGTTGTGGAGTAGTGGATGTGTTCTATCTATACCAAGATTGAATAAGAGGATAATAGAGGGGGATCATAGTTCAACATTCTCCATTCGTCGTAGAGTTATGAATATCTACATATATTTAAAAGAGTATTTACATATGGATAAAATGAAGAGATATATTTAAAATTTTATATCTCAATGCATGGTATGTCTATATGTAAAGGATTAGAGATAAAAATTATCCGGATGATACAACCATCACCCACACCATAATAGTAATCGGAAAACGTCATAGTGAATTTTTTCATCAAACTCCCCAAAACATATAAAATCCATAATGCAATTTGGTTTGTACTCG
This sequence comes from Viscum album, assembly GCA_963277665.1. Classification (NCBI taxonomy): domain Eukaryota; kingdom Viridiplantae; phylum Streptophyta; class Magnoliopsida; order Santalales; family Viscaceae; genus Viscum; species Viscum album. The sequence continues at coordinate 76,791 of CAUJRU010000111.1, forward strand.
ATCACCTTAACAATTTTATAAACATAATTTCAATCAAATTTGATTTCTATGTTGATCTTATTTATATTATATTCATTAATGAGGTGATAATTTTTAATATATTCCCACATTATATTTTATTTGATCGGGACCCAAGGTTTACAATGATGTTTGGGTGAAGTATTTAGCTGGATCTAGATATTGTGCTAAGTTTTACCACTACATATCATCCTCATATATACAGTTAGTCTGAGAGAACCATTAAAATCCTAGAAGATATGTTAATATAATTTTCAATGGAATTAAAATTTGGATGGGATCAACACCTTCCTCTATTAAAATTTTATTATAATAATAACATTCAATTAATAATTCAGATGGATCATTATGAATCCTTCCATGGAAATATGTGTAGAACTCCTATTATTGGTATATTTTCAAAGAAATAATGTTATTAGGACCTAAGATAACTGAGTAAATGGTATAGATGGTCGAAAAAATTTAATAGCATGTCAAGACGGATTAGAGTCAATAGAAATGGTATGATAATAATCATGGTGTGATATGGAATTTGAAGTCAGAGAGAGTATTTTATTATGAATTTATCCACAAAAAATATTATTATATTTTTTAACAAATTTTATCGAATCCCTATTTATATTTTCCTTTTAAATTCCTGATCAATTAGTGATGTTATCTTAGCACTTGGTGCTTTCACTGAACCTTCATCAAGTCCATGATGTGTTTCAATTCTCTCTCCTGAGTAAGTACATATCTAAACCTCCACAAGTATTGAACATATAGGTAGTACCATTATATATTGAAATCAATTAGTTAGAGTCACCAATGAATATTTAGGATTGTAGGTAAAAGATAAATGAAACAAGACTATTCAGATGGTCAAATATTTTTTTTTCAAACTCACCAATTTTTGGTAGGAACATTTTATCCCTATAATATGATGAGGCATAAGTATCCTTAGTTATCTCTATCATAATTATGGAATTTTGGGGGAGTGATTAATTTTAAGTGGGTATAATGCAGCACAATGATCTATAATAAAAGTATTACTCCACCCATGGAAATGCGCATAACTAATTAGTTTTCATTCAAATCACATGGTTATGCATCATTGATGTGTTCCACAAAATATAAGATTTATAGTAAAATGAGGATAATGAAGTGAATGGGATACTCATAATGGAATGACATGGAGTGATGAATAATGGTGACATATATTTAACATTATGGAATGAGAGAGGTGGTGATTAGAGACACAGTTGAATGATAGAAAAATAAAAAAATAAAATAAATAATTTATTCTAATAATGGGTAGAAGAGAATTGTTAAGAATGATTAATGATATAAGAATTTATTAAAGGATGTGTGAAAATACAGAAATGTATTTATAATTTCAAATTTAATCTTACTCTAACTAAAAATAGAATCATGAAAAAACATACTATAGTAATCATTTGAATAAAAATCTACTCAGGTATGGAGTTTAAAATATGTGATTCTCCTAGTTGACATCATGGGGAATAGGAAGTTTAACTCATTTATTGTTTCAATTCATGAAAGAAATAATGTGATTGAATTTAACCATAACCATAATTGTATATTAAATAGAATGAAATAAATAATCCTCGAAATAGGTAAAAAAATTTAATGTCATCTTAAAGGGAGATCAATATTCAATTGTAAACTTATAACCAAATATTATATTCTCTATTTTTACGCTATTATGTTTAATAACAATAATATATTATCCTAACACTATTTTGTTTCATTATTACAATTCTTGGATCCAATAGTAAAATAATTATACTCAACAAAGTAATTCATTCGAATAGTGGTGGATTTTTTCAATCATAGTCACAATATGAATTCATATAATTTTATATTAAATTGAATGAAAATTTATTTTCACTGAGGAGAAAAAATAAAACATGAAGAAACAGACATTTAATATTAGAAATAGAAATAATAAACTTTGAAAAAGGTTAATTAAAATTGATACTCTAACATAACATATATTGTTTTTAAACAAAAGAAACAAATAATATATTTTATATATCAGTATCTTTTTTATAAAGAAACTATAGAAACTGATATAGAATCAACAGTTGATACATGGATATATTATGATTGTCGGACTGACATATGAAGCTCCTCTATCTTGCATATATCATTCCATAAGTGTTCACGTATGATGCATTAAATGACCACTTCTAGATACAAGTTGAATATAATTATGTACTCTACAATTGTTTAACATAGTTGTTAAAAAAGAAACAAGGAATAATTTATATTGTATGACCTATATTATTCCCAAATGATAAGTGTGTGTCTTTAATTTTTGTTATAACAATTTACATGTATCCTATATTAACAATGTGGTTTGAAGTTGAACTGAAATGTATAATATAATTTTAAAAGAATAGTTTCAACAACATTTTTTTGATACATTGAAAATGGTCTAGGTAATGTCAGTGAACAAATGGCATAGAATTACATATGAATAGATATGGAAAAATTTCACAACATGTATTAGTTTTTGAGTCATCCAATCACCAATAGTTGTTACTATAATTTATGAGCTTCAAAATATCCCAGAACCAACATTTTGCAGATACAAGAACAATTAAAATGCTTAATATATAGTAATAATATCGAATAAAAATTTGAAGATTAATACTCAGTCAATTAAAAAGTGTTTTTGAAATAATTCATGAGCTTTAATGATTGGAATTGAAAATAATGTTTCATTGATAAGAATAGATAATCACTATCATTTACGATTTTTCATCCATTCCAATCTCAACCCAAAGATTAAAGTCAATTTTTGTATACCAGAGTTAACAGAATCATACAATTTAAAAACCTGAGCTAGTAAATTCATTTAGATTTTTTCATTTTTTCAGAGATGTAATAAATGTGGAGTAAGAAAACAGTAAAAACTAAGAATAATTTTCAAGTTGTTGTTTTGTTATTGTATCATTAATGTCGATTTAGTAAGAACATTAACCCATGTTCTCCCTAGTTTGTTGTTCTACAGAGTTTTCTCCAGCATCCAATATTTTTTAAATATATAGTGGAAAAACTAATACCAAAGGTATATCTGTTTAAAGTGGAACTTGTAATTCAAAAAACACGTACAATTTTCTATAGGATGTATAAAATCATTAATGTTTGCATGTGTTTCTGAAATTCCTTGAGATAATGTTTGTTGAAAAACTGATTATTATCTAGAACCTATAAATTGTTTTACAAAATAGTTAAATATATTATATAATTTAAATTTATCTACAAAAATGTGTGTGAAGTTAAGTCTTTGTGTTAAAATTTTTAACATACCTATCTATGATAAAGGATTTAATTCCACATGAATAGTATTAGTAAAATAGAATTTGTGGATAGAGGGAAGAATATAAAATAAAATACTACTTACATGGATGTAAATTTGTAAATACTTGAGTTAGGCTTACTATGTATAGGAGTAAGGTGATTATATCTTGTTAATATTATCGTTAGTCATGAGACCAACTTCAATTATTGAGAAAATTATAGATGGATAATAAAAAGGTTGAATGGCCTACATTATGTTCATCAAAGTACATAGAAATCAATTTAACAGAGTGTTACATGATATAGTGTCATGGTTTTATGTATTTTTTGTTTGTTTTTTTGGTCCATCAAACATTATTGACCATGTAACAATTTTTTAAGATACTTTCAAAAAATAAAAATTCAACATTGACTAATTTACGTTAATATGAAATTTAATAGTTTCCTCTGGTATGTTTAGATAGAACATACAATTACTAAATAGAGGTGATAATGTCATGGGTCTTACTATATGTGTGATGTCGTTTCTTGATAGTGGTTTACATATTAGAGTATCAGGCTGCTCTGTAGATGGAATTGAATAATTTCTAATAGATGGAAACACTATTACTGTCGCAATTGTAATGAATACAACTACTGATAGAATGGTAATTTTTAAATCAAGTTAAATGTAATAGAATAGAGTACTCGCAAACTTTTTGTCATTCCTACATTACTAGTATCCTATGGAACCTTCCATCTCTAGAGTTGGATGGTCTATGACTGTTTGTATGTTTTTCTTTATATTGAATTTTCTAGGTGGGTAGGGAAACTATTTTACTAATACTTAATAGAAAATTAAATGTAAATTATGTTGTGAAGGAAAACCAAAAATTTACTAAAGTTGTAGTTTCTTAGTATTATATGATCATAAATTATAGATAAATTAGCTACGGAACATAGATACACTAAATTCCATGTATTAAATAAAATAAGGTAAATATACTAGTATTAGACTATATAATGAGGTGTAATAGATTGTTTTCAAATATAATATTGAAAGTAGATGTAAAAAATCTCCCATAGTAGTTCTCCTTTGTTCTTGGAGTAACAATTATAGAGATGTAGTAGGTGATTTTTTCAAAGTCAATAGAGATAGTGAGTCATAAAAAATATATTCAACTATTAATAGTCTATGAGTAATTAATTTATATATAGACAACATCAATATAAGAGGAGTTACTAGTTAAAATATTTTGGAAGGGAAAGTACATCGTGATTTCCTAAAAAAATTGATATCCTAGAGAAACATAGGATATCATTTATACCAATCTAGCTTGAAGAGATACCTAACTATCAATTTTTTGGAGATAGATTTGTATTGTATATTACAATGCAATAACGACTGAAATAAAAGATGTTTGTGTTCAATATCTTGAGAAAAATCAAGGTTTATATGTTGGAAGGTTGTTTATACCTGGCCTTACTCACTGCATGCTTGAGGGCGTGAGAACCCTATGTGGAGAGGAGGAAGCAGACATGGAAGACCGGAAGGCATAGTTTCCATTTTTTGAGATTCCATAGATGGAGTAGATGAATGTAGAGTTTCCGTTTGTAGAGAAGCTTTAGGTATAGGATCCAAAGGTGTAAGACCCAAAGGTGGATCATGCGGCGGAGGAGTCAAGGCTAGAGAGGGGATTTAGGGATGGGAGCAAGAGAGGGGATTCAGGGAGTGGGGATTTGGGGAGGGGTGTTGGAACCCTAGAGCTCGGATAGGGGAAACAAGGAGGGGAGTGAGAAGTCATTGTATATCCTGATTGGGGGCTGGATAACGAGAGTTTTTTTCTTTCGGAGGGAGGGTTACAAAATTTGGGTGACATGCATTTATATGAAGGTGACGCATGTACAAAAACATGCCATCTTTGGGATATATATAGATATTTTCTCAATATAAATATAATTGCATCAAAATATTTTTTTCACAGAACACCATGGTTTAACAAACCCTAGTATATTATATCCTTATAAACTACTTGTTAAATTAGTGGGTATGAATATTTCTAACTAAATTATAAAATTTAAATGGTTTTCACATGTATAAAATAAATTATTTATTTCTAAATAGATTATAAATGAAAATAAAAAACATTTAATTGTAATAGAAATATTTAATTGAAAAATATGTTTTATGGGCATAAAATTTTTATCATAATAAATTAGATTAATGACTATTATAAAATTATTTTCATGAAATTTATATATTATATATTCAATAATTTTTTTTATCATTCATTTTATATTTTTTTTCTTATAATGGGATACAATTTTTTTTAATTTTATGTTTAATAATATATTTTTATAAAATATGTTACTTTCTCTTTTTTGCAAATATTTTAAAATTATTTCTTTATAATATTATAAAATTTATTTCAAAAAATCAAATTAGTTTTTTAAATCAACATTTCAAAATTAAATTATTGTTAATATTTGAAAATTTTTAGAACACATTATTATGATTCGATAAATAGTGAAAATGTGGATTTATTTTAAAAAACTTATATTTATTAATGCATTTTCAAAGATAAATATTGATTTAAAATTTTTATAATTTAAAATTAGTAAAATTATATTAATATTAATCCAATTTGTTTTCATCATAATCAACTTTATGTGAAATTTTTATATGAAAACAATTTATACTTATAAAAACATTTCCATTGAAAAACTAAGTCTACGGGTTTAATTTTAAATTTATTTGTATGAATTACATTAATTTAATTAGGAAAAATTTATTAAGTATTTTTAAAAAAATTAATTAACTTTTTTTTTAAAATTTTCTACTTAATATTCTTTCATAATTGATAGTAAAAAGAGTAAAAGTTAATTACAATAGTTAAGGTTAAAATGGGTTTATCAGAGGATAAACCAAAATATAAGGGTATGTTTGTTGATTAAACATGTCCAAAATATATTTAATAGCCATATTTCAACATTATCACACCCCACCATATAATATAGTCATTTTGGATTATTTTTCATTAGAATGGATTTATTAGTCTGTATACAATTAGGGAAATTCCATGTGGTTTCAAAGGGGGTCCTCTCCCCACATATAAAATGAAATATATTCCCATATTTTTTTCGCACATAAAGATGAATTTAGTTCAGAAAATACATACCCCAAATAATTACACACATGCATCCCCCTGACCTAGAGTCCTTAACACGTGCTGAACACAACTTTTCTTTTCTATTATTCCTTAATTAATGTTTGACTATTTAGTTGAGGTTCCCGATCAGTTCCCAGCTTGACATGTTTATTTTTTTGAGTTTTTGGTTGTTTTTTGTCATGTTCACATGTTTTGAAAATGTGTTTGAGTCAAACCATGAAAACAGATGAGGCTGGGGTCCTTTCAAGTTTTATTTATTCTTGCATGGTTTTCTTTACATTGCATATGCATGGTTTACCCCAAATTGTGCAAGTCCTGGAAAAAATTAAGTGGCTTGAAGATAGTTTATGAGACATGTCACTCGACTTTTTCATGATTATCAAAAATCACGTGGAAAGAATATAGGTAGTATCTTCAATTAGATAGATCCAAATAATACAGTTGTTTCATAGTTTTTCAAACCCTATAGCCAGCTCATGTGGGGTTCTCCTCTTCTCAAGTAGGGTCTACATAGTTAGTTCATACGTTTTAAAACCATGTAGCCAAATCATTAAACTTTAATAGGTATTTAACATATTTAAATTCGAATTATGTACCTACCCCTTTTTAACTCCAATTTTTATTTTACTCCCTTGTTCAAGTTAGGCTCTCAAGGGGATCCTAAAACCCCCTCTACTTGGAACTCCCTCCTCCATGGTTTCTTCTTCAAGGTCCCTACATAAGTTCCATTGAGTTTTAGTCAATTTTTATATCTATTATCTTCCCTCAATTCTTTTTATTGGTTAATATTTGGTGTGGATCCCTCTTGGACAAACCCTAGAGGGAAGAATGTCTAATGTGGGCAGTTTTTGTGTTTTCCAGGGCATGAGGATCATCTCTCAGGCTAGTTTTTTTATTAGAGTTTCATTGTGTGAAAAGATTATTTTGGTAGGGGTTTTCATTATTATTTTTCCATAACATACCATTGATGCTAGATCTATCTTAAAAACTTTTTAAAGTAATATTCTACTAGTGATGTGTTAGTATAAATTGGGTTGGAAATTTATTGATGGAAATTTGATGAAAATTGGTTCTCAAATTGTATTACTAACTATGATTATATGTATACACACAAAATATGTTTGATAAAATTACATTTGTTATTTAAAGAGAAATTTTTTTACTCAAAATTATGTTTGGCCCTGGTTATGCTTTGGATGTTTGGTTTTCATTTTGAAATGACTTTTGTGCGTGTGTTGGATTTAGTGACTTTAATGGTTTGGTGCCATTGTAGGGACCCATGGTATGGGTTTTAAGGCTCTATGTGATTGATAAAATGAAACCTTTTATATTTCAAGGTTTCACATGGATGTGAAATTGGATGTGTGGAGTTCTATGCATTCATGGGCTGAACACATGGATAGGCACACAAAAGATAATTTCTTTCATTAAAAAATTTCCACTTGAACCATTGATTTCAAAGCATCCTTTTTCTTATCCTTATTAATCTTTTATTTAAACCTCCTTCAAAATGTATCTTCAAAAACACCTTTGTGTTCTTAATGTTTTCATTGTTTTAGAAGGCTACCAGAATGTTGTTTCAAAATTTTCCTTCAATTCATATGTTGTTTATATATTTGGAAGGTGTTTTGGTAAATAAATGACCTAAATTTCCATTTGAAACCTTCAATTAAATTAGTTTTTTAACCATTGGAGTGGAATTTTTTTATAAATGGATTTGGATTTGAAATGTTAATGGTCTGGTTTGTACCTTGTGTTGTCTTTGATAATTTGTTTTTAAAGTGATGTGATATGTATGCTGAGATGGTATTTCCCAATTTTTTGGAAATTTTTTGAAAGAATATGTGACATGAAGGCCCGATTGGAACTTCTTTATGGCTTTATGTGTGATTTCCACCTCTATGGTGGACCCTCTGAGGAGAAGTTCATCACAATGGTTGTGTCAGTGTTTGATCTAGGATATCATTATGGATGTGGGTTATTTACTAGGGCCACACAATTGAGGATCTCACCATCAACTATATAAAATAATCACATGATTCATGAGCTTTTTCTATATTTTCAAGATAAGGTTTCTTATCAAACCTAATTAGACATGTTGGAACCCCTAGATTAGATTAGAGTCCATATGGGATGTTCCACTATATTGGATAGTTTATAGAATCCATTTAGTTATTGAATGTGGAGCTACAACATATTTTGGAGGGTGAGTCTGATTTGTGTACATTCAAGTATTGGATCTATATTTGTTTAGTAATTATCCATGATTATCTATCCGTGCATTCTATTGTATTTCTATTTTTATTTGGTGGCTAACCCTATTAGTAATTATTTTTTTGTGTGGTACCATTTATTTACAAAACATCCTTTATTATTTTCTAGTTTGGATTCTCTAGGGGATTTTGGGTCTGTTAATTGAGTTTTGGAACGGAATCCCATTTTCTAAAGATAAGTTGTACGTGTGTTGATTCAAAAAGGTAATTTTTTGGAAACTATGTTTGGATATTTAAATTGATAAAAGAATATTTTGTAAATTTATTTTATATTAGTGTTTGTGGACTCTTTAGGGAAATGAAATGTATGGATTCTCTGGTGATTATCTATTATGTTGTTAATTATCATACCCAAATTGTGCCACTCAACATCGTATGACTAAGCTATTTTGAATGTTCACATTTATGGTTAATGATGCCTTTGTATCTGGTTAGTCTTGTGGTTACTGGTTTCCCAAAGGTCAAGTGGAGATCATTTCAGTTACATTATGGTTTTAGTTTTTTTAGTATTCACTTTTGTTTAGTTTCATTTGGATTATATTTATATATTTATTAATGTTCAGTTATTTTTTATTATGTTGTGTATTCTATTTAGTTTATTTTACCCTGGTTTGTTTTGGGGTAAATCATTCCGACTATGATACCTTTGATGCGTGACACTTGTTGCTAGCTCTAGAATATCGTGAATTTCATTTGAGACATTTTTTAGACTAGGCCAGGTGTCGGGTCGGACGACAACACATCTTATTACTTGAAAATTAGTATCATTGTAGCCCTTCATTATTTGGGTAATCAAGTAGGTTGGAGATTCAGAATATCGACACTCGAGAGGTATGTACGAGAAAGATTTCATGAACACTTGCTCGTTCTGATCCTCAAGTTTCCAAGACTAGTATCGGATTTGAATCTCATTAATTGGTTTGTTTATACAGGGAATGACAATGGATGTGATATAGTTCTACACAAAGGTCTTACTGGGAGTGGTGACCCATGTGGGTCTATGACACATGGATAAAGGTATTCTTAATAATTGATGTCTTCATGGGGCATGGTCCACCAAACCATGTAATCATGTATTTCATTATTACTGTATACCTATTCTAATTGTTCATTGTGTGTTTTTTGTTTGTTTGGATTTGGATGACGTGTGAGGGTTTTTAAATGATGGTTGTTTTTTGGAAATATTATTCTGACGGTAAAGTGGTTTTCTGGTTTGGTTTTATTCTTTTTTAAAATAGATTGGGTGTGTGGGTTGGTTTTAAAAATTATTTTTACTATTTGGAAAGTGGCCTCGTGGCCAAGTGGTTTTGAAAATGATATGTAAATCATGGTTTGGAAAGAGGAATTTTTCTTATTTTAGTGGTGTTCACCATATGATGTAGTTTTTTTATTTGGGTTTTCTTTTTTTGTGTGTTTGGTTTGATGTTGATTTTAGAATTTTTTTATTTTTTTGATCAGAGTATGCCACTCTGAAAATCCGTGGATGTTTTTAGTTAGCATCTTCCAGATGACAGTTCTACCCAGACACTATGTGGGGGGTAAAAGTGCAATTATTCTTGTTTTTTAGGATTTTCAAGGTGAGCGTTGTCTATATGTTTATGTAGAGTAGCTTTAGGATGCTAAAGATGTATTAAGTCATTGGTAACTCACGAAGTTGTGAGGGTGTGAGATGTTTTGGGTTTTTCGGATGGTCTAGCTTGGGATCAGTGGAAGGTGACCATAAAATCAATATTTCAAGTTTGAATGTCGTTGGAGGTATTTATTACCACATTATTCAAATGTCTCAAAGATGAGGAGGTGAAGGATAATTAATTGGTAGTGAGCTTGGGTATTCAATAAGGTCAATGGATGGAAAGGACCAAAGTTGATCATTTCAACGATTTAGTACCTTTTTTTCAAGATATGGAATCACATGATCATTTTAAATATCCATTAATTTTATGGGGTCATTGACTAGAAATCAAAGAAAAATTCCTATCATCTAGTGAAGTTCATTTTTCAATGTTTGAGGATGAGGCGTTTCTGACCATGTTGTCCTATGAGGTGAAAGTAAAGGCGATTGATGAATACATCACTCTCAGATATAATGAGGGTTCACCATATAGTGATAAGTGTATATAATAGGAACCTATTAATGAAAGGTATTCTTTTATTTCTTCTTTCTCATCGGACGAGTCGCTTGTGTTCCTCCAGTTCATCTGATTTAGGCATTCTGTACCATATTTCAACAATCCACCAAAGTATTTCAATCATTAAATTCATTTGTGTAATCTATAGAAGTTATATAAGTGGAGTTTCTAGGATAGGATGTTCTGGTCATAATATTTCATATCCGGACTATGGGTAAGTGGATGCTTCAAGACATCAAGTCTCTATTCATAGTCATCAGAGAGAATCCTTTTATGAAATCAAAAATTATTATGTGCAGGGAACCATGGATTATATTTTTTCCCATCATCAGGCTGGATTCAATTTAAATGTTCCTCTATTGTGGTTTTATTTGTTTTTCTATGTTTCTTTCTTGTTTTAAAATATTATTTGTCTTGTTAATTTGTAATTTTAGTGTATGTTCCTTCATGGCTGTGAGTATTTTATTAGTTGATCTTTCATGCATTTTTACTCTTCCTCCTAGTGTTTTGGTTTCAATTATGGTAATTGTTGTTTTAGAATATGTTTATGTCTTTAGGAAATGATGAATCGTGATGGGTTTTTGGTTTTACTTGAAGTCACTCTATGAGATTTCCCTACGTCAATGATACTTGGTTCAAGATTTTTCATGTTGGGGTTCTTCTTTCTTCTTCTAGTAGTGGTGTTAGAAGGATAATTTTGGTGGGGAGAACCCTCTTATTTTTTTTGTGGAACTTTGGTTTTGGTTTTCCCTAGAGTTAGTCATGTGTGACTTGTGTTGTCAAAATAGTCACCCCAGGTTTGGTGGTTTTGTTTTGTCATATTTTATTTCGAGCTCGAGATCGGTCTTCATGTGGATGGATGAATTTATAGGGGAGGAATTTTATTGAGGGGGGAGAATTTTCAAACCCAAACCATGGTTTTTATTTTACTATATTATTTTATTAATTGTTTATCATTAGATAGAGGATTGGGTTTATTTCCGATCCTGATTTCTTTTGGAGTTTTCAAGTGTCTCTTTGGCCTGCGCATGTTTTATGCATATTGTTTGGAGTTAAAACGTCTGTCATGTTGTGGATGAGGTCCTTTTTTAATGTCTAATTTTATTTTTTTCTTTTCATGTAATGACCATGGTTTTGGAAAAATCATTTGATTACTATGAGAAATCATGTTGCGTGAGGATGGTGTGTGGGACATGGGGCACAACTTTCACACAATTAGGATAACTGGTGAGGAAATCATGTAAGGAGGCAACATAATTTATTATATCCATGTCACATGGTTGGTTAATGGTTTCTAAAACCATTTGTCTATCCCATGTGGGGTCCCCTCATATCTAGTAGGGTGCACACAATTGTTTCAAAGATTGTCAAAATGTGTTTCCAAGCCATGTGACTTTCCCAGGTAATTAAAAATATGAAATTATTATTCTAACCCATCCTATTATTTACCCCAAAGCATGATTTTACCCCCTTTTTTAGTCTATGAGCACCAGGGGGCTCTCAAAATAGCATATCCTTGGATCTCCCTCCTCCATGGTTTCTTCTCCAGGGTACCACGGTATGGTCGTTTGAGCTTTGGTCAATCGTTCCTTCTATTGGATTCTACCTTTTCTTGTACATGGTTCTCCTTTATCTTCGATCTCTATTGGTTGAAACCTAGAATTAGGGTTGTCTAATGTAGATGTTTTCAATGATTATATGGTGTTTGGATCATCTCTTGGGCTAGGTTATTCTTCCTTTTGGAGTTTTTTGACATGCACACATCATTGAGGTAGGTGGTTCAATTATTTTATTTTATGAAACATACAACTAATTCTTGATATTTCCTAAACACTTAATAATGCTAATAAACTTACTTAGGATGTGTTAGTATATATATTTTTTAGTAATTTATTATTTGAAATTTGATATAAATTGGTTCTCAAAGGGGTTTCCTAACTATCCCACTATATTTATGCATATAAGATTTTTGATAAAATTCAATTTTGTCTTGAAATATAAAATTGGGTGCTTTAAATTGTGTTTATCCTTAGTTATTATTTGGTAGTATGGTTTTCACTATTAAATGACATTTGTGTTTGTGGGTTATTTTTACATTCACTGTTTGGTGTTTATGTGTGGTCTCTTATGATGGGTTATAAGGCTCCTTGTTATTCTTAAAATGAAATCATTTTCATTTCATGGTTTCTCATTGATGTTCCATTTTATGTGGGAATATCCATTTTTTCATGTGGTGCACCCATGTATAGGCAAAAATAGGATAATGTAATTCTTTAAAAATGGTCTCCTTGAACCCCAGATATCAAAATAATATACTTATTCAACTTCTTCAACTTTTCATTAGACCTTGTCCTCTAAAATGTCTCTTCCAAAACCACTTTTTGTTCACAATGGTTTCATGGTTTCAAAATAATATCAAAGTTTAATTTCAAATGTTTTTCTAATGCTCATCCCATTTTCCGCTTTGGAAGGGAAATTGGTAACAAAGTTACTTAAAGGACCATTTGGAACCTTCAAATTAAATATTGTTTAAACCATGGAATTTGAGTTTTTTTAGAAATGGATTTGAATTTGAAATGTTAAAGGTCTGGTTGGTACCTTGTGTTATAGTTATGAAATTGGTTTTAAATATTTTTGATATGTAGTAATTGTTGTTATTTCAAAATGTTTTGCAAAATGGTTTGAAATCTCATGTGACATAAAGACACATTGGAACTTGTGTATGGTTTGATGTGTGATGGGAGCCTATATAGTAGAACATCTGAGGATAGGGTCATCACATAGTTTTTGTTAGTGTTTGGGCAAGGTAATCACAGTGGTTGTGGGTTATTTGTTTCAGCCACACAATTGAGGACCTCCCCATCCACCATGCACTATTATCATGGGATTTGTGGGATTTATCTAGAGGTTTTTGTGATGGTTTCTTAATGACTCAAATTATAGAGGTTAATACCCCATAGATTATCTGAGAGTCTAGGTGGGACATGCCACTACAATGGGTAGTTTTGAGCAACAATTGGTCATTAAAAATGGTGTTTTATAGTACACATTATGGTTATTATAATCTGAGATCATTTCGGGATTCCTCCAAGATATTTTTACAAATTCACATGATTATCTATCTGTATATTCTATTGTATTTCTATTGTACATTGGTGGCTAGACATATTAGAATTTTCTTTCTTGTTTTGTTCAAATTATTTTTATCACAACCCTTTTTGTTATCTAGTATATATTATCTTCTATATTTTTCTTCTATATATTTTTTAATAGAAAATTGTTTTCAAAAGATAATTTATACGAGTGATGTTTTAAAAAGATAATTTCTAGGAAGCTACGTTTGGAACATTAAATTGATAAAAAACTACTTTCGAAATGTATTTCAATTTAGTGTATGGGTATTTTTTGAAATAAAATCATTCAATTTTACAGTGATCACCTAATAACCTATTAATACCCACAACATACTTTTTCCATATTTCATAGGTAAACCCAACCAATTTTATAGGTTCTATTTTCTTTGGATCATGTTGGAATAATGGTTTGTAGTGTCTATGAAGTCATGTGGAGATTGTTCCAGTTGTGTTAGGGTTTTATTTTTGTTTAGATATTAGTTTCATTCAATTTTATTTGGATTTTTTTGATTATATTTATTTTCATTTTTTATTGATTTTGTTGCAGGTTTTGTTTAGTTTATTTTATCTGTGTTTTTTTATAAATCATTCCCATTATGATACCCTTGATGTTCAGAAATGTTTTCTAGCCTATGAGGATATATTATTATTTTCGGGCATTGTTGTAGAAATGTTCAGGTTTCAGGTAGGATGGTAGCCCAAACTAGTTCTTGACAGTCCCATTTTTTATCATAAAACCATCATAGGAAGGATTTAGGTGTAATCTTAAATAGGTTTTCTGATGAATATTTATAATTATAAACCATTAGTTTTCATTTTATTCTTCCTTTTTACATCTTAAAATATTTTTAAAACAAGATTTAATAATTACAAGACTATATTAAATATACTTAGATTTAATTATGTAAATTTCATGACATATATTCATCTCTTATTCTATCAAATGAGAAACTAAATTGTTGAGCATCTGTACGACATAATACTACCTCGTGAACCAATGTAATTCATTTTCCATCATCACCTACCATAGTTGAATATAAAAATAGTTTAAATTTATATATAATATATTTACAAAATAATTTTAATTTGTTAATTATAATATCACATCTACCTTTTTACTCCCCAATATTTTGTAAAATGATAATGTCCCTTCTGTGTACGTTTGGACAACCACCTTCCCGAAGCGATGTGATAAAGTTTTAATTTTATTTTTTATATGGATACTAATGTTGATATATTTAATGAATATGTATGATTTATATTAAATTATAATTATTCTATAATGCTGAATTTTTATTTACCTTTATTACCTTCTATATGTCAAGGTAATGAAAATAGTGATCGTGTGTTCGTATGACTTACCATATCTATGAACGATGTGATTTATTTTTCTATCTCTAACTTTTATGATTGATTCTAAATATTTATATAATGAATATTATAAAATTTAGATCATTATTAACATTATAGATATTGTGTAACTATAATCAATATACAATGATCAAAACTATCGAACCAAAAAATACACAAAAAAAGAAGTTGTTACCAAAAGGCGATTTTAACCAAAAATTGTTAATAAATTGGTAATAAAAGGTTATAAGTAAAACATATATTGTATTATATATATTATAAGTCTTCTTCAGATGATTTATAATAAACCAATATTTATTATATTATAGTTTCTAATACAGATTAATGAAGAAATGACTTAGGGTAAGTGATTTTAATGATACTTTTATTTCTAGGAGGCACATGTCATATTGTGTTATAAGAAACATCAAGTTTAAATGACACGTGATATATTATAAAAATATTATTATATAATAGTTATCACCTAGCTATTGGAATGGAGGGTATTAATATGATTAAACAAATTATGAAAATATTCTTTACACGTGTTTATATAATTTATTCATTTGTGGCAAATTTATTAGAAATGAAAAGGAAACTCGTTTGATAATAAAAGGAAATATTTTTCTCAAAAAATATTTTAAGAACCGAAGTGTGAGTTAAATAGATTAAAAAATCACATTTAAGGAATTATATTAAGGAATTTATAATATATATTAAATATAATTGCTAACATCCATCCTATGTATTTTTTAAGAAATAAATAAAAATAAATCCAATTTTATGCTGAAAACTATATTTATTTTGAAAAATATTTTTTATTACCTTTATATGGTGCAATTATATTAAAATTAAAATTTTAGGACTATTATATTGTTTATTTGAAAAAATATATATATTTTAATATTAAAATTACTTTATTATAAATTTAGTGTTTTTTTCTAGAGATTTCATTTTTTGATGAATAAAAAATTATAATAAATTTTTTTTGTGGAATTTTTTTTGTTTAAAATAATTTATAAAGATAAATTATATTTAAAATTGTTTTACTGTATAATTAGTTCAATAATACATTTATTAAAACAATTTAATTCATTTTAATCAATTCCACAATGAAATTGTATATAAATTTTTTTAAAATTTTAATGTTTTTCGTCATTAAAAACTCTCTTTCTTGTTGCGTTTATGAGAATTTGAAATTCAATTTTTCCACTAATATGAATAGTATATGGAATAATGGATTCAATATTTCAAATCACAATATTTTATATTATCCATTATGTTCATCTAAAATTTTAACATAATGATTAATGAATCAATTTTAAATTAATCACTATGACTAAAGATAGAATGAGGTTTTTCATATTACATGTGGTTATAATAAAATGAATTTTACACATAAATATTGGTTTTCTTTAATTAATTAGACACAATATTTAACTTATGAAGGAAATAAGTATCTAATAAAGAAAATAATTATTCATAAATGGTAATTTAACTCAGTAAACAAAAATATAGAAGTTACCATGGTCGAAACTAAGAGGGTAAAATTCAGTAAACAAAAGAAATAAATAATTTCATGATAAAAAATGTTTATAGTTTTATTTTTCGAGTTTTTTATGAACCAAATTCATATATCCCCACCATTATAATTTAAATTTTCAGGCACATGAGGTTTGGGATTCCTCCCAATAGTAAATAATTTATTCATATTTACAAGAATGCCCCTATACCTCTGTAATAAAATAGAATTCTTTATCCCTACTTATTCACACCTCTCAAGGCATTTGGGCTGAACAAACTCAGAAAATAACTTCCCAAATTCTGTCACTATGTCATATTTTCAATATATTGGGATTAAATAAACCCTAGTAATACCTTATCTCAAACCTAAGGATAATATTTGATGAATGGGTAATTTTCTTCAACGTACATCATTATTATATTTCCTTCTCCTCCTTCTACAATTATTATAGTCACAAGATTATATAATAACCTCATAATATTATAGATAGATAGATGATTTTATTTTTAGGATACTACCTAATAAATCACATACATCAATGAAAAAGAATATGAAATCATCATTCGTATGTACAGAGGACTACCGCCTCACGAACCGATATTGTTTATTTTTCCATTACCAATATTCAGGGTTGGTTATAATGATGGAATAACATTTTATATAATATATAGGTGATAGTTATGATGTTATTATTCTATTTTAATTATTATATCCCACATACCTTCATTATTTCTATTTTTTGGGAACATGATTATGTCGCTCGTGTATATAGAGAATTATCGCCTCATAAAGCAATGTGATTCGTT
The DNA here is from genome assembly GCA_963277665.1 of Viscum album. Taxonomy (NCBI): domain Eukaryota; kingdom Viridiplantae; phylum Streptophyta; class Magnoliopsida; order Santalales; family Viscaceae; genus Viscum; species Viscum album. The sequence continues at coordinate 94,484 of CAUJRU010000111.1, forward strand.
CACACATTACATAGAATATATTAAATATGGGTTTATAAATTTTATATATATATATAACATGATGATTATAATGGAATTATAATATATATATATATATCTCATTTAAATTTCATTAATTCAATACCACAAGAAAATGGAAATAGTGTTCATGTTTCTGTACGACCTACTCTCTCCTTAAATGATATATTTCATTTTCTGTCCATACAAAATCTAGATTACTATAAATACTTATGTATTAAATATATATGATATTTATATAATGATTTAATTTTTTGATATGATGAAACTATTATAGAATTTATAGGTCTAATAATGATATATCCAAACATATATGAAAAACAAAGCGCTTATCGGGAAAAATGTAAATTTAACATGGAGTTGATAATAAATGGGTAATGGATAGGCATACAAAAAATATATATGGTATTATATATATGTGTATGATTATTTAATATATTTATAATATACTTCTATTTATTATATATGGTTTTAATGAGTATTATTGAAGTCAAAACATAAGTTTAGAGATTTTTTACTACTTTTTACTTTGTAAGACACATGTCATATTCACCACCTATTTATTTTATGTGGGTTATATAATTCCAATGAATTTATTTTATGATTATTATAAAAAAAATTATTGATATTTAAATATCCATTTAGGATCCCTATTTCATGGGTTTTACTTTTAAAATGTTACCAAATTCGTAAGGGGTTTTTATCTCCATTTTTCTTCATTGAGATGTAAATTTTGTTATGCACATTTATTCATTCATAGGGTGTATATATAGAACCTTTGAAAATTGATATAATGAATCTATTAATAATCATGATATTTTATGTTTCATTTTATAGTATCCTATCATGGGTATTATAATTCAATGTTTCCAAATTGTTAATGTTTTTATGTTATAATCTCATCATTTATCGGGATTGTCTATGATTAAGTCTACTATATTGAAATATCATAATATAGATCTCAATAATTATCATGAATTTAAAAATAAAATGGTTATTCATGATATATTTAATTAATGGAACCATTTCCCACTCATTGTTACTTAAAATAATTAAGAGTTGTTTATAAAGAAATCCTAATTTATATCTCTCTTCGGATAGAAATTGGTTTTCTTCAAAAATTACATTTTCCAAAAATGATTTAAAAAAAAATTAAATGGTATTTTAACCTAATTTTCAAATAAAAATATTTTTAAAATGTTTTATGAATTTAAAATTATCTCCAATAATTTCTAAAACATATTTTATAAGTTTATAAGGTTATTTTAAGAAAAAGGTCTTCAAAATGTTTTATTTTTTAAAAAGATTATCTCAAAATGGGAAGGATAATTTCCTTAAGAAAATTTCATAAATTATCCTTTCAAAATAATTTTCCATATAATATAAAATATATTGGTTTTACCTATTATTTATAGGGATATGATCTGAGGGTATCATTCAAATTATGTCACTAAATGGTTTATGTATGGATGAAATGATGTTTATATAACCTTTTTATTTTACATGGTTCAATCATGTTTAATAAATATTGTTATATAACTAATTTATTTTCCATGAGGATAACATGTTTAAATGAAATTGAACTAAAACCCATTTTCTCCACAGGTTTATCATATTATAAAAGAATAATGATTTTTCTTAGTTTTTTTATGATGGTATAAAATCTCTTTATATTTTATTCATGTTGTAGTAATTGGAAATTACTTATAAAATGGGGTGGATCATATCTCATTGGGTAATCCGATTACAGCTTCTTTGATGTTGTGGACCATAGAGTACTATATAAGACTGTTATTTCTAATATGATAGGCTGGACCATATAGAACCAATTGATCTTGTTCTATCTTAAATGACGGGAGCACTGAGATGGAACTCCAATGCCTTTGGTAATGAATTATAAATTAGGAGATAAATAAGAATGGATTGGGAAGTGAAGATGGTGCATGAAGGTACTTTTCACACTATGATGGTTTGGTAGTGAATACATTCCAATATATAGAATTGGATACCACTAGGTTTGGCCATGTATCCCTCCCACTAGGTGTATCAACCAAGAATTACCTTGATAAGTTTTGATAATGTTCCTTGAGTTATATAGAATCATTTTATTTTTTTATCTTTCTTCCATAATTCATTGTATTATTCTTGTGTTATGAAATCATAGATTATACTCTTGAATCACTTATGATTTATGTATAATTCTCTACAAATATTTATACAATTACTGATGTTATTTATCATTGATATGTTGGGTATGATCATCAAATGTAATATTCATGTTCTTAATCCCATGTGTTTTGTTATTCTGATATTTACATTATATACCATTATTGAGTATATGGGATCAACATTTATTGTGTTACCTTTCACCATGTTATGAAGAATTATTTTATGTGGGGGTACGAATGGTAATGATCTTTGGGGGAGAAATTGAATATCATTCACTAAGTTAAAAGAGTGTTTTTAAAAGATCCCAAAGGCACTAAACCATTGTTATCCTCAATCATTTATTTGGGTAATAAAATGAATATTCATAAGAAATGATGTAATATCCATGAATGAAAATTTATTGTTTCTATACTTCTCCCCCTACACAAACATATGATATTTATCATAGTATCATTTTACTAAAAATCAATGAGTTGAAATAAATGGTTTCAATATCTAAATTATTTACAAGGAAGACAATATATAGTGGATAATAGAATTATCTCTTTCCGTTTTTCTAGAAATGAATTTTTTATATTTTTTCCATTAATGCTTACTTTTTGTCTTCCTTATGTGAATTTCTAGCACAAACTAAGTAATATACTCAATGTACATAATTGATAATTGTTTAGAAAAATAGTCAAACCAATAAATGAAATATCATATTTTTGGGTCTGATTATAAGAGTTCTTATTTTTAAAATTTCACATAAAGCCACCTGAAATGTATGAAGATAAAGTTTTATTTATTATAAATTACTTACATGTAATGTTTTTTGGAGATTCCATTAAGCATGAAAATGGGAAAATTATTTACATTGGAAATATAATCAAAAGAGGATTCCTATGGATTCTGGGTAATGAAATTGTTACCCATTAATTCTAATTGGTGTAGAATAAAATTTCCATCCATACATTTTATAATCTAAGAGATATTTTTAAATTCCAAGAAATGTATTGAATCTCGAGAAGCACTTTATTTCACATGTTAGAATAATGAGAGGTTGTTTTATACAAAATTCAGTCTAAACTGAAATATACTAGAAAGCTTCTATATTTGTATTATAAAATGTTTTAATCTTATACAATGTACTCTAGTAAGACAAATTCATGTTTTAAAACCCAAACATATAGTGTTAAAAACATTTAAGGATGATATTATTGAGAAAATAACCTTATATAAAGGTTTAAGTTGCAGTTTGTTTGAGGTAGTAAATATTTTCAAAATACTATAAATTAGGTATTTATTATACTAAAACATTCTTTAAAAGTAATCTGAATGAGTGTGGAATTATATCCATTTTTCCAAAAATTTATTGGATCTATTATAAGGTGATTATAAATTTAAGATAATTCTTATATTACATTTAATGATGACCATAATTTATTTAAAGTATTTCTTTTTTTGGTGTTCAACCTGAAAATTTGGTAAGTTTGTAAATCATATGGCATTTACAAATAATATGAATTGAAAATATAGATTAAAATTAAAAACATATGACTTAATATAATTTAATAACTCGCTAGAAATTCTGTTAAGACTTTAGCTTTAGATTTTAGAGACCCCATTGTACTTTTATGTCATATAAAATTAGACAATTATCACTTTGTGACTTTATATGACTCCAAATTCATACAAAATGAAATTAATTTTAAATACTAGAAATCATTTTAGACTTGTATAAATCATATGACTTCAACATAAGACTTACATCCGACATTAATACTCATATTTTTAGTTTCATACATCATCGTTGGAATTTGTCATGAAGGTTTATCTTTTATCCTACATATGGCTTAGTGATACTATGATTTTAGAGTCATATGGTTAAAAGTATCTAACTAGGTATTTTATAAGACATCAATAATCATATGAATTTTAAAGTAATATGAAATAATGAAATACTAGAATATACTGAAATTTATTATGCAATGGGTAAAATAAAATTGGATGATGTATGATCCATTCATCCATGATTAAAACATCATATATATTTGTAAATCTATGATCTAAGCCTATGAAACCGATCATCAAGGATATAAAGTGGGATATCAAAGAGTGGGAGAAATTTAATATTTTTTTATGATTTGGATCTCAACAATTTCATCACTGAGTAATCCATTTATAAAGATATTTATTTTAGAATAAGAAAGAATGATTATTGGTGAGTTTTTTATACTATTTACAGACTCAATATGAGTTCTATATACTATTTATTGTAAGGTTCTGATGTCTCAAGATGAGTGTCACTCTAGAAATTGTTGCGTTTTAAATTTTTTTAGATTTTTTGATATTAATGTCATAATTAATACAGTTAAATTTTTTATGATCATTAATCTAATAAAATTTGAAGATAAATGAAATTATATATTGGGATGAGTATCAGAAATGAGAGAAAAAAATGAAAATTATATTTTTAGAAACCCACTGATGATAGGTGGCTATATATTAAATGAGTTTATCAAAAATAATATCATGAAGGTATATTTTAGTGAATATGTTTTTGGTAATGAACCATTATATATTTTTAAATTTTCCATTTAATGATATTTTAAATTAAAGGAGTTACATAATGTAGCTTCATGTGATATTGAGAATACCGAGGATAAATAATATATATATATAATAGGGGTTGTGATTATTTATAGGTTTGTAGAAACTAAGAGGTTAATAATATATAAATTAATTGAAATATTGAATAATAAGAAGATGATAGAATGGATAAATATACTCTTAAATAAGACGATATTGAGAATCCAATATGACTAATACTCTAGAGAATAAAAATAATTTGATTTATTTGAAATGTGTTAATTAGATATTATCTACTAGGAATCAACAAAGCAGAAGAAGAAAATACTAGTGAGTCTATTTTCAATACTAGTTAAAATTATATTAAGAGAATGATATAATAAGTAATATTGCATGAATAAATTGTTGTTTAAGATGTGAAAAAATTTATTTCCTCCGCTAATAGTGATGAGTTTGAAGGAATAATTTTTTAGTTGTGTGAACCATGTGAACTGATTCATAATGAATTGAAAGCAGTGTAATGTTTTATAGGATGAGTATCATGAGAAGTTGATAAAAACTCTAAAGGAATTCAAATTTTCTATGTTGAGAAAATAGATCATTTTTAAGATACTATGACATCCTGTATAGACCAGTTGATATACTATAACAAGAGAGGAAAACATTGAACAAAATAGTTTGTGTGGTGTGAATATAAAAAAAGGTTGTGGGATGCATATTGGTTCAAATGTATAATATTATGAAATTCTTAAACTATGTAATATGTTGAGATAGTGGATTTGTATGATAATATTCCACTTCCATGTGGATTAATAATAAGATTCATAGTGTCAAATCTATAGTCTGGGATAAAAATTGACTATAGTGAAAAGTGGTCTCACACTGAAACCAAACCACATAAAAAATAATATAACTATATTTACTGATTTATCTTTATTTCATATAGTTGTATTACTGGTTAAATATAAAAAGGATTAATCTACTCTAATGAGGATCTTGTGTTCAAACCAAAGGGGGTTTATAGAATGAAAATAATATTTTGTATCTAGTAACATAATTTGATCATACCTGATTCACCCTCCTTATCATGTGTGTCTGTAAGATCATACAAGGACTTTCACCAACTATATTCTTCATATTTGTTCCTTGAAACTATTCTTCTTTCAAAATATGTATTCGATATCTACCCATTCATAACATATGATCATCATTCTTCACAAATGATCGTTACTGCTCCTCATTACCCTGATTAATGTTTTCTAGGAAATATGTAGATCATTTAATTTAATATAAAAAAGTATTTTACTTCTTTAACGGTCCACTCAAAACTATAATAATATGCTATGGCCACATACCTATAGCCACAGTTTTAAAACTGTGGCTATAGGTGGTTGTGGCCATAGTTTTGAGGCCTACAGCCACGGTTTTAAACCATGGCTCTAGGTCTTTTTTTCATGTTATATATCCATAGTTTTCAAAACCATGGATACAACACTTTTTTGGAAGTGATATATCCACATTTTTTAAAACTGTGTCTATAGGTCTTCTAACCTTGTGCGGGAGAAAACAGTTGCACCAAAAAAATAGCAGAAAGAACAATTGCCATGGTTTTTAGGATACTTCCATGGGTTTTAACAATATCTATAACATATTATATATGTATATACACAAAATCCTTGGTGGTGTAGTGGTTAGGTCACTGGAACGTGAAAGAAAGGTGTTGGGATCAAATCTAGATAGACACACATTATTTTTAGGTAATTTCCACAGTTTTCTAGAGCTATAACCACAGTTAAAACTGTGACTATAGGTCAACAACACGTTTGACAGCAGAGACACCTATGGACATGTTTTTCTAAACCATGTCAATAGGAAAACTATTTCCAGGTTTAAAACCATGGCCATAGGTCAGACCTTACTTCCATAACAATAACTCCCACGGTTGGGCAAAACTGTGGCCATAGGCTATGGCCACAGTTTTTGGGTCCTATTTCTACGGTTTTCAACAGTGGTAATAGAACATTTTTTTGGTTTTGATAACTGAATCCTTTTATCCTAAAATAGTTTAAACTTATATTTTGTGATATTTATAATATAATATGCATCCTTTATTATTTTCTATAGTTTTTTAAATTAAAATTTCTCTACATTGTTACTCTCTTGTATTCCAAATTTTCTATCTTCCCTGGATAAAGTCATTTTTTTCAATTTCAATAGTTAGTGGGAAAAAATTTCAAAAAACAATTATTTAATTAGAAATTCTCAATTGTATATTATAGGAATTCTTATATTATCATAATGTGTCTCTGTTTTTCATTACCAAATCCATTACTAAATTTCAAAGTATTATATCAAAATTCCCCTCAATGATTTTTATAAAACCTCGTTTTCCCTTTTGTTTGAGGGTGATAGTTATTTTCTTATATTATGTATGTATCTATATGACTAAATTATTAATCTATATTGATTCTTTTAAAAAAAATTCCATTATAAATTAAAATGGATCTAGGAACCCAATACAAACATAAGATGTTCATACAAATTTCACTATTGAAGCTCCCATGTATTCTAGTAAGGAAGTAGCTTTTACACACATAGATACATAGAAAAAAACAACTAATATGTATTCATTTCCACTGGAATTTTGAAATGGATTCACATAGTAGAGACCCAAAACATAAAAATTCACACCATAAAATTTATATTTTGAGTCATTTCCTAACCTCTTCCTACATCTTATGTTATTCTATTCTTGTTAGAAGGTTTTCTTTGCTATAGAACATCATTATAGAAAAAATTGCAGTAAAAAAACATTTTATACATTAGATGTATTATTTTTATTTAATTGATTTTGACTACATGGTAATTAATCAAAATTATTGAAAATGGAATGAACTTTCACTTCTAGTATCAATTTATTATAATTCAATCATTTTTTACATCAATAAAGTTGGTTCCTCCCTATATAGTATTTCATATCAACCATTACTCATTTTCATTTTATTCATTGAAATTTCCTAGGTTACCATTCTTATTGCATCGTGAAGCCCCATAACCAAGCTCTCAGATATTTTATAAATTCTACTATACCAACAATAAATTCTCATATATATTTATACCATAATTAAATGAAATAAGGAAAATATTTAATTACATACATTCTAAAAAAATTTGTTTATAGATTTAGAGAATTAGGAAAATTCATGAACTAAAAAATCAAATGTTTTTTTCCAACCAATGGATTTTTTTCTATAATAAGAAACTATATAATCAATTATAAGTCTTCAAAATATCCCACAAATTATCAATAAAATATTAATTATTATAAATATAATTTTAAATATGTTTCTTTATAACATAGGGAAATAAAAAGTTTTGAAGGTGGAACTAAAAATGCTCAGTAATGGAAAAAATATAACTGATACAATCAGACCTAAACAAGATAAAAATATTATAGATGGAATAATTATTCATCATGAGGCCATAATCAATTGAGACAAGGAGAATAATATATCCAAGGATAGTAATGAAAATAAATATATCACATGGACACCAATAACCAAATTTATGGTGATGAAATTTATAATTCTGAACATATTGATCTTATCATCAATGCTTCATCCAAGAAATCATTATTTCTATCAAGGTCAAACCAATACATCATTCATTTCATCAAGGCCGTAGAAATCAACTATTTCCAAATTATGTACGCATATACCAAATACCCAATAATGTTTTTCTCATGTAACCTATAGATGAATTGGGGTGACATATAATGTTTTTTCCCACCCAAAACTGTTTTTTCTCCAAGGCATTAATCATGTGAGATAATGAGTAAATAATACTTAATAATACTTTCTAATAATCATATTTTTTGGAATCACAAACTATCGATCACTAACACTTTTCCACAATTAATACAATGGTATAACATGGTCAAAACTTATATGGAGATAGAAAGTGGATGGGTATAAAATACATAGTCAACATTCTAAGTAATGAATATACTTCTTTATCAAAATCACTAATATATGGGTTATCAATAATTCCCTAATCAATAAATGTAATAGCATTTTATGTAAACATCCCTCAAACTAAAAATGTATATTGAAAGGGGTATATAGTTAATTCAATAATTTTACCAATCCCCTAATATATGGAATCAAGGTGAACACCCGAAAATAAAATAAATCAAAAAATATTTATTGATGATGTAAAACAATTAGAATAAAATTTATGCCAATTCACAAAGACATTGATGAATAATATCATCAATATATAACAAAATTACAAAGTCCATACATAATAATATAGTGGATGACTTCTATGTAATATATCAGTAGTGAAATAAAGAAAAAGTTTAATTCGAATAACATAGTTGAAAATAATCCTTGTAAAAAAATGCTTTGAATGGAATCCCAAAAGAAGGGGTCATGAGTTGAGTTTATCAATACTACGAGTTCAATCCCAGAAACTACAATATATATATTTATTAGATGATAATTCTTGTAACTTAAATCCCATTAGTGTGAGGAATTTTTAATATCAAAATAAAAATAGAGGTGAAAACATGGAAGTGGTTTTAGAAAATAGTTTTTAATATTGACTTACAATAAAAACTTACATGTCACATTCAAATGCATCTTTTGAAAAGGTGAAGTAAATGATTTTGAAAACATTTACTTCTAAAAAACAGATTTATTAATGGATCCTAGGAAATGACATAAAATGTTCTATAAGAAGTATACATACAAAGATTAAATAAACTAAATTATATAACATAGTTGATATGATACATTAAAAGACCATTATACAAAATAATCATGGTACATAACATGTAACATGTCTCAATGAATTAGAATTGTGACAATGAAATCCCTTAAAAATATGGTATCTTTTGAATTGAATTCCATGTAAATATATTAAATTATATTTATCTATCCACCCCATTAATTTAATTTAAATTTAAAGTGTAATTAATTTTATTTTAATATCATCTCATAAAAAACTAGGGTGCGCAATATCAAAAAACTTTCATGAATTTGAAAATGTGAAAAAGAAACCATTACCTTGATTCCCTACATAGTGAAATTCAATAATATGTCCTATATAAGAAACATATATATATTCATATCCTATTTCATAACCTTATTCATAGACATATAATTTTTAAAACATATTCTATAATTGTTATCTATTTGAATATTATTTTATTATTTTCTATTTTCAATATCATGTGTGAGTAATCTGGGTAATTTTTAACTAGTTTTGTAAAGGTAGTGTTTTTATTAATTCCTCGCCAAATTTTAAACATTAAAATATAATAATGATAACTCAATTTATTCATTTTAATTAATAATAGTTTTTACTTTTCATTATATGGTATTTTTTTCTATAATCCTCATGGTAAAAATCATCAATGAGAAAGTTTCAGTGATTTTTAATGAACTGGTGTTGGTATCTTAATTATTGATCTGAATTTTAAAATTACCAATAGAGAACAAAAATAAAAACATTATTTAATTATTTATATCATATATGACCATAATTTATATTCCCATATTATTACATTATATAAATTCTTATCACTTATCAAGTGGGTGATTGTACCAATCGAAACAAGAACATAGAAAAATCAATTGATGAATATGAAGTAATTTATTTATAATATCAATACACTATAACAAAAATGATTCTATTTAGTGTTTATTAGTTTTATATATTAAAATATAAAATAATTTTAGGAATACTAAAATTTATAAAAAATTATTAAATATTACTATGAAATAATTTTTTTCGTAGTATGCTCTTTTGGTCCATTGAAATTCTAACAATTATTTATTGATCATTTTATTAATTGAATATCTGATATAACTTACCAAAACAATAATAATTTTTTAATTATATTACTTATCCATTAAAATATATTTTCATGATGTTCCAAGTATGTCTATGATGAAAAAAAGTAAATGGGTCATTCCATGGAGGCTGTAATCCAGACATACATATGGATATTTTTTTCATTTTTCATAGAACATGGGAAATAGTTAATATAATTTATCATTTCAGAATATAAAATATTAAATAATTAATATGGTTTATCATTTCATAATATAAAATATTTCTTATGTATAAATCTTTTATATTAAATTCTCTATTTGTATTATCCTAGTACGATGGTGAATTAAAATAAAAAACACTACATCGTGGAGCTGGTAGTCGACATAGAGCACGAATAAATGTTCCGTTATTATTAAGAAAAAAAGGAAAGATGGTTAATGCCTAAAACATCATTATAATAGAAAACTAGTATAATAATGATACTAATGTTATCGTTTTAATATCATGAAACTGAATTTAAGGAAGAATAAGTACGTATAAATAAATTGAAAAGTGAATGGATTGGTTAGAAATTCATTCCATGCTTCTTGGATTATCTCATTTATAAAGTAGGTTAATCCTTTAAAAGATAGTATTTTGAGCATAAAATAACATCTTTAAGGTTTATAATAATTTTTTGAAGTTTTTTGTATGATTTTCATCTAAAAAATTTGGGTTTTATGTCAGAGATGTGATGGGAGGAATACCACTTTAATATGTAAAAATGAATGACATTTTTAAAAATACTAAAAAAACTTCAATAATGGGAAGTCACACTCATGTTAATTAACTCTAAAGTTGATAAATAATATATAGGTTAATATACAATGTCTATAAATTATCTTATATTAAATTGAACACATGTTTTAAACATTTTTTAACTCTTTAGTATTATATTTCCCAAATCTACCATTTTAACTTTTACCATAGTAACTAGATTTTACCATAGAAGTTTTTCAATTATGGAAAATAATAAACTGTTCCTTTTTAAATATTATGGAAGTAATTATTCAATTTTTTAAATATATTTAATATGATTTAATTCCTAAAATTGATATAAGTGAATTTTCAAATATTAAATGTATAATGCATTGAAATAATTTTCATGAAAAATGTGACTTATGTTTTAAAATATCAAATATAGTTTTATAAATTATAATGGATATTTTTATATTTATAATATCACTTATAAAATATATTTTTTGAATTAAAAGGTTTTATAAATTTATATTACATTCTTCCATAATAAATTTTTCCTTAAATCGTGATATTTCCGAGAATATATATTACAATATGCACAATAAAATAAATCTTTTATAAAATCTGTAAAATTAATATTCAAAAAATATTTATATGATAAGACTAAAAATGTATATAATTATATCAAATTATGATTATAAAAATTATAAATTTAACATATAAATAAAAAAGAGATGTAATTTAAAACGTTTTTATAGAGAAATAGATTTTAAAAAATATCAACCATTACCATTCATATTTCATATCATTTAATAATTAAATTCATATTAACCAATTATTAATAAAAAATATATTTTATCATTATTAATCATTATTTTCTCTAAATATAAATGTATATTTTAATAAAATTTAATTTAAAAAAAATCATTCCTAAGCTATAAATGATCGTTTTTGTTTTTTTATTTATATCAAATGAATTTTATAGGTATTAAAAGTAACCATTATATTTTTTATAAATAATTTATAATTTTGATATTATTATTTATTCTTGATTGTTTAAAAACTAGGTTATAATATTTATACTTAATAGTTAAATTCTTATATAAATACAGTATGGTTTCGTTTTATTACATTGGTGCGTGTGGAGAAAGCTATCGAACACAACTAATTATTTAATGTTAATCATATTTTAAATTGTAGGGTTTTAAAATTATCTACCATTAAATAAATTGAATCATAAAAACTTTAATAATTACTCATTAAATAACATATTTGAGGTTATTCTTAACATATTCATCAATTGGGATATAACATCTAAAATAAAATCTCCCATGCTCCCATAAAATATATGAAGTTACTTATCTATCTTCAAACAACATTATCTATTCATGAAATCATATTAAAAAGTATGTATAAACCCAAATCATATATTACCCATAACATACTTATCCAAAATCTATTTTAAATCTCCAATACAATAAACCATAGTGAAACCATATATGCTTTTATAAATTAACAACATATTTGACACTCAGACATTATAAAATCACACAACTAAAAAATATATAACATAGTCTGAAAAATTTGACGAACTTCAATAAAAATTTCATGAATCATTTATTAATCCATGTATTATCAATACAATCTTGATTACATTTTCAAAATCAAACAACCCTTTATTATCTCAACATCATACAAATTTTCCACCTAAGAGTTATGCATCCATCAATCATGTGTTCTCCAATATTTATCCCTAGAAATATAACGATTTCATAAAATCTATTTTCTTTTTTATGGGTACCATTGAATATATTTTTCCAACCCTCTAAATAAACAAAATTAAGAATAAATCCTTATATTTTTTACATGATCCCGAAAATTTTTAGAATTTACCAAAATATCATAGATAAATATCACTCACTAATTAAAATAGCAATGAGTTTCAAGGTCAAATATCTATTATCACATAAATCTCCATACCTTAGGTAAGAAAAGTAAACTCACATTTTCTATCATAATCAGTTTATACTAAAATTCTAAAACATTTAATTATGCTCTGTCATTTCATTATAAGATATAGTGGTTTCTAAATACATAACAATTTTCAACTTCATCATTATGAATACTTTAAAATCGAATACTAAACCCAAAATGGCCTTGATAATATTCAAAATTTGTATATAAATATATAAATCTGATTATTTCTTATCTTATGTACATTTTTTAGTATATGATACTTTTAGTTCAACCAATTAATTTTATTATTCAATCCATATTTTTTCATTACCATTTCTTATAGGTTATGTAACTTAATTAGTTAACATTACACTTAAATCCTTCATAATTTTTTATAATGAGAGTGTGATTGGTAAAACTATTTCCCATAAGTGTGTCAAAATAAATTTACTAATTGGACTCTTTTTAATGCACTAGGTGATGATCAATTTAGTACTCAATATTCATTTTTCATGTTTATTACCCCTAGGTACTTCAATGTAAGATCCTGCATCCACTTATAGTATCCTGAAAGGGATGTAGCATTTAGGATAGCCACTAAATCTCTACATTACCAAAATTTATGGATGTTATCCTATAACTATAACTTTAACTTTGACTTATCCCTAGGGGTTTCTCAAAATTTCCTTTATCCCAATCCATAAAATATTCAATATTACTTTAATTGTCATAAATTATTACCTATACGATTGAAATTATAATCAGAAACTAGTTATCAATTCTTGATGACATGTTAAGATCCCAATTTCCCTTATAATTATATTATAATAATCTAAAAATTTATCTAAAAACTTATCTAATACCAATATTGATGCCCTTAACACACACCCTTGGATACAGGGTGACTAAAAAAATAATTTTTGTACCTTTTTAGTAAAAACATTATATTCCCAAGAATAAGTATCTCATAATGACCTAGAATAAATAAAATAATTCATTACATACATTCCCAAGTCCTTTTTGGTTTAGATCTATTGATAATTATGTAAATTAATTAAATAATAAATCCCATTTATTCCAAAACTAATGTATATTTTTTAACTATAAAAACAACTTAATTCAAAAAATATCATCAATATCTTCATCAAATTCTCCACAATTTTTTTTTTGTTAGATAGATCATGTGCAATAATTTCCTTCATAACCTAGGGAAATTAAAATGTAATATGGGTTGATCTCAAATGATTAGTAAGGGAAAACATTCTACTAAGGAAATAAAGAGATAAAAATTGTAACATCCCCAGTACCATGGCCACTTAATCTGTGCGCCGAGCATGATTTCCACATGACCTTAAGCACATCCTCATATGCCAGAGATTTCTGACTAGAAGTGAGGGTATAAATAAATATGTGATGAGAATCTACCCTTTAAACCATATTATTCCACAATAGATAAAATATTAAATAGAGGAAACAATAAACAATAACCAATAAACAAGTGTTTTTAATGATTTTACGAAATTGGGTACAAGTCCACATCCAACCATTAAATATTCCATGTCATGAAACCAATGTCAAAAGTAAAGAAAATCCAAAATAATGACCAATATAAGAATCAACAAAATGGATCCTAAATCCATGTCCGGATGCCCATGCACATCCCAATCCCAACTCAACCCTCTAGAATAAGGATTTTTTTCTTATCCTAACGTTCAAAAATGAAATATGCTAGCGTAAACAATGGATGACCGAGCGGGGTTTGAGTTCAACTAAGTAGGCCACCACTAACTATTTTTATAAAATATACAGTCTAAATAGAGAGTGTATACATGCAATAATATATAAAAAATAAATAAAGAGTAACAAAATTCCACTAGGAAATAATTATTTAACTCTACCAACATCATCATTTAATTATGTGGGTAAGGTGTTCCATTTATTTCACAAAGTCATAAACCGGTCAACCACTATGCATAAGGTAATAAATCAAGTTCCCTAGCTTAATAGGGACAACATCACATTGTTTAACTTATTTCACATACCATGGAGCAACATTCTAGGTAATCAAAACTAATTCAATCACACCAACATTGGAGCCTCAGTCCTGGTAATCACTTATCGCATCCATTTGGGGCTTGTAACATCATTACATCTCCCCAGACTATGCATTCTAATGGTGAGGTTTAGACCCTTAGCCCAACTTGACCCATGGGTGTCGAGAATATGTCAATAACCACAACTATCGATCCATGTCCACTTTCTTCCATTAACCATCAACCACCTTTACCATATTCCAAAATATATACAATCATTTCACAAAAAAATAGCAATTAACTACACAATAAATACATAAATTCATCTTCATTCCTTAACTCATTAACTAATTCCAATTTCAACCCTTGATCCATTTATCACAACGACATTAATTCATTTCAACCACCCACAATGTTACAACCAATACCTTATACTACTATCGCAGTCTAGAAACTAACACCATTAGTTCCATTCATGATTGATGATAAATTTTCAACACATATATATCATTGTCTCTACTTTATCAAAATAAATACATGTTCAACAACATAACTTTTCATGTTTGGGATATTAGAAAACCCCATGGGTAGCCCTATGATCGGTCTAATCAAAACCAATTCATCCCATATTGATCATGAGGGGTTTAATTCACCATTTTTCCAACCATTTTACCAATTCATATCAAATGCATCAAAATCAAAATAAGAGAGAACTAGAAGCTCAACAATACTTGAAAAAATAAAATTCAAGATAGTGGTATATAATATATAGACCATCTACCTCAAATCCATTAACGAATTCTTGCTTTAACTTAGCCTTAGATACAGATTCAAGAACCCTTTGAAGCCCCAACCTATGATCCATTGGTAAAAGTGTGTTTTAGGGATTTAGAAGAAGATGAATGAAACCGAAAGACGTGATTCGATAAAGAGAAGCAAGAGGATATTTAGAATTACTCATAGCTTTGATCCTCAACCAAAAGAACTCCAAACGAACTATATATGAAGGAGATCAACACTTGAAAATATATGGGGTTTTATGTTCATCACTAGTGTTAGAGAAAGAAGAAATGGTGATAAATTGGGTGAAACACAAAAAATATGTTGGGGGAAATGGTAATTTATCACTTTTAACGATTAGTACTATTTGGTTGCATGGTTTTACAAATTGTGTGCCAATGTTGAACCAGTTTCTAGTCAAGAGGGGATACGTTGCACGATTATTTGGGGAGCCCAACACTATTTGAATAATCATGTTCCAACCATATGGACTTCTTCTGTCCAAGCATACAAGGTTTAGATTTCCCCATTTTATGGTTTCAACCAAACGGCACACCCTTCATCCAGGATACCACTATTTGGATGCACGATTCCATGAACACTATGCAAACCATGAAACATGAATATAATGGCATGATTTCCATTTATTTCATGTCATGAACCCCCAGGAAACCCTTGAGATTCCTCACACATTGGATAAAATTTTAATTGACTAATTTTAAGGTATTTAGGAAAATATTTAATAAATAACTTACCTCCACAAAGTGTGGGATCTTACAACCTCCCCATATTATAAAAAACACTTCCTCGAGCTGTGCTTGCAAGTATCACTGAGAATATTAAGAGAAGAGGTTTGGAAACACATCCCGCATATCTGACTTCCTCTCCCATGTTTTTTCCTGAACATTACCATGCTACCACCAAACCTAAACCAAGGGTACAATCATGCATCTCAAGACATTCAAACTATGGTCCAAAATACAAACTAGATCTCCTCAAAGTACAAATCCCCCTCATGCTCAAAATACACAAAATAAATCATCTGATATGGTTTCGAGTGATAAAAAATAATTAATGACAAGTGAAAACCACATTAATACCACCAAACCATTATGTAAGAGCCAATACGTATGCCACCGACTCCATCCTCTCCATAATATCAAAAGGACCCTAAAAAATGGGTACCAACTAACATATTTCTGAAACGTATGGTCACCCAACAATGGAGACACACAAAGATACACATGATCACCCCCCCCCACACTCACTAGGTCTATGAATACAATACAGATATGACATATATATAATCTTAGTTGTTTTCATATGTTTCAAAATCAACTAAACCTATATTGATGTCTCGTTTTATATACTCATTCTAAAAAACTCTGAATCACTAGCTTCCATGCAAGAAAATAGATATCCACATGGTCTACTATCAATTTCCTCAAAATGTTCCATCTGAATTGTATCATGGTAACTATTATTTTAGAAAAAATTGATAGAAAAAAGTTCTTTTCACATGATCCACCAAATTATAGGACACAAGGCCTAAGAATTTCCTCTAGTACATGAATCATACACTTTGACTACCCATCCATCTATGGATGTAAATCCATACTCAAAAACACATGGGTGACTAATGCCTTAGGTATTCCCATCCAAAACCCGAATGTAAAACATGAATTGTTATGGGAAACTATAGTTAGTGGAACCCCATGTTACTACACTATTTCCCAACCATACTGCTCACTAAATTGATCCATGGTGAATGTCTCTAGTATTAGTAATAATTGAGTCACCATAGTTAACCTATCTAAAACTACATGCATTGAATCATTATTCAGAGGAATAATATGAAGACCAACTATGAAATCCATAGTCACGTCATACCATTTACATTTTGGATTAGCAAGTGGATGTAATAAAACACATGACCACTATTGTTAAGCCTTCACCTACAGACAGGTAAGGCATCGGGCTGTGAAACCTGCCAACTCATTCCTCATCCATTTCCACTAATAATGCATAAAACAATCATGATACATCTTAGCTAACCAAGGATTCACCGACCATTTGAGGCATGAAACTATCATATCAACTCCTCACATATACATGTTGGCACAACCAAATTCCAATGATCATAAATGATCCCATCATACCCAATTGTCGAAATAGAATGTTAATCCCCAACATTACGACTTTCGCTTAAAAAAATATGATTTCTCATGTTGTCTCTCTTTGATTCAGTACATAATTGGGGAATCATCTTGAAATGATGGAAGGGTAATCTTACCTTGACCATAATTCACCTCCATGTGAATCTCAGTAATCAAATCCATCATTCCCCACTTGGATTTATATTATTGAAACTTTTGGTTTGACTCTCTTTTGACTCAATTCATCCCCCACACTAATTTCCTTTCCTATTGTGTAACCCTATAAAATTGAAAATATTGCATGTTATCAACTCATCTTCAATACGGAAGATTCAAATCACATAGAGATAATATGTAATTGAGGATTTTATGATCGGTATACACCATGAACCATTCTCCCAACAAATTTTGATTCCAACACATTAAATCATAAACCATTATGATTAAATCAATATTGTGTGTAGTGTAGTTTATTTCATGAGTCATCAACATTCATGTCCTTTAAATAAAGACATGATCATCCTGCATGAACACTTCCCTTTGACCCTCACTAGACACATCGCAAAATAAAGTATACCCCTTACCTACACAGGTAATATTAGAATTAGTGTGGTAGTCAACTTCTTCCTTAACCCTTGAAATACATTCTCACATACCACTGACCAATAAAAAATGATACTCTTCTTGGTAAATCAAAAAAGGGATGATACAAAATGGGAGGACTGTTTGATGATCCTTCAGTAATAATGAGCCAATCCTAAAAAACACCAGATGTCACAAAACTTTCTAGGGATACTCTCAAGACTAAAAGACCTGAACATTATCTAGGTCCACAGACACACCTTCGTTGGAGGTTATGTACCCCAAGAAAAACAGACTATTTACCTAGAAGTGACACTTATATATCTTGAAATATATCATTTTCTCTCTTAGTGTACTCTATACGAGTTCAAGATGTTTGGAATGATCATCATGAGTTTTAGAGTACATCAAGATGTCAGTGGTAAAGAAAACTATGAACCGATCTAGGTATGGATAAAATATTTGGACCATTAGGTCCATAAAATCTCCCATCAGATTGGCCAATATGAAATGAATAAAAATGGACTCATAAAACCCACACATATTCTTGATGGTGATTCGTGATATATCAAAAGGAATCACCCTTAGATGATGATACCCTAATCTTGGGCCAATCTTGGAGAACACTGAACGACATCTTAGTTGTCAAAAATATCATTAATTGGAGGAAGAGGGTATCAGTTATTAACCATCACCCGATTCAACATTTTATAATTAACACATAAATGCAACAATCTATATTCTTTAATGAAAAAAAACAATAGAGATCCCCAAAGTGATGAACTAGGAAGAATGAACCCTTTATTCTACAATTTCTCCAACTGATTTTTAATCTACTAGAGCCTTTTGGTTTCATTCTATATAGAGGAAATGTAACCATTTCTGCTCATGGTCGAAACTCTATCATGAACTCAACATCTCTATCAACTTAACGTCCAAATAATCCCTTAGAAAACACATCCTGAAATCAATCCAACTGAAATGGAAAGACAAATTTATCATATTCATCAGCATAAAGCATGAGAAAAGACACATGGGTTGTGAGTTCTCTCAACTACTGACAAATCAGAATTGTACAGCCTACTCTATCATCCTATTCACTATTATGGAAATAATTGTCTCCCTAAATAAATTTAAAATTTACCCTACATAGAAAATAGTCAATTTGGGGCTAGTACTATACATGACATTCTATGCCCAAAATTAGATCAAAACCTAAAATTGGAAGCACAAAAAAGTCACAATGAAAATGGTTCCCACCAAACATGAGATAACACCCCTCACATTACTGGATATATTCATTATGTTCCATTAATGGCGTTTCAATTGAAAAAACCCCACACATAATTTCACCTCTTGACCCAACAACACCATAAACTGATAATAAATAAAAGATAGTGTGGCCCATTTATCAAATAAACCCCTAGTAACTATAGAATAAATAAGGATAGTACCTCAAAAAGTCGATGGTCTAGCCTATATATCACCATGTGTAGATTAAAATGCATGACATTGACCAGCCCCTCATCCCGGGGCTCTGGTATGAGTTCTCGGTGCTACACTACTCAGTTGGTATGGATGCCCTCACCCTAGAGTACCACACCCACCTTCCTGATCAATAAGGCTAGTAAAGTTATAACTACCTTCCTAATATGGGGTAACAAACCACCTTCATACACTATGTGTTAGCCTCATCCCATCCTCATTTCCTAAATGTGTAGGGTTCCTAGAGGACCTCTTCACATCACCCAACCTACCACACACTAGAAACTCAACTAGTGGTCGGGGACACTAACCTCACATGTGTCCCGAACTACCTCATTGATAACATAAGAATTGGTCACTACCCTGAGAAACTTGTTCCCTCACTAACTACACTTCTCACCACTTCCATATTTGAGACTCTCAAAATTGTAATTATTATCATCAAAGGTCTCACCATGGGATTTCCCATCTAAAACTGCAATCCCACCTCTTGAGGCCTTTTTGTGACTACCCTTTAAGATAACATGTCGATACATCACATTTGAAAACTTATTTAAGAATTACATAGTTGCCTAGGACTTGATCCCATGTCTACATCCACCCTAGAAGTTTCTATCCATTACCACCTGACCCCAACCAATGATAGAACAAAACATTAAATGTCGGTGAAATGGCCTGCATAATCCAACACTGACATAGCCCCCTGGGTCAACCACAAAGATTATGTATCCTTATCCTTAAATAAGTATCCAAATAGTAATGATCTATATACGTTTCTTGAAAACTATTATATAGGATACCCTCTACCTTTTTAGTATAAAAAATTATGTCTCACTAGCTCTTTTCCTGACCTCTTATCATATAGACTACAAGGTTGACTCTATTCTTGGGTAGAGTCTCTAAGTTGTCAATATTTTTCATGATGGAATCCATCAACAACTATTATTCAAATGGACCACCCCCTCTAGAAACATTAGGAAGGTAATGCAGCGAGAACTCTCATGTAGGCTCAAACATGATCAAAACAGCATTCCATGGGTCCCATAACTACATCGGTATTAAATGAGAGAATTTATCCCAGAACATATCACCTTTTATGATACCATGATTTACCAGGATATATTTCTCAACTTAGAGGGGAGTATTCAAAAAGATATCCTTTTGTCCCCCAAATTTCACATGTCATTGTGGTGGTATTTATCTACAATGTCAAACACGTTTCTTAAAACACATAACATAATGTTTTGATAGTTTACATAAATAAGGTTGTCTACTAGAAATAAACCACACATATTTTATACACCGTGCCAATGGATATCATCAGAAGTATAATTCTTACATCAACCATCCCTACCTCATTTCATGGTTGACATGTTAGTAAAAATACAAATATATTTATGAGTTTTTTATTAGATGCCCATTTTTCTAAACTATTTCCACTTTCACAGAGAAAATATTTCTCTTTTAGGAACATTTCCCATTTAACTACATATTACAACCAATAATTTATCTCATTAACAACCCTTTATTAAGAAAAATTATTTATCCATTATTTATCATTCTTGTTTTTTACCAATTTGAATCATTTTTATTAGACACAATTTTCTTCAATTTTTTCAAGAAGTAAAATTCATTCTACCTCTCATGTATCACACACCCATCTTATGTGTGACTATCTTGATAAATTACACCCATATCTATATGTTTCTATAATAATGAAAGAAATCACAACCTCTTGTTGTCCGTCCATGATAAATATTTCATAAAAAACCATGTCACACAAAATGTGGATCACCCAATGGTGAAATATCATTCAACTCTAACAACACACATCAGGAACAAAAAATCCCACCATGTGTGCTTAGGTTTTCACCATTTGTGGTTTTGATACCCCCAATAACAAGCTCATTTATAAGTCATGTCACATAATAATTTACTATCTTCCATAACCAAATAATTACACTATAGAAAATAACTACTCTAATTCCACATTGTAACATTCCAAGCATGAATGCCACGAAATTGATGTCCCAAACCCTATTTCCAATGATTTTAATTGTGACTCCTCATATGATATAGGGTTTAGACTAGTGGAGAGGGTATAAATAAATACTTGGGGAGACTATTCCCCCTTTATTAGAGTATTACATAGAATATAACAATATGAAATAAAGAAAACAATATAAAATAACCAATAAATATTATTTTCAAACCATTTCCCATAACTGCATAAAATCCCACAACCAATCACTAAATATTACGTGTTATGAATCCAATTTCATATGTGAATAAAACCTAAAATAAAAACCATGGGAATCATCCCCACAATAGGTCCTAACACCATGAATGTATCTTCATCTATGCATATCCCAATACAACCTTAACACACTACTGTGGGTCCTTTTCCATTATCTGGACCAGAAACAACGATATCTACCCATGTACACAATGGTGGACCATACAGGGTGTACGTAAAACTCATTAGGCCACCACCAACGGCTTATACAAAATATCAAGACTAAGCTATAGTTTATTTATGCACTAATTTATAATATATAAACATTGAATAACAAGATTCTGTTAGGAAATCATTATATAACTAAATCATCATCCTAATCATTTATTTATGCGGGTTAGGTGTTCCATTTATTGCAAAGTAGTATAAGTAGTTCAACCACTATGAATAAGGTAATAAATCTTGTTACCTATCTCATCAGGGAGAACATCTCAATTTTAAACTTATTTCACATACCTTATATTATCAATATTGGTAATATAAAAAATTTTCTTGATAACTACCAAGTATCCATAGTCTAGGTAATCATCTAATGCATCCATTGGGGTCTTAGAGCATTATTCTGACTCACCAACCAATGCAATCAAGGGGTGGGGTTTATATCCTCAGTCAAACCCGGCCAGTGGGTGGGGAGAATAAATTAATACCCACAAATACCATTCCATGTGCACATTCTTCCGTTAACCATTAAACTCATTTACCATATTCCAAAACATACTCAATCATTTCACAAACTTTATAATTTCATTACTCAATCAAAAAATCAATTCATCTTCATTTCTTATCTCATTAACATATTCCCATTTTTTCCCATGATCCATTTTTCACAATAACTTTAATTCATTTAACCCACAAATAATTTTCCAAATAATCTCGTATAGCCTTATAAAAGTTTTTAAATATCCACCATTAGTGAATTTCATAATTTATGATAACTTTTAAACATATATAAATCATTGGATATAGTTATCATAACAACTTCATGTTCAACGTTATAATTTTCCACATTAGGGATGTTGGTGCACCCCATGGGTGGCCCTAAGATTAGTCTTATCAATATCAATTCATCCCATGGGTATCAAAAGGGATTCAATTCATTATTTTTAACCATTTTACCAATTCGTATCAAAGGCATCAAAATCCCAACAACAAATAACTAGATTCAGAACCACAGAAGCACAAATCACCTTCAAGTCTATAAGATATTTATTGTTGACAACCCACATTATATTTTTAGATGATTTCTCTCTTAACCATAGCCTTGGATCCAAATTGAATAAGATGTTAAATCCCAAACCTTGGATGCAATGGAAATAGAGAGTTTTAGGGAATTTGAAGAAGAATAAGAACGAATCGAAATCCATATTCTGGAAAAGAGAATCAAGAGGTTATTTAGTCATACCCAGAGCTTCAATATGAAACCAACATCTTACCAAACAGCCTAAAAATGAAAGTGATCTACCATTGGTAAGATTTGTGGGTTCAAGTTCATCACTAGGGCTAGAGGAGGAAGCAATTGGACGAAAATTGGGTGAAAATTTAAAATCATGAAGGGGGAAATGGTAATTGAAAACTTTTAATGAGGTGCACGGTTTGACCACATGGATTTCCAAACCATGCACCAACCATGTTCTAGCCTCTATCCAAGATGGGATAAGTCACATGGTTACCGAGGTTGCTCCATCGAGTTTGAATTTTTTTTTTCAACTGTGTGGAATGCCTCTATCCAAAACCGCACTTTTTTCCCCTTGCACTGTTTCAACCAAACCGTTCACCCTTCCTCCAGACTATCATGGTTTCGTTGCTCGGTTTCCACTATCCATGTACCAATCATGAAACATGCACAAGATGACCCAATTTACCTTTATTATATGTCCTAAACCCCTTGGACACCGCTTATATTGCTCATACAATGAATAAAATTTTAATTAACCAACACTAAGGGATTAAAACAATTATTTAATAAATAATTTTCCTTAATAAAGTCTTGGATCCTACAAACATGACATTATTTTTTTTTGTGAATAATTAATCATCATAATATCCTAATAACTATAACTGAGAGGATAACATTTCCATTGATAAAAATGAAAATTAGTAGATTTCATGGATAAAATAACTAAATTCATGGTAGTGGAATATGTAATGCAAGATATCATGATTTTACAACTAAGTCCTTAACCAATACTTCATTCTAGTCATGGATGTCACATCCAAGACATCATTCTTGACATTAATACATAAATCAATATATAATGCTAAATTTGTTAGTCATACAAAAAATACGTAAGAATGTTCATCACATGAAACCTACTGATTCATCAATGGGGTATATTTTTCTAGGACCCACTCATCTCTAATTTAAGCACAACACCTTCATCATTTAATATAATGAGTAAAAAATATATAATAAAATTTTCAAACAATTATACATATTGGAATAACAACATATGGAATATCAATTGTTTTCCTATTTCAATAAATGGGATTCCTTGATCACAACCCATGCAGATAAAGAAGGCAAATTGTTAAACAATATATAGTCATCTTTTCTGATTATTGAATAAACATTTTATATCGAAATAAAAAATATATAGATTTTTAACTGTTCCCCAATCAATTCATGGAATATAATTTATTGAAAACATACCTTGAACTAAAACCATATAGAAAATGTTCTATACAGTTATGTCAATAATTTCCCCAATAAATCGATGCATGAAATCATCAGGAAAACCCTTTAATAAATTTAATATAAAATTGGAGACTAACAATGTAAATGCATTGGAAGAAAATTTATTCCTATTCATGAAATGTAGTAATAGATAATATATTTAATATAGAAGAACATTACATAGGATATAAAAAAAGATTAATGGTCACAAAATAAAATATCATTAGTGTAATGAAGGAAATATAGAATAATGTTTACATAGATGAAAAAACATATTAAAAAGATTTGAACCACATCATACAAGAATGATTCAAGAATTGTGTTGTTTGATACAACACGTTCATTCCAAATAAATTATACATATAGATATTTATTTTAGGGTAAATAATTTAACATAAATTAATTGACTATAAATCCTTTTTAATATGAAAATATTAATTGATATGAAAACATAAAAAATCATTTAAAAACATTCTAAATATTAAAATAAAATAAAAAACTACATGTCACTTTCAAAAGTATCTTTTGAAAAGATTATGTGAAATATTTTGGAAAAAATTACTTTTATTAAGAATCTACAATAATCAATATTTGGAAATGAGAAACAAAATTCTATGATAAATATGGAGAAAAAGATAAAACATTTGTTAATAAAAGGAAAGGGAAATTTTTAATACATTGAAATTACCATCATTTAAAACACACATTTTAAAATGACTAATAAGGCCATATTATTTTTAAAACATAATTATCCAAAATGGAATAATAAAATAACAATTAATAAAATATTAGGGTGTGATTACTGAATTATGGAAGGGTAATGCTCAAGAGAAAACATTATAACTCAATGAAATGCGATTTGAGTAATCAATAACCCTTATAAGAAATATATTCTTTGAAGCATGAAATATTTGAAAAAGGGGTTGTGTGGTAAAAATGACGACAATGATAGAATACAAAGAAATATAACCAAATTTTAGAATCTAAATAACTTATATGTCATATGTTTAAGAGAACTTATATCATTGAATGAAAATTGAGTTACCATATATTTTACAACTTGTGTAACACTTAAGTCGGAAATAATTTTAGAGAAATGTTTTTGATTTATATTAGTATATCCAGTTATTTATAATTAAATAAAGTATATAACATTCATGGGATATTTAATCAATATAATATCATACAAAGGAATCATGGTGAATAAAATGTAACATATCTCAAACAATTAAAATTATTCCCCAAGAAAACATACACATTATTGTTATCTTGTGAATAAAAATACACATAAAGAAATAAAAGGATATATAACTTTATACCTTAGGAATTTAAAGAATATTTAATATATATTCTATAAATCTCACAATATGAAAACTGATGGTGTGCAATTTAAAACAAGTCTCTTTAATTAGAAATAGATACCAAGTAACTCTAACCTTTTTTCACTGCTTAGTTATGTGCATTCCAAGATCCTTAATAACCAAAATAAATATATTACATAAATATTTCATAAAATTTATCTTATTATTAAAATTTAATAAACATAATTTATAATTATTCGCTACATATATTTTAGATAGTTATTATCTAGTTTCAATAATAGGTGTGAGTAATATTGATTGTTTTGAACTAGTTTTGTAATAGTAGTGTTGTTCTTAAATACTCTCCAAAATTATATCATTAGAAGATCATAATGGTAATATAATTGATTTTTATTAATTATTTATATTGTTATAATTTCAATATATTTTATTTTTTATTATGATATTTAAATGTTAAATTGAATATGATCATGTTTTAGTGAATTTAAATGATTGAATGATGGTATCATAATTGAGGATATTAATGAAAATGTGAAAAATATAGAATTAAAATGAAACCGTAAATTTGTTATTTATAACATATATTTGAATTAATTACACTCTCAGATTCATCCTTGGTACAAATTCATATCATTATTCTAGTGGGTGGTTAATCCAACACAAACAAGAATAAATAATAATTAATAGATAATTATAAAGCGATTTAGTTGTAATATCATTACAATGTAATTATAGTGATATTATTTAGTTTTCAATACTATTATATATTAGAATTTGGAATAATTATGAGAATAATAAGAATTATATTAAATTATTACCTTGAATGAAGAATTCATTTTTTCAGTTCGTTTGATCTTTTGGATGGTTAAATTTATAATAGTAGTTTATTACTGAAATTGTTAATAAGTTTTCTAATATAAATATGTATAACCTTAATATTTTCCTAAAAACCATATTTATCACTTATATCCATTCTAATGAATATAAATTTAAGGCAATGATAAAATTAAATATATAAATTGATCGTTCCATGGAGGTGGTAGTCCACACGTACGGATGGATGCTAGTTTCAATTTCCATAGAATGGAGAAAATAAGTAACATAGTTCATCATTTAATAATATAAAATATATTATATATATCATACATGTATATTAAATTCCCAATTTGGTCTATCCTTGTAATTAGTTTTAGGAAAACTAAACATGTTTCCAAGTGGAGGCGATAGTCTACACAACACATGAATTATTGTTTTTTTAAAAAAATATAAAATGAAAAGCTGGTTAATGCTTTTATCACTAGTATACTAATAAAACAATAAATTCATAACACTAATGTTATTATTTTAATATGTTTTAACTTAATTTTATAAAGAAAAAGGTCATATAAATAAATATAAATAAGAATTCATTGGTAAGGAATTTATACCTCACTTCATGGATTCTCTCCTTTTTCATAGGGCTTAAATATTTCAGGGATTGTATTTTGAGATTATATGAACATAATAAAGGTATCTTGAAATGTTTAGAAAAATATATGATACATTTTCCTCAAAAATAAGTAGTTTATTTTGATATTGGAAGTGATGAGAGGATTTCCCCACTTTATTAGTGAAAATGTATGGAATTTTTCTATATACTCAAAACACTTCAAAAATGGAATGTCTCTCTTGTAATGACCCAATATTTTATTAATGAAAATTTCAATTGATATAATTAAATTTATTATTATGTAAAATGGTTATATAACTTATTCACTTGCTTGGTTTTATGTTTTTGGAATTTAATATACCATTAATAATTTTGCATGTTTTAATAGAGTCATTGAAATGTGATCACATGATTAATATATATATATATACAGGGTTTTAACATATCCAATTTACTCAAAAAAGGAAGCAATGGCCTCATAAGAATACTTTCCTTCTACAAAGACCGTTTTTATAGTTTGGAAAGTAGGTGGCATCATTGAGCTTCACTCTTTATGAAGCCCAAGTCGAGCTTCAACGTGTTAAGCTCGAACAAAACTGCCAACAGGTGAAGTGGAAGTTGGTAGAGATTACAACCTGAGCGATGTTATCCAAGCCACCCCAAGATTCTATCATCATCACACAACTTACCCTTCTATCTTATATAGGTGTTTTAAGGTGTTATGTAACAAGACCTTATCACTATGATTATGTGCATTATTTTTGTATATAATAGATAATATACATTTTTTTTATTATTGTTACATTGTAAATAGTTTTAAAAGAAAAAAATAGCATTTCTAGTTAATATTTAACTAAGAAATATATGTTGATAAATTAATGGATTTATGAATTAAATAATATTATTATTTTTATATTACTTTTTATTAATTATAAATGATCATATAATTTTTAAGAATACAATTGTAATTTTTATTATGGTTTGAAAGCAGTTTTTTTCAAAACCCACGAATTTTCAATAAATGTATATTTTTATTTTAAATGCAAAGTTTAAAATATTTAAAAAAAAATTTGGATAAAATTAATATTATTTTTTGAATTGGGACTTCTAAATTATCCATTGGTGATGTTTTCATAATTTTATGAGACATTCTATTTTTTGGCTAAAAATTAAATACCATTTAAATATATAATGTGTTTTATGACATAATAATGACCCAATAGTGATGTAATAAAATAATATAAACATTATTTTAGGAAAATATATGTTTTAACATTAAAAAAATTATATTTTTGGTTTGTTTGGTTTATTTTAAAAATCTTTAGTGGACCCTCCAAAACATATAAAACATTTTACGATTTTTAAATTGATTTCCTTGAGAGTTTGACTCACATCCACAAAATAAGCCATATAATTTTCATTAGTTCATCCATTGGACTTATAAAATATTTTTTTCACTCCCCTTTGGAAAAAACCATGTGCTGGTTTGTGGTTTTGATTAGTTTAATATGTGGTGTCCCAAACCTAAATAATAATGAATTCTCTCTCCTTTTCTATATAAACCCACCCTTGCTCCCACTTCCTCTTCTCTAAAATAAATTGTTGTTATACAAATCCCTTCCCTATTCTCTATATAATCCTACCAAGGTTCCCTAAGCTATAAATAATCCTCTATCAAGAACCTCCCAAGCCTTTGCGATCACACTTCCAAGTAAGGGATTCCTTTCCTTTCTCATTTTATCCTGGCTTCCTAATATTGTTATGTCATTAAATTTTCAATTTTAAATGTTGGGGTATAATTTTTCACCTCCCTTATACATTCATATATATGTTTGAATGATGAGATAACCATTTCTCCATTATATATTACTTCTATGTACACATGTTACCATACCGGAATTTCTTAAGGAATTTCTCTCTCTTCATTTACATTCACGAAATTCATTTGTATTATGAATCTAAATTCCATTAAATATTTTAGAAAATGAATATATATGACCCAATATATTTCCATTTCATGTTCATATGACGATACATCCATTTATCTCTCATCAAGAATTGTTATGATGTCTTATGTCATGCCGTTATGCTGCCGAAATTGCTTCACAATTTTAATTGCCAAAATCATTGTGTAGTGAATTCAATTCCCATCTCACTATCAACGTTATTCACCTTTATGAATATTTACTTATTTAATAAATAGTTTAGGTTTTTAGTCCAAATTACTTTATCATGGAATAAATGAATATGATTAATGATTCCACATTGTATAACCCATATGGGACGCTTATGCATGAAATGAAATGTTTAAGAAGGGTGTGCCCTGATAGAGCTCCAATGCATTGGGTAAAGATTAGTATGATGAAACATAAAGTTCGCTGAGGATTTACTCATTCTAATTCAGTTGAAATGAATATTTACTCATGCTAATTAAATTGAAATGAGGTTTTAATCATACTCACTGTGAAATGAGCCTTGGCTCATGCTAATACCATGTTAAGTGTTGTTGCCACATTTCCGTGGTATGATAATCAGGTTATATCATTCCTTTATGTTCATGTTTCCTTTATAATACATTGATATGTCTATTTCCTAACATGTATTGTATTCTTCATTTTATTCCTTGTTTACTCCCTTACTGGGCTTTATAGATCACCCATTTTTTATGCATGTCCTCAGGTAATCCAATGCAATGCTAGGTACGAGGGAATGCAGTAGTCATTTAAAGAATGTTTTCAATAATTATTTTGTGTTTCATGTTACAAGTCATTATGTAATGTTCCTAATACCTATATACACAAGACCTCTCTATCTTTTATCCTGTATCAAGTGATGATTTTATGTAATAAATCATGTTTAGGTGTGTAATTAAAAGAAGGGTTGTTATAGATGTTATCTGATGATAGGTTTAGTTATTTTTGGGATTAGGATTAGAAAAATCTAGTACATTTTATGGATAATACTAAGTATAATAAAAACATTCCTAGGTTTTGGTGAGTATTGAGTAAATGGTTTATCAAGTTAATACATCCTTGTCTGGATATGAGCAGGTAGAGGTGGATCTAGAACAGATGTACCTAAGAGTAAAAACTCCGACATGGAGTTTCGGGCATGACCCAAGGTATCCTCGTACATGACAAGAGGCCTTGCTGCACGCTTGGTAAAGAAACTATCGGGGGATATGGTTTGGTAAATTTACAAGCATTAATCCTGAATAAGATAAAATAACAGATGCATATTAGACAAATAAGGGTTTTTTTCATTTTAAAAAAATCTAATCATCTACCATTAAAGTGTACATTTATTATCTAATCAAAAAATATCACTTAAAAATATACAAATTTCTATGTAATGTGTTAGTGAGCCTCTAGTAATATCCAAGTAGATATATATATATATAATAAAAATGAAATTTAAAACCAATATTGTGGGTTTTTATGTAATAGTATATTCCTTCTCAATCACACAAAAATGTATAAAAAAAAGTTGGTATCATTAATCCATATCAAAATAAAAATACAATTTCTAAAATATACCTAAGAGCATTGAATAAAAAATACATATAAATAACTTGTGGGAATTGGAAGGATTGTTTTTAGAAATAATGTATCTAACTTTAGTTCCATGTTTAGTGAGCGATAATAGTTTTTGTTATAAAAATAATTTCAATAAACACTTATGTAATCCATTATAAATCATAACTTCTTAAGTTATTTTTTATCCCATAATAGATAGTAGCTTCTCAAAATTATGTATTTAGATCCCTAATTCATTCTATAAAAATGTTTTTATAAACCACAATTTGATCAATATAACTATGACATTTTCAACCAATAGTATATATTATCTTTATAATTATTCTATAGTAGTTGATAATTTAAATCGAGGTCATCTTCTCAAGATTCTTCTCTAGTAATTTTATTCTCAAGAAAACAAAAACATGTTATGACATTCACCATTGAGTGGTTTATTTACAAATCAAAAAATTAATTCCTGACATAAATCAACATATCAAGAAACTAGTCCATAGAATGTTCCTAATGTGAGACTTATCTAAATGCCAAAACATTGGATTGAGTAATGTTTTTGAGAGAAATTCACCTTATATAATAATGAGAAATGATATATTTGACCAAGATTGATTTGACTCATAATATTTTCTTTAATTTCACGTTTAATTCACCATTATTCTTAAAGAAATATATTAATATTCAAAAGGTGTCTACAATCTCTCATAGGGAAACCTCGATCTTCTCTAATGGATGTTCAATAATATTATTTCTATGATTATTAAAACAATCCACTATATTGATCTAGATATAATTCCATACCTTCCATGATTTAACCATTTTATTTATTGAAAATAATGAGATCTACATTTATATAGAATATTATAGTTTTTTCATTTCTTTATAATTATTAATACCACTTAATTTATAATACCAATATAACAAAATATATAATATTAAATTTTTGTTCTTATGGATAAGTCACTTTGTCCATGTTGGATTTGGTGTTGTAATTTACCTCAAAAAAATTTAAACTTCTTATCAAGTTTTAGAAGTAATCAATGATTTATTTTATTGAATATACTCACGAAATTCACTGTAAAATTTGTTTAGATAACTATTATGGGCACCTAAATCATGTAAGTGTTAGAAAATATAAATTTATGGACAATAATTATTAGAGTCACTCACACAAAATGATCAAGTTCAAAAACTGTACTTACTTTGTAAGGAATATAACTTTTTATATTTTAGGTGATTTTGTAAATATAAAATTTTCATTTTCTATATGAATACTTTTCACATCACATGTAACAAAAAAAGTCATTTTATGTTGGAAATCCCTGATGAAATTTGAATTTTTGTCAGGTGGATAACTCATTTTCTGAAATTAGACTCGAACTCGGATTCTATGTTTTTGAACATCAATAAGTGTTGTTTTTGGGTATGTTTTGAGATTTTTTTGGATACCTTGATAGATCATGAATGAAACATATGATGGATTTAGAGGCTTGGGATTTTAAAATTCATCAGTATATGCCATCTCCATGTTGATGAGACAGTCCTTAATAGAATGTGGGCTATCCCATTACCCAACACCCTGACTAGGCTCATCGGATGGTCGGTTATCCACCATATTTCTAGTTGAGTTTTTTCTAATTAAATTTCAATGAATTAAATCCAATAATTTCATAGTTAGGGTCTTTTGTGTATTTTATATATATGGGGCTCAAGGGATTCTAATTCAAGTAAAAAATCCCACTCCCTTTTCCTTCCATTAGATAGTTCTTAATGGGGAGGGATGAATTGGGGTTCATTTTAAATAGGATTCAAGGTGATGTTGTTTTTTTTACTTCTACTGTTGGTTCATTATTTATGTCACTCTAATTTCATATGATTCCATGTTGGGATTTAGGGTTGATTCCACCAAAGCATGCTAGAATAAAAAATTCATGATGTGGATTTTCGAAAACTTTTATAAAAGGTGTTTGGATATTCTATCTACCCTCTTTATATTATCTTTTTGGAAGAGGTAAGGTGTTTTTCAAAATTATTTATTATCATTAGTAAAATTTGAGGAAATTAATTTTTATTGGGTGTCAATGGTTAAGGAATTTTTTCGGGATGGTTTGAAGGGATCATTTCAGAAGTTTTAAGAGTGGTTGGTTATAGATTTGATGTTACTATGTTCTTGGAGATTATGTGGTGGTAACAGTTTGTGGTAGGAATGGATGGGATTGTATGAGGTTTTTTTTATCAAAGAATGGGTGATAACCCCTTAATAGAGGTAGTTATACCCTTTAATTCAAACTCATAATGGTGTTTATAAATAAGTGTGTTATCCTATATTAATTTTGGTGATATGGGATGAAAAATATGGATAGATACAGAATTTAGTAAGAGATTTTGGTACAATTAATCCTTCTGTGCTTGGGTTATGTTCTCTATTGCACTTTTGTGATATGGAAATTTCATCTAATAGTGATTACAAGGGCTAAGAGCGAAATTAGGGATAAAAAAACATCACATGGTAGTATCAAGATATGAGAAATGAAATGGGTATCCTAGGATAGATTTTATTTAGGGACGGTTATATAGGTATGAGAGGCTTAGTCATTATGGTGATAGATGAGGTGATCATTCATCTCATGCCTATTAGGAGACACCCTTATAAGTGTGGTCTAGTAACTGTAGTGAGAAGGAATATTCCCAATAAAATAGATTAGTATCCCAAGAGTGGATTCCTCAAGGTGATGGGATGATATATATCCCGTATGAGATATGTGATAGGACCCTAGGGCATGTCATTGGTAATGTTAGAACTTTGCATCAGGATTCCAAGCGGGTTTGAGGGCAACAGCTTGGGATGGACCCTGGGTAGCGGGTCCTAGAGTTTCGGAGGACATAACATGGTGAACAAGATCATGAGGTCTTATTTTAGATGATCCTACTTATTTTTCTAACATCATGGTGTGATGTAGATCTATTATTGATTATTAGAGAATATAGTTCATCTAATGAACCCATTAGATGATCTATTGTGCAATATAAGATGTACTAAAATATGATATGTCAATTTAGGACTAATCATGGATATATTGAAATTGTGAGTTGTTTGATGGGTTATAGAATTGTTTTTTTGTAAATTTATTTTGATTATGTGGTTGATATAGATATTGATATAATAGAGTTGATGAAAAAATTGCGTGAACTTATTCTCATTAGATGGCGGTGATCCATATACGATATGATTGGGTCATGAAATATTTATATGTAGCCCAATTATCATTTTATGGTGGTTATCCATTTCTAGATAGATATGTTTGTTAGTTGATTTTTATATAAATTAAACAATTCCATGATAGGATTAGGTCTAGGAACTCCATATGGGCTATGTCATGGAACAATGGGATGAGACCGATGGACCCTCTTGATAGACCATGTAGAAGTTTGAGATATAGATGTATGCATGTAACCTATTTTGGGTATTGGTTCAGGGTTTAGATTACACTCAACCAATAGTCTCTAGTTATGGTTTGAGCATTATGATGATGGAATGTGATGAGGTGATAAGTTTTAATTTCATCATGGTGAAAAAATAATGTATAATTGGCTCCCATGGTGGCCTGGTTATCACATAGTGACAAAATTTATATGGAGTCACAGTGGCCTTGTCATGAACCATTCCAGGATACTATCCAATCTATCACCCGACCTGGAGCATGGAAAATCCAAAAGGGTGTTCCCGATCTATATAGGCTAGAAACTAGTTCCTAGAAATCAAAAATAAAATTTGGTAATGATTTCTCTAATAATAATTTACCTTGAAATCCATAGAAGAATCATAGATCACATCATAACCAAATAAAACCTTAAGATATCACCAAAAAACGAGTTAAACATTTTATGTAGTTGACTATAAACAAAAACAAAAAAATGGGGAGCTGAACTAATTGGTTATTAAGGACCCATGCAATATTTGGGTATCCACCCTCCTGAAACCTCAACTATCACCTTTCAAACAAAGAACCACTAACAACCAGAACCACCTTCCCCACCGAAGAACATCATTCCTTTGCCTAGCTCAAACATAACAAGGTCTACATACACCCAAGTGTGTACGTAGGGTTTTATCCAACATTACCAATAGGATACCACCAAAACATATTTAATTATGTATCATTATAAGAAAAATCAACATGATTTCATTAATAAAAATAAAATATAACATTTTAAATGTAACATTATTTGAAATTAAAATGGAAGAAAACATGTAAACAACAAGATACATGGTATTCTTATCATCACATGAGAACCATAGGTATTCCCTAAAGAACTAGGGTTAGTGGGTCATTTTATCCCTTTACCTCGACGATGAATACATACCCAAACCCACATCATCCACATGCGTGAACCACTATAGGGTAATCACATCCCAATGTATACTGGTCTCCAATCATCCTCATATTTTTAGTTAGTGTTTCATAATCCATCATAATAGGGAACCAGTCATTAGCACTATCATACAATATATCATACTAGCCCTTGTCTGGAGACCTTGTTTCCAATGATTACCTCATGCTCAGTTCCATTTTCCAGGTCACATGAATGGACCTTTACAGATGAACTCATCCATTAATATAATCACCTAAGATAAACAACCATATTTAATGATAGAAATCCCATTCCAACCCTGATGCCCACTAAACTAATTTTAAAACATGTTTCACACCACCCACACAATAAATATAACCTGTTTAAAACCCATAACAATCATACCAATATCATCAAACAATGTAAAATTATGGAACCAACTATATTTATCTTGTAAACATCCTAAAAATAGTGAAAACCCAAAATATCACCACAATGAGAACCTATAAAGACCAGTGAATACAAAAACCATCAATATTTAAAACATGAAATAAATATTGAACCCTAATTAGGTTAACCTAACAAATGGGGAAATAAAACCTAAGGAAAAAAGGAATAAGATACCAAGAAGAGGGAATAAAAGATAATAAGAGAGATTTATATGGTTATTTCATAAATATAAAATTCTAAAACCACCATAATATTGAGATTAATGGGATCCAAGAGGAAGGTGGAGGTGTGACTAAGGATATAGATCTTAAATAGAATGATCCAAGGGGGATTGGGGTTAAAAATCAGGGAAGGGTAGAATATTAATTTTGAATATTTTAATAATTTGGATGGCCACACATTTTGGATACATGGTTTTTCAAACATTAAAAAAACCATGTGCCAACTCTGCCTTAGAGGAAAATATAATGCATGGTTTTCTTGAAGTGAGTTTATTCCCATGTGCCTCATCACACAACCTAAATAATGTAAATGTCCAAGGTACATAGTTTCTACCAGCTATGCACAAATCATGCACCATTTGAAGTCCAGACATAAATATACCATATCATATAAATAACCTTGGAAATAAGAGAGATAAAAATTAGATCAAAATAAAAGTGATAAATTCATAAAAATGAAATGATAGATGTGACAAGTCTCCCCACCATGAGAACATTTTGCCCTTAGATTTTCATCCCAATGTATGATCAAAGAACATGAATGGGAAATGCTCCTCTACCCATGAAATTCATCCCATGTCTCATTTTCATCATTACCGTGATGCCAAAGAACATGATCTAA
This sequence comes from Viscum album, assembly GCA_963277665.1. Lineage (NCBI taxonomy): Eukaryota > Viridiplantae > Streptophyta > Magnoliopsida > Santalales > Viscaceae > Viscum > Viscum album. The sequence goes on from CAUJRU010000111.1 coordinate 131,710, forward strand.
TTGTATGGAAATCCCCAAAAGAACATTCCCTTTGGAATAATAATATTTACAACTCGCTCAAACACAGAAAAAGTCAGATTCCAACTCCCATGCCACCCAATTCAGTATGTGAGATGAGTCTAGGTCATTATTATTTAAATAAAATACATGGAACACATCATGAATCAATGTAATCTAAGAAGGAAAATCTAACCAGTATTCCACATTAGTAATTATTCTAGTAATATCTAATTGTTTGACATATCTCAACTTTAGATTGCCATGATTACCAAGATGATGGTGACCCAATTGAGGGTACACCATTAGAAACACCTAATTTCCATCAACTAATTACAAATATCTATGCTCCTAGTTGGAATCATACATATGTGTAAAATATGCTATAAACAACCACTATGAGATCAATTGGACATTATTATATGTATCTTGTACAAGGCTCATTCCTAAAATAGAAATCACACCGACTATTTTTTGTCATAGAGGTGGCTTGAAAAAGATGACCTTAAAGATACTCCAGAGGGAAAATTCATATTTTAGATTGTTAATGTTTATTGAATATAAAATCCATGAACCAAAAATGATTATCCATTGAGCCTATAAAATCCAACACACATGCATGAAGCATGTCTTTTAGAATTGGATTCACACACTCTGTTTGACCATCCAATTGAGGGTGCTGGGACATGTTTAACTTGACTCCGGTTCACATTTCCTTCAAAAGGTCTTCCCAAATCTAGGACGTAAATAAGGGATCCCTATCTAAAATAATAGAATATTACACACCATTAAGTATCACTATCACTTGAACATACAACCTATCTAACTCATCCACCTTATTTAATTCCATAATCGAGATGAAATGTGATTATCTGGATATAAGTTTAATCGAAACCCTTATATAGTTCCTTTTTTGAGATGAACATGGTTAAACAATGTTAAAATCCAGGAAAACCTATTCCCACATCTAGGTAGGAATAGTTATGGGATGAATCAAAGTAGAGGGTCCCTGGTGCTTAGCTTTATCCTACTAGAATGTATAACACCTCGATACAAAGTTATATATATCTCACCTCATACACATCCACCAACAAATAAAATGCATGGAATAAAACATATTGGTGGTCCCATTATGAATGGACCAATGAGACCAGTGTTTATCCTACATCACCACCTTCTATAATTAAAATAGTTCCACAAAATGACCCTTGAAGCTGAGAGTTACATATGATGATATAGACCAATTTTTGGGCACCACCCAACTATTTAGAGACTCTATAGAACACTGGAATATCTCGTATCTAGGTTTTTACTGAGGAATTAGTTCTAGTATTGAGGGTGTTATCTGAACACAGGATAGAAACATGCCTCCCCTAAGATCATTTTCTTTTCTACACATCTATGAAATGTTCCCCCATCAAATTACACTCACCACAAGACACATTTAAGTCTTTCACTGGAAGTTTCCTTCTCAAAGCATCTTCCACTATATTGCAATTATGATGGAAATAGAAGATATAAAAATTGAACCCCTAAAGGTACTCAACCCAATGGATGTTCCTTATATTGAAATTCCTCTATGGGAAAATTTATGCCAAATTTGTATGATCCATGTAACACCCTACCATTGTATGAAATGTTTTTTTAAATTTATTTAATCATTAAATATTTTTAATTTCATAATACATTAAATTTTTTTTTTCACTAATTCAAAAATTCACTTCACACACCTCTATATTGGTGTACATTCCACAGAACAACAAGGTTAGGATACATTACATGCATGATTGGCCTTCTTCAATGGATTATGTAACAAGCAAGATCGAGTATTAACTAACTCTAATATATTATTTAAAATATTATTATTATTATATATAACCTAGAATTTAAGTTGATGGTTATGAATATTATTATCTAAAATATAAAGATATTTCATTTACAAAAATATATGATGAATTCAGTGGTTTGAAATTAATTACAAATAAATAGGGAAACAAATTGAATATAGAGGAAAATAATATTATGTTAATAAGAATTTTTTAACTTAATAAATTAACTTTTTTAAATTAGGGAGTAATATTAATGTGATACATATAAATATATATCTAATAAAATATTTCTTATATTCAACTTATATATTTTATAGACATAAAATAAGAACTGACCAAATAATATGCTTCAAAAGCTACATTTTTATTAATAAGTCATTTGTACTGCCTTAATGGTGAACCCATTTTAAATAGAAATTTTATAACTTGTAAAGATTTAATATTTAAAAATAATATTTATATTTGGATTATAAGAATAAATATTATTTTTGGATAAATTATTTGTATTTTTATATAATGTTTCATTTTTAATGAATAGTTAAAAAACAAGATTTTAATTCAAATGTGATTTTTTATCTAATTTGTTTATAAGGTTAAACTATATTTTTATTTTGATTGATAGTTTAGTTAGATAATAAATTAACCGATTAATATAATTTAGTTCATTGGAACCAATTTTACGTTGAAATTCAATATAAAAACATAGCAACTTTTGGATGTTTTTATTTTAAAGCCTTGTTGGGTCATCCCATCAACATGATTAATTTTTAAAAAAATCCAAACCAAATGTGTTTATAATTTTTAAAAATATATTAAATATTATTAATTATCATAATTTATATTATATAATATGGTCCATAATGTTTTTGACCAATTTTATAAGTGAAAGTGATTAAAATTAAATATAACAGTTAAGAAAAAAATAAGGTTAATAATGTACTATACCATAAATTTAAGACCCAAAATGACCAAGAAACTTTTAAAACACCAATTTTATGGGAATTATTCCTAAATTAAACTTATAATATTTAATTTTTTTATTAATTTTGATAGGTAAAAATGTTGGTGCTCTTAACTTGTTTTCAAAATTTCAAGTGTGTCATTTTCCTTCAATATAAAAGACCACCCCCTCTAACCACTTTCTCACACTTCCCAAGAACCTTTGGATAGCGAATACACTAATAAAATAATCTACCAAATTCTATTAATTACTACCTGAATCCTTCTTTTTGAATAATGTCTTCTACGTAATCCTTTTGGCAAAAACCAAAAGGCGTTACCAGATTAAGAGGTGATGTCTTCCCTCAAGATCTCTAGTTTAATTTCCATTATCCACCCATAAAATATTTTATTTTCCATTATTATAAAATAAACATTATCCTAAATATACTATGGTATTTTAATGTAAATTTTATGGCTTACACTTACACACACCACCATATAATGGGTAGCAAACATATTGTTTCTGTGTACGGAAAACAACAACCTCACAAAACAATGATTGTTCATTTTTCCATTACCAACTATCATGGTTTCCATTATGATGAAAACTATATTAATATTTTTCTTATATTATATATATTATGTCTTTAATATTACTTATTTGTTTTATAATAGATATCTTTTTACTCTCTCTTTTGTGAAAATATGATAATTTTTTTAGGAAGTGTGGACAACCGCCCCCTCAAAAGAAGTGTGATTTGTTCTCAAACTCAAAGGAATATATTAAGGATGGGTATAGTGAAATTATAATATATATATATATAAATATAATTATAATGTAATTATATTGTACAAATATACATTTATATGCCATTTTCTTTCATTTCTTCAATACGACAATTAAAACTGAAACAGAGTTGAGGCGTACGTATGACTTACCGTCTCAATGAATGACATATTCTCTTTAATAATTCATTATGTTATAGATTATTATAATATAAAAATACTTGTTATAAATAATATTTATATCATTATTTATATTTTTTAAATACTTATATAAATATAAAGACCAAATATAAAACCAATTAAGACGCTTGCGAAGACCAAAAAAAATATTGCCCGAAGTGAATCCTTAACATAGAATCCTTAACAAGAAAGTAATATGATGTCCTAATAAAACCATAAATGGTATTATATGTAAAAATATTATTCTGTAAATTATGCATAATAAACATATATTTATTATACAAGAATCTTGAATGAGTATGATGAGAGTCAACACACAAGGTTGGGTAATTTCATCTTACTTTTATTTTCATGAGATACATGCCTTAATCACCACAAACTTATTCAGTGTGGTTTATATACATAAAATTAATGTATTATATTCATATTATACATAATGTTTGGGGTATTCACACATCCATTTTATGATATTTATTTCATGGTGTTTATGTTTCAAAAGATAGAAAATTGGTGAAATAGTTTTGTCTCAATTTACCTTCATTGAGACTCATGTTTTGTTATGCACGTAAATAATATTTCATGGTGTATATAATTAATTTTTATATGTTTTATCATGAATCACATAATTTTCATAATATTTTAATATTCATTTTATTTAATTTTCTTACATAGAGATTATAATATAAAGTTTCCAATTTGTAAGAGTTTATTGAAACAATCTCATTACTTTTCACGATTATTTATGTTTATGATTTATTCAATAAAATTTTATGATCCATCCCTAATAAAATATTTAAATTTATTATCTTATTTATATTCAAAATATAATCAGGTATTTGTACCATTTTTATACTATTTGAAACATAATATCTTTATTAATGTTTTTTAGGAAATCCTGACCTTACCCACTCTTTGGTCTGAAATCTATGATCCTTCAAAAAAATGTTTTATAAAAATGGTTTAAAAAAATATTCTACAAATCTACCATTATCTTTAAAATAAATTTTTACCCTTATTTTATTTTACCAATTATTAATGTAATATACTTTTAGCTTTCTGATCAAGTCATTTTTTGAACATTTTGTACCTTGAAAAGGGAATATTAATTTTACCTTGAATGACATGTATTATTTACCCACACTCAATTATATGAATTTTCCTTTTCATGTTTAAAGGATTAATATTTCGTAATTTTTTTTAATTATTTTTAAAAAAATTGGTTTCAAAATGTTTTCAATATTCTTTAATATTTTTTCATGAAAAATGGGTTTCAATAAAATTTCTATATACATTCATATGTTTTCATGGAAAATCATTTTCAAAATGTTTTCAAGATTTATTTACATGTTTTCTATATATTTGCAATGAAATGGTTCTTAATATAGTTTCAATATTTCATTATATGTTTTCGAATTTTTTTAATGATTTTTTTTAAACATTTTTTGAATCCTATTTTATATGTTTTCAAGAAAAAAAAGATTTCAAAAGGATTTCAAGACCTATTTATAAATTTTCATGGTATTTTCCTGGAACTATTTTAAATGGTTTTATGTATTAAAAATTATTTCTCTAAGATGAAATGATTTTTTCCTCAAAAAATATTTTTGAGTGATGTTTCAAAATTATTTTCCATCAATGATGACATCCTATGATGTTAATAACGACCTCATAAAAAATTATTTAATGGTTACATTCAAAACCAATATATGATGGAATTTTTCTTAATTTAATGGTATTTGTGAAACCCTTTTCTCTTCCACATGATGTATTTTTATGAAGTACATTTATCTTCCATGGGTTATATGTTTATTGAATCCTTTTCTTTTCCATAGGTTATATGTTTTTGAAACCAACTTCTTTTCAGGAGTTATACTTTGATTAAATTATTATGAGTCCTATATCTTTTAAATAGGTTATGATGTGATAAAATGTTAATGATACTCATTTCAATTCATGGGTTATGATTTGATTCTTATAAAACCCATATCTTTTCATGTGTCATGATATGATGAATGTTTTATGGAAAACTCATGTATGATTTAATTATGTTAGGGGTGGGACCTATATCTCCCTATAATTAATTAGGTAGTGATAAATATTTTATGAGCTCAAAGGGTACATGAGAAGATATCCCAAGACCAAAACAATAGGGTACATGGGAGAACATTCCAAGACCAAAATAATAGGGTACATAAGATAACATCTCAAGCCCGAAACAAGAGGGTATACTGGAGAAAATCCCATGCTCAAAATAAGAGGGTGCATATGAGGATATCCCAAGACTGAAACAGGAGGGTTCATTGGAGGGAATCCCAATACCAAATTAGTTGCACATATGATTATCACAATCCTAATATGTTACAAAGTCCTAGTTAAGCCAGCATGACATAATGTTTTTATATGATTATGTGTTTTCGACAATTCAATGTTTTATTCCTAAGTTATTATTTAAAGGATTCTATTCATTATTTCTTTATGGTTCATTTATTATCAAATTCTAATATTTATTATGATATATAATATGTAGGGTATTATATTCAAGTTTTATGCTCATGTTTCGTACCCTTTTGCTCATGTTATGCTTATGAGTTTTCATTATTTACCATTAGTGAGCATCTGAGCTCACCCCTTTCTTATGTTTCCTTTATCTAGGTTATGAAAAAATATTTTAGGTATAAGTAATAAAGGTGTAGGAATTTATGGGAGATCTTGAATATATTTCACCAGGATAGAATATTTTCATTCAAATTTTCCAAAGACAAGAAACTATTATGGTTCTCAGGCATGTGTTTTTACAATTTACTAAATATTAATCTAACAAAATGTAATATACATGGATGTTATGTATGAATATCTATAATTTAATTACACTACACACTTTACCCTAAAGAGTTAGTGATTCCACACCTTCATGGAATACATCACCACTACTAATTCCATGTTATGGGTTGGGTAATTCTTTTCATATGGCAGGAGCTGATGAGAACCATATGCCACCACATGTTCATCATGCATCAACACACACCAAATAATCATATATAAATGATCAAAAAAGTCCACGTATCCATTTTAAATTCTTATAAGATCAAAAATGTGTTAGTGGTCGAATGATACTTAAACATATCATAGTATTCCTACCATTCTGGGCACCATTACCACATTTCAACATTCCAGGTAAGTGAATTATTGATAGAATCAATCTGTGAGAAATATATAATGAACCACCAATAATACCCCTCCATTCACAAAAATCTCTTAATTTTAAAAACATTCCTCAATTGTTCCCACTCATCGCTTCAATCTTCTTAGGATCCACGGAAACCCCAAATTTTGAAACCACATGTCTCAGAACCCTTACCTCTCTAATATATAAGGTATACATGGAGAGATTTTCATAGATATGGTGATCTCAAAGAGTTCCAAACATGATCCCCAATTGAGACTAATGCACTTTCATAGTCTTAGAATAAAAAATGATGTTTTCCAAAAAACTCGAAAATTATGGAATTGAAGTACTGATGGAACACCATATTCTTTATGGGCCATGAAGATTGATGAAGCATTCATCAACCCAAAATGATTTATCAAATACTAAAAGTGTTCATACAACCATTGGATGGATATCTTGGGAACATCCATCTCTCTAAACCTGAAAAAGTGATACCCAGAACACAAGTTGATCTTGGGAACCACCTTTCCCCATTGAGTTGATTAAAGAGTTTATCAATATGGGGAAAGGGTTATTTTCTTGATCATTAAAGTATTCATCATTTAGTAGTTGATACACAACTAGAGACATTTATCAACCTTATTTTGAAAGAGAAATAGGGAGCTCCATGGTGAGATGATCAACCAAATGAATCCATTGGATTATAAATCATCCATTTGTAACTTTTATTCACTAAACTCAATTAGGGTCATACGATATAATGGAAGGCATATAGGTTCTGTTCTTATAGACAAATAAATGGGTAAATCGGCATCCTACTCTAGAGGAAAACCATAGAAAACATATAAAAAGACCTTTAGGAACTCATCCACTATTGGAGGTAATCCATCCATGGATCCATCTCTATCATCCTCCGACATGAGAAAGATGATCTGAAAAATGGGATTTCACAACACAAGATTTAGAGGTCTAGAACATCCTAACCAAGTATCCCACTTGCATGGAAAAGCATGTGTAATCCCATTGAGTGACGTGAAAGGTACACACAAGTGATAACAATTGATGTGTGCCTTGAAGTGCACCATATAATCCATGTAGAGTTTCACGTATAAGAGATCCATATCTAGAATAAGGAATTCCCATTCTAATTATAACCTTAATGGAGTTAGCAAATAGTATCGACATCTAAATCCCTACTCTCTCCTCTTACCAAGTCACATCACTAACTCCATCATATAAGGCAAGATATTGTTAGAAAATTTTAACTATTCCAAATGACTTGAATATTTGGAGTTAAAATCAACTATATAAAATAAAAAAACTATATATGACACAATAAAAACTGTACCTTGAACTATCATAGGGTGTTTATTTGATTACACTATCACTTGATCCATAGAATGAAGGTGACTCATCTATACCATGGCCATAGGATGAATACTAACATGCGGCTTAGCCATGAGATTAATTTCTCTAGTAGTAGGTTCCCCCTTACCTCCATGAAAACCAAGCTAAGAACTCAATGTCATGGATGGTTATAACTATGATATCATTCCAATGGATACTGAAGAACCCACATCACATTGATATGGGAGTCCAACATTGAAGAACCATTAAAAGTTCCCACTAAGTCTCCACCGATGGAAGGTTCATGGGTATGTCTACAATGGGATTAGGTTCCTAATGGTTTGATAACCTTATAAGGTTCATAAAAATAGTATTGAAGCATGCACCATTGTTATTTGGGGGGGGGGGTGTATGGGTATTCTGGAGACAGGGATCACTATCAAGGCTCAAGTGGAGTGTGTGGTAGATTTTATAGCCATATCACTATCACACTAAACCTCACGTTTCTAGGGGTTTTAGGAATGATTTATAATTTTGATTTTAAATAAGGAAATATTAGATGGATTTTGACATGTTGGTATGATGATTTAATCCCAATTAAGTGTATCGGTGATTATAGGGGTTGGTTTATGTTTTGAAGTTGAATGTGGTGAACAAACTAGTTCTTTAATGTTAGAACACACGGTCTGGTAAATTGTGTGTTTCCCATGTAGAGTGGATCTACATCCATAACAATGTTTTTTCCATGGTTGGGACTTGGTTTACTAGCCTATTTGGCTAAATCATGAATTGTGAAGATCTTCAATGAATTTTTTATTTTTCCTAACTATTTCCCTGAATTTATTATAATGATGTATGTAATTGGTGTGTTATCACATAAAGGAGTTTTTCAAGGTTTTTTATGGAAATTTATCCATTTGAATGTGGATTGATTTAAAAATTATGTTAGTGTGATTGGTATTGTCCCTTGGGGAATTTGTGTTTTATTGTGGAAAATAATTTTTAGAAATAAATAAAGAAATTCCATGATGTTTTTTGTTTTAAAAAACCTTTTCAAAATGGTTGTGGGAATAATATTTTTTTAAACCAAGCCATGTTTTAAAATTCATTTTATGGAAAATATTTTATGTAAAATATGTGTTTATATTTTATAAGTTGTAATTATAAATGATTGGTTTCTAAAATTAGTGTTTTAAATAATTTTCTTACCAATGTGGTTTAAAAAGGGTTATTGATTTCAAAAGATAATTTTTAAGGATATTTGTAGATTTGTAAAAGGTGGATTAATACGCTTTGAATTTTGAGATCTATTTTAATGGCCATGGAATTTTTTTAAAAATTTATGGTTTTTAAATAGATTAGATATTGTTTTGAAAAAAATTTCTGATATCATTTGAATGAATATATATGGGCATATTTAGAAAAATAAGGGGGTTGAACCATGGTTTAAGAAATTCTGGAGACTATTGAGCCTCGTTAATGGCTTGAAATATTTGATGTTGGAGTTTTTTGGAATATATTTGGGCTTCCATGTGAGACTCTAAAATTGGTTTGAAAATTGATAATCAAAAGATGTATCGAAGTAGGAATTTCTTTGAGGATTTAAAATTTTGATTTTTATTAATTACCTTTATTATGGGTCTTATAGTTTTTTAGGAGTATGACAAGGTAAACTCATATCTCTTGTTATTTTCTATGTGCCACCAGAAGGTTCTTAATGGAAGTCAAAGTGTATCCTATAGGGGTGATCCTTAGGTGGTTTCTTCTATTTCCATAGATCTATCCCTTTCTATTAATGAATCTTCCAAAAATATAGGTGGATTATGGGACTTCGATTATTTATTACACTTTATGTCCATTTAGGATAGTACCCATCAACTTCATATGATTTGTTAGTTAAAAAGGTTTGTATTTCACCTTTTGTGAGTTTCTTTTAAGAATGTGTCCGGTAGTAATGCCGTGTGGATGTCTTTATAGATTCAAGTATCTTTACCTCAAGTGGTTTTTATTAAATAGAACTTATTTTGGTATTAGTAAAATATTTTTAGTTAGTATCGTATGGATGGAAATGTATTTTGCAGATTATTATGTGGAATTTCTGTCATGGATGGATGCCAATGGGTTTTGGTAATCGATCTCATTATTCTAGTTTTATTCCTTATAAGCTTCCAATGTTTTCTTATTTTTTGACCATCCTATTTCTTATTCCTCAATTTTTTTTTCATGTGTGAACTTTGTGTGTGTTCTTGAGAAATTAATAGTGATGTTTCCTTCAAAAAGTTAATAATTCATAAGTCCTAGCTTTTGTGGGATGCATCATGGGATGATGTTCCTTGAGTGATGTCCTTGTTTACCCAAGGGGTATAGTGACTCAAGTAGAAGACAATATTATTTATTTGAATGTAATTCTCATGAATTATCCTAGATATATTTTATTCATTTTAAGAATGGTAGCGGCTTGATCCTTATGGATATTGGGTTCTTTGAGGTTTGTTTTCCCTTGTGGAAGTGGGAATCAATCCCTTTGGTGGTTTCTATGTGTTCCATGGAATTCATAGAGATGTGTTCTCATGTTGGTTGGTCTCATTAAGGGTGAATTATTTTATAAACTAATAATAGTTTTTTTAGATTGTGGTGAGAAATAATTTTATTCACGCTTGTATATTTATCTTGTATTGTTGATGGTGGATGTGTTTATCTTAGAGACCTCCTATGGTTGTCTGTACATGATGTATCAATATTAATGATTCATTCGTGTTGGATAGTTTACTTCCTTGGATACACTTTAGTTGTTCGATATCCAACATGCATCATTCCACACGGTGTGATTATGACTCATTTCAGTTACTTCTTTCTTGACTTTGGACTTTCTATGAAATAAAAGTAGCATGGTGGGTAGATTATAACACCGTATGTGATTATATCATTTTTTCTAATTAATTTCATTAATAAATTTTATAGATATTTAGATTATTATATTTTTGGAATGGTTTTTTGATTTTCTATAATAATAATTATTTAAAAAACTATGTGGTTACACTTATGTGGACTATTTTATAGGATTTTTAATATATATAGTTTGACCATCATGGGTAATGAATGGTTGGGTAGACTCTTATTTGTAACAGTGTAGATCTTAATTTACCTGAGTTTTCTTAACACATAACTTGTACAAAGTTCGGAAAGATATACAATAATCACATGACAGGGATCTATGTCTACACAACACCATTCAACATGGGTGGTGCATAGGTATATGAACTATGTTATATTCTTATGAGAAATCATATAAAGTAATTTTTATTAGGCAATACCGACTACATTGTTAGCACACAGTTTAAAAAACTATTTAGTATATCCATGGTAGTTGACCAAATTCACTTGGAAGTTAATTTCTATATTTTCTATTATAATTTAAAAAACCTCAAGGCATATGTCCTTTATCATTATTATACTTCCCATCTAGAATTACAACTTAGGAAGTCCATGCCTCCCTTCTATTTTATTTCGACACCATCCAAGCCTTATTTATTCAATATTTTAAGGTAATACCATCTACTTACTATTTGTTTCCTCCTATCTTACTCCTCTATACCCTTTAAAATTACATTTAACCTATCCCATGAACCCTAGGGATGTCCTGCTTTGGATTAGGGGTTAGATATGGATTATTTAGGAATGTTTTGTTGTTTTGGGATTAATGTGGATCCCCGTATTCTTATTCAAGAATTCATATTCATAGGAGATTACATACATCTTGGTTTCCAACGAATAGAGGTGGGTGTTATAGTGATTTTTATTATATTGAAATTCCATTGAGTAACTAAAATATTAAATTATTTATTTGATAAATTAAATCAATATGTGATGGGTCAGTTGGCTTTTAAAGGATTCCAAGGCAGTTTTTCCCTTGGCATAAGTTTTTAATTGGGAATTAAATTTTTCATATAAATTCCAAGTATTATTAATTATTTTATTGATTTTTTTTAAATAAAATATTGATTTTTTGGATATTAGATCCCATTTATATTGGAGAAATAAAATGTAAAGTGTTTTTTAACATATAAATGTTTTTCCTTATAATTAAACCAATATTATAAAAACTAATTTGTTTTGAATTTTTTATAGAATCATTTTTAATAGAGTCTAAAATTTTTTAAAAAATTTATCCTATTTGTGTCCTAAATTGAAGATGGGATGGGTATTTTAATAATTTTTGTGATTTCAATTTAAAATACATTGATTCTTGAAATAGTTATTCCAAACGGGTTTTGAGCAAATTACTTTTTAGAATGTTATTTAAATGGATTTCAAGATATTGAATTTAAATAATTATTTCATGTGGGACAAAAAACCATTAAGAAGTGACATGGAATTTCGTGTCATTTGATTAAGGAATTTCTTCCACTTTGGGTGATTTATAAATGGTGTGGAAAAGTATGAAACCATATTGATCCCCATGTGGTATTATGACCCAAAGGGGGATTTTTCATATTACTTAAGGTTACTTGATGCCCAAGGGGAAACTTAATTATTTCATGTGTTATGAATGAAATGTGGTAGCGATGTTGATTGGGAGGGAATGGGAGGTGAGTTATTATATACTAAATTTACATATTGATGCATGCTCTTGATCACATCTATTTTATATTAAACATTAGAGTCCTAATAGAGTATGTAGAGGTATGGATAAGTGAAATAAATATTTTATACTGTGCTATGATAATTTTAGGTGGCCCTTTAGACAGAATGGACCAGTGGAATTGAGAATGGATGATTGACTGAGAGAGGTAATGGGAGGAATTCATGGGAATTATGGTCACATTGTGCACCTTAGATATTTATCTATGGTTGGTTTAGTGAAACTTCCAATGATGAAAAACAATGTACCGTCATCCAAGGGGTGATGTCTCTTGTTTATATCGTTGTAATTGATTCATATGAGGCTTCCCATAATTTTGATATCCTTTATAGAATGATTTAATGGATTATAAAGGTTACTCCTGGATTTTATACACCTCCATTGATTATATTATGGTGAATTTATTTTGTTTAGCTTCATTGGATTGTTTTTTTTATTCTATATACCATGCTTTCTTACTATTATTTGAGTAGTGGTTTTATTCCCTTTAAAATTGGGTTGTGAAAATTTTAAGGAAATTGAAATTGAAAAGAAATGTCTTTTGATATCAAAATGATTATATTTAAAGTTATTTAAAATAGTAAACTAGGGTTTACCATATTTTATTTCTTCTAAGGAAAGGTTATCTTTTGGTGTTTTGAAAGTAATTTAAAAATGTTTTTCAGTCTTACCCTTCTAACATTATTAAAAATGAGGTGTTTTATTTAAAGGGATTTTGGAGATCAAATGTTTTTTTAATTATCGTATCCATGTAATAAATATAAAAATATTTTATAAATGTGTGATAATTATTTAAATATTTTATAATATATTATTGAAAACATGTTTCCATCTATATTTTTAAACTAGTATAAAATTAATTTTCAGTTATAAAAATTGTACAAACACTACAGTGCTGAACTACTATGATTGGTTTCACTCACACCCTGAATACACCACTCGGTGCATTTAGATATTATAGTTTCCTTCTAGGATACTTGGTATTGGTATCCCTTGAGATGAGATATGAGTTTTTCATAATGTTTTGAATGGTACTTAGATAGTACTTCTAGGTCGCATAGAGATCGAGGGTAGCAGTTGTATTGTTATATTATGGTTGGGTTGTATTTATATTCATTTTATTTTTATCCTATATTTCATATAGGAGTTTATTTTTATTTAGTAATGTAATTTTTTCTTATGTATGTGATGCTTCCTTTATTATAATTCAGTCTCCAGTTTCTTCCTTATATTTATGTTTCGTACTATGATGTGGATGTGTTATTACTTATCCTCTATTTTATCGAGGGTTAAATAATTCTCATTGGTCATGTTCTGAGACCCTAAAAATGGTTTCTAGTCCAGGGTGATCAGGAATGTCCCTTAATTATATACTAGACCTACATATGTGTCTGGTGGATGGATAAATCCGATTGGTTCATGATGGTGATACAATAAGAAAATTAAAGCACACAAGACATAAGTATATGTAATTCTAATTTGTGTCATAAAAATATTCATCGAAATTAGTCTAAAAATATATATGGAAAAATGATCTCCATTTACTCTAAATCACTATGACCCATGACTCTTGTATCCATCATCCCTTATGTATTATATCTTTTTTTACATCGATCACATATTACATGATATATATATATATGTATATATTGTTAAAAAAATGTGATGGGTGCGAGTATATCATACCCAATAAGTGGTCACCAACCCACCCCTATATATTATTCATAAAACCATGTGTATATAGGAGAAGTATAGATTTTTAAATAAATACATAAAATAATAAGTAACTTTTCAATTGACGTGTTAGATGCATATATAACTCATTTTTTCAATAATTATACATAAATTATATTTTATTAGTTACAATAATATGAATAATTTATATATGAAATCAATTATAAATACATCAATACATTAACGGACTACATATTGACAAACCACTAGGAGAGTGATCCACTAACATCCTATATTAGAGTTACTTTGTGTATGTGTGTCTGTGCATGGTTGAATATATACATTCAAGTATTCATATATGGATCCATGCATATGGATGTATGGATGGATGGATAGGTGGATGAATGGATGAATGGATGGATGGATGGATATATGGATAGATAGATGGACAGATGGATGGATAGATGGATGGATGGATGGATGAATGAATGGATGTATGGATGGTTGGAAGGAAGGAAGGAAGGAAGGATGGATAGATTGATGTATGTATGTATGGATAAATGTATAGATGTATGTATGGATGGGTGGATGGATGGATTGATGGATACATTGATATATAGATAGAGAGATGGATGGATAGATGGATGGACGGATGAACGAATGGATTTATGGATGGTTGTAATGAAGGAAGGATGGATGGATGGATGTATGTATGGATGGATGGATGGATGTATGAATGTACGAATGGGAATATGGATGAATGGATGGATGGATAGATGTATTGATGGATGGATGGATGGGTGTATATAGTTATATATCCATCCTCATTTCGAAGGTACCACTTCTTATTGGAATGGATGTATATAGGTATTTTAATCTATATCCATATACATATATATATACATCTTTTTTTAGAGGCATCTATTCATAGATAAAGCGAGATATGTTGATATATATATATATCTTTATAAATATACATAAATATCAATGTGTATTTGAAATACATGTATCAATCCAAAACCTGAACAAAAAAGTTAAGAGATGCTTACATATGAAATGTACTACTAAACAAAATATCTATACGTGAAATACTATAAATGGAATCCTACGAACATGATATAAATGTTAATGTAATTATATGGAAACATGTATTCATTGGTCATATATTAATAACATTAATGAGATTCACCAATGATACATACATAGGCATTTCACATATGAAATACTATAATTAGAATCATTAAATCATGATATAAATAATATTAACCACATATGAAAAATTATATCATGGATTACATGTACTGAAATAGAAAATAAATAATAAAAAATCATTTCACTAAACATTAAAAAATAATATATCATATAACCTTGGTTAACACATTATAAATCAATAAAAAAATAAATCAATATAACATGGTAAGGAATAAAAAATATACTATGCCCTTTAAAACATAGAGGGATAATCAAAAATAAATTTATATTTCAAAGAAAAGTATTTAATTAAGAATATTTTTATTGAAAAACATTTATGTTGTTTTTACTCACTCAACCCTAGGTTGTTGTTATCATAACACCATAATGATGTGAGAGAAAAATAGAGTTTACAAACCAAAGGATTTTTATGATACCAAAATCACAAGCCATAGGGAACGGAATATTCTACTATATGAATGATTAGAAATATCATATTGATAAAAATAATTTTTAATCTCAATACCCAAACAAGAGAATGAAATCAAATATAAAAACATCTACCTTACCTTAAGATCATCAATAGATACCCCTACTACTACCAAAATTATGAACAATCGAAATATATTTTTGATTTCAAACCCTAGATAAAAATAGGTTAAGTGATTTATGTTAATAATATGAACATAGTGGAAAAAATATTATAAGGATACACTAACCTAACCCTTATATAATTGTAATCCTTCATCTTCTCAATGATGCATCGAGAATAAAATTTTAGGTTTTATTGAAGAATTGGAGGGAAGAATATTTAAATGATAATTCAAAACAATGAATTATCATCATGTTTTGAGAAATAATATCACATGTAATCATATTATGAAGATTTCAAATATAATATAAGGTAAAAAATATCCAAAATACTATTAATTTAAATAGAGTATAAGGAGGGGAATAAATGTGATATATCGACAAAATTATTTCTTGAAAATATTCTTCCTTTTGAATATATAACCCAATATTATGTTTGAAAAATGAAAACCTGTTTTTTAAATAAGAATAATAAGTAAATGGAGTGGGAATCCTAAAATACACCTACATTATATAAAGATACTCTTGTGAATAAGGAATGATTATAACATGCATATAGAGTATGAAATAATATTCATACCAGTTTAAGAACTATTTTTGATAATCTACAAAATAAGATTGAGCTGAAGATCAATGCTGACCCCCTACTACACTAGAATATAGAGGGAGTTGAATTCATTATCACTAATTCATGAGAGTTATATTTATGGATCATATAATGTAGTCATGATCATCTATGAGTATTGGGATATGGTATATTGTAATATGTATAGTGGGAAGTAAGTAACAATATATAATGTATTATAAAAACCCTCTTATAGGATATTGAAGACCATGGTGGGGCTCCTTGGAATCCTAGTGTGAGACTATGCCATTCATCCATTTTTTTAAAATAGTGGAACAATCTATGTTTAAAGGGACTATCCAATCAGAGAAATGAGTCAACATTCAAGGTAAAACCTTTTAAATCATGGTGTTCATGTTTCATTATTTATTTCATAATCTAGCATAGGCTCAAAGACGCAAATATGGTAGGGATAAATACATTAACTGATCTGAGTGGTTGAATTAAAAATAATAATTCTTAAAAAATAGATTGGTGATTCACCCCTTACCCCTCTCAATGATTTAACAAAACATGGGAACTATAAGGGGTATCATAGTAATTCAATTTTCCTCTTATTAGATTTAATTATCATGTTTTTTATAACAATATATAGAGTATAGATTTCAAGAACATTTTTAGATTCCATATATAGATAATTTTGTATCATCCTGCATTGAACTTGAATTAAAGGTCTCAGCCAAAAATCTAAAGTTCATAGAGAAAATAGATGCATGGAAGTAAGAAAAAATGTCAATTAAAATTAACGATTTATCAAAAATTAAGTTTCTCATATTGATTATTATTTACCAACCAAATCGATTAAGGATTATATTTTTTACAAATAAAAATAACTATATAAAATAGAATGGGAAATATATTATTAGTAAGAATGTTTTATGCATAAACACTAAAATCAAATATCATCTGAAGCATGTTCTTAAAAAGTATTATCTTATATATTTGATGTTATCAAGGGTCTTCTTAATGAAAAGGCATGGAAAAACTTCAATATTTTTAAATGGATGAATCACTAAGTATGATGTTTTTGGAAATAAATTGATCACATAGACCTTGTGGAGACAAATGAATAAGTGATAAAATTTTTCTGTAGAATACTTACCTTAGTTGAGTAATAATTGAAAAGGCATGTTTATGATATAGTGGTATCTGGAATTGTTCTTATGGAAGTTATCCATTTTTAAAGCAATATAAAACCACCATAAATACTAATTATGCTCAAATGGAGGATAAAATAAAATGAATAAAATATTTTGATATCTCTATATAATAATCATGAAAAGTATCATGAACATAAAATCAATAAGATAAAGATGGACAGGGAATGTAAAACCCTGAGATTTTTTAAAATATTTTTTCATATAAATTTAATTATTAAAATATTTTACATTATAGGAAATATTGATTTTATATTTAATTACATGAAACTCAAATTTTGGAATGAGTTACATGTAAAACTAGGTTTATATTTTGTTATACACAACACTATGTTTAGCTTGCGATACTTGCTACACCATGTTTTAACAAACTGAAGAAAATAATTAAGATTATTATTTAAAAGAGACTATTATTAACTAGACTTTAAATTTTTGGAATAAAATGGAATAAATAAATTTTAAATTTTATTTATAATGATTGTATATAAATAAATCATATTGATAAAAAAGTAAATATCTTTTTAATAAAGTATATATATGTCTCGAAAATACTATTTTTTCAAAAATTGTTCTGTTTGTTTATTTTAATGAATAAAAAAAATTATTTTTTGAAATTTTTATAAAATTATTTTTATAAAATTAAAATAATTTTTGAAATAAATATATTAAAATTATTTTAAGTTCAATTTTTTTATATTTTTTTGAAATATTTTATTTTTTATGAAGAATGAAAATTAATAACTCTTAATTAAAAACTTTCTTTAGTTTAAATTATTTTAAAAGTAAAATAATATTTTTAATTGGTTTTAAAGTAAAATTAGTTAAATTCTACGTCTATTAATACTCTTTAGGTTATTGGAATCAATTATAAATTGAATTTTAATATAAAAACATTGCAAACTTTTTAACATTTTCTCTTTAAAAATATGTTTTCTCATCGCGTATGCGAGATTAATTTTAAATTAAAATTTTCCAATTATATGATTTTAATTTTGAAAAATTGGTTTCATGTCTGTAATATCAGTAATTTATATTATCTTATAAGTTTAAATAATTTTTTTACTAAGATTAATATTAAAAACAGTAAAAAAAATTTCACAGTTATGTGAATAATGGGTTTGCATAGGGGTTAAACTAAACTGATAAGAGACAAAAATTACCTAATACATAACCAAAACCCATTTTATATCTTTATTTAGAACTCATATCATCTATTATATTTAATTTTCTGTTACTGGATCCTTTCGATATAACGAAATTCTAGGAGGAATTCATTATTTCAAAAAATTACAAGTGTGTCACTCACCTCAATTATAAAAGGCCACCCATTCTCCTATCCAATTCAAACAATCAAAACATTTTGGATTATAAAATAACTAAAAAATACCTTTAAAACATCCATAATAACATCTTGGAATCCTTATTTTAAATACAATGTCAACCTGTGATGTCTATTTGTGCAAACCTAATGAGGATTCTCAAAGAAGAGGTAACGTTCATCAATGAGTGTTTTTTGATTTATTTCATCCCCCACATACATAAATTATTATTATAACATGACAATATTAAAAACTAATTATATTAAATATAATATTATATATTTTTTATGATAATACTTTATAAACATCTACACTTCCATCAAATTGGATATGAAATCACCATTCGAGTGTATAACGGACAACTGCCTCGCAAACCGGCATCGTTCGTTTTTACATTACCACCTATCAATGTATTATATAATTATCGATTTATTTTTTAAATTTGATATTTATGATATTATTATTCTCATTAAACTATTATATTAGACATACCCCTGTGTTTTTCATTTTGTGTGAATACGATAACATCACTTGTGTGTACGACAAACTACAGTCTCGCAAAGAGACTGATTCGTTCACGATTGACATGTAAGGTAATAAAGATGGTTTTAAAAAAATGTTATATATATAACATTAAATTATTATTTAATTATGATATATCATTTACATATATTGCTTTCAGTACATCGATAAAATGGAAATAATGTTCATGCATGTGTACGACCCACCATCTCTAGGAATGGTGTATTTCATTTCCTATATCTATTTTTTATAGATAAATATAAATATGTATATACTTAATATATATGATATTTATATTATTGTTAAATTTATTTAGATTGTTTAACCTTGATCAATGTAATAGGACCAAAAATAACCAATCAAAACATACATGAAAAACAAAGTATTTATTGCTCAAAACCTGAATTTAACAATGAATTGTTAACAAATGGGTGATAAAATGTCATAATAAAATCATATATGGTATCAAATATATATATATATAATATATTTATAAGAAACATATATTTATTATACCAGAGTTTATAACATGTGTGAATGAATTCGAGACTTGAGGTAATGGATTTACGTCTCAATATTTACTTTCATGAGACACATTCCATATTCACCAAATATTTCTTTTAGGTTATATATGTCCTGAAAAATCCCTTCGGGCCCATTATGTGACTACCCCAAGACCGCATTCCATAGGATAGGGGCTGGTGACTAGCACCAAAGGCGTAATTCCCTAAAACTGGGAAGGAATTGCCTTTATAACCTGTCAACGCACACAACAAAGAACACAGCTGGATACAAAAAACTAAATAAACAGTATTAAAAAAGGGTGATGAAAAGTAAAAGGGGACGGAAATAAAATCCCTACTATAAAGTACAAATAACATGAAGTACAAGTACAACTGAAGAAAGGAAGAACAACTGATGGGTCATCCTCCAGGATTCCTACCTGAAAGGTAGGTACAGATAACCTCCTCAACACTCCACGTCCGTTAGTCTCTTCCGTGTACTGACTCGTCATAAGGTCTGTATGTGGGTACTGTCTTGTCTTAATACTCTTATCCTCGCTCAACACTGTCATTTTTCTCCATCCAACACCAAAATGGATGGGCATAGCCCGTGCAAGGGGTGGGTCTAACGATACTTAGTAGGTACCCCGAGACCCTCTATGTCTCAAAAATCCAACAAGGATAAACCACAAAGAAAAGAATCAACAGATAACCCTACATAGGTATATTCCCATACATATAATTATGTTATTAAGTAATCTATCTTAATCATGAGGAAAACACAAAAGTATTGACTTAGCTCAACTCGGATTTTATTCACATTATTGAAACCGTCGCTGTTGGAAGACTCATGATCAATCGTGTAAAATGGGAATGACACAACACTAGGTGTGCTTCCTACTAACCTTGGACTCCTGAGGTACTCCTCCAATCATGTACCATGGGTCTGCTGCGTCACACAGAGGCGCTCCCCA
Source organism: Viscum album (assembly GCA_963277665.1). Lineage (NCBI taxonomy): Eukaryota > Viridiplantae > Streptophyta > Magnoliopsida > Santalales > Viscaceae > Viscum > Viscum album. The sequence continues at coordinate 153,158 of CAUJRU010000111.1, forward strand.
CCGTGGGTCTACCGCCACAACGAGGCGCTCACCCTTGCAGCCTGCTGAGGTACTCTTCCTTGCGAGTATCGTGGGTATGCCACCACAACCAGGCACTCCTACACCATGGGTCTCCCGCAACAACTAGGTTCTCCCCACTAGGCTAGTAGAGTCACTCTGAGTCAAATGGTCAGAAATCGTCAGGTCTCAACAAACTACTAGGTCTCCGCACTCTGCTCGCTCGTCCCCACGAGGTTCTTTTCCACAAGCTACTAGTCCATACTCTAACTATCACGAAGTACCATGAAAAAATATCTCAACTTTACTCCATGTCATAGGGGTCTCAACTCAATAAATGACGCATCAATCAGACGCTGGGAATGTGAGTTATTATCTATTTAGTCCCAGGGGCCTGATTGGATTCGTGCATGATCGAACCTGACAATATCTCAACTATACCCCAAACTCCAGTGGGGTATACTCAAAGGAACTGTCCCCCTCCAATATTTATGGAGCCACTGACGGTTCATCAATGGTAGGTTTGGTAACAATGATATTGCCGAAGGAGCGTAAATGGGTCATACTGGGCACGAGTCCAGTCCGACCTGATCATACCGACCCGGGCTGACCGAGATTGGGCTGACCCGGCCTGACCCGTTGGGATAGGCCCGAACTATGTGGTTCGGCCCCACCTGCTGGGCACAGACCAACATGCCGTTAGGGGCCACGAAGGGTCGTGAGGGATTGTACTGGCCGCGAGGGCACAGACTGGCCACAGGTCAGTGCGAGGGCGGTTCGGCCCGGAGGGCGCCACATGGGCAGCATATCCTAGAGGGTTCCGTGATGGGATGGTTCGGCCAGAGCACCGCGAGGGCGCAGTCCAGTTCAGCTGGGCCGCCCCTAGGGTGTGGGTTCATCTGGAGGCTCGGGAGGTCGATGTTCTAGCGCGGTCGGGGCAGCTCAGAAGGCCGATGGGCCGGTGCGGCTGGGGTAGCTCGGGAGGGTGCCACAAGGCTGGTTCGACTAGGAGGTGTGGGCTGCCGAGAGCCGGTTCGGTAGGGAGGTGTGGGAAGCCGGGAGCCAGGGCATGATGCGGCTATCACGGTTTGTCCTGGGGCGGCAGAGCCTATTTAGCCGGATCATCGAAGCGTCGCAGGAGCATTGCGGGTTGCAGAGGCCGTGTGTAGGGAGGTCATTGCCTTCGTCTTCTTCGTCACCATCAACTCCATTATCACTTTCCACCGTTTCAAAGAACACTGCAAATCAACACAAGGGTTACAGAGAGGATGGTCTATGTTTGTTTGGCCCACACTCTCCGCATTAGTGCAGTAGCATGAAATATACCAAGAACATATACAAGAACGATCACGGAATATGTTTTCAATTCCCAAAATCCCTCGTTAAATTTATATTCCCAACCACACAAAGGAATAAGTGGGGAGAACATGGGATGTGTCAATCAAATAATGAATCAACCCCTTCCTTGTTCGTTGTTCGTCGATGTTGGCGCGAGAAGGCAGACATCGATTTGTTGTAGAAGAACACGCCCTACGTCGATGGAGTCTGAGGAAGAAGGTCGAAGGAGGTCATTCATCATAGTCTACGGCATCCCTCATCGACGTTCTTCGTCGATGGAGCATTCTTCGTTGGGAGCCTTTTCCAATATTTCTCCCACGCTCTCTCTTCTCCATAATCCACTCAATTTCCATATGAAACCCAGAATAATAGATTAATCAAACTATTATTTTGTTGGAAAAAAATTCAGAAAGGATAATTAATCACTTGGTTGGAACATTAAATGGCATGTGTGTTGGCACAATAGAGGTGGAGGAGGTCAAGAGGCTCTCCATCATTTTTGAGGGTGTTGAGATGTTTTCCTCGGTTAAATTGGGGGTTTAGTCTTGGGTGGTCCCCACACTGTAACCTCTCATGGAAGTTCAGGTTTGGGTGGGCTCCAACACCATAACCTCTCATGGGAGGATAAGGTGTGGTGGTCCCCACATCCAACTTACACATGGGTGGTTATAATAGATAAAATAAAATAAAACATGTGTTTATTTTATTTTTTTATTTACATTAAAACCCAAAAACTAACATTCACCCTCGATCAAATGTTAATTAGGTGAACGTCTTCTTAAGTGAATATCAGCACTGCGAGTTCAACGGAGCCCTTAGATTTCAATTCCAATCACCGGTTCAAAAGTTAGAAAAAAACCCACTCTTATGATTACTGAACGTACCCGATCAAACCTTTAGAAATTGATTCTAGGCACACTGGTCCTTGGAATCAGGCGCCGTCAATTTTCACGGACTAGAAAAATTATCATTTAATTAAAAACAATTAATTGGAAATTCCAGGTCATTACATCCTCCCCACCTCAGGGATATATTCTCGTAAGCCATAACACATAACTATGGGAACAAGTGGGGGTACTGAGCATGCATCTGAGCCTCTCGCATTCATGGGCTCTCTAAAGGGTTCATGTGCTACCAATGAAAGTGCACCCGAGGTATCGTCCATCCACAAAGGACCTGCCCCTGTGGATCCACAATCTCTACTGGAACCTCCGTAAGAGTCGCCACATCATCGACGTCCAACTGTCCATGGTCGATGATGTGGGAAGGGTCATGCATCTATCTCCTCAGTTGGGATACATGGAAGGCATCGTGCACCCAGTGCAACTAAGGTGTAAGATCTAAAAGGTAAGCAACCTCCCTAAATCTCTTGAGGACCAAGAAAAGTCCGAATAATCTCATATATAAATTGCTGCCTCGGCCGAATCTCCGTAATCCATGTCTGGGTGAGACATGTAGAAAGATGTGTTCTCTATCCTCTAACTCTGTAGGTCTATGTCTCTTGTTGAAATATGAATTATTCCTACTCTGTGTAGTCTTCATCTACTACTGGATGATCAACAACTTCTCTATGGTAGCTCGTACCATCTCTGGTCCCACTAGCGTTGACTCCCCCAGGTCAGCACAACACAATGGTGATCTGCAAGGTCGCCCGTATAACGCCTCAAATGGTGTCATCACAATGGTGGAGTGATAGTTGCAGTATGAATACTCCACTAAAGGTTAGTGATCCTTCCATCTACGACTGAAATTTTCGACACATGTACAGAGCATGTCCTCGAGGGTCTGAATGGTACGCTCAGTATGGCCATCCGTTTGAGGATGGAAAGTGGTTCTCAAATGAAGCTACATTCCAAAATCCTACTACAACCCCTTCCATTGCTGGGATGTGAAACGTGCATCACGATCGGAGACAATCGTCGAAGGAACTCCATTTAGACACATAATCTCTTACATGTAGAGGCGTCCCAAGCTCTATAATGAACATTTCTCTCTGATCGGTAAGAAGTGGGACAAAATGGTGAGTCGGTCAACGATCACCCAAATTGAGTCATGCCCCCTAGATGTTCGTGGAAGTCCTATCAGGATGTCCATGTATATCCCATCCCACTTGAACTCTGGGACCTCTAAATGTTAAACCAAGCCTTTTGGTACCTGGTGCTCCACCTTTACTTGAAGACAAGTGAGGCACCAAGAGACAAATTCTTCAACTGCCTTCTTCATTCCCGACCACCAGTGTTGTAGTCAGAGATCCTAGTACATCTTTGTCACTCCTGGATGTACCGGTAGAAGGGATTTGTGGAACTCCCTCAACACTTACTCTTGAAGTGACACTAGTACCATGGTACATCCACTGAACAGGATGATGTGCTCCCCACCTTCAAAAAATATATCAGGTGCCTGCCCTGTGGATATCTGAGCAAGTCGTGTCTCACAGTTAGTGTCCCCATGCTGTGCATCCCTGAATCGCTGAGAAAGTGAGTGAGTGACTGTAAGAGATTGAAGAAAAGCTGCTCCATCTCTATCCACAAAGGATATTCTCAATGCAGCCAGCTGCTCCATCGCCTCGCCTAGCATCTGTATACCAGATCTCCTACTGAGTGCATCTGCAACAACGTTCCCCTTCCTAAGAGTATAGACTATCTCGAAGTCATAGTCCTGGAGGAACTCAAGACAACATCGTTGTCTCTGGTTTAGGTTTTTCTAGGAGATGATATACCTAAGACTCTTGTGGTCAGAGTACACGGTAAAACGCTCGCCCATCAGAGAGTGTCACCACAACTTCAAGGCAAAGACCACTGTTTCTAACTCCAGGTCATGGGTAGCATAGTTCTGCTCATGTTGTCTTGGCTACTGATAACCATAAGAGATCACTGCTCGCTCTTGCATCAGGACACATCTGATTCTGGTCCCTGATGTGTCATAGTAGAATACATACCTTACATCTTCCTCTGTAAGCCTCATGATGGGGGAACTAGTCATCCTCCACCTCAGTTCACGAAGGTTCTTCTGGCATCTCTCTGAACACACAAATGGTTTCCCCTTATTCGTCAAGGATGATAGTGGTGTTGCAACTTAGGAGAAATTTGGCACAAATCTCTAGTAGTATCCAGCCAAACCCAGGAAACTTCGTACCTCTGTCACACTCTTGGGTGGCTCCCGAGCACGAACCACCTCCATCTTCATTGGATTAGCTAGGACTCTAGCCTCCACGATGACATGTACCAAAATGTGAACCTCTAGGATCCGGAACTGGCACTTTGAGAGATTACCATAAATCTGGTGCTCTCGGAGTCTGTCCAGTACTACCTACAAATGATAGGCATGCTCCTCCTCAGTAGCCGAGTAGATCAGAATGTTGTCAGTGAAGACTACGACAAAGCGATCGACGTATGACTGAAAGATCCTATTCATGAGCCCCATGAACACTTCTGGAGCATTGGTTACACAAAATGGCATAACCAATAACTCGTAGTAGTTGTATTGATATCTGAATACTTTCTTCTACACATCCCCGTCTCGAACTATGAGCTGGTGATAGCCTAATCTGAAGTCTATCTTGGAGAGCCACCATACTCCTTCAACAGATCAAAGAGGTCGTCAATCATTGGGATTGAGTCATTTTTATTCATATTCACCTAGTTCAGGCACTGATAGTCAACAAAAATCCTAATGTTATCATCCTCCTTCTTGGAAAATAGAATCATGGCTACCCAGGGAGAAACACTTGGCCGGATGAATCCCTTCCCCTGTAAGTCCACTAGTAGTACCCATAGCTCGCGATGATCCGTAGGAGACATCTGATACACTTGAGTAGATATTGGTTCCATCCAGGTATACATGTCAATGTCAAAGTCCACCTCTCAGTGAGGAGGTAGACTTGAGACATCATTATGGAAAACATCCACGTATTGATCAACAACTACTGGATAGCTCGGACTCTCAAAATCAACTGATTTGAGGGTAAGGCTATCCAACTGATGAGTGATCGGCTGCACCCTCCTCCGTGTAAGTCCATCCTGTGCTGCAAAGGCTCCCTTCTCACCTGTGAAGGAAAACATGGTCCCAACTATGAGGACACACCTCACTTTATTCCTAATACAATCAATCTGATCATGGACAATAGATAACCCATCCATACCCAAGATGACATCGTAAGGCCTCGACACCGCAACTGGGAGATCCCAGCCAAAGCTCTCACCTCTTAGAGTATTCTCACACTATCATCACCAGTTCATAATCTTCGAATCCACCCCCGTAGGAGACTCTAGCCATAAGGATCGATCCAATGGCTCCGTCGAAATCTCTGAGCTCTAAATGAGGGCAGTGGAAATGAAAGAGTTACTGGGACTTATGTCTATAAGAACTACTGATATGGTAGATTAGACACAGACCGTACTTGGAATCATCTCCGGAGAGCCATGATCGTAGGTCACAACTATGTGGATCTGACCTCTCCTTTTTCCACATGCTCCCTGCAGTCGGGGTGGACCTCCTAGTGGTGGTGGCGGTAATATATCCAATTGTCTCCCACCTCTTGATGCATGACCAGCTCCTCTGCCATGTCCGCCTACTCCCTGCAGACCACCTCGATTGAATTTATGTCTCTGCTTGGGTGATCCTTTGACCATCTGTTAATCATCCGACTGGTGGGTTAGACAGTTACGAGCAATGTGACCATGCCCGCCGTATGCGTAACAATACCCACTCCTGGAATGTCTGTCTTCACATCGGTTCCCCCACACAACTGATCCTGAGTCACGCGGTAGTCCAAATGTAGGTATTGTTCTCTTTGACCTCTATAACATTTCTCTGCTGCCAGCTACAGAACACTTAGCTATGTGTCGACTGGTAGTGGATCTCACTGGTGGAGACTGCTCAGTAAGGAAACTCTTCACTAGGATGGCTCTCTCTAACACCCCCGCCTACGTCAGGATACTGAGGGAGATCATCAGAGCTCTGATCTCCCTCCTATGCCCCTGCTCGATGGTTCGGGGCCTAAAAAATGGGACCCACACTATATTGGTGGAGTAGCGTTAGGGGTTTGTGAACCTCGCTGAGTATAGAGCTACAATCATACTACCCTACTACAGATGAAATAGATCCTGTATGCACACTACACGAAGAGTCACTGGAAAAAACACTGCCTGAAACAAGCTCTTGAAGTATGGCCAGAGAAGTGTCATCTCATTGTGAACCTAGAGAATCAAGCTCCACCATCATCCCATGGCTGCCTATATAAGGATGGCAGCTAGAATCACCATGTGGTCTGCTAGTTTCCCCACCACTCGTAAAACTCTCACTATAGCCTCTAGCTGATCCTCTTCCACATGTGGGTCTGTCTCTCCCCTGAACCTAGTTGGCCTCTGGCACTGTAACTCGTGCAATGTGCTCAATTGGTGTTCACTCTCTCCTACTGGGGTTGGTGGCATCAGTGGCCCAATGGTGAAAGGTACTGCGGGTGCCTCCACTAGAAAAGGGCCATGTACCGAAGCCTCGTCACTCGGTGGGCTATAAGTGCATACAACTATTAGAAATCTATCGGGTTGTCTGTGTGTAGTCATCCTAAAATAAAACTGGAGTGCTACATTTAAAAAGTTATACCTGGTGAGCTGACCTGGTTGAGCTGAATTAAATAAATATTTTGAAAACACACATGCAATCAGTGTTTTCATGCACTAAGTCAGAAATCAGAAGTCAGGGTCCTAGTGTATGGATGCATCGACCACCGCTCCCACACAGGACTCCCTAAACAAAAAAACCGCACTCACTACACTTAACACAATTGCATCAGATAAAATAAATATCAGTGTCCTATGTTCTGTGGTAGAATAGACTTCTCTGATACCAATTTGTCCCGAACCGTCCCCCGGGGCCCGTGCCTTGACTACCCCAAGCCCTCCTTCCATAGGCGAGGGCATGTAGACTAGCACCAACGGTGTAATTCCCTAAAACCAGGAAGGAATTTCCTTTATAACATATAAACAAAAAAAATAGATCACACAGATGGATACAAAACACTATGTAAACTGTATAAAAAAAGGGTGTTGAAAGGTAAAAGGGGTTGGAAATAAAAGCCCTACTGTAATGTACAAGGAGCTGGAAGTATAGGTACAACTAAAGAATAGAAGAATAGCTGATGGGACATCCTCTGGGATTCTTACCTGAAGGGTACGTACAGATAGCCTCCTGAGAAAACCACGTCCATCAGTCTCCTTAGTGTGTCGAGTCACCGTAAGGTCCACCTTCGGGTACCGTCCAGTCCTAATACTCTCAGCCTCGATCAGTGATGTTCGTCGCCTGCATCCAACACAACAAAGTGTGGGCATAACCCGTGAAGGTGTGAGTATAATGATACTCAGTAGGGACCTCGAGACCCTCATGTTCTTACAAATCCACAAAGGATAAACCACAAAGTATGGAGTTAACAGATTAACCTTCTTAGGTATATGACCATAAATATACCTATGTTATTAAGTAATCCATCTCAATCATGAGGAAAAAAAGTACTCACATATCTCAACCCGTATTTTATTGACATTATCGAAACCTCTATTGTTGGATAACTCCTTCTCGTTCGAGTACAATGGCCCATTAATGACACCAAGCATGCTTCCCTCTAACTTTGGACTGCGGATGTACTCTTCATGTCGATTAATGTGGGTCTGCTACATCACACAGAGGCACTCCCCACCGTGGGTCTGCAGCCACAACAAGGCACTCCCCCTCGTAACCTGCTGAGGTACTCCTCCTATCGAGTACTGTGGGTCTACACCCACAACCAGGCACTCCTCCACCGTGGGTCTTCCACCACAACCATTCACTCCCCACTAAACTCGTAGAGTCACTCAGAGTCAAACGGTCAGTAGTTGTTAGGTCTCAGCCCGCTACTTGGTCTCCAAACTCTACTCGCTCGTCTTTGGGAGGTTCCACTCCTCAATATTCTATTCGATACTCCAACTGTCATGATTTCCCACGAAGAAGTACCTCATTGGTCTTCCACGTAATATGGGTATCAACACAATAGGCAGACCATCAATTGTACCCCCGGTCTGTGATTTATTAGCCATTAAGTCTCGGGGGCCCGGTTGGATTCGTGCACGATCCAACCTGACCGTTTCTCAACTATACCGCAAACTCTAGTGTGGTATACTCAAAGAACCGTCATTCTCCATGATTTCTGGTGCCAATTACGGTTCGTCAAACGAACGTTCGATGCCCAAGATATGGTCGAAATAGCGTAAATGGGTCATAGTGGGCCCGAGTCCAGTCCGCCCTGGTCGGACCAACCCGACCTGACCATGTCTGGGCCAACCCGGCCTGACCCGTTGGGTCTGGCCCAGCCCGTTAGGATCAGCCAGGACTGCTCGGCCCATCCCAGCATGCCGCGAGGGGCCGAAGAGGGCTGAGAATGTGTGGACCGGCCATTAGGGTGCCAACCAGCCATAGGTCGGTACAAGGGTGGTTCGGCTCAGAGGGCACCACAAGGGACCGATTGAGATGGGGAGCTGGGAGGGCGCGGGCCAGTTCAGTCGGGGTGCCCCTAGGGTATGGGTTCGGACGAGTGCTCGGGAGGTCGGCGGGCTCGCATGAACGGGGTGTCTTGGGAGGCCGGATAACTGGAGTGGCCGGGGTGGCTCAGGAGGGCAGCGTGAGGCCGGTTCGGCCGGGGGTGGTGGGCGGCCGGATGTTGGTTCAGCCGGGAGGCACGAGCGGCCGGAAGTCGGGGCGTGGCGCGGTCGGGGTGCAGGGCGGCCATCGGGCAGTGCGGCCGGCATGGTTTGGTTCGAGGGGGCAGATCCAGTTCTGCCGGAGCATCACCGGGGTGGTAGGGGTTGTGGAGGATGCAGGTAGCGTAGTCGTTGCCTTCGTCACCTTCGTCGCGTTCAACGCCATTGTCACCTTCCTCCATTTTGAAGAACACCATAAATCCACACAAGGGTTAGAGAGAGGATGGGCCATGTTAGTTGGGCCCACACTCTCTACATTAGAGTAGTTACATGTGGTTTACCAAGAACATAAACAAGAATGAGTACAAAAGATATTTTTAATTCCCACAATCCCTCGTAAAATTTATATTTCCAACCCCGCAAAAGAAAAATAGGAGAGAACATGGGATGTTTTAATCAAATAATGAATAAACCACTACCATGTTCATTGTTTGTCAACATTGGCATGAGAATTTAGACGTCGATTCGTTGTAGAAAAACAGGTCCTATGTTGAAGGAGTCTGTGGAATAAGTTCGATGGAGGTCGTTTGTCGTAGTTGAAGGCGTCCCTCGTCGGTGTTCTTTGTCGGTGGAGTGTTCTTCATTGGGAGAATTCTCCCAATATTTCTCCCAAGCTCTCTCCGCTCCCAATTCCACCCAATTTCCAAGTGATCCCCAAAATAATAGATTAAGCAAACTATTATTTTGTTGGAAAAAAATTCACAAAGGATAATTAATCACTTGGTTGACACATTAAATGGAATGTGCATTCACACAATAATGGTTGAGGAGGTCAAGAGACTCTCTGTCATTTATGAGGGAGTTGAGAGGTTTTCCTCAATTAAATGGGGGGGGGGGGTTTGTCCTGGTGGTCCCCACCTACTACATCCACATGGGTGGTTATAATAGATAAAATAAAATAAACATGCATTTATTTTATTTTATTATTTCCATGAAAAAACCAAAAACTAACCTTTTCCCACGACCAACTGTCGACGAGGTGAAAGTCTTCTTAAGTTAATATCAGCACTACGAGTTCAACGGTTCCCTTGGATTTCAATTCCAGGCACCGGTTCAAAATTTAGAAAAAACCACTCGTATGTTTACTTAATGTACAAAAACAAAAATTCATAAAATGATTCTCGGCACACCGAGCCTTAGAATCACGCGCGGTCAATTTTCACAGACTCGCAAAATTCTTATTTACTTAAGAAAATTTTATATAGAAACTCTGAATCTTTAAAATTTATTTACATCACATGAATTTATTTTATAATTATTATCCTAGAAAATAATGGGTTTTACATATCCATTTTAGTATATTGCTTTCATGGGGTTTATAGTTTAAATTTTAACAAATTGATAATGTATTTCTATCTCAATTTTTCTTTCTTTTATATTTACATTATGTTGTAAACCATTATTCATTCATGATGTAAATTTAAATCCCCTAGAAATGAAATATCCTTAAATTTTTTGCTCCAAGAGAATTTTAATTTCTATTTTTTTATTTCTTCCTGGGGATTATAATTTAGAGTTACCATAGTGGTAATTATTTTTTGTTATAATATCATCATTTATCAGGATTATTTACGATTATTTTTTGATGAAAAATATTATGATAAATATATCTATATGTTCACGAATTTTATTCTATTTTGGGTTTTCCGGATATCTTCAAGTTATAGTATCATTTTCACTCTTTGTTACTTAATATAATTGGTGATTTTTTTTAGAAAAACATACATTATTTCTCTCATCAGTAAGCAATTTGTTATATTCTAAAACCAATTTTTCAAAAAATATTTTCTTATTCCCAAATTATTTTTTAAATAAATTATTATAAATGATATAAAGTTTTATAAAAATGTTTTAGAATCAATATTTATATTATTTTCCAATAAAAACATATTTGTATTTTACCAAAAATGTAAAAAACGAAATTGGTTTAACATGGTCGACATGAATAAAACATATATTCATCCTTACCATTATTTTCTTTGATGATTAATTTATTATTTTTCAAGGTTATATTAAAATAAAATTATTTTTAAAAGGACTAATATTTTCAAAAAAAGAAATGGAATGGATATTTTTTTCAATATATGTTTTAAATTATTTTTAAAACATTCATTATGAGTTTTCATGTTTATTTTTAAAGAAAATTATTTCGAAAATATTTTATGAATCTTTTGTTTAAAAAGTGATTTCCAAAAAAATATATCTTCCTCATGAAACATTCCAAGTGATTTATCCTTTAAAATTATTCACTATATAAGATGATATCCTTTGATTTGAATTATGATTTTATAGGGATGTGAAACACTAGAAAAAATGGCTCTTTCCATTAGAAAATTACAGATAGATAATTTAGCTGTCAGTAAAAATGAATAATTACAAAAGATAATATTTTTTGTTGATTTTAACTACATACACTAACAATTTTTTACAGACATATATATCTCTTTATATTAATAATTCAATACCAACAAATCAATTACAAAACATTTAAATTTTTCGATTAATCATAATAATACCAACAATTTATTTATCGATAAGTAATTTTTTGTTATTGATTGTTATTACCATCAAATCCTTTTCAATTAAAAAAATTTGTGGCAAAAAATTATTCAAAAATATTAAATATTTTACAAAAACATGAATATATAGTTAAATATATAACCAATTACAAATATATTATTTTGATAATAAAAATATATGATAAATTAAAATATCCATAATTTAAATAAAATATTCGGAAAAAAATATAATAATAATATATATATAATCATAGTTATTATAAAATATTAATTTTTAACATCAAATATATTTAAATTTAAGACCCTCACTCCGACCCCCACCCCCAAAGGGCCTTTCGGGCCGACATCCCCGCGACCCCCTTTCCCCAACCCTACTTCCATTTTACTCGCCATCATTACTTACCTGCATTCCTCATCTCCATTCCACTCATACATCCTTTCTCGTGTTCGTCAATTAAAATCATCACAAGGACCCCTACCTATTCTAGGTCGGCATCCCCCACTAACCTCATTGCACAAACCCCCCCTCTTTATTCTTGGTCGGCATCCTTGTGCAAAACCTCTCACTGAACCTTCCATCTGAGGTGTTCCAAGCAGTTACCCCCGCTCGACTGCCGTTGTTCAAAACATTTTATCAAGGTATCCTCATGCAACCCCTCTATCCCCGGCACCCCAACTCATCTATTTTCATCCCCAAAATTGTAAAAACCATAAAATTCTATCTTCATCGATCTGGATTTAGTGGAGTAGGGGAATTCAAATATAACTATTCACCAATGCTTTATGTTGTGACAATTACCTACCGGATAGAGTCGGAAGTGTTTTATACTTTTTAAAAATTTTCTGCAAAATGACTCTTGGAACCTGTATTTTTTAAGATATTGAGGGGGTTGTCCATAATATCGATTGGTATTATTATTTATTATGTTGAAAATCTATTATATGAGTTTCAATTTATTGGGATTTTTTAGTTTCTTGGTTTTTACTACCTGTAATGTTAAAAAAAATAAAATTATGATTTTGTTGTTGTTTTTGAAAGGATTGAAGAGAGAAATATTTTAGATAAAATTGTGGAGCAAGCATTTTTATATAGAAAAATATTAATAGAAATAGTATATTTTTCCACATATTATCATGATCATGACATGAGTGTCACACATAAAAAACATTCTATTTCTCTAAAGACAGTTTGAGGTCTCTATCATTTTAGTATGTAATTATTATTCTTATGTATTATCACTACTTTCTTCTAGTTATTTCTCCTTAATTATCTAATGTTTACATGTTCCCCATGAAAAAAATGTTACTAGCTCTGATATTATTTATAAAGAAATTTTTTAATAAATAATGGAAAGAGTTAAAACACGGTTCATGATGTATCATTTGAGCATCTTGTACGTGAGATATCGGATATCGGTTGTCTCCTCCCCTACCCATCCTTTTATATTGTGAAAATATGATCTATATTTACTGATATTTATACACGATTAAAATTGGGTTGTTGCAATTTCATTTAACACATCATTTCTTTTAGACATATTTTTATTGAGATGGTAATTTTTATTTCACTTATTTATTTTATTGATAAATTTTTAGGGTGAAGAAAATGTGTTCATTCTTAAAACAATAATCTACTAATTTAATTATTGACATGAATTGACCATCTAAAAGGTTTTGTGAGTGTCTGGTCAACTATTTAAGACCCTAATACACTTATGGTTTCATTCCCAATTCCACTCCTATTATATCAAATTTATAGATTGTAGAAATTCAAAATATTCATTATGAATTCTTTTTTTTATATTTCATATTAATTTATTAAATTTAATGATTTTGAATGCACTTAAAAAATATCCTCTGATTATTCTATTTCATTTCCTCATAAATGCAAATATGACATATCATTCATCCATTAAACATGAAGTGTTTTATGTTCCATCATGATATTTATGATATCCTTCCATAGTTCACATATAAATTTAGAGTGATTTATGTATTATTCACCCCAGTTTATGATTGGGGCATGTCGTTTGAAATGAATTGTATTTTTTAACCAGAGTTTTAATTCATGTCTCTATATTCAATTTATTATTCACTTGTAGAGCAGTTACATAACCCATATACCCTTCTATGCCCCGTTATGGGTAAAGTCCGTTGGGCAGACACCATGTATCTGACCTGACCCGACCCGACCTGACCCATCCTCTTTTTATCAGGTCGGGTCCAAAATTCCCCCATACCAAACTTGGCCCCATGGACACCCCTAATCAAGAGAATCCTACTTATTTGGGATATTCAATTATATATGTGAGATTTATTCTTATGGAAATGAATATTATCTCTTATTTTCATTAGAATATGGTCATTGTCTTATATTTATTAACATTAGTATTCCATGGTTCCTTCAAATTAGGATAATTCCTTAATGAAATAGTATTATTGTGGTGGAAATTTTGGAATTGTATGGTTGTGAACACATACACATATTAATAGAGAAACTCATCTTGGGGGGTTCATAATGGAATAATTATTCTCTTGTTACTATACATGATTTCTTTGTTATTGGGCTTGCTCATGTGCTTTGACCAGTTTGTTCTCCCTCTAAACATGTATAAGAGAATGTTATTTTGTGAGAGGTAATGGTTGCTCTAAGGACCATAAATATAGGTGAGAATGGTTTTTATTCTATGCGGTTTTCTAAATATATATTCTTGAATTGATAAAAAGTAAATTTTATTTCCTACAATAATTTATTTATAATTTTGTTTCAATTCATGTCGATATTTTACACTGATTTGTGGGTATTCTCTTTGCTTGTGTGGTGTATATCATGGAGGTAAAAGGTGTGACATAACATTTACTTGAGGTTCCTCACTTATTCTGATGTTTACTTGATTTTTTTCATCTAGTGACCACACGGTGGGAGATGAAATAGATATTTAACATCAGGCCATCGATATTCAATAGTCTATCATGGTGGACAATGCGTGGGTGTATAGGATTAGAGTAAACATACATATTGGAGGATTGTGCTAGAAACATTTTCATGTCAGGGGGCAAGAATGGATCCTTATTTTGTGTGTTTTTTATAATAATTTTAGGTATCATACATCTTCAACTATGTATTGATTAATTTTATATTTAATTTCATTACAAATATAATCAATATTTTTCTTGAGTTTTAATTTTCTGAATATAGTGTTTAGATTAATAATTAAAATAGGTGTATAATATATTATAGATCAATAAATATAGTATGAAATTTTACTAGCAATAAAAAAATTATATTTTATATTTTAATGTAACTTATAAATAGATTTCATGTATTATAATTATCATTACAAACCAAAATATCATTCATATTTGTCTATTTCTACACACTTTAACCGAAGCATATATTATCTATTGGTAACATTATAATTGTAACAGACATATTTTATCTTTCGCAATAAAATTTTGAGATTGTGTTTTTACCAACAGTGTAGTGACATGGACATATGTGTTGGTAAAACGTTTTACTAATATAAAATGATCTTTTACCAATATATATACAGCTATGGGAAAAATTGAATTATTTTAAAGTGAACCAATAATGCAATTATTATTCATTATCTTACTGGTTTATGTTTATTATGGAATGATTTTACAAAACATATTTCTCTTCCATGGATTCTACCATGATAAAAAGCTTATGGAACCCACTTCATTCTCCATGATTTATGCAATGAAGAAATGATTAAATGATTATAAAACTTGTCTCTTTACCACAGGTTATGATAAGATGAAATGTTTATGGAGAACTTTTTATTTCATGGGTTATGATATAATGATTTTTTTATCATCTTGTAGCACTCATATATGTGATTTTCATTATGTGGTGGTTGGAACCTATATCTACCTCAAATGAATTGGGAAAAAATTAATATTCATGAGATAAAAATTGGAAATAAGTCGACGGTATTGATCTACTATTGGAAACTAGTGTATCATGATCCTCTATAGAAAATAGGTGCGTCTGGGTCCATTATGGGAAACAGGTGTATCTGAATCTACAATGAGAAACTCGTGCATCCTTATCCACAATGAGAAATAGGTGATAAGTCTTAATCCACCATGTTTATGGTCTTTGTATTTAACCTTGAAATATAAAATGTTTTTCTAATTTTACGATAATGCCACACTTTTATGGCATTATATTATTGTTCATAATTGATTTATGATGATTTACCACCCTTATGGAACATTTTTTTGCTAATTATAATTTCTTTTTTTCAATGACTAATGTTAATAATTTGTGATAGGTTGGTAAATAAATTCATATGTTGTATTCATCATAACATATCCTTTTGTTTTTCATGAACTTTTATATGATCAAATATTGATATCTTTTATATTTAACCTTTTTGAGAATATGATATCACCCTTTATTATGTTTCCTTCTCTAGGATATGAAAAAATGTTTAGGTTGGGTTTTACTATGAGGACTACCTTGTGAAAAAATATTTGTGGGATAATTTTAAGATCATTATCTAATTTAGAACATTGTATACCCAATGTCCAGAAACACTAAACTATTATGGTCCTTAGACATGTTCTAGTGTAATGTATAGAATATTAGTCTATAATGATGTAATATATATGTACTAAAATCATAGGTTGTTATAAGGAAGATAAAATAAAATATGTTGATTATGAGAGAAACTCCCTCAACCTGAGGTATCAGGACATTGAGGTGAAACTATGAATTCTTGAACGTGTAAATCTGGAACATTTTATGTTTCTAAAATAATAGATATTTACACTCAAGTTTTTATTAATATTAATGTATCCAAATGTACTCTTTTAAATGAAGAAAATATTTTTCAAATCATACCATGATCATTTTTAAAATAGATCAAAATTGAATGTAACCCATGGAATAATTTTTTTATGCCCAAATATTGATTTTCATGATTGTACATATTATAATTAAAAAATTGGAAAATTTCTTGTGGAGAAAAATGATAGAAAATTCAACACCATATCAGGGGTGAAAGTCAAAATATCTATAAAAATATCCGAATAGTTCTACTCAAAAACCATAAGTGATAAATTCTTTCAAAATTCTATTATCAAGTAAGAAAATAAGATTTATAAGATACTATTTTGTAAGTTGTAATTTTTAGAATAGGGCCACTAAATTTTGGAATATCATGTCAATTTATGAAGATCATAGAAGGACACAAGAAGTGGAGAAGAGATAAAGGATAAATAACACAAGTTATCGCAAATTAATTTGAAAAAATGTCAAGACATTATTGAGAATAAAACAGGTGAAGAGAATATTTGGGAAAATAGGTCACAAGAATAAAGTGGTGAAGGATGTCACATCAGTACAGTAATGATTCATCTGATATGTTATGAATGGATATAACATGGAACTTTAAAAGAAATTAATGTGGATATAAATTAAAGGAAGTTGGTTGATCTATAAAAGGGGATCTATTAAGAAGATTAATAAAAAAGAAGTATTGATTGAAGAAATTTGAGAAGAGGATATTATAGAGTTTCCATAGAAAAGAAACACAAAGTTGTCTAAAAATAAAATGAAAGATTGTGTGGAAGGTTCAAAAACGATTTTCATATTTATGATGAGTTTATAATAATTATTCTAACTTAGAAGTAAAATCTATAGGGTATTAATAAAAAAGTAAAGGAATGATTCACAGAGAGATCACTTTGTAAAAAGTTATACAAGGCCATTGCATGTAATGAAAAGGATGGAGAAAATAAAAAAATCCATTTTATCCAAATAAAGATAAAATTGGAAGAAAAAAGTATATTTCATTAAGATTTCTCCAAGAGTAAAATAGTTAAAGAATTAATGATCTTGGTTGAGTGAAAATTTTAAACCTTGTAGTTATTAATAAAGATAAATGAAGATTTCTCCCCATTCCCCTTTATTTTTTTCAATGTTAACATTGAGGTAATTGATGGAATGAAAAAAGTGGGTTTGAGAAGGTCTTGTATACAATTGATAGTAAATAAATATTTCCCATCATGGTGTATTATTATCTTTTTTAATAAATATTTACTAAGTTTCATCCCTTGAGGTGGTTCTAACATAAAATGAATGCTTCTAGATAAAAATTCATCAAATACATATTTTTTTAATTTCCCTTAAAATTGGAAAGCAATGTATGACAATCATTATTTTATCCATTTTTCATTATAAAATATATATTTATTAAGGAGAATTTTTTGGCTAATGAAAAAGTTGAGAAAAAATGGGAGTTACCTGATTTCAATGAAATAATTTTGATGGGTTTTTTGAGATCTGTGAATGGTATTTATTCTCTTATTTGATTTTTATAAAACCGTCCCCTAAATGAGAAAAAGATTATGGTATATGATATTTGGTATTTTGTTGATATCAATGATATAATTGTTTAAAGTACTCTTATTTTGAACACCAGGTTATCCCACAAAGACATAGAGTTTAGTAAATAAATGATCATTTCTAATAAAATTATGTGGTTCCACATTTCTCTCAATATTATGAAGTATGATATAATTATAGACATAAAGGAAGTGAAGATTTTATTTGGATGATAATATTATCCCATATATTCACATTTTATTTATTAAAAATAATTATGGAGATGAAAAGAGTTGAAGAACATATAATTACAAAGGGGATTAATGATGTTGCTGATAAATAAAAACTGGGAGATTGAAGAAACCATGTGTAGATTGAATTTTCTTTCAATGAATAAGGCTGGTATTATGAGAAGAAGATATCAATTTATACTATATTATTATATAATAAATGTATATGATTTTTCATAATAATTGTAAAAAGGAACTATTGGTCTCTTCTATGATGAATTTGGATGGATTGATTCAAGGAGGTATAAATTTATATGTGATAATTGACAACTTCGTCTACAAGATATTCAAGTGATGAATGGTTGATAGTGATGTCAAGAAAACATATCATTATGGGTATAATCCAACATGTAGAGTATATTTAAGTATTATGTTAATTATTTTAAATATATCTATCCAAAGGAAACATCATTCAAAGGAACTAAGAGATCAAGACATCTAAATTTAATGATAATTATGTTTTTTTCTGATGTTTTAAAGTGTTTAAGAAGACTCTAGGTTAGATTTAAGTAGTTGTAGTTTGAATTTAGTAAAATATAGGAAAATCGACATGACTAGATTCACATTATGGGATCCACATGTAATTGTATCCACATATGGTGATTCATGTAATGAAATCCACAACTAGGCCCAACATAATGGGATCCAAAACTAAGTCATTAATATAAGTGGATTTGGTGTATAAAGAACTATGTTAATAGATTTATCACAAAGTGTGCCACATATGGGGATCCATATATGGGTATCAAAAGTTGGAAATTCATGTAAGAGGATAACATATCATTACACGGTACTGAGAATTATAGAATTTATATTTTGATGACAGATTTAATTCATTCAATTCTTATGCCAATATTTATATAGATAAATATCATAATTACTAAAATATAATTATAAATCAATATATTGATAATGAATCATGTTGAATCTGAATTAAGATGGAGTATTTTCAAATAATAACCCCACATGTAATGTAGGATTTCCATGTAACAATGTATGAGCTCGGGCACACATGGATAAAGATTTCAAAGGAGTTTAATAAAATTCGTTTTTTGTTAGAATTATAGGAATTAATCATATGAGTCTTAAAGAGATAAAAAAATCAAACCATGAGCAATATCTGAAGAAGTTTAACATGATAATTAAAAATTGGAAAAAATCATCTAGTTTTATGAAATAATATCATATGTTTTTATATAATGAAAAGATTCCTAATAAGATTTGGAAATATAATATGAATAATAATATGAATATAAAAACCGGATTATAAGGGGATGAAATTTTATAACATGAGACTTCTAGTACAAAAAATACACATCTAATCTTAGAGAGAACTCAATATTGTATCAACAATAAGAACACATACTATATAAAGAAAGAGTGGGTGGAGAAGGAGGCCTATGATACAAATGTATCATAAAATTTGAACATTGAAAAAAAACAAGGTGAATATGCATGAAGACTAGTAGATAATATTCATTATGGTAGAAGACCAGTTTATAAGAATATTCCCAAAAAATAACAAGGGGAAGAGCATAGCCAAACCACCACTAAACTAGAAGACAGTGGGAGTAGAATACTTACATACTAGTTCATGGAAGATCAATTTAAGGATTGTACAAGGAGGTCAATATTGATCAAGAAGACTAGGTTGTGGGAGACTGCAATAAGTCTAGTGAGAATTTGGTGACCATGCATGATGTAGTATAAATACCCTTTAGTGGGATGCTATAGCCCTCAATGGGGATCCATGGAATGAATGTGTGAGACCATATTATGCAACAAC
This sequence comes from Viscum album, assembly GCA_963277665.1. NCBI lineage: Eukaryota > Viridiplantae > Streptophyta > Magnoliopsida > Santalales > Viscaceae > Viscum > Viscum album. The sequence continues at coordinate 173,176 of CAUJRU010000111.1, forward strand.
ATCCTGTTAAATAATGTAAGAATATATTATTTATGGACTAACCAAGAATATAAAGTAGTGGTCTATCATGGCCAATCCTTGTAAATCACTATGTTTGTTTTTTCTTTTATTTATTGAATAATATGGGAGAGGTTGAGATATATAATAAAAGGAAGAGTTTATGTAATCAATATAAGGGATTACATTAAAAACAAGTATTAGTACAAAAAGTGGTTTTTGATTCACCCCTCTTACTCTTCATCATCCAACCAAACATGGGCACCACACATGCAAAGGGGTTTAAAGAAATAATTTCAAAAAAAATAATATTTCATTATTTTTTTAAAAACCCACTAGAACCAACAATAACTCTAATTGATTACCATACTACTACTGATGGCAAGCCACTATGACTCGCATGATTTGTATTTCAACCCCCTCCCCATTTCTTCTGCCAAAAACCTCCTCTATTTTCCTTCCCTTTCAATACTAAATCCATTTTGGACTCCAATCCAATCATTTAATAATTTAAATAATCAAAAAAAAAAAAAATTCTCCCAAATGATGAGTTCATTACAACCAATGATTAATCCCATATCTATTGGTTTCCCTTATACATAAATTAATCCCTTGGTTTAGGTTTTATGAAAATTCGTCCAAAAATTTGAATATATAGAGTAAATTCATGGACAAAATTACCTATTTAAATAAATATAATATTTATTTAAAAATTCATAGTGACATAAAAATAAAAACAATCTCATATAACACGAAAATATCTTCAAAAATAAAAACCCCATTTTATAGACTCAATAGTGAAGTACGTTTTACAATTTGACACTACTTTCATGAGAAAATTTTAATTTTTCCATTTTCATTAAAAAAATAGTATTCTCATTCAAAGAATGTTGAGGTAATCAATAAAACCACTAGATGACCTAATGTAATAAATATGAATATCAATAAATCTAATGAAATTGAAAAAGTACCAAATATTTAGAATTAAATAATTAATTTATAAATAAAATTTAAAAACACCATTATTAATTCCTCCTGGTGACCATAACCACATTGAATTATTCAGACTTTTAATTATTCCTTTTTGAAACTCATCAAGGAACTATGAAATTATTATAAACACCAAAAAATATAATAAAATGATACATTCTGCCAAATTATTAGTATAGGATAAGCCATCTTTAAAAAAAATTGAATACTATATCCTACCCAATATTAAAACTTTTTATACATTAATGGAAAATAATACATAATCAAATATGTCATATTATCCACTTTTCACTACTAAAAGTATCATTTATGAAGTAAATACATACTCTATCATTTCAAATAAACAAGAGGGAATTATTATAAATGAAATTTATTGTTACAAAAGACTACTTTAAAATATTTTTAAATGATATGGGAAGCATACATTTAGATCATATTTTATCCCAAAATGTGAATTATAAAAATATTCCAGTAAAGTCCAAAATAAATTTTCCCAATAAACTATAAATGAATCATTATCCGAAATAGGGCATCATAATGATTTACCACATAAATAAACTTTCCTTAGAAACTAGGAATGAACCATCTTATTTCCATGGATAGTGTACATAATAGAATGAATTCTCACATAAAGACTCTCCCATGTTGACACATCGGTACCACCAATATTTAGTTAATCAAACATTTTTTTTTCACTTTCAATCAAAAGTATTACTCAAAGATTGAGCACACAAATCAACCACTAAAATAGTGACTAATGAAGTAAATGTATTAGTATATATATATATATATCATAAAAATCCATTATAATCTATCATGAAACTAATTCAAAACAACATCAACCTCATTACAAATCAAACATAACCTCATTTATGAATAACTCACTACCTCACTTCATAGATATCTACTTTTAAAACTAGATAAAATGGAATTTACTGATCTATAAAAAAACTACTACCAAGGAATAATTATAACAACCAGGACTCAATTATAGTAATTTAACATTATATTTTAATTAAACAATAAAACAATGATAATTATGGAAGATCATCTCTACAAGGTAAGTGGATCAAGTGAAATCCCTCTAAGATTGTTTACAAATTAAATGTGGATGAGTCGTTCATATAGGGTATTATGAGAGATGTATGAATTTTTTGTGATATTATTCGGTCTACGATCATAGGGTTGATTGAATTCTATAGAGATATACATTCAATTGTGGAAGACACTAGAGAGCTCTAAAGTGGTTTTGAATTATCCAAACTTTACAACATCATGATTTCAAAGGTGGAATCAGACTCTGAGATCATGGTTGGATTATATCTAAGAATGGTGACACTCCTTAGGATCATAACTATATATCTAGGAAATTAAAATTTATTCTTGACCATGGAACGAGGGTTTCATGATCTTTGATGGAGTTTAATTTTTATATAGACAACCTTTCTTGTAATGGTAGTTCTTTTGATAATCTTATTCTTTATTACAGCACCAGAGATCTTCCCCACGATTATAATGTTATTATCCATAAATATTAAATTATTCATCACCAGTATATATCTCCAGGAATATGTTTTTTCCTAATTTTTAATAAAAAGTTAATTTTGAGTGAGAGATCTTACATGGTAAGAATTATCCTATAATGAATTTTGTAAATTTTCAATTAGAAATAAGATTTTTGGATAAATTTAAAATGTAGTATTTAGATATTAATTCTTTTATTTAGAATAATTTATATTATATTATGTGTAATTAACATTTTTTATTATCAATTTGATATAAATAAAGAATAATACATTTATATGGAAAAAATGGATATTTTTCAAAAAAACTTTTTCGTTTAAAAAGACATATTGTCTATCCATTTTAAATAATTAATATAAATTTTAATGATGAATGATTTAAATGAAATTTATAGATTATATACATAGATATATTTATTTAAATCTATTTTATGATTATTACTATCCATATAGATAACATAAAATCTTATTATTCTAGAATTATATATTTCATGAAAGATCGATTTTTAACACATTTAGTAGGTTTATTTTAAAATTGATGTTTTGAAATTATATGAGATAAATCTGTTAAAATAGATTTTATATTTTAAATAAACTTAATTAATATTAGAAAATATGGTCAAATAACTTTTAAGACATAAGTAATAGTAAAAATATTAAAAATTAATTACCCCAGTTAAGGTTAAAATAGGTTTAACAGGGTATTAAAACAAAAGATAACGGTAGTTTTTATAATTAAACATATCCAACTAATTTTTATATCCTTATTAAAGCCTTATTCTATAATATATTATAAATATAAAATCCTTTTGAATCATGTTTATTTCGTATAATTTTATCATTTTGTATTGTTCTGGGAAATTTACATGTGGTTTCTAAGAATGTATTTTCCCCCACTTATAAATGCGCACCTCATCCCCTCAATTATAAAAAATATATAAAGGTATTTAATTTTACAGATACCTAAAACATATATCCTAAATATACTTATCCACATTATATAGGTTATGCTTCTCCTAAAATACCAACTTTATGGTCCTAATAGTAGATCTTAATGATGTTCTTCTAAGAAAATGTAATTGTCTTCACTAAGATATTTATTATTACTTATTATTTTATCACCTTAAATTTTGTCTTAAAATTTACAATATGATAATGCAAATATATTCCATATATTGAGATGTTATTATGTTGTTGTAAAAATATTTATCCATATCTTTCTCCATCAAATGGGAATCAAATTTATTGCTCATGACTATGGTGTACTATCACCTCGCAAACCAATGTAATTTCTTTTCCATCACCAAATCACATGGATAGTCATAATAATGAAAATAATTAATATATATGATAAATATTAATTTTTTTTAATAATTTATTATTATTATATCAACCAATTAATTTCCCTTTCACTTATTAATGGAAAGATATCATCGCTCATGCATAACACATCTTACCAACTCTATAAAGAGATGCAATTCATTTTCAACACAAAACATTAGGTAATGGTTATAAAAATGTACCAAATGAGTAAATATTATTTTAATAACATTAATATAATTTTTTTTATTATTCAAATATATCTATTACATAAGATCCATGACTTGTATAACAGCCATGCATGATAAAACAAAGTTCTTAACACCCTAAACAAGGGGGAAATGAAATATTATTAACGAATGGATGATATAATGTTATAAAAGGATAATATATTATAATATTAATATTAATATGGTTATAATATAAATTAATAACATTTTTCAAATCACTATATAATAGTTTGAATCATGTTCAACTATATAGAATCTTGATGTTAGAGATTTTGTCTTAACTCCCATTCAGTTGAGACATATTTTTTATTATTAACTTATTCACATTTATATGGGGTATATGCTACCCGTTTGATGTATTTAACATAAATTACTATTTATTAATTATGATTAATGTTTTCAATAAAATTATATTCTTTCAATGGGATAAAATTTAAAAGTTACTAAAGAGGTAAGAATCTATTTTATAATCTCAACTTCTTTTGGGATCTCTTTTATTTTGGATGAATGAATATTATAATTTAACCTATATAAGAATTATTATTTTTATTATATACGATATATTTATGTATTTTATATAATTTATTCTAATTTTTCCTCTCTTTGGTACTTAAATCACGAAAATAAAATATTTAAGGAAAAAATAATTTTTTTTATCTTTTAATCAAATATATATTTCTTCCATATCCATTGGTTTAAAATTATTTTTAGAAAAATGCTTTAATTTACTCAGATGATTTATTACGAACATTTAATTTTATCCATGACTTTAAAAAAAGAGATTAAATGGAATCATACTAGTTTATTCTAAAAGGTACAATTTTTTTACTTTCTTTACAAAAAGTAAATAGGAATTTTGTTTATGTATTTGGTGATAACAGATTTCCAATTCATCATAACCATTTTACAAAATTTAACTTCTTATACAAGATTTTTAATTTTTTTCAAAGAAAAATATTTTTGAAATTTTATTTTAATATTTTACTTCCATTTCATTTATTCTTCCTAATGGCATGATTTTATTACAATAACTATATTCTCAGTGAACTTACGGTCACATATGATCTCTTATTAATGATATATTCATTTTCATCTATTGAAACAATATCTTTATTAGGATCATTAAAAAATAAATTTCCCTTAAATACCCATATTATTTATCCTGGATATAATTATTTCAAAAACTAAAAAACATTTCTACATAGTATGTTTTACATTGAATGTTATTTGATTGACTGGGAAATATTAATATTTTATATTCTCTATTCATTGAGGATATATATTGATAAAGAATATTGTTCCTTATTTAAATTTATCATTAGATATATGAGGAATCTATTGGAATCATAGTTATGGGTAGGACCCATAATTATATATCCCCTCGATGCATCGATAGGTATCCTGAGACAAATTAGTTTAGCAAATTAATTTTTTTCACTATTGGTTTTAAACAATATTAGCGTAAGATATTGATGGTCTAGATATCATGATTTCTATGATAATGACGTCCAACATTACGAATTTACATCATTGAGAATTATTTTATTGTTATCAATGATATTAATTAATTTATGTTATCCATGGATGAATTCCATGCTCAGTTTATTAATCAAATAGATTGTACTTTTAGTTATTTACCTTTCTATATTTATTATTCTAGTTTACATTATGATAGCATCTATTGTACATAATAGTTACTGAATATTATATCTCAGCATTATTTTGTTTTCCTTCCCCAGGATATAAAGATAAATAATTTTAATGAGTTTTAAGGAAGCCCAGTATTATTTTCGTTTCATTTTATATTATATTCTTGATGTCAAGTGGGTATCATGTATGTATCTAGTTATCCAACACTACTAAACTAATCTGTCAAATGGGATTAGAACATTTGTATATATGATAATGTAATAATGTAGAAACTGGATACGGGTTACAATATTTGGGTTTACTATAGTCGGTATTATAGTAATTTTAGTGGAATACTTGGGAACTAGATTTAGGAAAACATGGATTAGGGAACATAACCCTATGATAAACATTAAAGATATATCAAATTGATGAACACAAAACTAAAAAATTGGAAATGTATAGATTTTGTATTTTTTTCCAAGTAATAAATAAATGTTAGTATAAAAAAGGTGGTCTTGGTTCTAGAATAGTTGAACCTAGGGGTACTGACTCTGAAAAGGGCACATTGGTATTTGACTCGATCATTACTTAGGATATGAAAATAGGTCTTATTGTTCACATACATGGCACTATCATGGGATATAATAAGAATAATTCAAATTTTATTTATACACCATTATTAATTATTCGAAAATATTTTTATTATTTAAAAATATTTACAAATAAAAAAAGTATTAGATCGTATGATTATCAATACATATATTTTTCATTTATGTAAAGTGCTATAAGAAATTCAGAATCACGTGTTTTGATTCAGAATTTCATTAGATAACCCATTATATTACATTTTTTAGAAATCATACCTAGAAGAATAATGGTATTATCACATGTGTTCAATATAGATATTTTCCAACAAAGAAATCTAATACAACTGGTACTATAACTGAGCATATCGTGGCTTTATTAGGGTAGTATAATCAGGTTAGGAAAATTTACCTTTCCTGAATGGAGAAACATTTTGTTCCATAGTGTGATTATCCTATATTGGATCTCTTAATTAGATAGAATCCAAAATCATTTTTCTAGAGTAATAATCAATTTTTAATGGAGCCCTAGATTATGTCCCTTGAAAAGATATTGTTGGCCTTATGATATGAGGAATAAGAAAAGGTTATACTTTCAATATATTGTCTCATAGATAATGCAGATAAATGATATTAATTTATCTAGAATAATAAGGAGGAATAATAAATAAAACACATGTAATATATATCTTTTTAAGATCCTTTCGTTGAAAAACAGTCCCCTTAGGATAAATAGACTTAAATATAGAGAAACATCCTCAACTTAAATAAAAACAAGGAAGAATATATTTTGGAGTATTAGGATACCTTTGCAATACCATCCATGTATTCTATGGATTAAATTTGAATACCAAATTCAATATCAAAATTGTTTAAGGTATTAATCCATGTATCCTATGGGAATAGGTTTATAAAACATCTTCATTATATGATGAAATAGTTTTTTGTGCCATAATAACAGAGAAGGAATTTTCTAGATCCAATATATTAAACAGAATTTAATAGAATAATGGGTCCTTTAAAATAATTAAAAATGGAATTAATAATAGAATAATAAGAAAATGAATCAATTAACATCATGTGAAAATCGTATGAAGAAACATCTTGGAAAATATTTTAAGTGAATGGTAGTTTTCTACAAGTGTAGTGATATGGGTCATATAGATAAAGAATAAAAGGGGGAGAGAAAATTCAATGATATCCAATGAATCAATTGTTACTAAATTGGTCATTATTCACACCAATTATACAACCATCATGTGAACATAAATCAAAATAGTTTGAGGGAAGAAGTCTAAGAATATGTGATTACTACAGCATAGGTGGATGTTCACAAGGATTTTGTGGTAGGTACGTTTATAATATTTTTAAATTTATCAAATTATTTTTTTGATTTTGGATCTTCATAATCTTTTATATATTATACATTTTCAATGAAAATTATATATTTCACTTTCACCTTATGAAGGTATTTGATTGTCAAAACCCTTAGTGGAAATATCACTATGCTAAGAATGCATCAGGAGGTTCCAATTCTGACACCAAAACATTATCTATTTTCCAAATTTACTATCATCCCTATTTTTTACATCAATATAATCTTTAATGTGGACAAATTTTCAATATATGATTCGTAAAATATATTTGAAAGAGAAAGAAATTATGATTCGTGAAGAATACAAAGAACAATATTTGGATAGAATAGGTAACCATCAAATTGATAATGTACTTCTTGCATTGGAATACCTTGATTTCTTTTTTATGGATTGCCTAGAAATACACCTCGGCATTATGTTATGTTTTCCATTTATATAATCCTAGATTAAATATATATATTAAACACTCCCTCTATAATGACTACTGTAGAGTATGTGGATTTGAAGAAATAACTAGAGGAGTAGTGTGATAAGGGACCTAGTGTTTCACCTTTGGGGGCCCCTATTATTTTGGTTAAGAAGAATGATAGATCAATGATTTTTTGCATCTATTATAAGGAAACCAATTCCTTTATGATAAAGAACAAGTATCCACTTCCTTGTGTTGGGGAGTTATTTGATCAACAACACAAAGATATATAGTTATTAAGGATTTACATTAATTTTGGGTATCATAAATTTAATGTAAATAAGGAATTAATTTTGAATATATAATTTTATATGAGGTATAGACATTATGAGTTTACGAAAAATATATTTGGATTGATTAATTCACCATTAGTTTTTATGAATCTAATGAGTATAGTATTCAAGTAATATATTTTTAATATCAGTATGGTATTCATTAATGATATATTGGTATATTCTAAGATCTATGAAGACTATTATAATCAATTGGGGATAATTATTAAGAATCATAGAATAAAATAATTAATGGGTAAATTTAACAATTATAAATTTTTTCTTCATAAATTTTATTATCATGGCTATATAATCTCATAGGACTGAATTTTTGTTGATAATTTGGTGAAAATAGAACTAAAATAATAAAATACACCAACGAATGTAACTGAGGTACATATTTTCATATGCTTGGCAGGTTATTATTTGTGATTTTTTCAAAATGTTGATCGATTGGACAACACATTAACGAGGATTTCATGTATAATAGTTATGTTCATATGGGAAAAGGAATGTGAGTAATGGATTGATCAATTGAATAGGACTTTGATCAATGATCAAATTTTAACTAAACCATTAGGAATGGATGGGTTTTTGATACACAATAGTGCATATAATAAGGGAATTGGTTGTGTCTTCATACAAAATTATAAATTTATTGTACATTCATCAATTCAGTTAAAGGTTTGTGAATAAAATTATCTAACACAAGACCTTCAGACTCCAACTATGATTTTTTCGTTGAATATATTGATATGTTATATCTATGGTGAAATATGTGAAATGTATAAATACGATAATAGAATAAAATACATATTATCATATAAATAGATCAAAATGAGGAAAATTATATGTATCAAGATACTCAAGGATTATGATAGATCATTACACTACCACCTGGATAATGAAAATAAGGTAGAATATGTTTTGAGAAGAAAAAAGATTGTAGTCCTGAAAAAATGAGGATTGTGAAGGATCCTATATTCATGGATCAAGTAAACATTTATATGTAAATTATTATGTTAGGGGGAATCGATTCTTTTTATAATGCTTTTGAAACCATATTTAATGGAAAAGGCAAAAAATTTCGAATCTAATGATAATAATTTTCAGAAGAAAATGAAGGTCATGAATGATGGAAAAATTGAAGACTTAATTTTTGGAGATAGATTTTGGAAATGTAGAAGGATACTATCTGTTATAGATCTACATAACAGAAAAGAAATTTTTTGGATGATTCTCACAGCTCAAAAATTTATATACCCATTGGTAGCACAAAGATATATAAAGATATGATTGTAATTTTTTTGTGGGATATTATAATGTGGAAAATTTATAATTATGTATCAAGATGCTTTTTTTCTTAATAGTTGAAGGTGGAGACATTGTATCCTAGAATATTCATGAAACCGCTTCCTATTAATATGTGTAAATGGTGTGATATTACTATGGAATTTTTCATTTTACTACCAATGACTCCTAGAAAGAGTGATGTAATATGGTTTATTGTTATTTATCCAAACAAATTTGCACATTTACTCATCATAAAAAAGATTTACCTATTTATCACCTTGAATGGATCTCTCTTAATGATGTTTTAATAATTAATGTACCAAATCATTCAATTGGGTCTAATCATGATCCATAATTTAAATCAAAATTATAGAAGATTCATCAGATGGATCGTGATACTGAGCTTTAATTTAGAATCTTATACTGTCCTCAAACTAATATACAATCATAAAGGACCACTAAACCGTTGGAGGACTTGTTTAATTCATGATCACTTGACTTTCAAGGTATGTATGTTCATTATTTACCTCTTCTATATTTTACCTATAACAATACTTTCTATTAAAGTATTCAAATTGAAACTTCTGAATAATTATATGAAAATATATGTCATACTCCAACTTGTTAGGATGATGTTGGTGAAATGAAAATATATAACTATAACATGTTAAGGTGAAAATGAAAAATTTATAGATTATTCAGTCTCATATAAATGTATCTCAAATTAGGGAAAACATTATATTGATAACCAAATGAATTATTTTTAATTTCAAGGGGGGTATTACATTTTCTCTAATGTTTATCCATAGAAGGGTTTCATAAGGTTTGGTAAGATGGAAAAAATGAGCACCAAGTTTATCAGACCCTTTGAAATTTTAGAAAGGATCGGTGTTCTACCTAATTGATTGGAAATATTACCAATAATATCTAAATTATATGATTTGTTCCATATTTCATTATTATTGTAGTATATTCCAGACCAAACGCATGTGCTCACTTATATATAAATAGAACAAGAACATGATCTATCTTACTACGAAGATCCCATAGTGATTTATTAAAATAGAGAGAAATTATTTATGAATAAAATGACTATATTGGTAGTGTTACTTTTGGTAAATCAAAAAATAGAGGAAGAAACATGGGGACCAAAGGATGTTATGATGAATAACCACGCTCATTTTTTAGAAGTTAACATCCATGAAATTTTTAAGGGTGAAATCTTTATAGGATGGAAAAATGTAACACTCGAGACTCAATCATAGTAAGTAAACAATATATTTTTATAAAACTATAATAAAATTAAAATTTTAATATTTTAGGTCACAAATATTCTAATTTGATATAATGAATATTTATTTTGAACCAACATAGTCAAAATTATCCTAGAATGATTTTTTGGAATTTCCCCTTAAAAAATTGATTCTATGAATAATTGCAAATTTAGTATTTAAATATTTTTAATTTTATATATAATAATTTAATATAATATATTTAATTAATAATTAATTTTCTATCAATATGATATAAGTAAAAAAACAAAAGCATTTGGAGGTAAAATGTGGATGTTTTTCAAAAAATTGTTTTTCCTAAAAAAGGAATAACATCTATCTATTTTAAATCATTAAAATAAAATTTAACAATGAATGATTTAATGTAAATTAGTATATTATATATTTAAGTATATTTATTTATTTCTATTTAATTATTTTTACTACTCATATATTTAATACAATATCAACTTTTTCATAAAAAATATGTTTCTGGAAATCTGTTTTTCGACAAATTTTGTGGGTTTTCTTTTAAATTAAATTGTTTTCATTATATGATTTTTATTTTTTAAAATTTATTCCATAATTTTAATCATAGTAAAATATATTAGGGAATAATTTCATCTTAATTTTTTGTTTATAATGAATAGTAGTTAATGTTAAACGAGTTTACAATGGATTAAACGAAAAAATTAAGGTATTATTGCAAATTAAACTTATCAAAATACTATTATAGATCCATATTTTGAGCTTATACTATCCAAAATTCATATATAAGTTCATTTGACAGTAATTTTATTAGTATTTACATTATATTTTGGTATTAGTTATGGAAATTACCAAGTGATTTTCAAGAAGGACCCCTAGCCCACTTAGAAATTGACACCTAATCACATCACTTATTCACACATATCAATCCATTTAGCATAAATAAAAACTAAAAATTCATATAATAATATTTATTAGATAAATTGTTGATGTTTTTTACATCCCAAAATAACAACCCTTGGGTCTTTAAGATGACATCCAAAGGTGGTTCTTATAAGGAAAAGTAATTGTCTTCCCTAAGCTCTTTCTTTTATACTTTTTATTTTACCAAATTCATTTATGTATTAACAATATCTACATAATAACATCATTATATATCATATAATTATATTTTAATATTCTTATGGAATAATATTTATCCATATCCTTCTTTATCAAATGGAAAACATACCATCCCTCGTGTGTACAACAAAATACCACCACACTAGTAGATGTAATTTTTTTCTATCAATGAATCACATGGATAGTCATAATAAAAGAATTAATGGATATATATGGTAAATATGACATTATATTAATTATATAAAATTAAAATATCATCCACTTACATACCCTATCACCCATTAATGGAACATTGTCGTCGCTCAAGATTTTGTATAGCCTATTGTCTCCACAAAGCAATGTGATTTATTTTCCATGTAAAAAATTTTATAATGGTCACAAAAAATTTATATAATGATTAAATATGACATTTATAATATTAATTCAATTATAGATACTATGTAACAATATCTCATACACAAAAACCAAAACCTTCATGATAATCAGACATGTGAAAACAAGGCAGTTAAGACCCAAAACAATGGTACAAATGTAATATTTTTAATGAATGGGTTATTATGTGTTATAAAAGGATTATATATCATATTATAATCATTAATATGATTCTATTACAAATTAAAAAAATTTACAATACTATTAAAAAGTATGTTATTTCACATTTAACAAAAGGGAAGCATGAGGTAATGGATTTTCTCTCAATTTCCCTTACATTGAGTCAAAATTATTATTATTAACCAATTCACTTTTATGTGGTGTAAGTAATTACCCTTTAATTTAATTAACTTGAATAATTATTTATTCATTAATACTAATTTTTTCAATTCAATTAAATTATTTTAAAGGGTTGCAATTTAAATGTTACCAAAGTGGTAGGAATCTAATTTACAATATCACATTATTTTTGGACTACTTTTTTTCATTTATGGAATGTTATAATTTATCCTTGATAATATCCAATCATTTACTTATCCACTAGATATTTAAGTATTTTTCATATTTTATTCCAAATTTTATTATATTTTTAACTTGAATCAAGCAAATAATATTAGAAACGATAAAACACTTTTATTTCTCTTTTAATTAGATATATTTTTCTTCCTTGACTATGTTTTTTAAAATTGATTTAAAAATATACTTTTATTTACAAAAAAATGATTTATTTTGGATATTCTTTATTTATCTTTGAATTTTAAAAAGTTTTTTAAAAGAATATATCTAATGTATATTCAATGGAATTATTTTTATTTTCAGTATAAAAATTCAAAAGGATATTTTTTAACATATATGATGATAATAGACATCCCTACCACTTTAACCATTTTACAAAATTTAAATTATTCTAAAAAATTTCATTTATTTTACAAATAAAATTGTTTAATGAAATATTATATAAATTATTCACTTTCATTCCCTTTTATTCATCCAAATAACATGATTTTTTTTATAAACCTTCATTTCATGTGAAACATTGGTCATCTATTTACCCCTATAATTTTTTTTCATTATCTTCTATTGAAAAATTCACTTACTATTGATCAATATAAATTACTATTCTCTTAAATAACATTATTTTTTATCATAGATATTTCTATTTTATAAAACGTATACCATTTCTAAAATTGGTGTTTTACTTTGAATGTTATCATATTGATTGGAAAAACAATGATTGTACATATTCATTATTCTATGTAGATATTTATTGATAAGTCATATTATTCATGAATTAAATTAATCATTAGATATATGACGAATGCACTTTACATTCAGTTATGTGTTGGGATCATAATTATATATCCCCAGGTTGCATCAATGGGTTTCATGAGAAAAATGAGCTTGTTAATTTTAATGTGTTTTTACCAATATTATTAATGATTCTTGTCATAAGGTAATCACATTATTGATATCATGGTGTCTGAGATAATTCCATAAAATATTAATCATTTCTTATATTTAGAATTCATATATAACAATCATGAGATTAATGTATTAATATTATGTATAGTTGCATTTCTTTCTTAAGTTATTGATTAAATAGTATTTTTTCGGTAATTTAACTTTCACTTTTTTTAATGGTTGGGGCTCAGGCCATATTTTTATTATTAAAAAAAGTCCTCTTTTCACTAAATAGGGGGAGACACATTACATATCCCAAAGGCCCAAGGCCATTTTGCCTAAATACAAGGCTTGAAAACCATATTTTTGGCCAAAAGGGTCTTTTGTGAAAAGTACATATTATAGTACCTCCACCGCTATTGTACCTGCTATAGTGTATCTTCCACTAAATTTCCACTACTACAAGATTTCTACCGCTATTACAATACCATCGCTGCTTTAGTTTCTCCACTGTTATGGTTCCCTGCTATAGTACCTGAATTTGTTTCTCTTCCCGGATATGATCTTAGGACTTTTTGATGGCATGTAAAATCCAGTATCACATAGGTACAGGCTCGTTGGCATTTTACTTTCCATATTTATTATATATTATATACTCATGACAACATCAATTTTATGTAATGCTTATTGAAAATTTGATCTTATTATAATATTTTCCTTCCCCCAAGATATGAACATGAATTCCTTGAATGAGTTTCAAGGATTATAATAAATTGGTTTTGTTATATTATATTTTCTATCCCCAATGTAAACATGGCATCATGTATGGGTCTAAATCTCCAGGACTAATAAATTTATCAGTCCTTTTAGATTAGAACACTTGTATTTTTGCCAATGTAATAATATAGAATGTGGCTCTGGGTTATTAGAGTTGGGGAATTTATAACAATTATGACCACATAGATGGTAGGTGATTAGTGCATTATAATAATACATTATCATTCTCAAAACCAAAATATCATTTAATTTTTAGTTATAGATTCACACCCTTCGAAATTTCTCTACCCTAAAATGTGTGATAATTTGTCAACAATTTCTCCCAAGCCGTCTAAATCTATCCACTTATCTGTGGTAAAAGAGAATCAGAATCCCTTCCATTATGAATAAACCTATATATTTCTCAACAAAAACTTCTACTATTACAAAAGAAACATCTGCAAATTCTTCCAAATATATCACAACACAACTCAACTATAAAAAATCTTAGTATAGTCTTAATATCTAGAATAGGGGATAATTGAGTAAGAAAAACTCAATAACACATGATCACATGAAAATTTAACCTTATACTTGAGTAAACTAGAGACTATTATAATTTATAAATGGTCAATCATCATATCTATTCATATTTAAAGAATCACATAAAACACTCATCCAAGATACAACTTTAAAGGTATATCCTTTTAAGGGATTAAAGATCTATAATATACAATTACTGTGAACAAAATGAACAAATATGGGTAATAAATTAAGTAGATCACTTTATATTTATAGTATTTATTCATAGTACTTTTAAATAGTTCTAAATTTTATATAATGTGATTAGTAAATAACCATAATTATTTACATTGAATGTTTTATCAATAACTATTTAACATCAATAAATAAATTCTCATTACATGGATTGTAACATAAGATAGTAATAATAATTTACCTATTATTCATCCAAATTAATAATTTTATAACCAAATACATATAGAAAATACTCATAATACATTTAATATCAATAAATAAAATGAATATTACTCTGATTTTACAATTAATTTTGGTTTTTAAAACATTCACATCATATATTCATGCCTTTCCATTTCACAGACCATTGATTCCACAATAATAATATTATTTTGTGTCACTATAAAATCATTAAACAAAATAGTAGTTTATTTCATTTATTCATGATTTCATCAATAATCGCATATTGTCTCGATCATGTTATTATATTTATTGCATCAATGTTATGTAATGGAGATCTTGTATATAATAATCACACTTCTACCTCTTTCAGACTCTATAAAAATGGATCGTACTCTATCATATATCCATACCACCACATATAAAGTAGATTGTTTGGAATATATACAACTAGATAAGATCAATCTAGTCTCAAACCTAGAATAAAACATGTCAAATACAATGTATCACTAACATGACTTAACAAATTACATATCCCTACTATATCTATTTATCCTCCACTATATCCCATTAGTCACAATAATAAACTAGTATATAATAAGGATTCTTTAAAATAACTCCTCATTAGTTAACTATAATAACTCAAGTCTCAATATTCTATATTAGAGCCATGTTTAACTACAAATTCAAATATTTAATATTTCTATTATACCAATGAAATAACTATTATATTATCAATATACACCCCTAAAGAGATTATATTTTTTAAATATCTTATTTTGACATATCAAATAAAAATAAATATATAATATAATAGTTCAACTAAAAACTAAAAGATCATATCAAAAAAATGAGTTATTAAAAGAAAAATCTCTCATATTCTCAAAGAAACTAGTTTATTCACAACATATCTAAAATTATTTAACTATTATGATCTTTTTAATAAAAAATAATCGTCATAGGAAAACTTATATACTATAAACAAATCTAAAATTATAAGAATATGTTCACCATGTTAACATCCCCTTTAGAAAAATTCACTCATCAATTAACTATAAATAAATTGATCATAGAAAACAAATTCATTATTTTATATTCTATCACCAATGAAAAAATCCATTTAAACCATATCAAACTACACCCTATTATATATCATCAGACTAACTTATTCACCTAGGTTAAACAATGATACTAAAATCTAAAATAGAATATAAAAATCATAATTCATTTCAACCCTTGTAAAATATTATACATTTAAAATGATCACATGTGTGGTTTTCTTACAATAATATCCTAAAATAATGATAATTACATGATTATAAATAGGTTAATTCTGTATAGGAAAAACATAGTGGTATAAACTCACAATTTTATATAAAATTAGATCAAAACATAACATATATCATATATAAAAAATTTTAAATTTCAATCAATCTACTGGAAGTAATGGATATAAATTTAGAAGGTATGGAATAATTTCTATTTTTGTTTATAATAAATAAATAATTATCATGTAATAACATTAATATATGAGATTATTTTGGTGAATTCCAAAAGTAATAGTCTCTAAAATCACATGATAGTTACACTCTAACAACTTATTTGATATATTAACCTCATCTGTTTATGCCAATATCAATGTCATATAATGTACCATTCCAACCTATATGAACACTATCCACTATCATTAGTAAAAAATACATATCTACATATGTTTAAAAATTTCTTAAAAACATTAAATATCAATATCATAACATATAATGTGAATATTGATTGATCTCCCATTATTTGTACTAATAAAACAGATTCCCAAAATCATTCAAATTAATCACAAGCACAAAATCATGGAGTGAATATTCCATAAAATAACTATCCTATCTATAACCCAAAACTAGTTTTTTATGTTCTTCAGTTATTTTATAGAGTATATTAGTCCTTATACAAGAAAAAATGTGTTTTAGTTCCCTACAATCAGATTTTTTTGTCTGACATGAATGAACTCTAATAACTATGAATTTGTTCCTTAGTTTCCCAAAAAATTACTATCTCTTCCTAAATAAAATTTCAACCAAATATTGTAATGCCAATTTATTAGGTAATAAAATTCCAATAAGTGAACTCCCCAACCCAACCTATAATGGGCCAGGTAATAGAGTCTAGTGGTGTTTTATCGAAAAAAAATAATTAGAGAAGTTACTAAAAATAAAATATTCTTCCTTCTAAAATGTATCATATTTCACCACATAATAAATAAATAAATAATGTAATATATATCATTAATATATAAATAACATCATCATAATACAATATAAGGTTACTAAATAAATCTATAGGTAAAAATAAAATAATAAAATAGATTTAGTGAAACATAAAATTGTACAGAAAAACCCATTGAGTTCATACTAATAAAGAATGTAATCCATCAGAAACTACATCTGTTTTTCTATCATAAATTTTTTAGTACATATCATAATGTCTTCTACTTATATTTATGAACGTAACATAATAAATTTTCATGTATGTATGTAAGGGTGATTAACAATTCTCAACATAATTTTTTCCAAGTACTATGATTTCTCCCATAAACCATTAGAGCCTACATACACTATAAATATATATTGTGTACTTAAAATCAAATGCCTCAACAAAAAAAATATTAAATCACGTCAAATTAATGATTTGTTTCATATCATGAATTCCCATATATTTTCTCAGTCATAATTAATAAATAACAACATATTTTTATAAATATACGTGAAATATTCTTAATATCATAATCTCCTCTGAGTAGAGGCCTCTAGGACCTAGATTCTCATCCCATTAATAAATTTGACCCTCGGTTTACCGATGAAGGGTAATCCACATAGAACCTTAGCCTTATCGAGAATCCCCATACATCTTCATTGATGAATGTTAGAAATCATCCACCCTAAATGATAATAATATATACCAAAAATAATTGATATAATATAATAAAAGGATATAAAATCATACATCATATAATTAATTCCACATCCAATGAATCAACTATGAAAAAATGAAATATTATACTATAGTGAAACCTATATGGATAGTTTTCTTCAGACCTAGTGTTGTGTGTGAGACAGAGAAAATACTTAGCATATCATTTTCCACCTTGATCCTAGCACTGAGTGAGTGGAATAGTGAAACAAATGGGTGATTCATCACCTAAATCAAATCCCTGATAATGGATGAGAATATGAGTATATAACTAGGTATATCATCAATGGTCTCTATCCCATGGATTAGGGTGGTAATGTGAATAGTTAAGCATAAATGTCATTTTTTTTCTTCATCTAATGGAGGTTAATTAGAAGGGAGAAAAATTCTCAAAAGTAACATCACTATTAATATAATTTAATCGCACGTTTGTATCATACATAAAAAATAATTTAATTAAATAAAATAGATTTCCTACCCATGAAAAAATTATCAATATAATAAAAATTCCATATAATAATACTAATGTTTTCTGAACATCCTTTAAAATTTATTTATTCTAGACATATCAATTTTCAGTGTGTGGATTATGTTACCCTTAGATTTATTCTAGTCAAACCAAATCAGTATAATAATACTTTCAACTTTTACATCATAAAATTATATCCATAACATCGTATTCTTTTCTATAATAAGGCCATGAGAATCTAATGTCATCACTAGATCATATCTATATTTTCAAAAATAACATTAATGGTTTTATTTTATATTCAACATCATTAATCCACATTATCTATAAAAAAAGTGGACATTGTTTATAAGAAATTATAATAGCACATTTCATCATAAGAATTCATCAACATACTTTAGAATTACAAATTATTCACATTATTCATAAAAATTCGATATTATCTATCAAAAATAAAAATCATGATATTTTTATTATAATATATTTATTATTTATTCATATAAAATAAATAAACTATGAAATTCATAAGATGTATAAAACACATGCTCCTACAATTATCTATGAACTCATAAATTATTCACCATGTATTATTTAATTATTGACGTCATTATCATAAGTAATTTAGGTTCTCCTTGAGATATTCATATCATTGTGGTATTAGAATTACCTATTTCAAGTGATTAATAATGATTCTAGGTAGTATAAGACTTAAAAATATCTATAGGTAATATCATTAATAATTCAATAAATAATTTCATTATTTTCCATAAATAATCAATCAAACCATAAAAAATAAAAAGCATCTCACCATGTGGATAAAACATTTAAACCACAGAGAGTTCACATCACTAATAGTAATATTTTATTAAAAGTTGGCATCTGAAAAAATTAAATGAGATCAAATGTCTAATTAAACATGAATTAGTAAAATTAGGAATCTAAAATTCACCAAAATAACCCAAATAAGGTTGCATTATGTCATAAGGTTGAAATGAGTCTAATATAATTTTCTTTATTGAAACATGCCTCTCATCAGGACCATATAGCTATTTGTCAATAAGGGGGTTCCACATAGCCCACACATGCACTCCAAACATGTTATTCATGAATATCTCACACCTACTATAATAATTTTTTCTTCCACCATATAAATCATAATATCCATAGATTAAATGGATCTCATTCATGTAGCATGAACCAAAATAACTCCACCATGTAATATCCAATTAATTGTCATGTCACGCAAATCGAAAGACTGCACACTATTTTGGTGGTTCTATACCCTACATATACTATATCAAATAAATAGGGTTACATGGCCTATCATCTAAAATTTAATCTATATCAAGAATACACCACCATGAATCACGAATCACCACCTACAATAATTTTTTAGATAGAGATAAGGTGTCCAAACAACCCTAAAATTTCATAGAATGTTCACCTCATCATGAGGACTATAGAAATATATTTTAATTTAAAAATAATAATTAATCAGATGAAATAATAGAGAGAATTTTTAACATAATGAAACTTATCTCATTAATATCATTCAGTCTACACATTAGATTATTTCATTCATGGTATTGTTAAAAGAATTCACATAGATCTAAATAGTTATATATCACAACCATTATGAATCTACACACTTGAATTTATTATCACTATTATTTCAAAAATGAAAAATAAAATTATCTCTGAATTATATCTAAGATGATAATTTAGAGTTTTAAAATTTTATTAAAATATAATAAACTCAAGAAAGTGAATCAAAATTTGTAAACTAATAATCATTAGTTTTATTTTTAGGCTTTACCATTTTTTATAAAATTTCAGAACTATCGAACAACTCTAAAAAAACTACATTCATAGATTGAATAACTATCATTATCATTACATAATTTCATTCATTATTAAATATTTATAATTGGTTGATTATATATTTTAACTAAAAAAATAGAGAAAAATATAAAATATTGGATCACAAGGCCCTTAATTTTCACATAAAAGATTTTAGACCAAAGAATTATATTGTTCACTAATGGATTTCTAAGCTTTTTGGGCTACCATCATATAAAGTGGTTGCCTTTATCTAGAGAGTAATATATATGTTTTGGGTATATGTCAACTCCTTTAAAAATATAAATATATAATGTAACTTTTAGGATAAAATTTACATATTAAATAAATTTAATATTTATTTAAAAATTATAAATGTGATTAAAATAATAAGAATGCTTGAATTAACACCAAAATTTAATCTAAAATAAAACCCCTTGTTCTAGACTGAACAGAAAAATACCTTTCACACATAGTTAATGTTAAAATAAATAAAAAAATTCTTTTTCAATCCAAAATTAGTTATTTTCCATCAAAACATACCATGGTTAAAAAAACAATAATATCTATTTTAAAAAAAATTATAATCAACGGATCCATTGAAACTAAAAATGTTTCAAATAACGAGTATAATAATTTTTTCTTGAATTAAAGATAATTACAACATTCAAAGTTACTATTAGTGTCCAAAACCACATGATATTTCTCTAATTTTTATAATAATTATTTAAAAAGTAATAAGAATCTATTTAATATATAGTTAATAAAGAATAAGACAAATTAATCCTAATAAAATCTAAATCGGATCCAAATTTTGAGTATAGAGTAATTCATTATCAGGAGGAAAGAATACTATATAAGTATTCCTTTCCATTTAGAATTTGAACCACCAATTATTTTCATCATTTCACTTCATTCATCCAGGATCATGGTAAATTTTTTTAGTGTTTTTTGGCTCTAGTTTTCTTTTTATTTTTTAGTTTATCTATTTTAATGTTTTTTACTCCCATAAGAGAATATTTATGGATTATTTTTCATTAATTATTTCAATGTGATTCCATACATGAAAACCCCAATTTATTAGAGTATTTTGATTTAACTAGGGGATCCACTACTACAAAAGAATTATTTAATTTTGTATATTTACCACAATCTCCATTTATTTTATTATTTCAATTTATTCAGAAAATATTTAGGATTCCTTAATTAGTGCTCAGTTGCTCAGTTTTTTTTTCTGTTTTAGAGATTTATATTTATCAAATTTATTATATAGTCATTATTAGAGATCCTCATGGATATAATATTATAAACCGATACTATGGTAGTCACATATACATTGTTACATGAATATTATTAGTATATTGAGATCAATTTTTCTATTTTAGTGATGTAATAATGCTTTGTTTTTTTATAAATAGTACAATAAATATTTTTTAATATTAGGTTTTCTTGTTTTTATCAGGGGTTATAAAGATAATTCACTATGAGAAATGTTGTAAATATATTTATTACATAAATTATTATAATTTTGATGATAATATATAAATAAAATTTATTATTTTCAAAACATATATCAAATGTAATGTATTTCAGAATTATATATAAATTTATTCATTTTATAGGGTTTTTTATTTTACATAATCAACCTAGTATATAGTATTTGACATCAATTTTTCATAAAATAGATGATGAATATTGAGTGAAATTTCAAATTAATCAGTCAATTCATGTTAGTTTCTATAACGAATGACAAAAACAAATCTTTATTGAGGTTATTTTACAGTAAAAGAGGTTGAATATAATTTTTAACACTATTTTTTAAAAAAATTTAAATAATATAAATTTCAATATTTTATAGGGATTATTAAAATAAACAAGTTGAAAAAGTAATACAATCTAATGTTTTATTACAAATAAAACAAAACTATAACTTATTTGAAAGGAATAGAAACATAAATATATTAAATATTCTAAAGATATTCTCATTCAAATATGTAATTCTATTTTGCAATTATTTTATAATATATCAATGTAAATGTACATGAAAAATACAATTTTAATGTAAAATTAAAAATATTCAACAAATATATATAGATGAAAAAAAATTAACTAAAGTTTTAAAATAATCTTAAAGTATTCCTCATAGGTAATTGAACTCAGTTTTAGCATTTAATTTTTTATCATCAAAAAGATAAATAGTTCAAAGTAACTATTTGATAAAAAATATAATGATATGATATTCATAAAGAAAACATTAAATAAAATTAAATTCTTCAAAATATAAATTTATTCTTTCTTTATTTATATTATTAATAAAAAACAAAATGTCCATATTCATTACAAAAATTAAACTTTAAAATAACATATAATGTTAAAAATAGCATTTTTAGCTACTATTAAATAAATACTTATAAAATAAAAGTCACATGTGGGTAGAAATAATCTGTTTTTATTTTACTCCTGTTTAATACCATGTATTTTTTTATCCATGACCAATTTGAATTTTATGTTAAAATTAGTAAATAAAATAAAAATTTATAAGAATTTATTAATTTTAAATTAATATAACTTATTATTCAAATTGTTTTTAATTATTTATGAACACCACTGAGTATGTAGAATAACGAGTAAGAAAAGTTTTCTTTGAGAAAAGAATCACACAACATCCTATGTATATTCATGTAAAAAATTCTAAGGTAAATGATAATATAATATAAAATAATATCAATTATGTTTTTATACTACTCAAGATATTGAATAATCCAAAAATTTATTTATACATTAAATTTTTTAAACATATCCAATTAACCATGCATGATCTAGAGTCAATAGAAACATAAATATTAATTGTGGGTCAATAAACCCCTATATGTATTTTGTGTCATTTTGGATTCATGTTGTGTCTTTTTAATTGAATGTTTTTGCAAGAAATATATTCAAGTAATAACAATCATACATTATAAATTATATTAAATTTATGATTATAAATAAATATTACAACGGATTTAAAGTGAAAAGGCATATAACAATATAACTCATATCATATCAACAAAAATAAACTTTATTTTATCTTTATTTATTATATTTAGTAGAAATTTATTTCCATAAATATTAGAAGTTTTAATGACTAGATTACAATCACCCAACATAAAATGAATATACTGATAATTTAGATAGTCATTTGGATACATATAAACTTGTTGGATTAGTCTATAAATACCTTATATTAATAATCACAAATCATATTTATGTTATTAAAAATCAATTTATTGTTTTATAAAAGTAAATTAATTTTATTTAATTGAATGAAATTATTTTAAGGTATAGAATAAATCGCATGATACATGCAATCGACCCCACGAAACATCAAATCTACATAATGAGATATGTGATCGATATCATTACCACATGATTAACCATATAAAGTGTATGAAAAAAGGATCCAAGTGACCATATATCAAAACCAGGATACCATACACTATAATCTAATAAAACACCACAATATTTTCTCTAAAGTCATAGATTGACTGCACACTTAGCAAAAAAAATTAAAGACTAATTTATTTGACCAAGTGAACAATCATGTGACTATTAGGACAAATAAAAGAAACTGTTTGAGTTAAGGATTTTTATGTGAATAATTTATTGCATGAACAAATTATGTGACCATGGTCAGTAGTCTAAAAATTAATGAAATATATTATTAACTACAAGTACATGTTGATCGACTGTAAATGAATGGTGATCAACTATAAGTCAAAATGATTGACTATTGGTACAATTGATTGATAGTATAACATATGGAACAGTTCTGAAAGTATGTAATTAGTAATGTATAACACTGTGGTAAATTTAAATTGATCACTTCTAATAGTAATTATTATATTATTATGCTATTAAATATATTAATCCAACCACTTTTCTATGTATAGTTTTATGTTAATTAGAAACATTTAATGAAACTATATTTCATGCCAAAGTATAGGTATCATCATTATGATTTCCCATTGGATATTTTGAGAGATATGATTTTTAAAATGATATCCAATGATATATAAAGTATCACACATTAGAGATGGTTAATAACGATAGAAAAACATGCATGAATGACACGAATACATCAGAATTTTTTCTTTAACGAATATGAAGAAAATATACTCTATTTCAAATGTTGGTGACACCTTTTTCTCACCAGAAATTTGATAATATAACAAGAAAACATATGAATTTATTCTCAAATCCATTCAAAATATAATGTATACTATGAGAGAAGAATAAATACTTATAAAACAACATATTAACATACTCTTATACAGCAAATTCCTTGCTTTCTCATAGTCTATTTTATTAACTTTTGAGTTGTGTTTGTGGAGTATGTTATTTATATTTTACCACTAAATATTTCTCTAAAAAAGGGAGTGACATGAAATATCTTTCTAAATTCACCATTTTTTCTACTATATAGGTCTATGGAAGAGGTTTTTTATCATCAACTACCTATGTATAGTTGATATCATTCATTTCTCCCATGTAGAACAATAGAAGAGGATCTTTAATGATGGTAAATCATTTTATATTTTTGTGTATAACTCTATCCAGGTTGTGGATATTTTTTTTTCTAGTAAACATTTTTAAAGTAGGTGATTTCCAATTGTAATGGAATATTTTTATACTTTATACTAAACCCATTTATAATTATTTCGTGTTTTATATATTTTTATCCTATTTTAAAAAAAAATTTATTTTTCTAAGCAATGAAACAAAATATTAATTTATTTGTTATTTTTAATTTGTATTTTTATATTGTTATTAATTTTAGTAAAAGTATTTCAAATGGTTAAATAGTTTTCAAACTTCTTTTAATTATGTTTTGATTGAAGTTCTATGAATATTTTTGAAAAGATCAAATTATATAACTCTACTACTGTAATTAACAACGTGTATTTTATAGATTGGGGGGTTTTTTAAAATATTCGATAAATAAAATATTTTAATTATAAAAAAATTCACCCCCACCCCCACCCTACAAACCCTCTTAGTTTGTCCACTCAGAGCTACATTTGGTATCATAGTATTTAAATATACTTTTTACTATGATCTAGTTTCATCAAAAGATCTCAAAATGTCTATTAATTCAAAATTTCATTATTTATTGATAATAATATATAATAATTAACTTTAAGTGAATCTCCTCATTATTTTAATTAGATTAATTATTCTTAATGGAAGATCAAAACAAAAAATACACATGATGATAATAAGATTTAATATTTGGAAAATTAATGAGGGAAAATATGAAAAACCCAAAGGTGATAGAGATGGATGGAGTTATAACACAAAGTCCACATATGAATTTAATTGTAAATATATTAATTCGGTATAATTATCACTATGAAAATATAATCTTAATAGAATATAATCTTATTCAACTACTTTTGAAACATGGGACACACTAGTTGTTTCTCGTGAAGGAACCACCAATGTTAAATAAATATACTTAAATACGTATACCTTTAAATATGAAACATTTTGTATAAAACCTAAAAACCCCAATTATTATATGAATATTTGGATAAATGATATTTATAATATAATTTGTTCATATTGGAAGGAAATTGTATACAAAGATCATGTTATTAAACTTCTGACATATCTACCAAATAGGTGGAGAGGAACTGCTTTTTCATTTAAAAAATCATATGAGATAAGTAATTTTCTAGTGAAATAACTTATTTGAAAGATTATTATGCATGTAGAGGAAAAAAATTGTAAAAACAATAAGAAGATGAACCCATGAGAAATTTGGAATCCTTCAATACGTCTGACTCGAACCTAAAAGAAAAGACCAGATATTATAGTTTCTGTGATGATGAATCACCCTCAAATAATGATGAAGAAATTTATCACCTATCCAAGTGATTCAAGAGGTTTTAAAATAAGGTTAAAATACTCAATGTGAAATGTTTTGGAGAATATTAAGATAGAAAAGAAAACTAGAAAAAATGAGAATCATCCTACTGAAGTAACATTCTATGAGTGAAAAAGGTAAGGAAAAATTATGGATAGTTTTCCCAATATAAAATATAATAAATATTATTAAAATAAAGTAAAATAGTTTAAAAATGATATGAATGAATCATTGATCACCTCTAAATAAATCTCATGTTATATTGACATGAGTATAAAAGAATAAAATTGAAAATACATCATTTGTTTCATGATAAAAAAAATTTAGGTACTAAATAATCTTTCTCAATCTCTTAACCATATTTATTATATTTCTCATACTGAAAATGATGAATAAGAAATGTTCTGTGATGATCTATTTTAATATTTTCTTATGTTGGGGAAACATTTAATGATATAAAAGATAATTATAAATATTTAAAAAGCCTTTTCATGGTATGGTCACAATATATCTGATTTCACTATAGAAAAATACATAAATGCTCAATTATTAAAGAAAAAATAAATATAAAATGACCAATGAGAAACTAAAAAATGATATGTATATATTCACAATTTGTAAAGAAACCATTAAATTAATTCTATGTAAAATGATAGAACTAAGGATGTTATTTGTAGAAATAGATTATTGTTTGTTTTTATTGTCAATACTCTCATAAGAATATTAGTGATTTTTAATGTAAATCGATCTTAGAGTTTAATTTGAATATAGTATTGAAGGTGGCATCATTTCCTAGTATTTCATATTTTTTTGGGATCTAAAATTTGATGGATGTATCACATCATGAAAAGTCGATTTCCTTGAAGGCCAAATGGAAATATTGAAAAAGAATGATTTTTGAAAATATGGGATTTGTGAATTGGGTGTTATAGAGGATCAAAGAATTTTAACTATGATATAAATGACAATTACTATCATCATGAATGATGAAGAATTGGATAATCACAAAAAGTGATGGTGATCTACACGATTATGAGAATTGGAGCATTGTAAACGCATGATGGTTTGACATAATGCTTTGTGAAAAATTCAAATCACAATGGAACATTGTGAATGGAGGATCTAAAAGAATTTTTTTAAAGATTTAATAAATACACTAAGAGGTGGTGGAGCATCCAAAACAGATGAGCTTATAAATATAAGGATACCCCTCATCACTTTAAATATATTATTCATTGAAAATCCGGAATCTCACTGATTTTGTAATTATAGGGGAGCTCCATGATTCAAGATTTATATAAGATTCATGAGAATAATAAAAATACTAGTTTACTATTAAATTATTAAAATTATTTTGAGAAAAGGTTTCTTTGAAATGATGGGGAATTCTGTATTGACTTAGTGAGCTTCGAAAAGGATGTTTTTTCCACGAAAATATACTGATTCATAAAGTTATTAATCTTTATGAAGGTGATTCACTAAAGAATGTTTTAAATATTAATTTTTTAGTGAATATAGATTTTAAAGGGAATGTAAATATCTCTATGGTGTAAGAAGATTCTCATTCTAGATAGGGGTAAAGACTTTAATGAAAATATATTTAATCGAACTTATTGTCGATAAACTGACTTAGACTCCTCTTATGTAGTGAGCTAGGGGGAGTCAAAGAAAGTGTTCTAAGGGTTGTAGTTTTCTATCCCTAAAATATTATAAAGGTGGTGTTCCTAGTAGTTAATGAATATTTCTAAAATCTTATATTCCACAACTATTAAAGATAAGTGTATTTTGGTGTGACTTAAATACTTTTGACGTATGTTCCTTGGAAGATCCCTTAGTGGGGAATGACGAAAAATTGTTTTGTGATATCTTATCATAGGGTTGTTTATTTTATGTACATTCTCTTCAGACAATTTTAATTGATTCCTACCAATGTGTGAATAATATCTTTCACTTTTTAAGAAAATGGTGACACACTGATTCACCCCTCCACTCTCACGGCGTTCTAGAGTACTTCAAGTAAAATCAGTGGGTACAAGTTGCAAGTGTTAAATCCTTACTTCTTTACTAACCTGGAGAACTCACAAAATATCAGGGGAGTCCACCTCTTTGACAGATGAAACTTACAGACATTGAAGAATGTGATGATATCTCATCTATGATCTCTTGAATAGAAGTACTCACTGTCACATCAAAAGGGATTTAGGTAACTGGTGAAACATGACTATCTATGACTAAAACTAGTATAAAAATGTTTTATGTAGATGCTAAAGCACAAAATACCCATACCGCATCATTGTCTAATAAAATATATTTAAAGGTAATAATTTTCCCCTCAGTTAATTCTATATAGAAAAAGATGAAAAATATATATAAAGGTGATAACAAATTCAAGGAGGTCAAACATCGAGTGTTTCGTAATAGGTTTGATTATATGAATATGCATCCTAATGAAAAAATTATACATTTTTCAATAGAATTATAGAACTTGTAGGATTAAGTAGAAGGGTTTTTGAAGAGATTAAAGAAATTTAAATTGTAAATAAAATTTTTAGAAAACTTCCACAACTTTAATAAAAAATGTTTCAACCCTAGAGTTGTGGGATCATTCAAAACAGTCCATGGATAATCTACTGAGTAATCTAGTAGCATATGAAATGATAGTAAAACCATAGCATGAAACATGCCATCTTAACAAGGAGACAACATTCAAATACATGTAAAATCATTAGATTATAAAAGATAGTGATAATAATGGTACTGAGGATGATGAAATCATTTATCTCTTTTATAATAAATTCAGTCAAGGAAAATGGATATGTTATGAAATACTACCCTTGTCATGTTTTTGTTAAGGTAGAGTTGAAAACATTTCCTCTTGGTGCTCAAAGAAGTTTGATGATGATGAATGTGAAGTTAAAAACATGTAAAAGCCTCAAAAAAATATTTTCTCAAAATGGAGAATTCAAATCTTGAAATATAATATATCAAAATAATTTTTGTTTTCTATAAATAAAAAGATGACGGCAATGATTTTTTTGGGAAGAAGAACCATAGTTTAAATCTGGAACCGAAGCATCCATTATGGCTACAGTTTAAAACAGAGATCCATAAAAAGATATAGAGAGAGATAATCAGTTGCTTTTTTATGCTAATCTCAAGATGAGACTTGATTTTACCCTCGGTGATCTTTAGAATCAAAGAAATAGAATAAAAGAGTGGATATTTGTTTTGGAAGAGTAGTCATAATTTGTTTATTCAATGGAAGATGAAATTAATCTACTCGAAGAAATAGTAAAAGAATATAACATATCTATTGAAATCTTAAAATGTATATTAGAACATAATATTAGAATTGAAGAACCTTAAAAGGTCATCAATGAATATAAATCCAGACTAGAGAATAATCCAATATGATTGAGGGGATTGAAGAAGAATATGTTACTCTTAGAAGTAATCTTGAAAATTATTTAAACTCAAAAGAAAAGAAACAAAATACTATAGTTTGGAAGATTCTCAAATGTTGAGTTGCTCAAGGGAGATAAGTATGGTTTTGAAGGTGTAGATAACTCTTTGAATGATAAATGTTCCACATGAAAGGGAAAAATAGAATTGTTTGTGATTCTGAAACATTAAATTATATTAATAAAATAGGACAAAATAAAGCCAAGATGAAAGTTGTACATAAAAAAAAATTCACTTTATGTGATAACAAATATATCCTCAAATCAAACTAAAAGAAGAACTGAAAACATTCATCCAGTATCCAAAAATGATTCGCAGCCAAATCCATTTCACAAGGAAGTGTAAATGAGGAGGAATAGAGGTGAAAATCCATTCCCTCTTATAAAATGTCCATTTTATGACTATCTGGGTCACACCATGTCATATTGTGAAGAGACGAGGAGTTATTTGAATGGGAAACACAATGAAGTAAAAAAAATGAATTCATATCCTATATCTTATAGAATAAATATATTTTATGGATATTATTTTAACTACTCGATCATTGTACATAAATTTATTCATTGCAGGAATAAGAATGGTGGAAATGATACCTATAGAACTCATCAACAAGTCAATACTCATCATCCAAATATTCTTGCACTTAAAAACATATTTTATCATCTAGAATAACAATAGAAGTATGATCAATAAACAAACATGAAAAATAGAGTAAAAATACCATATTTATCTTCCACACAATCAAATATTTCATGGAAGTAAAGGAGGAACGTCGATAAATCCAATCTTGTAGAAATCAATCGCAATGATAATAAGAATAGTAGCACCTAGATTCTCGATAGCGGATGCTCATACCATATGATAGGGAAATTAAGATTTTTTCAAGATTTAAAATAAAATTTTTGATGGAATAGTCAGGTTCAAAATTGATGGTTCATTAAAGATCAAAGGCATTAGGAGCACAAAACTGGCAAGTGAAGAGATTAAGACAACTAATGTTCTTTATGTGGATAGTTTGCATCATAATCAGATGAGTGTGAGTAAAATCTTTGACTCATGACTTATAGTGACATTAAATAAAAAAATGATTCACTATAAAAGGAAATACATGGGATTCTATCTAGAACGGGTGCATGATATATGGAAACTTATATCAGGTTGACAGTAAAGAGAACAATTGATATTTGACCGTTAAAGAAGAAAAAAACGTCTGGCATTGATTTTTGGGTCACATTAATCCAAAAGACATGGAAAAGTTATATAATATTAATATAGTAATTGATCTCCCTAATTTAAAATGTAAATGGGAATTGAATTGCAATGGTTGAATACGAGGGAAGTTGTTCTGTAGTTTATATCGGCCAAAGAAAATAATGGCATCCAATATTCTTTATCTTATCCAAATAGACTTATATGGTATGATAGATGTTTTTGGAACATATGGATAAAGGTAATTCATTTTGTTCATTAAGGATTATTTTAGTATGTCTTGTGTGATGGTTATACATAGGAAACCAGAAGTTCTTATTTTCATGAAAACATATCACCGAATAACATACAATGATACTAGTGACATGAAAAATGTTCAACAGTCTAAAAAATGGATGGGAATACACATCTATTGAATTTGAAAATTACTTGGCGAAACGTGGAATACAAAATGAGTTGGATACTATAAGAACACCACATGAAAATGGTGGTTGTGAGTATAGAAATCGACAGGATAACAATATGGCATGCACTATTCTGATTGAAAGCGGTATATCTTTCTATTACATTAATGGGGCCATTTAAGCTACATTGTATACTCAAAATTGAATTGGGATTTATATGAGAGAAACTAAGACACTATATGATTTGTGGCATGTACGGAAACCATATTTGATGTATTTTCATGTCTTAGGAAGTAAATGTTTTATAAGAAAAAAGAATGTAATAATGGAGAGTATGATGATGTGGTAGATGAAGGAATATTTATTATTTATTCAATGCAGATAAGTAATTACAAATGTTTCAATAATATTCATGGCATAATTATTGAAAGTAGTGATGATAAGATCCTTGAATTTAAGACTAAAAATACCTAAACTATACCATGTACTATGATGAAGACAATGGAAAATCAATATATTCAAATATAGAAGTGGTGGAAGGCATGAAAAAATACCATAATTATTCAGAAGAAGAATAAGAAGAAGAAATGATAGATGATGAAAATTCATCTGAACCACATAGGATAAATATAAGAGCTAAAATTTATATATCTAAAATCATTGTGGATTGGAAAGGACCCACACAGACAAGGAGGATAAAGAATAATGTACATTATAGCTTCCTATTAATTGTATAACCAATCATATTTGAGGAAGTTGTGAAAGAACAATCATGGGTTTAATCCATGAATGAATAAATCGATTAGATTGACAAGATCTAGATATGAGAGCCTGCTAATAGACCAAAAATCCATATTGTTATTGCAACCAAATGGATCTTCAATACAAAAATTTTATGATAATGGAAATTTGATCATAAATAACGAACTCTTGGCGTGTAAAGGCTATGCATAGATTAAAGGAATTGAGGTCGACGAAACATTTTCCCAATTATTGATACTAGAGTCGATCCGAATTTTTATGGATATATAAATCCAAATAGGCCACACTGGTTATCAAAAAGATTTCAAAACCATTTTCCAAAATGGATTTCTTTAAAATGAAGTATATATTTAACAACCAGTTGGATTTATGATTGGAAATGATGAAGAAAAGGTTTATAGATTATATAATTCTCTATATGGACTAAAGTAAGGACCACGATCATGGTATTATCATCTAGATATATATCTTATGAATCTAGAATTTAAAATTGGCAATGTTAACCATATTATTTATATTAATAATTTGAATAAAGATCAATTTTTGGTGGCGGTGTATGTAGAAGATATAATATATTAAAAA
Source organism: Viscum album (assembly GCA_963277665.1). Lineage (NCBI taxonomy): Eukaryota > Viridiplantae > Streptophyta > Magnoliopsida > Santalales > Viscaceae > Viscum > Viscum album. The sequence continues at coordinate 206,364 of CAUJRU010000111.1, forward strand.
AGAAATAAGAAATCAATGAAAGAATTTTCAAATTATATGAAATCATAATTTTTCAATTTCTTGGATTTGTGGACTGAAAAATTCCATGGGGCTACAGGTTATTCAAAAGAAGGATTGAACATTCATTTTTTAGGAAATATATGCAATAGAATTACTAAATAAATTTTATATAAATGACTCCAAACCAATGTCAACCCCAATTGTGGTTGGAACAAAACATAGGAATAATAAGGATACAAAGTCTATGGATTCAACCATGTATATGTGATTCATTGTAAGCTTATTATACTTGACTAATACATGGATAGATGTCATCTTTGTATCATGTTTAGTGGTCTATTTTCAATGTAATTTGAAGGAAGAACATATGGTAGTAGTCAAATGAATCATGAGGTATATTCAAGGTACATTGAATTTTGTCTTTTAATTTGATCCTCGACAATACAATGATTTTTTTGCTTTTTATGATACTGAATGGAATGAAGATGTTGTTGATAAAAATGCCACATGTGGTGGAGAATTATTTATTGGAAGGAATGTGGGGATGGTTGAGTAAGAAATATAAATGTACTTCTCTTAGTTCTGTGGAAGCAGAGTATATCTCTACTAAAATGATTTTACTCACCTATAATGGATAAAGAAACAACTTAATGATATTGGTGATGAGGTTAAATAGATAATAGAGATTCACTATGATAATAAGTGTGTGATCGATCTAATGAATAATCTTATTCACTATTCTTGTACAAAACATATTGAAATCATATAACACTTCATCAAGGGAAGGGTTGAACAAGGAATGATTAAAATGGATTATGCTGGAATTAATGACCAAGTGGATGATATTATAACCAAGCCATTAGTAGCACATGCGTTTGAGAAATATTGATTGAACCTCGATGTTCACCCACCACCAAATGCATGAGGTTCTTACGAGTAGTCCCTTCTCCCTAGTTTTTGGACACTACTAGAAAACTGGGCTATAGCCACAGACCTATTGGTATAGTTTTCCAAAATTGTGGCTATAGGTTTTTATACAAAGGCTATTGCCATGGTTTTACATAAAACCATGTTTATAGGGTATAATTTCAAAGGTTATAGCCATAGGTTCACTAAACCGTGGCTATACTATTTTATTCAAGAGATAGAGCCATGGTTTGGGTAAACTGTGGCAATAAGATCATTTTATAAGGTCTATATCCCCAGTTTGGGTAAAAACATGACTATAGGGTCATTTTCCAATGGTTATAGCCACAGTTTTGGTAAAACCATTACTATAGAGTATCGTTTCATGGTCTATATCCACTATTTTTGTATAATCATGGACATAGATTATTTTTTTCATTTTATATAGCCAAAGCTCCTCAAAAACCATTCCTATAAGACTCCCACCCTTGCACGGAAAAAAGAATTGACCCGCGAAAAATGGTGGGATGGGTTATAGATAAAGTTTATATGATATAGCCATGGTTTTTAATAATAAATATATATATATATAAACAGTGGCATTTTTGGTGTAGTGGAAAGGTGGTTGGTATACATAGAGGAGGTACATATATTGAATCTAGTCGAGCACATATTATTTTTGGGCTATAGTCATAGATTACATGGGCTATAGCCACAGTTAAAACATGTGGCTATAACCCTATTGTCAGGGTTGAAAACCATGGCTATAGCCCAACTACCATAGTGGACAACTATGGGGGATATATTCATGCCAATACATTCCATGCCTAGCTGGAACTATGGAAATAGGTTATATCCATAGTTTTAACCCATATAGCCGTTGATATTTTACCGTGGCTATAACTCAATTTTTCAGTGGTGTGAAATATTTTAATATTATGGAAGTTCTACATGTTTATGACTGGGATACGATCTAATATGAATTTTGTTTCTAACTCTACAAGTAAAAATTACTTTCTTTGGGTTTATTTACATGGGGGAGATAGATAAATGGAGAAATTCAACACTACTAAGGCATAAAATGAGTTGCAAAGGGGGAAACTTATAATGGAGAAAAAAATTTGTGTTATGAGGAAACATTCAGAGCTTAGATTGGATATATTTATTCATTCCAAAACAGATGAACTGAATTCATGATTCCCCTCTTTTTTATACACTGATAATTGTGCACACAGTCTTTTAGTTTTGGATGAGTTGTTTATTTCTTATCAGGTTTTGATAGGGGTTGATGTTTTTTTGAATTTATCTGTAGATTTTGTATCATGTTTTGATAGTGGTTAGTGATTTATTTAATTTATCTATATATTTTCAAAAAAAACCAATGTTATATTTTTTTTGCAACCAAGTTTGTTTTTTAATGGAAATGGAGTGTGATTTTTGTTTTTTTTTTCAATCCTATCATGAGTGACTAGGGAGTTTCTAAATAAAAGGGTCTTATAGTTAATGTTGGAAATAATATTGAAGGTGGCATTGTTTCCTAGTGGTTTTTAATGTTTTGGGGTCCAAAATATGTAGTATGGATTTAATTTTAAAAATTATATATCCTTGAAGGCCGTAGAAAAATATGAAAAAATCATGAGTTCCGAAAAGATGAGATTTGTGAGTTAGATTTCAGAAACGATTATAGAAATTTTTTGGGGATCTATGTAACAACGATGATCATCACAAATGATGAAGAATTGGAGCATAGTGAACGGTGACAGTGATCTCTACAATTAATATAATTGGATAATTGTGAGCATTACGTGGTTTTAAGTAAAGCTTAATGATAATGTCAAATAACAATGGTGCATTGTGAATGGAGGAACTACACGATGTTGGTTTTGAAATTTTCCGAAAATCATCTAATAGGTGGTGTAGCATAAAAAATGGATGATCTTACCAATATAAGGCTACCACTCTTCATATGAATGAAAATTATTCAAAGAATATCAGAAATCTATCTGATTTCTTGATGCTTGGGGAGCTCCCAGAATCTAGATTTATAGGTGAGCATGAGCAGTGCTAAAAAAATAGTTTAGTATTGAATAATTCCAATGCTTTGAGCAAATGGTGCTTCAAAATGAAGTATTATTTCATTTTTATAGAGTGATCTTCGTGAAGGATGTTCATTTTACGAAGGAAGGGTGCTTTGTGAAGGTATTATGATTTTCGAAGGATCTTCATGAAACACAATCTTGAATAATATCTTTTTAATGAATAGGTCTTTAGAAGTGCATATACAAAGGTCTACAATGCAAGAAGAGTATCATTATAGATAAGGACAAATAAATTAATACGAATCTATTAAATCAACCTTCAAGTCGATAAACAGAGTTATACTTCTCTCACATTCTGAGCTAAGGGAGTCGACAAAAGTGTTCTAAGGGAGGCAGTATGTTATCCCTAAATTTTTTTAAAAGCAGTGTGTCTGGAATAGAGTGACTATGTCTAACATCTTATATTACTCAACCAGTGAAGATTAATTTATTTTCGTACAATTGATATATTGTCATTGTATTGTCTTTTGACTATCCTTTAGTGGTGAGCCAAATTAAATTAATGTGTGATATCTTAGAATATGTCTGGTTATTTTCTGTACATTCCATTTAGACATGCTTAATTGGTCCCTACTAGTATTCGAACAAGATCCACAACTTTTGACTAAAATTTGACACCCAGATTCACCCCACCCCTCTAAGGGTGTTCTAGGGTCCTTTATTAATAAATCACATCAAAATATTTCACTGCAATTTGTTACCATCATAGACAAAGGATGTTCTAAAAAAATGCACATTATCCTTGTTCAAGTTATGCTTTTTCTATTAATAATTATTATTCATCTATACCTAACAAATTATTATTTTCTAAATTATAAAATTTTTATGGTAAATGTGTAAAAAAATTATATTCAAAAGGATTTTACCGCTAACAATTGTAGACATAAGAAAATATGGTTTCCAAAATAATATCTTATGTAAAATTTTCTATATAAAATCTTCCTGAAGAGTGCCAATAAAAATATATGGTATCTGGATAGTGGATGTTCCTAACACATGGCTTGGGAATATTCATTATTTAAGAAAATTTTCAAATTAGATGGATTACCTGTCACTTTTGCTGATAATTCGAAATGTAAAATAATTGGATTATGTTAAATTATAAAATATAGTAGTCTTTTTTATTTTTAGTGAATTATTTTTATTTGTATTAAAGTATAATATTATTAACATCTCATATTTATGTGATAATGGGTATCATGTTAAATTAGAAAATAATGATTCTAAAATGTATTCTTCTAGCCATGATTTAGTTTTATTTCTTTCTGAATGATAATGTTTATTTTGTTGATTTTAATATGATAATTTCAATATAAATAATTATTATTGAATTTTCTTTTATACATATTCATGAATTTTGGTATAGTAGACTTGGTCTCTTAAGCCTTTACTGACGTACGAAGTTACCTAGGAAATTACTATTTACATATCTTCCAAAACTAGAATTCCCAAAAGAACATATATGTAACCCATGTCAAAAAATGGAAACATCAAAAAATCACTTTCAGACCAAAGAAATAAGGTTCAAATTCTCAACCCCTAGAGTTGTTTCACATCAATTGTCTTATACACTATAGAGTTTCTAACATAAATTAGAATAAATATGATAATATTCAAGTAGATGGTATTTCTAGATCTACCTGGGAATCTATTTTATCTCAAGAAACTGAATGATGTTCTTATTTTCCCATGTATAAAAATTTATATAAAACCATAGTAGAAATTATATTAAGGACCTAAGATGTGATCATGCTCGTGATTTTAAAATTAAATACCTTGAATCTCTATGGTCATAATATGGATACTATCACAAACCTTTATAATCCTAGGACCCAACTACAGAATGGTGTAGTAGAAAGAAGAAACATAATTCTTTAAGATATTTCTTATACCATGCTCAGTGATTATGATTTGCTTGTTTCTTTTGGGAAGCGGCTATTAATAAATCTTGATATATTATTAATATAGTTCTTTTTAGACCAATTTTAAAGAAAAACTCATATGAGTTATGGAATGGTAGAAAAACAATGTTTTATTTTTTAGACCAATTTTTTTGTATACTATTCATATTCAATACAAAGGTGAATTTAAGAAAATTTGCTTCCAAATTAATTAAAATATGTTTCTTCTGATATTGAATAAATGACCAAAATTATGGAAGAATCTATACATGTTAAATTAAATGAAACATATTCACATTAACCTAAGGCCACTTTATAAAATATGGAGGATGGACTTTATAATTTAAATATCAATGCCAAACCTAGTGATAATTCATTGAAAACTTCTATAAAAAAATTACCCAGTTATGAAGAAATATTTGATCCAGAACGTGTAGAAAAAAAAGAATTAACAAATACTTATATCTATAAAACTATTAAAAATCATAGACAAAATGCCCTAGATGACATGTATGGATATATATATATAGGGGAATACAGACAATATATTCTCTATAGAATCATGTTAATCATCAATAATTATTGTCACATCTTGTACCTAAGAACGTCATTGAAGTAATAACTGATGAATATTCATTAATATAAATGCAAGAAGAATTAAAAAAATTTATAGGGAAAAATTATAGGAACTCGTGGAAAGACCTAAGGACTTTCTAACCATTGTCACTAAGTGTGTTTATCGAAACACATTTGATGAATTCGGCATAAAAATTAGAAATAAATAATGATTGGTTTCACAAGTTTATATTCAAGAAGTAGGTATTGACTCTGAGTAATCCTTTAGACCAATAGATGGAAATGAACCGAGCATAATTTTGTTTTCTTATGCAACAAATTTTAATTTCAATCCATATAAGATCGATGTTAATAATATATTTCTAAATGGATATATAATTGAATATGTATTTTTTGAACAACATCTAGGTTTTTAAAAACATCATTTTCCAAATCATTTTTCTGAGTTAATAAAAGATTTATATGGTTTGAAACAAGCTCATATAGCTCTGTGTGATAGGATCAAAACATTTTTAATTTCAAATTGTATTTAAAATGGATTTTATTACAATAGTTTATTTATTAAAATATTTTTAAAATATTTTTTAGTAGTATAAATATACATTGATGATATTTTTTTTTGCATCGTCAAGAGACTCATTCTATAATGAATTGTACAAAATAGTACCAAATGAATCTGACAAGGATTTTATGGGTGAGTTAAAATAATGTATTTTGTTACAAATTTTTAGAAACAAATACTAAATTGTTTTAAATCAATAAAAAATAAACAATCTTATAAAACATTTTGGCATGTATAAAACTAAAGGTAGTGGTACTCCCATAAGTAGATGTTGTAATATTGATATTAATGAAACTAGGAAACTAGTAGGTCAGAATACATAAAAAGGTATGAATGAAAGTTTAATATTCTTAACTACTAGCTGACTGGTTATTATGTTTAGTTTTTATATGTTTATATGTTTTCAATAATATCTAAAATAATATCATTTACTTGTTCAGAAAATAATTTTAAAATGCCTCAATAATACATCCAATATTTGATTTTTCCCCTAAAGAAATGATTTTGAATTAATTATTTATTTGGATTCTGATTTGGTTGATTGAAAATTAAATAGAATGATCACCTACTGATAATGTAATCATTATGAAATTCTTTAGTTTCATGGTGTAATAAGAAACATAACTCGTTTTTATTATCTACAACTAAAGCTAACTATATAATTGAATGCTCTATGAATAAAACACACATTATTTGACCAAGGATATGAGTTTAGACATGTTCCAAAAATTATGAAAATACAAGTGTGATAAATATTTCTATGTATCCCGTATCACATTCTAGAACATGATATGTTAATATAAAAAACCTTTTTAGAGATCGTTATAAAAAAGAGATATATATCTAGAATTCATTGACACAAAGCATCAGCTTGCAGAAATTTTCTCAAATCCATTAAATTATGATAGAATGAATTATATAAAACATGAATTAGGTATGATTAAATTTATTTAAAATATTTTTTGAAATCTTTTAATATTATGTTAAATATTTTTTTACTTTTATGTGTTTTTATTTCATGAAGTATTATATTATATAATGTTATTTAATTTTAAAATATATTATAAGGGGTTAATAATATATTAAATGCTTATTATTATTTCTTATCGGTTATTGTAAAAGTAGATCATATAATTATTAAAATGTTAAATCTGAATTATATTCTTTATATTTGTATATAACCATTTTTTATTACCCGATTTTTGAACCCTCTTCTCAAACACTCTATCTTGAACCCCTTCTTCAAATCCCTAATCATGATTTTTAGTCTGATCAGCCAAGTTGAAGATATAATTTAGAGAAGATTATCATAAATTTTCCATGATTGAAAATTTTATCTTAAGCTAGTCTAATAAGCTATTGAAAATGTATCTAATTTCTCTTGAATTCATGGATGAAATATAATTTGATTTTGAATGGTTTATAACGAGTCATTCATTGTTGTGGAGAGATTTTTTGCATCAAAACTATAAAATGTGATTTTTAGTTGAAAATATACCCTTATATTCCCTTCATTAAAATAATTTTACTTTAATATGTTGTTTGGAGCTTGAGAAGATGAGGAAGTGATTCTAATAGGTTTAGAAATTCAAAATTGAGAGTTCACTTCTACCTTCTGGGATGATTGTCTAAGAGTCCAACATATTAAAGAATATGAGGACTACTAGAGTGCAGAAGCTATGAACCATCCCTATTTTGAGATTAAGATTGTGATTGAGGAACTGAATGATGAGTAAACAGACATAATACCAGTTGAAAATGAAACAAGTGTGGAATGTAGGATTTTTATGAAATTAATTTAGCACATTATTTTCCCAGGGAAGGGAGATTTCATTTTTTGTATTGTATTAATATTTTTTCTCCTTATACCTAATGATACATGGAATTAAAAATAGTCGTCCTTAGTTCGTTACATGAAATATAAGGAATTCAACCTAACCATATTCATGATTTAACAAACATTGTTATCCAAAGATTATTTCTTTTTTGTTGGACCAAAACAATTTGGTTCATATAGAAGTAGAAATGACTATGGTTATACATGGTGTTTTTCAGAATAAAATAACCTATAAGAGGAAAAATATCAGTTGAAATCCTTAAAAAAGTTGAGGATTGCGGATAATTAGAATTTATAAGAGAAATTCAATCAAATATCTCATACCTCTAACATAAGATATTTAATTGAACCTATCTAGGAACCATATGAAATTATAGATTCTAGTTATTACCATGTTTTGGATGAATCTCAATCTATGGATTTGGGTGAGGATTCCAAAAAATATTTTTAGTAAAGATTAGAAATAACTCTTTTCCATGATACTATATATTATGGAGAACCTATCATAGGATAGGTATCACCTACTAATGAAGTTGAAATCATTCCTTATGTTTCATTTGATGATATAATAGAAAAATAATTACCCTTCATGGTTGAATCAGTAAGATAGTATGCACATCCTGAGAGAGAGGAAGAGATCCTTGCTGTATGTTGTTTGGACCATATATTATAGTTTCTGAATGTTATAAGAACCTGGATCCTATTGTCGTGGAGATTCCATCATGTTTGACATATGAGGAGATACAATTTTTTATTTCACTCCTTCTAATTAATAATTCCATATAGATAACCATTTCTTTGATATGATTATATATTCTCCCAATAATGTTAATTAAAAAAAGGTTGATAAATATGATGAAAATTTTGAAAAGGATGATGAGGATGGTGATAATGATGATGAAAATAATCCAAAATGAGATGAACTTGTTATTGTTATTTTTGAATGTAAAGAAGAATTAGTCGATCCAATGCTTTCTACTGTAGTTCCGTAAATACTAGTGAGAGATGATTCTTTTAAAGATCTATTAAAGATGTTATCTACACCAACTTCTCTCTGAGATAATCTTATAAATATTTCAAAAATATGATCATATATATGACTCGTTACCTATATGAGAGGTTATGTCCATAGAATATTCTAAGGATGAATTTGAGGCCTCTCTAAAGGAAATTGAGTGACCACATATGGTTTTCTCTCATATGGAAGCGTGTTGTAGAAGGAATCTAATTTTAAATGATAATTATATCGATATAGAGAATTATTTATTTCCTATAGCTTATATATTCCATGATCAATATTCTTGATCTTAATATGTTGGACCCTCTTCTGATCAACCCTTTATAAATACCTCTGTAGACATCATTCAGTTCAAAAGTCACCTTTTAGAAGTCTTAAAAGAAGTGTTTTTTAGTATAAGTTGGGTTAAAACTCGTGATAGGGAAGAGTATATTTGAAATATTATTCATTCTGTTGTTTAACATATTCATTCCATGGTGTTTCTAAAAATAGACCATAAGCACTAATAAACTCGATCTTTTAAAAGAGAAATAGAGAGTTTTAGAATATAAATTGGAGTCCTCCATGCTGATTTGTTAGGTATGAGGGATACCAGGAATGAAAGATATTGTTCAATGTAGGAAAGTCCATTCATAACTTCATCTTTTGACAATTACTATATATTTCTGTATATTCTGTTGATGTGCATATACTATGAATTCTAATTCAATAAGACTTTTAGAGTATTGTGGAATGTGTAAAGAGTGTTAAAAACCAAGTGAAAATAGTTACTATTGACCATGAAGAAAAGAAATATGATTTGATTAAGGCTGAATATATTATGAATGATAGGTATAAATTTGTAATCAATGGTGTGATAATGTACTATCTTAAAACTATTTACACTAATGAAAATCATATGACTCTATTTTTGTCTTTATCCAAAGAAATTAAAATTCAACATATGATAGTTTCTTTCCATGTGGTTGTAAAGAAATAATGGGTATTGAATCCCTTTCAGAATAAATTAATCCCATAGAAAGATTATTTTCCTTAAATAATTTAACATGGAACAATATCTTTGACTAATATCATATGAATCTTAGATCCATATCTATATCTAAGAATTTCCCTTATGTTATGACCTCATACTCTTCCTCCACCTTACATCTCAACCTATTCCTCCCAACATAAAACCTCATTTTTGGTTATTGTTACTTCATATTTTTCTCCCATTACATCTCTTATACCCAAAACATGAACTGTTTATCTCACCCTTTCCCAAGACCGTTCTCATATCATTCCAGTTTCAAAAAGAATCACCATTCCAAGACCTCCTAAAATTCTTAAGACTTTTTATCCAACTCCATCTCCCGTTTCTAGAAAATGGAAGGATCCCTTTGACACTTCTACCCATACATATCCTAAGGATACCATTTTGATTATTCTATGATAAGGATAATGTACAGTTTTTAACATTTAGTTAAATTTAATTTAATTTGTATTTGTTGTCTATACTTTTTATTTTATATGATTTGTTTCTATTTATTACTTCTATATTCTTTAACCCTTTATGAATTCCTTTTAATAAAACCAGATGAAAAGTGAACGATATGAAATAAACAAATCATGAATTAGTTATTACAAAATGAAATACTAAAAAACTAACAATGACTATTCATTATTGAAAATTTTTACAACTAATTGTAATATTTAATTCTTAATCATTAATTCTTTAGATAAAAATTTATTTCATGATTTGTGATCCAAAAGATATAGATTGTAGGATTAGTCCTAAAATTACTTATTTTAAAATTAAAAACCCGTGATTATAAAATTTTTCATTTATTTTATGTCATATGGAATTAATTTCTTTTGGAAAATAATTAAAATCTCACTAATTCTGGAATTGATTGAATAATTCAACCAATTGACTGCATAGTATATGTGATTGAATGCATGACCACCACGTCAACTATAAAAATTGTATAACAATAGATCTAGGAGAACTTATGTCAAAATTTAGGGAAAATAAGTTATAATACAATCAACCATTGTAATATTTTTTACAAATTCGTAGATAAACATCATGCCTAACAAAACAACTGCAAGACTAGTTGGTTTGATCACATGAACAACCATGTGACTGTAATTACAAATGAAATATATGAGGTAAGTTATGGATTTTCAAATGATAACCTAGACATAAGAAAAAATTAAGCAACTATGTCCAGTAGTCTCATAATTGAAAAATTATTAGACTGATAACTAGTAAAAGGTGATCGACCATAATACAAAATGATCACCATAGGTACAAGTGATTGATAGTAAAAAAAATAACATAATTTCAAAATTATATAAATACCATGAATTATAATGTTTAAACATTATATAAACCATTTATAAAGGTATGAATTATATTATTATATAATTAAACATATTAATCCAACCACTTTTTGGTGATGAATTGAATGCTGGTTAGAAGCATTTGATGAACTCAAGTATTCATCCAAAGTACAAGGATCATCAAGAGGATTTCACAATAGATGTTCCTGAAGAGTTATTATAATTAAAATAATTAAAAAATACAAATAAATTAGAATATTCATTATATTAATGATAATGAAAGAAATACATGAATGTGTGACACAAAGTCATTGGAATTTTTCGTGAACAAAACGGAAGAACAAATACAATATTTCAAATATATTAAACAAACTATTATTAACAGAACGTTGATGAAATATCACGTGATCATATTTAACTCTTCACTAATCTATTCCAAATAAATATTTGAGTACTAGAAGAGAAGAACTACCTTCTGAATAATTGGACATGTTCTATACTACCCAAAACTCTTCACATTCTCTTACTCTTTATTGTTTACATTTATTGTTGTGTATGTATTGTAAATTTTTTATCTTTTATCACAAACTGGTGTTCTGAACTATAAAGTGCAAGACACTCCCTCTCTAATATATTTATTTATTCATCCCATGTAGAACTATTTAAGGTGATATTTATCTTGGACTATCTATTTCTAGTTGATAACATTTATTTCTTTCATATAGAACTATGGAAGAATATCTATGAATCTCGAAATACCTTGTGATCTATTATGTAAAACCTGATCTATGATTTGGATTTTTTTAGGCTATAATAAACTACTGGTAGTTGGAGATTTTCATGTAGAGGGGATTGTGTTTTTTTATACATAACCCCTTGTTGATTACATTGTTTTTTATCTATTTTGTTTTATATAATTTTCAAAACAAAACACAATTTATTTTCTAATCTATATAGAAAAAAATTAATTTTATAGTTCATTATAATTTTTGATTTATATAATATTACTATTTTTAGAAAAACTGATTCAAATTTTAAGAGACTTTTCAAATCAATTTTAATTGATATGTGATTGAACTTATATGATGAATTTTGAAAATGTTAAAATATATAACATTATTTTTTTAATTAACTAGGAATATTTTATAAATCTGGGGATTTAGTTTTCCTTAACATATTGAGGGTTAATCACCGTTTATTAAACAAAAAATAGAAGAACCAATTTTGACAAATGAGTTAAGAGGGTACCAATTACAAAAAACATAGTAAGATTCCAATAAAAACAATCCCAAAGGAAAAATGACTGGAACATCCAAAAAGAGATATATATCATGATAAGAAAACGATAAGAAGTCATCCCCCCAACATAAAATGAACACTAGAATCAGTGAAAGATAAGAATCACCCCCTACCAAAATTGTACTGTGCTGGAAGCTCCCCAAGACAGAGAAACCCTCCAACACTGAAATTTTAAGGAATGACAGGACAATATATACCAGCACATATATCTCTTTTTTGAGCTGCCCACCCGATGACGCTTGTGAAAAAATCATAGCAAGTAAACCTAATGAAATGAAAATCAAGACAAAAACAACTGAGAAGATTCAAGTTGGAGAATCCATATATCCAAAGAGATGAATAAATGGCTCATAAATGGTGTATATACACCCATCCCTCTATCATGGTCTCCCACCCAGAAGTACCTCCAAGAAGTTATAACACACCAAATGAAATGAAACTAGATCTAAAGCACAAAATGACAGTGGCACCCTCATCAAAGATCATGTCCCAAAAGTAAAAGGTCCTTCAAAATATATATAATAATAGAGGATCAAAAGCATAAGACCCAATGGCCTCCAATATTTCCCATTGTCACTTATATCCCTGATTCGAACTGGCCTGCTGCTGACTAGCAGAACACCGACGACACTGATCTCAAGAAATCAACCACTTGATTCCTCCAATATGGCCACAATTCCTTGAACAACTCATCCGCCACTGTAAATTCGTATACTATCAAACCACCTACATCACCACCTGAAAGAAGCCAATCCCCCACCAGATCAAAGAACACCACAACACTGAGACAACAGACAACCTCTTCCCAACAGGAAACTACCAACCATTGACTGCCAATGTAACAAAATGGAACTGTGGACCACCGCATGAACATCTATCCAAGACGGTAGTGCCCAAAGTTGAACCAGATATAGGTATATAGAGATTTTAGAGGCTGAAGAATGACACCCATGAGAAAATCAAATCGTAGATGGAAAAGAAACATTAGATGATACAAATATTATATGTTTTATTATCATCCTTTGATGATCTAACTCCAATATACTGATGATGTCAGGTAACAAAAATATGATTTATGATTCCATTTGTTAAAATATTATGTAGATATCCTATATGTATAACTCATATTAGAATCTCTCTTGTGGAGGTGTTGGATGAGTGGGATATATATGCTGAAATTGTCTTTGTATGTCAACAAAAATCAACTACACCATCTATCTAATCTTGTACTCCATAAATTTCTCCAACACATTAAAAGGATTTTTTGATCTTTTTTCCATCATTGTATGATTCCCCTATCAAGGAAATAATAGGAATACTAAACAATTTCTTAATATGTAAACCCACCTCATATACTTTCACATGAACTAGGTGTTCTTCCTTTCCTTGTGTTTTTCATATATTCCCTTCCGACACTTTCATATGATGATCATGTGTATGGTATAATACTAAAGGTAATCCATTAAATAAATTTTATAATTTAATTTATTTAATGAGAATTAAAATGTTTTTTTAATATAATCAGCAACTACACTCAACTCTCTGATAAGCTGTTTTCTCTTTTTCATTATTTTTCAATTTTCCCTATTCCATTTTATATGGAGAGTATATGAATATGGGTGGCAAAAATTTATAGATCTAGTTAACTTATCCTTATAATTCTATAAATATTTATCCATTACATTCTCTTACAATAATACAGACCCTTCTTAATATATATTATGAATGTGTATGTTCTTTACCTAGATCTTATAGTGATATCTTTGCAGCTTATATAATTTTTGGAATAAAATATCAATAATAGTAATTTTTTAATAATTATTTAAGAACATATTTTAAATATAAAATATTACACTTTAGAAAAATGATTCATGTTATCTATAATAAATAATTTTTTAAATGTATTCTAATCTAAAAATTAATATTGATTCAATAGATTTTTATTTTTCCCAAAAAATATTTTATGAATATAATGTTTATTTATCATATCTCTAAATCATTTTTATAAAAGATATAAATCTCCACCTAAATTTTATTATATTAATTATATAAAATTTTATTTTTATGTGAGAGATAAATTATTTTTTATATAAATTAGTTAAGTATTTCCATTATAAATAAATGATTCATGAATGAATTTAACATTATGGTCTCTAATAACATATCACATGTTATTTGGAATACAATCCTCTAATCAGAAAATAAAATATTATATTTTCTTTCAACAATATAATTCTAATAAATGTATATTTTATTCATATTTGGACTAAATTAATTATTGTTATCATCAAAATCAATTGGTTTAATCAGATTCACCCCATAATAAGGTGATAAAATAGGTAAATATGTTATTCCTCATTTAAAATATTTGGAGGTCTTTTATTGACCTATATAAAAAGGATACTCTTTTTATAAGAATGAGGAGGATTCTATCTGAAATTATAAGAATGTCCATGATTTTGATTACACCTGACCCTAAAAACAAAATTTAAAAATAATTAGTAAAAAATAATAATAAATGAAATCATATAAAAGTTTGGGGTATAAAATTGAATAAATGATGTAAAATTAATTATAAGTGAAATTAATGTAGATAAATAATTTATTTTTGAATATATTAACTATGTATAATAAAATCAAATCATTTATAAAACATTTAAAATCTTATAGACCGATGAAAAATTAAACATAAGTGATATTAAAATTGGTATTAAAATGAAAAATGAAAGTAATAATTTTGTGTAATCATATTCCAAGTATTATAATAAAAAATTCACATAGTTTCTAAAATAGTGCACTTAAATAACAATACTACATTGTTATTATAATTTTAAAAGAGACTATATTTTTTTATAGTACATAATCTATTAGTATATTAATGAAGGATTGGCATCTAAGATCCCTTCATTATGTTTGTTCTATATAATACGAGTTGTATTTAAATTATAGACATTAGTTTCCTCAGATAATCATGTTATATATGGTGTAATATCATATAATTCATTAACACTATCAATATTATCATCAACAAAATGTTATTTTTTACCTAGAAAAATGTTAGAACATAGGAATTTGTTTACAGGTGTTCGTAGAATAAATGGGACACTGTTGTATCACAATATTTTAAGATATATAATTGTAAATATAAATTCATAACATTTACCACTATTATTACCATTAATCAAGTTACACTTGAATGTTTTTACACAAAATTTCATATAATAAAACTCTTATATATCATCAATGACTCAATAATATGAAATTGATATATAGATTAGTTATTTTAGTTTATAATAAAAGTATATATTACTTCAATGAAAACCATTACTAAACTATTCATAGATACAGTTTTATTAACCTGTTCTTTGGTATAATATGTATAACTATTAATGTAATACTCAAACCATATCATTATATATAAACATGTGTTTATCACCAACCATCCCAATGTTTTGATCTCATTTAATCAATATTCATGTTAAAATTGAACCGTAAAATAAATGTTTTCCTTCATTCCCCACCCATATTTCTTTCATCATGAGATTATGTTATATTAGTGCATTAATATGTGTTGTTATAAATATTCCTAAACCACTGCTGTGTTGTCCAAGATGTATAAATCTGATTGCATTATTTTACTATGTGTCAAAAACTAGTATTCAATCCATGAATTAACTTTCATTATATATCAAATCTCACATTAAGAGATTTAGGTAGACTGATGTGATCTACTTCAAATAAGTAATATATATAGAACTCAATAACATCCTTATATTTATATACTTTTCAATAATAATGCCTCTAGATGATATGGACACTTATCATATCCAATAAAAATATTAATATTTCATTTAAAAGGATAAATTTGATAAAAGTATTCATGTTTAAATTACTTTATTTATCATAATAAATGTACAATTAAATTTACGATGATAAAAAATGGTTTAAAATAAATTTCACGAAGAAAAATTATATTAACAAGTTTTTTCTATAAAATATTTAATGAATTTTAATCCACCATTTTCCTTTAATGATTCATAAATTTCTCAATGAAGTATTTTATACAAGTCACTTTAATACCATGTAAATTACGGTTTTTAGGGGAAGCAACCACTCCAAACGTATTTTAAAACAACAACCAAAATCAATTATTCCATGGGATCCCTCTATTCATTAGTAATAATACAAATAAATTGAAAGATGTTGTAATTTTTCTCTATCGATCTAAACAATCTAACTCTTCGACATGTTCATGATTGTTATAACTACGAATAATCGAGTGGGAATGTTTCTATTATGGTATCCATGGTATTTTGGAATCATTCAATGCTTGTGAAGGATTCCATCCTCATAGTTCACTAGGTCCATTCATAAGTAGAATGAGAGAGAAAGAGAGATTCATCCTGAGGAGTTTTTTAGTGTCTCAAAACTCTTGAGTTCTCTACTCATTACTAACTAAAATCATTCTTATATATTCCATCCAATGAAATTATATGGAAACAAAATAATTATCAATTTAAATATAAAAATTTCATAAATTTTTTATGGGTTACGACCATTTTTAAAATTTCCTCTTCATTTGTAATTAATTTTTTAACGTCCAAAAAATTAATTTTCATGCTCAAAATCCTTATATCATTATTATATTCTAGTCAAACTAATTATTATGCAATGAAGTAGGTGAAGTTGGTTGATCTATATGTTATCAAATATTATATAAACAACCATGAAAACAAACATAATGCATGGGTATTCACTGTGTTGTGGTTTATCTCAGCACAGAACACAACATAGTCTAAACAACTATGTTGTTGTAACAACTAGATATTTTTTTGACACAATTTTAGACATGAGTTGGTCACCCAACCCATATCTCTACAAAATTTATTAAATAAATAAAGGTATAAAAGGGATAAAAAATGTGAAATTAACTTACACCGTCAATAAATTTATTTTGGAAGCACATATATTTACATGAAATCAAAAATACAGAGCACAAAAAGGATAATTAATCTTGTTGAAAGCCATATGTAAACATTTATCAAATTGAAATTCTAAAATCTTTTTCTAACCCACATGAGATAGATCGGGGACGATAAAAAATTATAATATTGTATCACCGGTTCATAATACTTTTGAAGAACAAGCATCCCTTCCAAACACAGTAGTCCAAAAGACCCTATACAAAAAACAATCCAGTATTAAACTAATTAGAGAAAAAAATATCAAACAACAAGTTAGAAGAACATACTATATTATAGAAAATCAATGTCAGAACCAAATCTACACAGTCATATCTCACTATAAAAATCAATTCAAACATTTATACATCATCATGATAAATTACCACAACATCATGAGTCCTTGAATCCATTTAATGAAACCCTTTTACCTAAAATTTGATCCATCATTCATAAAATTAATCATTATTCTAACAGAATTCGTATATCAATGAGTTATATCTGATAAAATATTTCAAATAAGTTTGATTCAGATTGAATAGATATAAAAAATCATCAAACCTTTCTGGAACAATGTAAAAGTAACCAATAAATCATCACACTCAATAATGTAAGTCACTCAAAATGCACATCAAGAACCCTCAAAACTACCAGAATAAATTCAGAAGCCAAGAGAAAGAAAATAGTGTGCCATCTTCTCTACAAATAATCCATCCATCTATATTTGTATCCTTATTCTTTCTGGCTTCATATACCAAAGTGTTGAAACTTCAAAATAGCTCTTCCTTCAGTAGTTTAAAATCCATCCTGTAACATCCCAACTTGGATTCCACTAAACTAGTGCTCCGAGTTGGTTCATTACGAGGAATAAAATTCACCTCCTCATATTCCAGAGGCTTCCAACAACCAATGAAGGCATAGGGTGTGATTGTTTGGAGACTATTCCCTCATATTAGAGTAAGAAATAGCGTAAATAGCTAATTATCATATAGAAAATGGAAGAAAAAGGGTGCATATGAAATAAATAAACTAATATAGAACATGTTGTAATAATAATTGAAAATTATATAAAATATTGAATAACTATGTATGAAATAAAATAGTGGTCACCCACAAGGATGACCATAAAGGTACAAGAGTACAAAAGGAAACTAAAATAAAAGTATAAGTCTCTACTAATAACTCTAATTAATACCATATACCTAGTCTCTAGACAGTGTTTAACTACACCAGCCTGCTTAGTGGTATCCATACCAGCGACTTCTCTCAATCATGAAACTCTAGGCCTTAGCCCTATCCACCATGCATCCATGCTCAACCTAAAAATAATACATAAGTTCTATATGCACATAGAGGTTCATGTATAGGGGTTATTATATAATCTCATTAGGACACCCTAATAATACCCATATAATATGTATCCATATGTTCATTCTCATACAATATGCTCATCCTAGCCAATACACAACTGAAAATATAAATTAAAAAAATGTGAAACCATGGTCGAACCCCAAGGCCTATGATCCTAGTCAACTGGTTCTAGTCCTATCAAGTATATTTATATTTATATGTGTATATATGTATATTACAATAGCTACATATATATACAAAAATTTTAATATACCTGAGTAAGGTAAAGAGAATAAAATAAACAAATATAAGTCGATCCATAGGTCTATAATCTCAATAACCTTGACAACATGTGAAATCGAATTGATTTGGATGTCATTACACTCAATTCATGTATCAGTAAGTTGATCTATAGGTTGTTAATATCTATTTTCCAAGATCTAGAAATGTCTCTGAGCAAACTACATTACCATAAGGTGATACTCGTCCTAACTCTGGGTTCACCCATACACACATCCAATCACTATAAATGTCCAAGAGCTAGATTCCATGCTGCTTATACCATGTGAATCCGGTAAAATATATGATCCCCATGCCCCAGTCTGTAGGTGGTCATCACATTTTAACTCAGATGAACCCTAAGGGTTTGATCTACAGGTGATCTATAAGGAGATCCCACTGATGAGACTTCATGACCTCCCATTGATATCCAGATGTGTATATCAAACCCATTATCAATCATTAGTGTGAGATTCAATACTCAAGAAATCGGTTATAGTTAAATTGTTTATAAGACTCTTCTCAGAGATAATGTATAGATTCCAACATCATATGAAAAGTTAATGACAACATAGTCCGCATAAAAAATCCACTAGTTGAAGAGAGAATAATCATGATCTCTAGACCAAAACATGAGGAGTGTGTAATCATCCACCAACAACCATGGGTTGAGGAGAGCATAATAATCCCCATTTAACCCATGGGATGAGGATAACGTAATCATACTCATAAATTGGGAAAGATTTATCATATATGAGTTTCATTACTAGGGTCTTCATGACTATATATCAATTCATAGTCCCAACAACCAGATTCTAAGAATAACCTATGGAAATCCCTAGAATAAAATAATAAAATAAAATTATATAATGTCTCAACATCTAGGTCCTAGGTAGTACCAATGGGTATTCCAATAAACATGAAAATAGCATGGAACATAATTTAGATCCCAAGAAATCACATCCGGGTATCCCAAATAGAAATATAGATTCCTCGTACCTTTCTCATCATCCACAAACAAGGAATTTCCTCTGGTAATCATCAGGACACAACCTTATATAAGTAAAGGTATAATCAAAAATAGTTATGGTAGTTTAACACCACAACTCAAATTTACTACCAAAACCTCATGGGATTACATGTTCTATATGGGTTTAAGGTAACACCTTCTACAATATCTACCCAAACTCAATGTACTAGATCAGGTTTGGGTAAACATTTAAGAACCTACTAGGTCCCTTAAGTCAAACACTACGAGTCATCCTACATGGGTTCCTCAGGGTCTACACATAAGCGAAGGCATCCTACTCAGGATCTATAGCTGAAATGGTAAGGGGTAATCTTACATGAAATCCTTGTATTGTAATTCAATAAGGAAAACATATAAGGGATCCCCTGAAGGGTACATATTTAAATATATTTTACTAGGGTTTCTCTAGTTCATAATGTAAGAGAATGCATCTTATAGGGGATCCTTAGTACAGAAAGAAGGTAGAGGCATCTTACATGGGATCCTCTTGGTCAAAAGTTATAAAGACGATTCCTATAAAGGATCCTAGGAAACAAATATTCAAATGGACTCCTAGGCCAAAACGACACATCTCACAAGAAAAACATCCTTAAAGAAACAAATAAAAAACATTACAAAGTCAACAGTCAAGAGAGATATTTCATTGCACATCTCATATTAAAGTCTCAAAATCGGTTGATCTGAACAACCAACTTATCATTATCATTCTAGTATATCTTAAAATATGACAAAATTCAATTATTAGAGGATAAATCTATCAATTTAGATAAAATATCTAAATGAATTCTATGATTCCTCAAACAACATCAAGGGTTTCACCATCGTGATCTATGAAGAAAGATACTTAGAATGGACCTCACTTGGTTCCAATTGAAAATACTAGTAAAGAAGATATGAAAAATCATAAAAGGGTATAAAGAGAGGGGTATATGGTGTGTCTACCCTAGTACATAGTGTGTACCCTCAAGGTCCCACTAAGGCATGTACTCAAACCAGAATTGGAGTGTAAACATCAAAGTACATGATCTGTTGGTCCTATACAGGGTGTGTACCATAAAAGGGGTACCAACCCGTGTATGTCAATGGGCCAATCCCTGTATTTGTTCTGTCTATGTACTTATGCATGGAATGAAACCCACATGGGGTTTGGCCATGTAATCTACATGACATGTTCCCCTTAAACAGGTTTTTTGGCTAGATACTTGGCTACACAATGAAGTATTTGTACATGGAGTGTATACCCCATACACAGTGTGTACTCCAAAAAAGTCATCTTCCATAAATAGAAATATCCCACAACATTTTTTCTTTGAACCACACACAATGTAAATGGGTTTTCCCAAATAGAAAACCCCCAAATCAACATAAATCACCCATTTCCAAATAAAAAGATATAGATCGGCCCACTTGGGATCCTAAGAAATATTAAAGGTGGATTAGAACACAAAAACAATAAATCTATGTGGATTTATAATTTTTTTTAAAAAAATCTACCTTTGGGTGGAATCTATTGAATCTTCAACCATTTTCACAATCTAAGGATGCCACCGGATGATTTGGCACATCCTGAGCTCCAAGGTGGTACCTCATTTCTCCTCCCTCTCTATCCCTCTCTCTATCACATTTTATCTATTGAAAATGAATAGGGGGATCCACGGGGGTGTGTGTGAGAATCTATATAAGAGAAAGAATAAAAGAAAATATTTAAATTAATGAAAGATGATGAAAATAAAAATAAATAAAAATTAAAAGAAAATGAAACAAAATTGATATGAAAAAAGTGGTTCAGCCCATCCTTAGTACCCAACTTATGTTTTCACCCCACCAAGACAAAAATCCCTCATCCATACAGCTTTGATATCCACTAAACATTTATGCTAGGGTAAAAACTCTATTCTAGGATGAACTAACTGGGGATAATTGTTATATGAGATCATATAATAAGTTAAAATTACCATTTCCCCTTACAATCTTGTGAGAGAAAAAGTCAAACTTTTTCATAAAATTTATCAACCAGAAAAACACGGGACCTTACAATCTCTCCATCATAAATGGTATCATCCCCAAGAATCCTTGTGATAAAACTATCATCTATTATATCATCTTTATCATCTAAAAAATAAGATATCTAAACTGTACAATGAGAAGTCTCATAGAGATATCAACTATCTCCTACATGGTAGATGCTTACCTATGAGAGATTTGTTACTCCCCACCACAAGAATTCCCTTATCATCACCTCAAAAACCAAACCCCAAGCTCAAGATCCCATGGAAAACATAAAAATTCAACTAAAAATGTTTTTAGCTTCAAATGTCCAATGTTACACACCATACAATACATATTTCTTTATACGACTCCTCGAGTGCAACCTCAATAGGTTTCACCAACCATCTAGAAAGGACATCGGAAATGAAAATGATATCAGTGAAAAATTGACACTCTCTCAGCATACAAAAGATGATTTCAAGAGAGAGTATGGACATAACTAACATAAGTACGATTAAATTCCATAAAAATCATGAAAATATCCCTTTGATCCATGCTGAAATCATAATAGGATACAACTTCCTTTAACCAACTCCTGACACAGTGTCTCCCGAAAATGCATGTCTATGTTCAGAAATCGGTTGATCGTATCATGAAAACCAATTCCATTAAATTGTATCTACTACCATGGAAGGTAATTATTCTTTTAACTACAACTCCAAGCTACCATTCCCATATATATACTTCGAAAAAATTGGTCCTCAGCTCACCCAAGACCGCTCAGCTATTTAGAATTCAATCGGTACCACACACAACCAGAATATACCATTATTGTCTTTATCATACCCACGAATCATAAAACATAAGGCTAAGCCAACTATACTACATAGAGTGCCAATTTCATTAAGAAAAAATCTATCTTAGAACACCTATTTATAACTGGAAACCATACCCATTCCTCAATTTATTCCATGACCACCCATCACCTGACATCGTTTCATTAATGTGTGTTTACCCATGCTCTTACTACATTATCAATATTCGAAAAAAATTGTCAACTTGGATATGTTCCCAAAAAGTACTTCTCATCGAATCCGATCAAGACACCAAAGTACCATGGGTGCTTGTCAAAATCCATGGGTGTCAACATGCCTAAAACGCAAAACTAAAGCACCTATGATGACTCGATCTCAAAACTATCATATAACCAAGATCATGACCAAAAAATGTTTTTGTAAATAGAATTAAACCTATTACGCATGCTTCTATTGAATAAAATAAACATCAACCTACAGTGGTCAGAGTCAAACTATGGGACCTTACGTATCCCACCAAGCCATGCATACCAAGACTGTCAAAGGTAAAGATCACAATGACCTACGAAGCTCAAAATAGATAACACAACCTATTAGGGTATGATCCTCTCTAATAATCCTCTTATGGATATAGTCCCTTAAGGTCATGAAACCAACGTAGAAAATGATAAAATTGAACTACCACTCACCAGGAATCCATATACAGTATTACACCATCGAGGTCCAGTTCACAAAAAAATTCATGGTACCTATCGACATTGTACTCTATCATCCGACTATATAACAACATATGATGGTCGGTTAAGTATAATTTCATTCCAATCAATGTGGAAAAACATTTTATGGATTGTTACTGGAACATTAAATAACCCAATCTTTGAAAACCCCCTAAAATGGGTATAAAAACATGTGAATCATCTTCCATGTCGACCTACTGGGGGCACTACGACACCCATGCATGAGGACTAAGTCATCATCTTCACCACCAAACACCATAATTGAGATCCACATAACCAATAATTAGAAGGAATTATATATTCATATTGGAGTAATTAAGAATAATGCACCCAAAAATATATGTGGGAAACACTATTTAGGGTTTTTTTGACAATTTAAACATTTTTCCTACTTTTATTAGTAATAATCACACACAAGGAGTCCTCTATGAAGTGATTCCTACATACCTAATAATGACGCATGATAGACCTCATGCCTTTTCCATCCAAGATTCGAAATACTTTTATAGACTCTTTGTAATGGTCCATGATCTAGAAATCCACAATAAATCATAACATACACACAAAATGTGTTTCTATCTAGTTGAAAATAAAATAAAACTATTACATCTCAGATCAGAACAATAATCTCATACCTTGGAAACTATGACTTCACACTATAACAAGTGTTCTTGATGAACTAGTCTGATATCTATCAGAGTTTCTTACATATTCTTAATACTACTATATACTATATCCCTAAATAGTAAATCAATGGAATGGAACTCCTTCGATACAACATTGTAACGTCATGACCTAGATTCCACAAAAACAATGCTCTGATCCAGTTTGTTACGAAGCTTCAAGCATGCCCCCCAATATGATAGAGGCTGATGACTAGTAGTGAGGGCCTATGATGTGATAGTGAGAAACTATTCTCTTATATAATAATAATAAAATACCATAAATATCTAGTTATCATACACAGTAAGGAACAATAAGATTGAGAAAGCAATAAATAAACTAAAATAGAATATGATATAATAATAAATAAAAATTTCATAAAATCTTAAATAGTTATATCAAATATAAAATACTAGTTACCCACTAGGCTGACCATAAAGAAATAAGAGTAAAAAATAAATTGAATGAAAAGTATAGGGATCTACTAAAAACATTTATCCAAACCACATACTTGGTCTCCAAACATTGTGGAACTGATCCATCCCGATGAGAAGTATACACATGAGTGGCTCCACTCGATCATATAACTCTGGGCCTTAGTCTTATCCACCAGGAATCCATGATCAATCTTAAAATCTTACATAAGTATGATATTCACACAGAGGTTCATGTATGGTGTGAGCATAAAATATTAGTAGGCCACCGCAACGATGAACCTATAATATGCTTCCATATGTGAACACTCATGTAATATGATTTTCATAGATGAGACAAAATTGAAAAGATAAATAAACGAAAAAAATGTGAAACCATAGTTGAACCACGGTTCTTTGATCCCATTCCCTTAATTCTGGTTCTATTATTTATATTTATATTTAAATGTGTATATAAGTATAGTCCCATACCTATATATATATATATACAAAATATGAATACACCTGAGTAAGGTGAAGAAAATAACATAAACCAATAACAGTTCATCTATGGATCTGTAATCCCGATTTCTTAGACATCCAGTTCAAGGGCATTGAGCTAGAGGTCGGGTCACTCAATTCATGTATCATTAAGTTGATCTTGGGGTAATTAATATCAATTGACCAATAACTAATTTGGATATAACTAAAAATTTCTCTGATCAAGCTACATCAACACATGGGGATACTCATCATAACCCCGGGTTCACCCCTACTTGCCTCTAATAACTAACAATGGATTCCATGAAAGTATATCTATATATCCTATAAATGTCCAAGATCTAGATGCTATGAATCTCATTCCATGTGAATCCATTCTATTGTATGATCCCTAGGTCCCCGTTTTTTGGCGGTCAGAACATTTTTACTTGGATAAAACCTAACCATGTGACCCTTAGGAAATATATAAGAAGAGATCATCAGTGATACATCATTCCCACCTCACAAGATCCATATGTGAACATCATTCCCAACATCAATAATTATTGTGAGATTCCATGATCAAGCACCCTAATATATAAAAATGGATCATAATCCTGGTCCTAGAGATCACGTCTAGAGACCCTCATCATATGATAACTTGGGGAGAAAATAGTCATCCTACAAAATCCACTGGTAGAAGAGACCATAATAATCTGTTATAGACCATAGGTCAAGGAGAGCGTAATAATCCACCGATAACCATGATATTATGAGGGAATAATCATTCTCATTTAACCCATGGTACATGGATAGTGTAACTTTTCTCATTAATCGGGTGAGTGTAATCATCTACGAGAATCATTACTAGGGATTTCAGCCTATGTATCAAGTCACAGGATCAATAGCTAGATTTTGGGAATCTCCTCTAGAAATCCCAATAATATAATAATGAATATATATAAATATATATATATGATTAATAACCAAGTCCTAGGTAGTACCTCTGGGTATATCAATAAACATGAAAATAACATGCCTCAGATTCTGGATCCTAGGAATGCACATCTAGGAATCCCAAAGAGAAATAAAGACACCTCATTCCAAGATCATCATTGACTAACTATGATGTACAACTAGTAATCATTGACGTGTCATCAATAAATAAGTGAAGGTATAAACAAAAAAGTGAGGGTAGATAAATGCCCCAATACAACAATACCACAACATTTTCATGAGATTACATGTTTGTTATGGGTTATAAGGTGAGACCCACTACCATCTCTACCCAAACTTGATGTACTAGCTTAGGTTCTGTCGAAAATTGGGGAACCCACTAGGCATGGTATGCAAAACACTGAGAAAAATCCTAATTGAGATACTCAAGGTCTAAACATAATAAAAATCATCCTAATAGGGATCCATAGTGATAAAAACAAGGTAGGAATCCTATATGGAATCCTTAAATGGTAAATTAATAGAGGCATCCTACAAGGGATCCTCATAACTCTACACAGGTAAAGGATCCTGCTATGAATTATCTAGGTTAGAATGTAAGTGAAGTCATCCCATAGGGGGATCCATGGTATATAACGAATATTTAGTAATCACACTTGAGATCCTCTATGTCAAAACAAAATAAGTGGGATCCTATAGGTGATCCTTAGAAACAAATTGTCTAACAACCTTTTATTTATAAGGGAACATCTTGTAAGGGAGACATCATCATGAAAAAAAATAAAAAACTACAAGGAAACCAACTGAGAGACATAACTCATTGAACATATTATATTAAGGTCCCCGTTAGGTTGATCAGAAAACCCAACCTATCATTATCAACCAGGTATCTCTCAGGAGACAACTGAATTTGATTATTGGAGGAAGAAACTCTCTATTTACATAAAATCATGAAATGACTTTCAGCAGTCCTCAAACCACCTCAAGGGATTAATAATAAAAAAACATGTAGAATGATACTCAGAATGGACTAATCTTGGGTCCATTTCTGACTATTAGGAATGAATATATGAAAAAACCTAAAAGGTTAGCATGAGAGGAGTACATAGTGTGTGTACCCTAGTACACAACATGTTCCCTCAAGGTCTCACTTGGATGTGTACTCTAGTCAGAATTGGTGTTTAAATGGAAAAGTACACCAAGTGTTGGCCCTCTACCTGGCATGTACTCTACAAGGTGTACATACCCATGTACCTCACATGGCATGTCCATATATATGGTTCTTTAGAGTACTTCTACATGGTCTGGAACATACATGGGGTCTGTTCGTGTACTATACACGTCATGTTCTCCTAGCACAGGATACATGGGTAGGTACATGGCTACAAGGATGAGTACTATTATATGGTGTGTATTCCCAATACACAAAGTGTATACTAAAAAAATTCTTCCCCAAATAGAAAAAACAAACGTTGTTTGTTTCACGAACCACATATCATTTATATGGCTTTTCTCAAAATAAAAAACCCCAAATCACTTAGAAAACCCCATTATCTTACAAAGGTCAATAGATTGATGTACTAAGGAACCCATGAAAGCCTAAAAGGGGATTAAAACTTTAAATGGATAAATCTGTGAATATTTATGATGAATTTTAAAAATTGCTACCTTCATTCAGAATCTTCCAAAGCTTCACCCATTTCCATGTTCCACGATAACCACAAGATGATCTGGTGCATCCCAAACTCCATGAAAGTACCTACTTCCTCCACCCTCTCTCTCTCTATATATCTACCATTGTATATCTTGTTCATTTAAAGGGGGTGTCATAGGGTGAATTTTTAAAAATACATAGGGGAGAAAGAAAAAATAAACGTATAAAATAAAAGGAAGAAAAAAATAGAAAAGGAAAAATAAAAAGGGGTCTGGTCTAGAA
Organism: Viscum album; assembly: GCA_963277665.1. Classification (NCBI taxonomy): domain Eukaryota; kingdom Viridiplantae; phylum Streptophyta; class Magnoliopsida; order Santalales; family Viscaceae; genus Viscum; species Viscum album. Next base: position 234,497 of record CAUJRU010000111.1, read on the forward strand.
CCCTTGCCGAACATGAGTTTGTGCACCACCTCGGCGAAACTCCTCCCTCTAGACTAAATAGTGGTGATAGAATCTCAATATGATGTTTTGTTCACTATATAAGTCGAAATGATCATGTGTGAAAAAATTAATATGTATTTTATTAAATATTAATTAATAATTATTTATTAATCCTCTAAAATTTGAATGGATTGAAATTATAAAAAACATCTAACATTTGGTAAAAACTCTATTCAGTTACCAATGTAGTGGTGATAAAAAACATTCAAGAACATATGATAGGTAAAATTACCATTTTACCCATTATAAACATCTAATAGAAATAGTCCAAACTTCTACTCAAAATTTTAAATCTGAGAAAACACCCAACCTCACATATCCACTGATTAACCATCCAATATCTAGATAAAAACAATTTGGTCTAGTTACGAATATTATTATTCGAAAAAGTGATCATCACACTTTTTATTTACATGTTTCAATCAACTAGATTGTGGAAACTCAAATTCCAAAGACATGAATGTAATTATAACAACAAATAAACCTCTTCCATGTGTCTTAATAAATGGAAAAGTAGGATGATTAAATTTAGGGTAGTGACATTATTGAATCACATCTTATTGGTTTTTCACCCTTTAGAGTTTTTTATCAAGAATTTGTAAGGCCTGTCAAAAACCAATCTATAGCCATTCCACATAGTAGAAAAGACAAAAATCAAACAAAAACCTCCAAACTCAACATTCCAAAAAAAAGTACAATCAAACATCATAGACATTCTAAAATACTAAACCAAACATCCCAAAAGATATCAGAACAAATCTTCAAAAATATATTGACAGGTAGAGGGACTAAAAAGAAGTAATGTAACCATGGTTTGAAGAAAATGATTCATTTACATAAAATGTCCTTGTAATAATAGAACTGAATTTTCTTGAATTCTCCCCCCCCCCATTTTATAAATTATTTTTATTATAATTTGATAATCGGTTTCCACAAAAAATTCCCCATCCTTTTATTTTTTTTATAAAAAATGAATCTTTATTCTCAAACCAAGACTCTAATTCATCCCACATGTCTTCATAAAAAATATATGTATCTCTCTAAGTGGGGATAATATCTACATAAAAATAACGTATTTTAAGGAATATTTTCCATAGGTTAAGGATGTAGGATCAACATCAATAGGTTGTGTGGGTATCAAACTTCTTTTTCCTAAAAGCCACAAACGATCTAGTAACAACTATTATTTTATGGTTTTAATAATCTATATGTTTTTGAGTTTTCCTAGGATTCAGGGTGATGTACCCATCTAAATTAATCATTGGTTTTTTAAATTTCCTAGAACTCAACTTAAAATATGCATCCTCAATATGCTATGATTTCTCATATTCATTAGGTAAATATTCACTATCTTACGAATGTATACTCTGGTCATCTTCTTGAAAATTTTAAACAATATTTAAAGTCTCAAACCTAAGAGGATTGGTTTTTCTAAGGTTTTCATTATCTTCATTGAAATACTCAGTAATACAATGAGTATCCTCATGTCTATAAGGGTCAACAGTATTGTGTTGAGACATAGAAGGATCTATAAAAATATAATTAACTTTTTTACCAATAAAAATCCTATTATATTGAGGTAAATCATGATCCATGTCTTTATGCTCTCCTTTTCCAACCTAGATTGACTTAATTAGATAATTTGGATGTTCAACATTACGCCTATTTCCATATTCCCTTACAGAATTTCCAATTTTAAGGTATTTACTTTAATAAATTTGAGGGTTTTCAAAGGAAACCTCATTAAGAAATATAGTGTTTCCATTTTAGATCTAGATGTGTGGTGGAATAGGTTGAGTGATATAAATTTAAATAGATAATATATAAATAGAAGGTTAATAGAGGGGTTTTGTTGAAGAGTAGTATTTAACTGGTTACCCAATTAAGATAGAAATCATAAAAATTGCATCATGTTTGAACAAATACAGTGGAAGGATAGGGAAACCTATCCATATAGGGGAAATGGGTGGCTCAAATATAGTGAATAATTTAGCAGACCATTTTAGTATATTAATGAAACATCCATCGAAGAACCAAAAACCCCTCATCCAAATCTAGTCGTATTATTTTTCAGATGTGATGAAAAAATACACATGTGAAGAATTCAATTTATTAATATGAAAGTTTATAAATCCAATCAATTCAATGTTTTTTCTCAGGAAATAGAGTGAGGGTCTACACCAGATCAATCTTACAACATGTAAAAAGCATAATTTAAAGGTTATAATCTATACCTATTAATTCAATAAATAACTTTCTATAAGACCTCTATGTAAATATTTTTTCCCCCGATGCGTGAATCTATAAAATCACCAGGTTCATGTGACCGATGATTTTTTCCAACAACAACGTCTATGAAAATTCTAAGATTCATTTAAGTATTTATTCATTCTTCGCTCGAAGGGGATATATATGGAAGGGCCATCTCTGGTAATCTTATATTAACACCTATAGATATTAGTTTATATTCAGTTATAAATAATACTATGTTCGATTGTGTGTACGACACTTAACATCATGCTTAAAAGAACCATGTTATATTGTGTAAATATTATTATTTAAATATATTCAATAAAACCTAGTCATTTGTTTGATGTGTATAAATAGAAGAAACTATATTATGAAATATATATTGAAATGATTCATTTTTCAAATTTATTTATTAGTTACAAGTTAATATGTACTCAGTTTTTAGTAATAATAATTTAATCAAATTAGGATAAAAACCATAAAATTATAAAAGGGTCCTTTTTCTATAAAAGTAGGTTATCCTTACTTTTTTATTTTTATTTATTAAATTTATTGATTAGAAAAATTTAATTTTACAATAAGGTAATCATTTTTTATATTATCATATCAAATTTAGAAAAGGGTGAAATTTTGGGATATTTCATAAAAGATTTATTTTTTAGGTGAATATTAAAAAATTCCTTTTTTTAAAAAAATTATTTCTTTAAAATTATTTAAGATTTATTAATCTATTTTGTATTGGAAATAAATTAAAAAAAGTCCCATTTTATAAAAAATTATACAATTAATTCATTTTTAATCAACATTAAATATGATTTTGACATAAAATCATTGTAATACATAAAACAAGTATTTTTTAAAAAATTGTTTTTGTTGTGTTTCACACTCTTCTATTAAAATTACTTTTAACAAAATATAGTAATTAAGTATTAGAAAATGGATTCTAAATTTGGAATCTTCATATTTAAAAAATCTAATAATTTTAATTCCATTTTTTAATCATAATGAATAGTTACCATGGTAATAGTTTATCACACCTCTAATGGGTAAAATGGGTTAAATGAGCTTATAAATATGGGATAAGATATAAAATCAACCAGAAATGAATTTATTTAATTTTATTAGTTTTTTTCTACTATAATCATCCTATATTTAAAAATATGGGTTTTTCGAATAATTTGTTTTAAATTCTAATCTATATATTATTTTATGTAAGGGATAATTACAAAATGTCACTCCTTATGTTTTTATATACATAATATGTTTTAATAGATATAAAAATTAGTTATGGATACTTATAAATATTATTTTTGAATATGAACAGATTAAATTTAAGATAGTAATTTAATTATCATTTTTATTTATGGTATAATTGCATTAAACTCTTACACAACGTTGATGTAGCACTTTTGTAAGCTATAGAAAATTCAAGTAAATTATTTTAAAAAAATTAATATTAATGTTTTTTAATGAATTATACTATTTCAAAAAAAATTGGATACTAATAAGTGATTATTTATGTTTAATGTCTTTTTATTGTAATTACATTGTTATCTAAATGCCTTTAAAGTTAATATATGTGAATAGTAATGAAAATTAATATAAATGATATTTATTATTTAAAAATAATTATTTTAATCATATTTTTAATATCCCTCTTATTTTCATTGAATTTAAAGGCATGCATCGACTCTAATGGCATTTAGATAAAAATAATTATTTTAATAGTGTGATACATTACCTTTTCCCATGTCCTGATAAACAATATCTGAAAAATCACAAAACTGCCAAAGTAGGGGTGAGTAATGAAACATAGTTGGATTTCCCCAAATGAATTCCCTTCTCACACCACTAGGATATAACATGTTATCATATTTATACAAAATATTTTATATAAAACAATTTCTAAATAGTTTATATCAAAATTTAAATAAAGTCCATAACTATGAAATTTTCAAAAAACCATAACAAGTTCCCAGGAATGAAACTAAACAATATTCTAAAACCAATTCATAAATTCCATTTTTAAATAATCTATTACATTCAACATATCCACACATCCAACCACGCATCTAACCGGGACCTCCATATCATCACGATTGGTGAGTAATCCTTTCATTAAATTGTCACTTATGGAACCATTTTTATGTGGGAGAGACCTAACCCTCATCCACCCTACTAATTATAGGGGAGACTCATTACCCATATCCATCCTGAATGCACACGAACACACCAAACTATTATACCAAAAACCAAGGCCAAAACACCCATTTTCACCATTTTAGTAAAACTATACTTTTTGTTAAAACCCTTCTAAATACACCATTTTAATAAAAATAATATTTTATTTAAAACCCGTATTAATTCATAAATACAAAACAATAATTTTAAAATCGTCATTTTTAAATCAAATTACTAATTCCACTTTCCACAAAAATGCACAATTTCAACAGTTATATAAACTATCACTAAATAGGGTTTACAATGAAAAATTCAAATAAATTTCACAATAAAATCAAATAAAAACCATTAATTTGTTACTGAGACTGCATATTATAAATATATGGGTCGAGAGTGAGCCACATACCTAGAAATATTTTAAAAAAAATCAAAAATTGTAAGAAAAACGTCCCCAAAACTAGGTTGAATCTCCAAAAACCCACCATAGATATCATCCCCTAAAAATGAAAATCCCAAATATAGTTATATATTTACTCAAAAAACATAGATATATCAAAACTGGACATATATCAAATAAATCTAGAGAGGGGGAGAAGTAGATCTAAGGAAAATCATGAAAACTAACAAGAATGAAGGCTTACCATAACAATCCTACTTCAACGCACCTTGAAAATCCTTTGGATCACCTCTATGTAAATGGTAGAAGCCTACATATCCTTTGAGTGGAATAATTACTTTGTTAAGGTCGGTTTGAGGCACAAAATTGTGGTCAAAACATGATCCTGACCTAGATCCACTTATTGTGGATCTAGTTTTGAATCTCTCTATAGTTAGGTGCACAGTTAGGAAAACCGTGCACTAATTGAACACCAGACACTTACTAAAGGATCTCTACTAGGAATATTATCTATATAAGTGGAATGATATCCATGGATTTATAGGTTCTTGTATGCTGATTAATTTATATCCATGGTATAATTAAAACAATGGCTATATTGGTATTTGATGCCACTCTTTACTAAGAATCGTGGAAACGGGGTTGATTAATTAGTTCCCCCTCCATGACCCTCCCATTATACCCTATCATCCATGAGACCCTAATCTCCACTGAGAGATCTCCCCAAATTTAACCTCTTTCCCCAACTCTGCCCCTCGCAAGCTCTCATATCCCTGACCCTCTTCCCCCTACACTACCCCTTACGACAGCAACTCCCGCTGCAACCCAATGAGTTATCTTATCCATGAAACTCCCCCCACAATGTTTCCACTGAACATGGAAACATCACCTCAAAATGTATTCTTCTCCTTTTAATCCTCCCAAACTATTCATCTGGGGTGCCACTTCCCATTATGTTTTAACTTTTTCATACTGGTGGTTCAAGAAAAAAACTAAATAAGTTGTCCCCACTTTGTTTCTACCAGGTCTCAGACCCTATAAGATAAACTATAATCCCATGAATATGAGTTATTTTAGTTTTCTCATCTTATATTTTCATTGATATCATAAATATATGTCTACATTTTTATCACATTGACTGTATCATATATAGATACTCCCTATTGAGGATTTTCATATATATATTTGATTATGTCTTAGATGGTAGTTATTGTCTGATGATTTAGTCATTCATGACAATACTCATAGAGAATATTTATGTTTATATTTTATTATTCCTATAATGAGAGTTATTTTATACATAATATAGAGCTACTAATGTTAGTTATTTTCTACTAATTTAGGTTTCTCATCTTATATTTGATAATTTATCAATAACATCTAGATGAAGGATTCCTACAATTCTGTTCAATCTACCTTTCCTTTTTTGTTCTCACACGAGAGAGATTTAAGTATATCTATTTTTTATTAAGAATTTGATTTTAATTTATTTCTACTAAGATATAAATCTAATATTTTCACTTGATTTTAATAATTTAATTATTTCTCTAAAATTATTTTATGTTGCTTTCATGTAGAAACCCAGTTTTGAGAATTTGAAAAGTTTTTGAGATTTTCCTTGTTTCATTGATTTTAATCTCGAAGATTAATGATAAGTCTTCCTAATTTTATTAATTAAATAACAAAACCTTTTGGGTGTTTGGGATGTTAGGAAATTTGCAATTTTTTTAATGGACTATCTATTCATATTATAAAATATGGAAAAAATTTATTTCACTCTTTAGAAAATTATAATTTCTCTATGAGTTGATGGTAACAAAATCTATTTCATTCTTACACAATCATAAATCATTTATAAATATATAGATAATTATATATACATGGGCCATGATTTTTTTGCATTAATGAGGAACTATAAACAGTCATTTATATTTTTTATATATAGAGGCAAAATGACATTTACCGAAACATTGATAATGATTACATAGAAGAAAACATTAATATTTTTCCTCTAGGATACATTATATGATGGTTATGAATGGTATAAATGATACATATGAACAAAATATATGATACTTAAATATAAATGGGAAATAACCCTTACACAGTTCTCCAGATATAGTCATTTTTCATCCATAGCATCAAATTTCTAGTTTTTTTAAAGTATTACATAACTACAAAAACTAAAATCATGAAATAATTACTCTTCTCATAATTTAATCCAATATGTATTAAAAAGTATATTTATAACCCTTAACATATGATATATATTGGATGGTTTCTCAATAGATATATCACTTTCATATTCTATTTAAACTAGGATAAACATTTTTTAACGACATCTCATAGATTGTACAAAATAGATAGCACCTCATCAACTTTTTAAATGTTTTAGATATAGTTATAAATCCTTGGTACTTTTTCTAACTTGAATTATAGTAAAAAATAACAATAACATTTAATTCATTTCACACCCAATAACCATTTTGATTACCCATATTCAATCCATAATGTATTTACTTACCTTCTCTATATTAATCCACTTCCTCTATGGAAACTTCAATGGAATGTTCGAAAATAAATTTCCAATATTAATTGAAACTCACGAAATGATAAAAATAAAACATTATCTTTCCACATCCAAGGGAACATGTATCTCCTCCTTTAAAGTTTTAAATTATAATGTCTATTAAGATATAATCCAATACTTCACCACCAAATTTAATGTAAATGGAAAGGATGGAATGTTGGTCTCCCCCATTTTTTATAATTTTAGGGATGCCTTGAAATTCACTTCATACCCCTAATTATGAAAAAATCATCCAATTTGTGAACTTATTATATCAATATCCTGTAATTTTAATAAAATCATATTCTACGAATTAATTCATCAACTTTCCTAGTTTTTAATTATTTCATTGTGGAAAGGGCGACATCATAATTTTCATTCCAATGTACCATAAACTAGACAACTCTATGCCTTTTTGGCTAGCCTATTGAAGAGAAAAATTGTGAAACATTTAGACAAAAATTTTGTCCATAAATAAACCACCATGTAATATTACATTTGATTTTCATTCACATGGGGGTTCTTCAATAAGATTCTCATGAAAGATTATAAACCTTTTTCATCAATTCTATAAAATCTATCAACAATTATATCTTCATATAAAATGAATACCTTTTAGAATATTTTACTTCTTTAGTCCCACCCATAGTGATACCGTCCACTCTTCTCCATGGTAGTTTCTAGGCATGTATAATGTCATTTTTTAGTTTTTGGGATATGAGAATCAGGGAATCAGAGTGTAATTATATCAATGAATGTAATTTTTTAATGTAATGAACTAAGTAATCGTAATAAGAAAAAAATTACTCTATAAGAATGCATTAAATAGAGTTTTATAGTAATAAATGAGAATAATGGATCACGATAAAGGGTTTGATTTGAGTGGTGCCCTCCATATACTCAAGAAACCTCTGTGTCTTACTGTGTCATGCACCTTTGGAAACTATGAAGCCATCAATTCACCGAATAATCACCAAAAGATTTAAAAAATAAATAAAATATCCACATTAGTCATAGTTATTAATAGTGGGCACCATCACATTCAATTTCTCCATGGCTAGTGCTAGGTACCATTGCTCCATTAAAATCTTGTGAAATTTCCCAATTGAGATGACACATAATGGCATGTGCTATGTTTTTCATGGTGTGGTGTTAGCAATTGTGAAATCATTTTTTTTTTGTTTTTTTCATTTTTTTTAAACGTTAACCCACATATATAAAAATAATTATTTAAAATACCCTATGGTAAGTCAAGTGATTCCCCTCCTTCCTTCCCCAACTCTATGCAATGCATTGATCGAGTGATGTGACCATGAACAACCAAAAGGTATATCATCTAACTTGTTATTTTTTATTATTTAAATGTTATTATATACCCTTTGTGATCAAAAAATTAATATTTTCCATGTGTTGTGTCGCACATGGAATGTTTATATTGGGGGCCTTGCCACCATTATGTGCCATACACCATAAATAACTATGACAATATGGCCAAAATTCAAGAATCATAATTATTTCGCTAGAGAAACACATACATTAAGTAATGTATATGAAAATAGATTGAACATAGAAACATATAATATCCCCAAAGAGTGTGTACATATATTATATTACATTCCATTTAGGATATTTGTTATGATATTTTTATAAACATTTTATTTTTCTCAGGAAGGATAGAATTTTGACGAACAATGTTGATCAGATTAATAATGAGTTTCCGAAGGAGTAATGATATTTTTGTTAATTTTCATTCAATAATGATTCAGATGGAAGATTAATTTTATGACTTTGTTTTGATTTCACATGAAGACAATGTATAAATCACAAGTAAGTGATTTAACATATTACTAAACGTGTTTTATAAAAAATATATTGCATGTGGTATCACAATGGGAAAAAAGATCAATTTGATAATGGAATTTATTTAGATGAAATGATTGGTAGGAAAAATTTGATTACCAATCAATTAAAATGTGTTTCAAATTCTATATCCACATATAGAACAGTGGAGGATGAAACAAATATTGAAATAATGTTTTTGTCAATTGATCATAATGATGTATTTGAGAGTGTTATAAAGATGATGGAAGATATAAAAACCCATGTATATTAGGCATGTAGAAAATGATTAAACTTGTGTTTTTTATGAGAATATATCATAGGAATGACATGTATGGATTTTTAATATTAAAGATAACTCTTTTATTACATTTAATAAGTAGTTACTAAATGATGATGCATGTATTTCAGGAAATTATTACATGGAATCAAAGTATGTTGATTTTTTTTGGATTTTCATATATAGAGATTCATTATTAATCTAAAGACTGTTGTCTATTCTGGATGGAAAATTCCGAGTTTAGTCAGTGAAAAAAATGTGGTGCATCAAGGTGGATGGTTGATAATGAGGGAACTCAATCTCTTATACCATAGAAAGTAATATGGTTCTTACCTTTAATTTCTAGGAATCAAAAACATTTTATATTAGAACAAATGGAAAAGAATATGAGATGGAATAAAAATTAAATACCTATAGATAATGATGAAATTGTAAATCCTACTAGCTGATTATTTTGGAAGAAATTAAATAGGTTACATCTAGATTTTTTAGAAAGCCTAATAAATTTTACATTGGGATTATCCTATGATTCTTGCAACCCTTTTCTACAAATGACACTTCACACAGTACATGGCATATTTCATTCAAATTTATAACTTTCCTTCATGGATGTGTATGATGAATCCATTTACTATCATGTTTATATTATTATATGGACCCAATGATCCTTAAATTGATATTTAAATATACTTCCATCCATTAATATATTAGTTCAAGGAGTATTGTATTGTTCTTGGGCAAGCATATGATACATTCTTTAAAAAGCAAATTATATTTTGAAATATTTATTATGAACGATAAATGATTTCCCTTCTTATGGAATTATGTATGGTTAGAGTAAAAATGAAAATTATCTAGCCCTATTTGTATGAAAAATACACATTCCTAGTGACTAATTTTTCGAAAAACCATCATCTTTATAAGGAATCGATGATTTCTATCGATCGATAATCCATACAAGAAAAATATAAGGCATCTCGATAATTTCATAAAGATAGATAAAACTAGCCAAAAAATTTTGAGGAATGATATTGTTGTAGAACATGATGGTTTGAACTATTTTCTTAGAAAAATTAAATCTAATATTCAAAAGAGAAGTCATGTTAATTTAAATTTTAATAAAAATTATAGAATTAAAAGTATATTCATTGAGTTGTTATATTGGTCATCATATTCATTATGCCATTTTTTGGATGTAATGTATACTGAGGAATACATTTCTGAGATGTTAGATTATACTATTTTAAATGCCAATGTTAAAAAAAGGAATATTTTCAGTCATATCATGATTTGATGGATTGGGGCATAAGAGCAAGACTTCATCCAAAGTTAATTTTTTAAAATAAGTAGAACCTCCCTTTTTTATGTTATCCGATGTCAAATTCCGAGAAAAAAATTATTTAGGGTTTGTAAATTTTTAAGGTTTCCTAAGGTTATTCAAGTAACCTTTCGAAAAGTGTGAATACCCAATATGTGAGACTAAAATCTCTTTAAACCCATTATTTCAATGTCTTGTTATATGAGTTGATTCACATTTCCATTCGACATTTACATTTACATAATGTTAGAGTTTCTATGTTTATGTTATGTCATTTGTATAAAGATATATGTTCCATAAGACTGAGTAGAACTTTTGTTTAGAAATTGTAGGGATATGTACTAATTATTCTATGTGACTTTGAGAAAAGAAATTTACCATCATTTTTTCACATGTATATTGCATCAGACTGTGCATCATCCCAAACAATTTCTTTTTAGTTGTCTTATTTTTAGTAGATGGATGCATCTAATAGAATAAATGATGTTTAAATTGGTATATTATTTGAGAAATAAATATCATCCCAAAGGCTCTGTTGTAAAAGGCTATTTATCACAAGAATTCATGGATTTCTATTCATCTTACTTGGATAACGTCACTAGGATGTATAATTGAAAAATTTGAATTTAACAGGAGAAATATGATCCCATTGAGCCTTCATTTCCTTCACTACCCCAGATAGTGGGGATATCTAGATCATACTCATTATGTACATTAAGTAGGGAAGAGTGGGAAATGGCTCATTATATAGTATAATTTATCTATGGTGTTCTTGATGATTTCATCAAGTATTAAAACTAAAAAATATGAATTTTTTTCATTATGTGATTTCTTCGTATCTTCTAACATTTTAAATCTTTCTTATTTGTGGAGATCATTTAGAAATTATAAAATGGAGACATCGTTCTATATTTTTTATGAGGAAGGAACAATTTCACAACAAAATATTTACTACTTGGTTAAAGTCAAAGGTAATATATTTCTTTTTATACTCATAACTCAATCATAGGTATCTAGTTAATATTTGATGTTGGTATCTTTCATGTTTTAACATTACTAATAAATTGTGTATTAGATAAAATAAGTGTGTTGGCCTTTAGTCCAAACAATGTGGTATGTAATTTTATGTCAATAGTTGTTAATGGATTTAAATTCATTATAAATACCAGTATATCTAAAATGTCAATGCAGCATTAAGGTGTCATGATAATTGCTAAAATACATTGTTATTATAGAGCATCAAACAAGCAACTCCGATCAGAAAATATATGATATTTTGGGGATGTTGAAAGAATAATTTAACTATATTACAATGCACTTGGTCATGTCGCAATGATGAAATTCATGTTGTTTAATTTAATAACATGTCAAGGCATGAATATAGATAATCGTAGATTTAGACTGATTGATTTGAACTGCCAACTTCATACTGATGAACCTTATATTCATGCATTACAATACATACAAATGTTTTATGAAATTTTATCGTTAAAACAAAAATTTGGTGTTATTGTTGATTTCAATATTAGACATATTTTTGATAAAGGAATGGATAATATTGATTTTTTTGATGAACCATTTGATATTTATTCGAATTTTTCATTTGATGACCTAAATGACTCAATTGTTAGAACATATTGTAAAAAAGAAATTATCAATGAACACACGTACCATTGCAACATTTATAAGTATTTACTTGATATTATTAAAATATTTTATGTGTTTTTCTTAATATTTTATACATGATATCAAATTAACTAGTATTTCCCTATGTAATTTCATGATATATGATGTGTTTTTTTTAAATTATTACCTTGATTATAAATTAGAATATATCAAAAAATAAACTATACACAATAGTGATTTAAAATTTAATTATGATATGTTTATGTTCCCAGAATATTCTTTTTGATGCCAAGTAGATTCAAGATATATTAATAGAAATGTACATATCATGTTCACAACATTCAATCAAAAATTTTTGGTCAATGATTATTGAACTTACATTAGTGTGAATTCAAAGTTGACATTTAAATAATACAATGAAGAAATAATTATAATTTGTACAACATAGGAGTAGGATGCCTTAATTCAAACTGTTTGAAACATTAATTTTTACTACGTTTTCCATCCATAGAAAAATGGGAAAAATGTTAAAATGAGAAATCCAATTTCATAATAAATAAAATAACATAAAAACTGACAAAAAATTCATTGGTAAACTTACTAGAGAAAATCTAACTGATTATATATTTTAATACCAGGGGAATAAATTTGAATTAAGGTAAAAATGTGTAAAAATCCTCTCTGTAATTGATAGAGATAATGTGATAGAATAGGGATTCAAACCATGTAATAATAAGGTGATAATATTTTTCTATCAATTATTCAAGACATTATAAATTAAATGCAATATCAAGCTTTGAATGATTTAAAAAAAATTAAATACACGCTAGAGGTGAATAAATATATCTATCTAGATAAGATTAATAATTATTTGTAGTGAGGCCACCTTACCAAACCAGTATTTTAAGGGAGGTGTGTTTACCATTAAAGCCATAACAATGAATGTGATCTGCAAATATAGATGAAATAATCTCTTAAATATGAATGTGATTATTAAAAGATTCACAAATTATAAAATGATCTATTTCTAATAGAATTAAATAATATTGATCAATATGTGTAAAAAACCAATTTGTACTCATAATTTTTTCAACAAATTACCTAAGATGAACCCATTTGACCTACATCATATATGGCCTATATGAGTCACATGAGGTTGCCTATAAGATTTATTTTTTATAGAAGATGTTCCCTTTATAAATCCTAGAAAATAATATATTCTTATAGAAGTGTGCTGAAGTATCTGGTATTCAATGTAAATGTTAATGATACCCAAAATTTATAGAATCCTTAGAGTACGAGTTTCTTAATGTCAAAGAAACCAAAGATAATTAAATTAAAACAAATCCCCCCATGAAACATTAAAAATATTTAATATATATACTACAATTCCAAATAAAATAATTGTTGTAATTTTCAATCCTCTTCTAAAAATCTATAGGAATTTTATAGATATGAAAACCATATGAAAACAATGATATAATCATTGAATTAACAATATAGAACTTTCCTACCTAGGATAAGGACTTACCCATACAACTACCATGTTGAAGAATATTTACACATTCAATTTTTTTTAAATAACACTCGTGAGCCATTTTCCCTTGGATAAACACACACTGTTTATGAGAAACAATCATATAAGAAATATCACCCAATCTCATTTCCCTAACAATACTAATGTTATTTTTAAAGGTATTAACAAACAAAATGGGTATGTATCCTACCAAATTCATAGAATGGTCACTCCTAGGGATAAGGATATTAAACAAAGAACAATTTTATCAATATCCAGACCCTACTGGTTAAATATAGAATCAGGTTTCTAACTAGATAATAAAAAATTTCTGCATCATTATTAATGGTATCCCCATAAAAATAATATAAAATCTCTATTTTTCTTAATCCTATCATTATAGTAGATATTAAAAGACATAGAGTTACTATTACAATATTTTTGAAACATAAAATGAATTTTCTCCAAAAAACATTCCTTGGTATAGAGTAGAAATTCAAAGGTAGTATAATATTTTAAATTTTTAGGTCAACATGTCTAATGATAGTTATTTTAGAAGAATAAAAATACAATGAAATGAACAATGCATCATAGGTTTGGGAATGTCTCCGCTGGTCACCACTGTAAGTACAATTTATGTTTGAATATTATGTTATTTCATTTTATTTATCTTGTTATCGTTAGATTTATTTTATCTTCCATGTTATTTTAGACTACATAATTGAGGATAACATTGGATTATGCTATGAAGGATGATTGAATAGTGGGGTATTAGTATGACCAATTATATATTTCATCCTACCACTATGTCGATTTAGTTATAGGGAGGTAGTTTAGTTCACCCTCCCTTCATCCTTTTTAGGTCACATGGAAGTCATATTCTGATTATGTCATCTCAATATTTTCCGAACCCACCTTTTCTATATCCATTTCCACCTATACCCACACAAGATGGTAGTTCTCATGGTCCAATAAATCCTTATTATTTATTTCCCCCCTCTTAGGTATAGGGCATTTCTCCCCTGGATATCCCACTATCATATCCATACCTATATCCACCCACATTTTTTAAGGGAAATTCATCAGGTTTTTTCCTCCATCGGTACACTTATCATTATTGACTATACATAGTACTCATACTATAGATACCCCACCTATAGCTATGGCTACTCCCCATCTTCTTGACAGAACACTTCAACAGTCAAAATATCCCCCATCTATCAGTATGTGTTTAAACATTACTATTAGTTATTAATGCTAAATTCATATATATTAATTTCCATTACGAATTATTTTTAATGATTATCAATAATATCTACCCGATAAAAAGGTTGTACAAAAATGCGATGGGTTTGGAATCAAAACACTCATATCATGTTTCAAAATAATGAGAACGCTGCTATAATTGAAAAAAAATGTTAATGAATGTAAATGTTTTATGGGAACACTTTCTAAACAAAACAATATCATTTAGGTTCAACCAATAAGTTGGACGGAGGTTGGAGAGCAAATAAAGAACAATGCCTGGATATAGATTTGGGTATATACTATCAATGATACTTTATATATATTAATTTATTATATTTTTTGAACATATATTTTATCCAATGAAGCATCGATATAATTGTCCTAATGGAAAAAATGTCACGGCCGCAAGGTTAATAAATTTTTGTGACTTACGGAGAGCATACAAGTGTGACTTTAATGTTGGTTAGAAAGAGAGTTGATATGAATCATAATGAAATACTGATCAATAATGATTTTACAATATCACAATATATAGATATGATCAGATATTTGAAGAGCCCATATTTTAAGGTATTAGTAAATTTTTTATATATAATAATTTGTTTAATTGGAAATTACTTTTAAAGGATAAATTACTTATTTTATTTATGTTAATAGAATTTTATAATTTCTTTTTTATAGGATATATCAGATAGGAATAAAATAAATAAGATTGAAAAGAAATACATTCATACTCTTGGACACATGTCACTCCCAAATCATGAGCAAGAAAATATAGTTTATCATTTAAAATATTTAAATGGGAATCCATTGTGCATTTATGATTTATGGATTATAAAAAAATACAGTCTTTTATGCCTAAAATATTCAAATGAGATTCTAATATTTCTTTATTTATTTGGTTTTTATAGAAGAATTCATTGAATATTGAGGGTCATGTTTTTCGCTCTACCTTGTTTTGTTCAAGTAGTAAAAAATAGATGGTACTATAGTAAATAGAGACCCTCAAGAGATGATTGTAAGTACATTTTTATTTCATTTATTTCAACTGAATTTAATTCTTAAAATTATTATCATATTTTAAATAATGTTATATTGCATTGAATAGATTGCTTTGGAGGAATTGGCACAAAAATAACCCAAAACCTTTGAGTGGAATTATCATCTAAATCATGTATTAGTAGATAATAATCATGGTAGAGTTAATTGTAGAACTAGGATAACGATTGAACCATCTAGATTCTAGTATTTCGGAAAAAAAATTTCAAGTACCAGTTCTATTATGGCTACAGTGGAACAAATGAATTCCACAATAGAATAAGAAGAAGCAGCACAAAAGCAGAAGAGACTCAACATCAAAAGATGATAAATGAACATATAATGAAATATATGTCCACTCATTTATATAAATATCCACCAGATGATAATGTAGTGGTTGATGCTTGTTTTATTTCGATGCGTTCAATTTATGTAGATCCCTATACTCCTGCTAATGATGGTTTTACTGGTAGTGTCAATGTATATGTCGATACTAGTGGCGATGATGATGTTATTTGTGGGAGAGGTGGTGATCATGTTTTTGTAGGATGTGTGGATGTGGTTATCATGGTTCATATGATACTAATTTTGAGGCTCACTTTTGATGCTAACTATATTTTGGGATTGTTTATATGTTGAATTTTATTATGTATTTCAGTTTTATTATTGGAATATTTAATTGAATTTTGGTTTGTATACCTATTTTTAAATATATTTAATTATTGTATTATGGTGTTTGTTTCTATAATATATAGGTTTTTTTATTATTATATTGAATTTTATCCTCCTTTGATGCAGCCATCACACCTCTCTGCTGACACTGCTCTAAGGTAGTAGGCTCACTATCTCCTTGGGCACACCTCTGACGGTATGCTAATAAATTTTTGAAATAATTATTTCGTATTTTATATTCTTAATATGTTAAATGATTTCATTATAAAATATTTCTCATTTTACTTTTTCAATTGTACCATGCACAAGTGATACAATTAAAACATTCCATGATAGGGACCGACACAAGCTGTCCCCTACCATTATCTGCAAACCATACACCTCCCACTCACAATCAATCTTCTTCCTTTATCTGCGATATTTTTTAGTGTGATAATTTTTATTGAATAATCATTTGATTAATCTTATGTTCTATTTCATTTTTATTTATTCATATTTTATTCATATTTATATTTTTTTCTTTTACATTATGTTTTTTAGTTAGGATGTGTAATATCATTATTCTTTCCTGAGAATGTGCTTGTGTGAATGTATGATACATTTAATTTCTTATTGTAAGTTATCACAGTCATGAAAGAAAAATAAGCCACATATGGTGTCAAAAAATAACTAGATAAGAATGAACCATTAGAAAATTCCTCCCAAATTGAAATACAAGATCGGTTTGTACACACTTGAGGGAGAAGGTACAATCAGGACATTATTCCGCTTTATATTATACGATTACAATGTACCAAATGATTCAATAATAAGAAAATATTTGTAGGAATATTCATGTTCTAAAAACATAGGTCATTAGAAGTTATATGTCATATATTTACTAAAGGACATATTTCATGACAAAGGAAATAACATGATAACCATCAATAGATTGATGTTCTGATTTTGAGACGGAACATACCCAGTAAGTTTGATGCTAGGATGGTGGGGCTGGGGACTAATAGGGGTTGGGGATTTGGGGGACTACGGTAGGGGGATGGGTGGGGGGGGATTGCTGGGGCTAGGCTGGGGTGATGCTGGCGGGGAACATACCCAGTAAGTATGTCACTTGGATGGTGGTGTTGGGGGCTACTGCATAGTACTTGGATGGGGGTATGTTGCGTGGGGGGGGGGGGGTCTAGGGGCTGATGGGGGATGGTGGGGGTGGGGATAGTAAGAGGAACTACTATTTGGGGTGTAGGGGGTTGGTCTGGGGGTTGTTGTGAGTACTTGTTGGGGATGCGGGCTAGGGGTGCTGTGCTACTGGTGTGTTGGGGGATGGGATGGGGGAGTGCTAGTTGGGGCTGATTTGCGCGGAATGTTGTAGGGGGTTTTATGGTGGGGGTTTTTCTGGATGTGGGGGGTTATTCCTAAGGTTGGTTTGTGTTTGAGGGGTCGGGCTGGGTTGGGGGACTGCTATAGGGATGGTGGGGACTAGGCAGGGATTGATTCTATAGGGGTTGTTAGAGGGGGCTAGGAGGCTACCTTAGGTGTTCTTATGCATTATTATTCTATGGTTCCTTCAAATTTTTACCCCAACCTTTTTTTAATAAAAAATTTCCATCATTATTGTATCCTTGAGAATTTGTTTCTAAATCCATGAAACTAGTGTTTTGTTTTACATTTTGTATTTGTTATGTCAAGTTATATTTAGGAAAAACATATTTTAATGTGTGAATTTATTTTGGAAAAACTCACATGGTATTATTGGAGTTTCAGTGTTGTGACAATTCTAATATAGGTAATACAGTTTTTTTTGACATTTATATTTTTTAATAATTGTAATATAGTAATTCCTGTTATTGTAATTAGCGTAGTTTTGACGAGTTTATGAATCTTTGAAAAAATTTCCTATACTATTAGAATTCATGATTATCCCAATTAGAGAATCTGTTTTCAAAGAAGCCATGAAAATTTGTGTAGGAGTGTACAATCACATAAAGTTTTGATCTTATAGTTGTTTCATCTTTCACATTGTCCCTAAGAAATTATTAGCATACTAATTTTTTCGCAATCTATTTTCAGGCTGTTATTAATAGAATGTATGGTCAAGATGCAACTAATTTATGTGATGAAGGTGAATTTTCTCTTAGTATCTAGGTTTTTTATAACTTAGTACGATTATGTGTCTACATTTTGTAGTATTCTTGTAATAGTGATTATTTATCCATTTGTTTCCAATTGCATGTGGGCTATATTGTATTTGAATTATTTCACATTTTATGTGAATAAGACTACACATATTTTATTAAATCATTTTTTACAGGGTATTTTTCTTTTCTTCCCTTATAATTGTAGGAAAACAAAGAGGGTATTGAATTGGTGAATATAGTTATAAGAAAATATAGATATTCTAGACAAGAAATTTGAGCTTTTTATGTGTCCGGTATCAGTTCTAGAATTTGTTAACATTTTCTTATTTATATTTTATCTAGTGTTGTAATCAACCAAATATATCACATAAATTGCTCAAATATGTTTTTTACTTTCATAAATATTTAATATTGAAATAGTATCACAATATTTATTTGTGAATACAATATCATGATACCCACATCATTCCTATAGAGTATAGACATCATTCATGTAGAGTATCCACATCATTATTGTATATATTCATTCAACATTATTCTTATACAGTATGAATGTAGTTTACACATATATTCATACAGTTTACTCATATGAGTTATGCATTTTGTTTCCTATAGAATTATTTAATGGAATTTTCCAATATATTTATGCAAATGAATTATATTGTTCAAACAATATGTAATAACTAAAATTAAATTTATTTTATATATTTTAGCTACTTCAAATTATATCAGGTATATTCTACAACATTGTCTTCTCCCAACCTGATATATTCACAATTTTCAACATCTTAAAGTATCTTTTGCTCTTTGTATATCCAATTAACTTATTATCTATAACTGCTTATATTTAAATTTCATGTATTATCTCTATCTGATGACTCCTCCTCTCATATTCCTCACCCCATATATATCATTTACATATATAATCCCCTATTAAATAGTTTAGTGAAATTTTTAGACTATGTTATTCTCATTGTTAGTTATGCCCGTGAATTTATATATATATATATATACCATTTCGGGGTTGTATATGATTTTTTCATAATTTGAATTTAAACTTTATATTTCAATTACCATATATCTTCATGTAGGAACATTAATGTGAATTCATGGGAAAACCTTGATCGGAGCTACACCTATTTCTATGGGTCATGATGGTTCTGGTGATACTGATATTGTGTTATATTTCAGATATAAATTTTATTATTGGTTCATACATTTAAATTTATCATATAGTTTTGTTTTATTCTGATGATATTGATATTGAAATTTTATTTTGTTTATCTTGGTTTTCCCTGAATGGGGGGTATCAATTAAGGTATCAAAATATTTCTAAAATGAACACTCATTAATGATATTGTTCCATGATTAAGAAAATACATCATAACTAATATGAAGTGTTAAAGTAGTAAAAGAGGGAAAAATAAATTTTCTTGGATCTCCATAAATAGGATAACACAAAGGGAATTCAACAAAAACATGTCATACAGAAGAAAAAATAAATAAAATTCTTTATCAATAAAATTCATAACAGCCCCTAGAGTAACATGTCTAACATATAGTGGTATAATTTAAATTTATTACTTCCAATCATAGTACAACACTTTTTCCAACCCTATACCATACTAATAATCCTTTTGACCACATGAATATGAATCCTTACATTCCACTCTCTTATAAATAAAAGGATATTAACTCATGCATCCCATGCTCAAGGAATCTATACTTCACATGGATTGGTTATTTGTGGAATAAAATATGCCTTATAGTGAATCGTATATCTAGAGCTATTATCCATTTATCGATGATTATTTTTTCACTATACGATGTTATAGTATACATATTACCATCCACCTAACAAGATACGAACATATACGTTGGACAACACACATGCTCATAATATACCACCATCCTCTGATAAGTTCTTTATAGAAAAGTATCATGTTTGAAAAAAATCATTTTATGCCTCTTATTTAAATAATACATGATTCCAAACCATTATTTTATGTTATTTATAGATTCAAGCATACATATAACTGATAAAGTTCGATTAGAAATGCATGTAGGTATATATTTTCTTGAAAAAATACTATTTTTATTTTATATATTCAAGAAGGAATGTTCTTGATCAACTACTATGATACTTATGAATAGAATATATGATACTTAAATACAATTGGGAAATAACCCTTACACAGTTCACCATATATAGCCATTTTTCATCTATCGCTTCGAATTTCTAGTTTTTTTAAATTATTACCTAGAAACAACAACTAACATCAGGAAATAATTACTCTTCTCATAATTTAATCCAATATTTATTACAAAATATATTTATAACCCTTAACATATGATATATATTGTATGGTTTCTCTATAGATATATCACTTTCATATTCTATTTAAACTAGGATAAACATTTTTTAACAACATCTCACACATTGTACAAAATAGATATCACCTCATCAACTTTTTAAATGTTTTATATAGTAGTTATAATTCCTTGTTACTTTATTAACATGAATTATATTTAAAAATAACAATAACATTTAATTCATTTCACACCCAGTAACCATTTTGATTACCCATATTCCATCTGT
Source organism: Viscum album (assembly GCA_963277665.1). NCBI lineage: Eukaryota > Viridiplantae > Streptophyta > Magnoliopsida > Santalales > Viscaceae > Viscum > Viscum album. Next base: position 256,222 of record CAUJRU010000111.1, read on the forward strand.
AGTATATTTACTTACCTACTCTATCATAATCAAATTCCTCTATGGAAACGTCAATGGAATGTTCCAAAATATATTTACAATATTAATTGAAACTCAGTAAATGATAAAAAAATAAAACATTATCATTACACATACAAGGGAACATCTATGTCCTCCTTTAATGTTTTAAATTCTGATGTTTATTAAGATATAATCCAATACTTCACCACCAAATTGAATGTAAATAGAAAGGATGGAATGTTGGTCTCCCCCATTTTTTATAATTTTAGGGATTCCTTGAAATTCACTTAATACTCCTAATTATGAAAAAAAACATTCAATGTGTGAACTTATTATATCAATCTCTTCTAATTTTAATAAAATCATATTCTCCGAATTAATTCATCAACTTTCCTTGTTTTTAATTATTTAATTGTGAAAAGGGTGGAATCACAATTTTCATTCCAATGTACCATAAACATGACAACTCTATGCCTTTTTGGGCTAGCCTTTTGTAGATAAAAAATTTGAAACATTTAGGAAATTTTTGTTTTTCCAAAAATAAACCAGCATGTAATATTACTTTTGATTTTCATTCACTTGGGGTTCTCCAATAAGATTCTCAAGAGTGATTATAATCTTTTTTCATAAATTCTATAAATTCTATCTACAATTATATCTTCATATGAAATGAATACCTTTTATAATATTGTACTTCTTTAGTCCCACCCATAGTGATACCATCCACTCTTCTCCATGGTAGTTTCTAGACATTTATAATGTCATTTTTTAGTTTTTGGGATATGAGAATTAGGGTATCAGAGTGTAATTATATCATTTAATGTAATTTATTAATGTAATTAATTAAATAGTAGGAATAAGAAAAAAAGCGTATAAGAATGTATTACATAGGGTTTGATAGTAATAAATGAGAATAATGGATCACGATAAAGGGTTTGATTTGAGTGGTGCCCACCATATACTCAAGAAACCTCTGTGTCTTACTGTGTCATGCACCTTTGGAAAATATGAAGTCATCTATTTACAAAATAATCACCAAAAGATTTAAAAAATAAATAAAATTTCCACATTAGTCATAGTTATTAATGGTGGGCACCATCACATTCCATTTCCCCATGGATAGTTCTAGGTACAATTTCTCTATGATAATCTTGTAAAATTTCCCAATGGAGATGACATAAAATGGCATGTGCTATGTTTTTTCATGGTGTGGTGTGAGACATTGTAAAATCAATTTTTTTTTTGTTTTTTTTCATTTATTTTAAACGTTAACCCACATATAAATATACTTTTTTAAAATACCCTATGTTAAGTCAAGTGATTCCCCGCCTTCCTCACCCAACTCTATGCAATGCATTGATCAATTGATGCGACCATGAAAAACTAAAAGGTATATCATTTGACTTGTTATTTGTTATTATTTCAATGTTATTATATACTCGTTTTGATCCAAAAATTAATATTTTCCATGTGTTGTGTCGCACATGGAATGTTTACATTAGAGGGCCTTTCCACCATTACACTCCATACACCATAAATAACTATGAAAATATGGCCAAAATTCAAGAATCATAATTATTTCACTAGAGAAACCCATACATTATGTAATGTATATGGAAATAGACTGAACTCAAAAACATATAATATCCCCAAAGAGTATGTACATATATTATATTACATTCCATTTAAGATATTTGTTATGATATTTTTATAAACATTTTATTTGTCTCAAGATCGATAGAATTTGGACGTACAATGTTGATCAGATTAATAATGAGTTTCAGAAGGAGTAATGATATTTTTGTTACTTTTCATTCAATAATGATTCAAATGGAAGATTAATTTTTTGACTTTGTTTTGATTTCACATGAAGTCAATGGATAAATCACGAGTAAGTGAGTTGACATATTACTAAACATGGTTTCTAAAAAATATATTTCATGTGGTATCACAAGGGATAAAAGATCAAATTGATAATGGAATTTATTTAGATGAAAGGATTGGTAGGAAAAAATTTATTACCGATTGATTTAAATTTGTTACAAATTCCATATCCACATATAGAATAGTGGAGGAGGAAATGAATATTGAAACAATGTTTTTGTCAATTAATCATAATTATGTATTTGAGAGTGTTATAAAGATGATGGAAGATGTGAAAACCCAAGTATATTAGGCATGTAGAAAATGATTAAACATTATTTTTTATGAGATTATATCATAGGAATGACATGTATGGATTTTGAATACTAAAGATAACTCTTTTATTACATTTAATAAGAAGTTACTAAATGATGATGCATGTATTTCATGAAATTATTACATGGAATCAAAGTTTGTTGAATTTTTTTGATTTTCATATATTAAGATTCATTATTTTTCTAAAGACTATTGTCTATTCTGGAAGGAAAATTCATAGGATAGTCAGTGAAAACAATGTGGTGCATCAAGGTGGATGGTTGATAATGAGGGAACTCAATCTATTATAGCATAGAAAGTAATGTGGTTCTTCCCTTAAATTTATAGGATTCAAAAACATTTTATGTTAGAACAAATGGAAAAGAATATGAGATGGAATAAAAATTAAATAAATATAGATAATGATGAAGTTGTGAATCCTTCTGACATGTTATCGTGGAAGAAATTAAATAGGTTACATCTAGATTTTTTAGCAAGCCTACTAAATTTTATATTGGGGTTATCCTATGATTGTTGCAACCCATTTCTACAAATGACACTTCACACAGTAAATGGCTTATTTCATTCAAATTTATATCTTTCCTTCATGGATGTGTATGATGAATCCATTTACTATCATTTTTATATTGATATACGGACCCAATGATCATTAAAATGATATTTAAAAATACTTCCATACATTAATATATGAGTTCAAGGAGTATTGTATTGTTCTTGGGCAAGCATATGACACAATCCGGAAGAAGTACATTATGTTTTGAAATATTTATTATGAACGATAAATGATTTCCCTTATTATGGAATGATGTATGGTTAGAGTAAAAATGAAAAATATCTAGCCATATTTGTATGAAAAATACACATTCCTGGGGATTAAGGTTTCGACAAACCTTCATCTTTATAAGGAATTGATGATTTCTATCGATCAATAATCCAAACATGAAAAATTTGAGGCATCTCGATTATTTCATAAAGATATATAAAACCCCTCAAAAAATTTTGAGGAATGATATTGTTATAGAACATGGTGGTTTGAACTATTTTCATAGAAAAATTCAATCAAATATTCAAAAGAGAAGTCATGTTAATTTAAATTTCAATAAAAACTGGAGAATGAAAAGTATATTAATTGAGTTGTTATATTGGTCATAAAATTCATTATGCCATTGTTTGGATGTAATGTATACTGAGGAATACATTTTTGAGATGTTACATTATACTCATTTAAATGCCAAAGTAAAAAAAGAAGATTTTCAGTCACATCATGATTTAATGGATTGGGGCCTGAGAGCAAGACTTCATCCTGAGTTAATTTTTTAAAATAAGTGGAACGTCCATTTTTATGTTATTCGATGTCAAATTCAGAGAAAAAAAATATTTAGGTTTTGTAAATATTTAAGGTTTTATAATGTTATTCAACTAACTTTTCGAAAAGTGTGAATACCGAAGATGTGAGTCTAAAATCTCTTAAAACCCATTATTTCCATGTCTTGTTATATGAGTTGATTCACATTTCCATTTGACATTTACATTCACACAATGTTAAAGATTCTATGTTTAAGTTATGTCATTTTTATAAAGACATATGTTCCATAAGACTCATTAGAACTTTTGTTTAGAAATTTTAGGGATATGTACTAATTATTCTATGTTACTTAGAGAAAAAAAATTACCTTCACTTTTTCACATGCATATTGCATCAGACTGTGCATTATCCCACACAATTTATTTTTAGTGGTCTTATTTTAAGTAGATGGATGTATCTAACAGAATGAATGATGATTAAATTGATATAATATTTGAGAAATAAATATCATCCCAAAGGCTCTGTTGTGAAATGCTATTTATCACAGGAATTCATGGATTTCTGTTCATCTTACTTGGATAACATCACTAGGATGTATAATCGAAAAATTTTAATTTAACAGGAGCAATATGATCCCATTGAGCCTTCATTTCCATCACTACCCCAGATAGTGGGGATATCTGGATCATACTCATTATGTACATTAAGCAGGGAAGAGTGTGAAATGGATCATAATATAGTATTATTCAACTATGGTGTGCTTGATGATTTCATCAACTATGAAAACTAACAAATATGAAGTTTTTTCATTATGTGATTTCTTCATATCTTCTGACATTTTAAATCTTTCTTATTTGTGTATATCATTTAGAAATTATAAAAAGAATACATCGTTCTATATTTATTATGAGTAAGGAACAATTTCACAACAAAAAATTTACAACTTGGTTAAAGTCAAAGGTAATAGATTTCTTTTTATACTCATAACATAATTATAGGTATCTGGTTAATATTTGATGTTGATATCTTTCAAGATTTAACATTACCAATAAATGATGTATTAGATAAAATAAGTGTACTGGCCTTTAGTTCAAGCAATGTGGTATGTAATTTTATCTCAATGGTTGATAATGGATTTAAATTCATTATAAATACTAGTATATCAAAAAAGTTAATTCAGCATTATGGTGTCATGATAATTGATACAATAGATGGTTAGTCTAGAGCATCAAAAAAGAAACTCCGATCAAAAAATATATGATATTTTGGGGATGTTGAAAGAATAATTTTACTATATTACTATGCACTTGGTCATGTCGCAATGATGAAATTCATGTTGTTTAATTAAATAACATGTCAAGGCATGAATATAGATAAGTATGGATTTAGATTAGCGGATATGAACTGCCAACTTTATACTGATGATCCTTATATTCATGCATCACAATACATACAAATGTTTTATGTAATTTTATCGTTAAAACATCAATTTGGTGTTATTTTTGATTTCAATATTAGACATATTTTTTATAAAGGAATGGATAATAATGATGTTTTGGATGAACCATTTGATATTTATTCGAATGTTTCATTTGATGACATAAATGACTTAATTGTTAGAACATATTGTAAACAAGAAATTATCAACGAACACATGTAGAATTGGAACATTTATAAGTATTTACATGATATTATTACAATATTTTATGTGTTTTTTTAATATTTTATACATGATATCAAATTATCTAGTATTTCTCTATGCAATTTAATGATATATGATGTGTTTTTTAAAATATTACCTTGATTATGAATTAAAATATATCAAAAAATAAACTATACACAATAGTGATTTAAAATTTAATTATGACATGTTTAGGTTCCCAGAATATTCATTTTGATGGAAAGTAGATTCAAGATATATTAATATAAATGTACCTATCATGTTCAAAACATTCAATCTAAAATTTTGGGTGATTGATTATTGACCATACATTAGTGTGAATTAAAAGTTGACATTTAATTAATACAATGAAAAAAGAGTTATAATTTGTACAACATAGGAGTTGGATGCCTTAATTCAAACTGTTTGAAACATTACTTTTTACTACGTTTTCATCCATAGAAAAATGAGAAAAATGTTAAAATCAGAAATCCAATTTCATAATCAATAAAATAACATAAAAACTAACAAAAAATGTATTGGTAACCTTACTAGAGAAATCCAAGTGATTATATATTTTAATACCAAGGGAATAAATTTGAATGATGGTAAAAATGTGTAAAAAACATCTCTGTAATTGATAGAGATTATGTGATAGAATAGGGATTCAAACCATGTAATAATAAGGTGATTATCTTTTTCAATCCATTATTCGAGACATTCTAAGGTAATGGCAATATCAAGCGTTGAATGATTTTTTAAAATTTTTAAACACACGATAGAGGTGAATAAATATATCTATCTAGAGAAGAATAATAATTCTTTGTAGTGAGGCCACCTTACCAAAACAGTATTTTAAGGGTGGGGTGTTTACCATTAAATCCATAACAATGAATATGATCTGCAAATATAGATGAAATAATCGCTTAAATATGAATGTGATTATTAAAAGATTCACAAATTTTAAATTGATCTATTTCTGATAGAATTAAAAAATATTGATCAACATGTGTAAAAAACCAATTTGTACTCCAAAATTTGTGAACAAATTACCTGATAGGAACCCATTTGACCTACATAATATATGGCCTATATGAGTCACATTAGGTTGCTTATAAGATTTATTTTTTATAGAATATGTGCCCTTTATAAATCCTAGAAAATAATATATTCTTATAGAAGTGTGTTGAAGTATCTGGTTTTCAATGTAAATGTTAAATATACACAAAATTTATAGATTCCCTAGAGTCCTAGTTTCTTAATGTCAAAGAAAGAAAATATAATTAAATTAACACAAATCCCCCCATGAAACATTCACAATATTTAACATATATACTACAATTCCAAATAAGATATTTACTATAATTTTCAATCCTCTTCTGAAAATCTATAGTGATTTTATAAATATGAAAACCATATGAAAACAATGATATAATAATTGAATTAACAATACAGAACTGTCTTACCTAGGATAAGGACGTACCCATATAACTACCAAATTGAAGAATATTTCCACATTTAATTTGTTTTAAATAACACTCATGAGCCATTTTCCCTTGGATAAACCCACACTGTTTAGGAGAAACAATCATATAAGAAATATCACCCAATCTCATTTCCCCAACAATACTAATGTTATTTTAAATGGTATTACCAAACAAAAAGGGTATGTATCCTACCACTTTCATAGAATGATCACTCCTAGGGATAAGGATATTAAACAAAGAACAATTTTATCAATATCCAGAACCTACTGATTAAATAGAGAATCAAGTTTCTAACTAGATAATTATAAATGTCTACATCATTATTAATGGTATCCCCATAAAAATAATATAAAAGATCTATTTTTATTAATCCTCTCCTCATAGAAAATATTATGAAACATAGAGTTACTATTACCATATTTTTGAAACAAAAAATGCATTCTCTCCAAAATCAATTTGTTGGTATAGAGTAGACATTCAAATGTAGTGTAATATTTTAAAATTTTAGGTCAACATGTCTAATTATAATGATTTTAGAATAATAAAAATACAATGAAATGAACAATGCCTCAGAGGTTTGGGAATGTCTCCTCTGGTCACCGCTGTAAGTACAATTTATGTTTGAATATTATGTTATTTCATTTTATTTAACCTGTTATCGTTAGATTTAGTTTATCTTCCTTGTTATTTTAGACTACATCATTGAGGATAACATTGTATTATGCAATGAAAGATGATAGAATAGTGGGGGAATTAGTATGACCGGTTCTATATTTTATCCTACCACTATGTCGATTTAGTTATAGGGAGGTCGTTTAGTTCACCCTCCCTTCATCCTTTTTAGGTCACTTGGAATCCATATTACTATTATTTCATCTCAATATTTTCCAAAACCACCTATTATATATCCCTTTCCACCTATACCCACACAGGATGGTAGTTCTCATGGTCCAATAAATACTTATTATTTATTTCCTCCCTCTCATGTATAGGGAATTTCTCCCCTGGATATCCCACTAACATATCTATATCCATATCCACCAACATTTTTAAAGGGAAATCCATCAGGTTTTTCCCTCCATCAGAACACTTATCATCATTGACTATACATAGTACTCCTACCATAGATACCCCACCTACAACTGTGGATACTCCCCATCTTCTAGACAGAACACTTCAGCGGTCAGCAGATCCCCTATCCATCAGTATGTGTTTAAACATTACTGGTAGTGATTAATGATAAATTAATATATATTAATGTCCTTTATGAATTATTTTTAATGATTAGCAATAATATCTACCTGATAACAAGGTTGTACAAAAATGAGAGGGGTTTGGAATCAAAACACACATCTCATGTTTCAAAATAATGAGAACATTTCTATAATTGAAAAAAATTGTAATGAATGTAAATGTTTTATGGGAACACTTTCTAAACAAAACAATATCATTTAGGTTAAACCAATAATTTGGAGGGAGGTTGGAGAACATATAAAGAACAATTCCTGGATAGAGATATGTTTATGTTTTATTAATTATATTATATATATATTAATTATTTATATCTTTTTAACATATATTTTTTCCAATGCATCATTGATATAATTGTCCTAATGGAAAAAGTTTCAAGGCCGCATGGTTAATAAAATTTTGTGACTTGTGGAGAGCATAGAAGTGTGACATCAATGTTGGTTAGAAAGAGAGTTGATACGAATCTTAATGAAATACTAATCAATAATGATTTTACAATATCACAATATATAGATATGATCAGATATTGGAAGAGCCAAGAGTTTAAGGTATTAGTAATTTTTTTTATATATAATCATTTCTTTATTTGAAAATTACTTTTAAAGGATAAATTAATTATTTTATTTATGTTAATATAATTATATAATCAATTTTTTTATAGGATATATCATATATGAATAAAATAAATAAGAGTGAAAAGAAATACATTCATACTCTTGGACACATGTCACTCCCAAATCATGAGCAAGAAAATATAGTTTATCATTTAAAATATTTAAATGGGAATACATTGTGCATTTATGATTTATGGATTATAAAAAAATACAAACTTTTATGCCTAAAATATTCAAATGGGATTCTAATATTTCTTTTTTTATTTGTTTTTTATAGAAGAATGCATTGAATATCGAGGGTCATGTTTTTCGCTCAACCTTTTTTTGTTCATGTAGTAAAAAATATATGGTACTATAGTAAATAGAGACCCTCAAGAGATGTTTGTAAGTATTTTTTTATTTCTTTTCTTTCAACTGAATTTAATTCTTCAAATTATAATCTTATTTTAGTTAATGTTATATTACATTGAATATATTACTTTGGAGGCATTGGCACAAAAAGGACCCAAAAATTTGGATGGAATGATCCTCAACATCATGTATTAGTAGATAATAATCATGGTATAGTTAATTGTAGAACTAGGATAACGATTGAACCATCTAGATTCTAGTATTCCGGTAAAAAAATCAAGTACCAGTTCTAGTATGGCTATAGTGGAACAAATGAATTCCACAATAGAATAAGCAGAAGCAGCTCAAAAGTCGAAGAGACTCAATGTAAAAAGATGATAAATGAATATATAATGAAATATATGTCTACTCATTTATATAAATATCCACCAGATGATAATTTAGTGGTTGATCCTTGTTTTATTTCAATCTGTTCAATTTATGTAGATCCCTATACTCCTACCAATGCTGGTTTTAGTGCCAGTGTCGATGTCGATGTCGATACTAGTGGAGATGATGATGTTATTGGTGGGAGAGGTGGTGATCATGTTTTTGTAGGAGGTGTGGATGGGGTTATCATGGTTCATATGATACAGATCTTGAGGAACACTTTTGATGTTAACTCTATTTTAGGATTGTTTATATGTTGAATTTTATTATGTATTTTAGTTTTATTATTGGTATATTCAATTCTATTTTTTTGTGTATACGTGTTTTTAAATATTTATAATTATTTTATTATGGATTTTATTTCTATAATATATAGTTTTTTATTATTATATTGAATTTTATCCTCCTTCGATGTGGCCATCACACCTCTCTTCTAACACTGCTCTAAGGCAGCAGGCTCACTATCTCCTTGGGCACACCTCCGACTGCATGTTAATAAATTTTGGAAATAATTTATTTCTTATTTTATATTCTTAATATGTTAAATTATTTCATTATAAACTATTTTTCATTTTACTTTTTCAAGTGTACCATGCACATGTGATACAATCAAAACATTCCATGAGATGGACCAACACAAACTGACCCCTACCATTATCTTCAAACCATACACCTCCCACTCACAATCAGTCTTCTTTCTTTATCCATGATTTTTTTTAGTGTGATAATTTTTATTGAATAATACAATGATTAATCATATGTTCTATTTCATTTTGATTTATTCATATTTTTATTTTTTCCTTTTACATTATGTTTTTCAGTTAGGATGTGTAATATCAAGATTATTTCTTGAGAAAGTGGTTGTGAGAATGTATGATATCTTTAATTTCTTATTTAATGTTATCATAGTCATGAATGAAAAATCAGCCACATATGGGGTAAAAAAATAACTAGATAATAATGACCCATTAGAAAATTCCTCTCAAACTGAAATACAAGATCGATTTGTACATACTTGAGGGAGAAGTTACAATCATGACTTTATTCCTATTTATATTATACAATTACCATGTACCAAATGAATCAATAATTAGAAAAAATTTGAAGGAATATTCATGTTCTAAAAAAATATGTCAATAGAAGGTATATATCTTATATTTACTAAAGTACATATTTCTCGACAAAGGATATAACTTGATAAAATTTAATGGATTAATGTAGTGATTTTGGGAGGGAACATACCCAGTAAGTATGATGTTGGGGTGGTGGGGCTGGGGACTACTAGGTGTTGGGGATTGGGGGGACTACAATAGGGGGCTGGGTTCGAGGGGGGGGGGGGTTGCTGGGGCTAGGCTGGGGTGATGCTGGCGGGGAACGTACCTAGTAAGTATGTTGCATGGCTGGTGGGGTTGGGGGATACTGCATATTACTTGGATAGGGGTATGTTGCATGGGGGGGGGGGGGGGGGGCTAGGGGCTGGTGGGGGGCTGGTGGGGGTGGGGATAGTAAGAGGAACTACTATTTGGGTTGTAAGGGGTTGGTCTGAAGGATGTTGTGAGTACTTGTTGGGGATGGGGGCTAGGGGTGCTGGGATACTCGGGTGTAGGGGGTGGAATGGGGGTGTGCTGGTTGGGGCTGATTTGGGCGGAATGTTCTAAGGGGTTTTTATTGTGGGGATTTGGCTGGATGTGGGGGGTTATTTCTGGGGCTGGTTTGCATTTGAGGGGCTGGGCTGGGGTGGGGGACTGCTATAGGGATGGTAGGGGCTGGGCATGGATTGATTCTATAGGGGTTGTTGGAGGGGGATAGGAGGCAACTTTAGGTGTTCTTATGCATAATTATTCTATGGTTCCTTCAAATTTTCATGCCAACCTTTTTTTAATAAAAAATTTCAATCATTATTATATCCTTGAGAAATTGTTTCTAAATCAATGAAACCAGTGTTTTGTTTTACATTTTGTATTCGTTATGTCAAGTTATATTTTTGAAGAAGATATTTTAATGTATGATTTTATTTTTGAAACTCTCACATGGTATTATTGGAGATTCAGTGTTGTCACAATTCTAATATAGGTAATACAATTTTTTTTTACATTTATGTTTTTTAATAATTGTAATATAGTAATAATTGTTATTGTAATTAGTGTATTTTTGATGAGTTTTTGAATCTTTGCAAAATTTTCCTATGCTATAAGAATTCATGATTCTCCCAGTGAGAGCATCTATTTTCAAAGAATACATGAAGATTTGTGTAGGAGTGTAAAATCACTTAATGTTTTCATCTTATAGTTGTTTCATCTTTCACTTTCCCCCTAAGAAATTATTAGCTTAATAATTTTTTCGCTACCTATTTTCAGGTTGTTATTAATAGAATGTGGTCAAGATGCAACTAATTTATGTGATGAAGGTGAATTTTCTCCTAGAATCTAGGTTTTTTATAACATAGTAGGATTCTCTATCTACATTTTGTAGTATTTTTGTAATAGTGATTATTTCTCCATTTGTTTCCAATTTCATGTGGCCTATTTTGTATTTGAATTATTTCACATTTTAGGTGAAAATGACTGCACATATTTCATTAAATCATTTTTAAAGGGTATTTTTCTTTTCTTACCTTATATTTGTAGGAAAACAAAGAGGATATTGAATTGGTGAAGATAACTATAAGAAAACTTAGATATTCTAGAAACGTAATTTGATCTTTTTATGTGTCCGGTATCAGTGGTAGAATTTGTTAATATTTTCTTATTTATATTTTATCTAGTGTTGTAATCAACCAAATATATCACAGAAATTGCTCAAATATGTTGTTTACCTTCATAAATATTTAATATTGAAATAGTATCACAATATTTCTTTGTGAATACAAAATCATGATACCCACATCATTCCTATAGAGTATACACATCGTTCATGTAGAGTATCCACATCATTATTTTATATCTTTATTCAACATTATTCCTATATAGTATGAATGTAGTTTACACATATATTCATACATTTTACTCATATGAGTTTTGAATTTTGTTTCCAATAGAATTATGTAATGGAATTTTCCAATATATTTATGCAAATGAATTATGTTGTTGAAACAATATGTAATAACTACAATTAAAATTATATTAGATATATTTGCTACTTTAAATTATATCAGATATATCTTACAACATTGTCTTCTCCCAACCTGATATATTCACAATTTTCAACATCTTAAGGTATCTCTTTCTCTTTGTATATCCAATTAACTTATTATTTATAACGGATTATATTTAAATTTCATGTATTATCTCTATCTGATGACTCTTTCTCTACTATTACTCACCCTATATGTATCATTTACATATATAATCCCCTATTAACTACTTTAGTGAAATTTTTACACTATAGTATTCTCATTGTTACTTATCCCCAAGAATGTGTATATTTATACTATTTTGGGGTTGTATATGATTTTTTCATAAATTAAATTTAAACTATTTATTACATTTACCATATATATTCATGTAGGAACATTATTGTGAATTCATGGGAAAACATTGATCAGGGCTACACCTATTTCCATGGGTAATGATGGTTCTGGTGATACAGATATTGTGGTATATTTGAGATATAAATTTTATTACTGGTTTATACATTTAATTTTATCATATAATTTTGTTTTATTATGATGATATTGATATTGAAATTTTATATTGTTTATCTTGGTTTTCCTGGAATGGGGGGTATCAATTAGGGTATCATAATATTTCTAAAATGAACACTCATTGATGATTTTGTTCCACGATTAACAAAATACATCATATCTAATATGAAGTGTTAAAGTAGTAAAAGGGGGAAAAATCAATTTTCTTGGATCTTCATAAATAGGATAACGCAAAGGGAATTTAACAAAAACATGTCATACACAAGAAACAATAAATAATATTCTTTATCACTAAAATTCATAATAGCCCCTAGAGTAATATGTATAACATATAGTGGTATAATTTAAATTTAATACTCCCAATCATAGTACATCACTTTTTCCAACCCTAGACCAGGACTAGTAATCCTTTTGACCACATGAATATGAATCCTTACATTCCCTTCTCTTAAACATAAAAGGATATTAACTCATGCATCCCATACTCAAGGAATCTATACTTTACATGGATTGGTTATTTGTGGAATAAAATATCACTTATAGAGAATAGTATATCTAGAGATGTTATCTATTTATCAATGATTATTTTTTCACTATACATTGTTATATTATACATATTTCCATCCACTTAACAAGATATGAACTTATACGTTGGACATCACAGATGATCATTATATACCACCCTCCTCTGATAAGTGCTTTATAGAAAAGTATCATGTTTGAAAAAATAATTTTATGCCACTTATTTAAATAATACATGTTTACAAACCATTATTTTATGTTATTTATAGATTCAAGCATACATATAATTGATAAATTATGTTGAGAAATGCATGTAGGTATATATTTTCTTGAAAAACTACTATTTGTATTTTATATATTCAAGAGGGAATGTTCTTGATCAACTACTATGATCAATTTGAGAAATTATATATTAAAGAGGATGTTTCTATTATTATCTCAATATAAATCCATACATAGCTACAATTTATTTAGGCAGGTATGTGCTTCATAAAATATTATTTTTTATTGAGGTATCTATTATTGATAAATAATAATTGTTTTTAAACCTATATTTTTTATACATAAGGTGTTGATCTTCTATTTATTTGCCTGCCATAATTTTTCAAGATATTATATGCTTCTATGAACCAGTATGATTATACCACAGTACGATTTGGGTTCATCATGGTAAATTTATGTGGTTTGAGGTTTTTTTAAATCTCATTAGTTTATTTAGTTATGATCATTTGATTTTTCTATAGACCCACTATAGGGAAAACCAAAAGTTTAATTTTTTTTAATCACATGATGCATTCCGATGAAGAAAATTATATGAAGTTTGTTGGAATTATGTGAGTGATCTACCAGAAGTAACTTTTTTATTTTCATGAAATTTGTAATGCTTATGTGAATTAGTTTTTCCTGAAATTTCCAAATTTTGTTTTAATTAGGGATATTTCATGAAGTTTCCAAGCCTTAATTTTTGAAAATTTCTTCCATTATTGAAATAAATTATGAAATTTTATTATTTTTGTTTAATTATTGACTGGGTTTCTTCGATTGTAGTTGGTATTTTTGGTGGGATTTCTATTCCTCAAATTTTCTAGTAAGATTATTATTTCGTTCGTTCATGATGCTTTTCACTATTTAGTTCTCACAATGTCTCCCTCACACAGGGATATACCTGATTTTTTATTATAATATTCTTGAAACAAATTCAATTTAATGTTGTAATTATAATAATCTTATCCCCAACTATATGGGAGTGGTATGGGTCTACATTTCAACCCTAAAAAAATTATGATTATGTTTTCTATGATATCTCATTTTCACATGTTAGGTCTTATTGTTCATTTGACACCACCTTTCAATCACTACTAATAGAATTTATCACTTATGATAAGTAGTTAGAAAAAATAAGTGGTGTTTGTTCTGTTCCTAAGAAAACTCATGCAGTTACATGAAGAATTGAATTGGGGAGAGAATATGAGAGCAGTGAGGAGGAAACATTTATAAGAAAACATACATATTGTTCCAATTATTCCATGTATATATGTGTGAGAGAATTCTATTGAAAATAGATAACCGTAATATTAATAAAAATAGAAAAAGATAACATTTATATTAAAATTAAACCCATGCACTATGATATGAAAACCTGTTGAATGTACCATAGTATCAGTGATTATTTTCTGTATACATAAATGAATATCCATTGTGTCAAAAGATTACACATTCTTATTTTGTTTTTCAGTTTGGCATGCATAATTTTAAATAGAATAAATTTATTTCTTAGTTTGTATGGTAACATATCATTTAAATGATCTAAGGACTATGCACATTCCCATGCACTGTCATTGCCCATTTTAGTGATTTTTTATAGCAGACCTATGTAATAGCGTTTAATTTTTGTGGGTACAAAGCTGGATCATGTGATTAATGACATGACCCACGAAGTTGCTAAGAAACATGTAGTCATTGAAGGAAATTTGGTGGTTCAACCATTTGAAGACAACTGGTTCCACCTCCCCATAATTGTGCTCATAATAATTCAGACAATCTTATTCTAGAATTTTTTTTGTTGGATTTATTCTACTTGATATGGATAAATAAGTTATTTTACTTTATCCATTTGTTTTTGTGCATTAGAAAAAACCCATGGTTATAACTTATTTACAAGTTCGATATAGATTTTACTCAAGCGTTATGGGAAAAGGTGGGTTCATTGTTACCAGAATTATTATCGAGTAAGATCTTACCATAAATTTTCTTATCATTTATATATTTATCCACTGGAGGTGAATTTGTATCATTTTTATAGTCAATTATTCAGTTCTAATATACTTACAGCACCCTCCCACTCTATGCCATTATGAATCGGGTAGATAATTTAGGTATCTGAGCCTAGTCTTCAAGACAACTTCACCCTTTGGTACACATGTGGATGACCTTTTCCTTTTTTTATAGGTATGAAAGTTTGTTGATATATTTATCCAAAGAGATAGAAGGACTGGTGAGTCATGAGGTTATTCATTTTTTCAATACAAGTATGCCAACGAAGCACATAAGAATGTTGATAAGGATGATAGAAGGATTGTTGGTGGTATGGAAATAATGGTTAAGTTTAAAAAGTATGGGTATAATGTAGAGAAAAATCTAAATGGTATGATAATTGAACAATTTCCCAAAAGTAGAGAATCTAAATAGAAAATGATATATGCAATTCCATGTAAGGAACTCATCGAGGGAAAAATAATGTCACCATAGTAGGATAAGGAGCATCTATTTTCCCAATTACGAAAACTAGTGTGGAGGTGGATGACCGATAGATGTAAGATCTGGTGTATGAGTCGTTCTATTGATATCTGGAGCAAGAGTCTTTTTATGATTACCCTTGGACACATGAGAAGGACAAGGAGTCATTATTTTGAAATCAATAGAAGGATTCAATCATGAAAGAGCATGAGTTATTCATTTGATAGTGAACTTCCAAATTAATCATCCTCTCACCACTCCACATCTCCTCATAAGGGTACTAATATATATAGAAGATATATTGAACAATCTCCATATCAATGTGTTTCACCCCAATCTTGATCTGATGACTCACGAATCCTTTCCCCTCTGAAAACAGATGCTGGTTTCTGGTAGTTATAGTTGCTTGATACTTGGGGAAAACATATCTACATGGCCAATAATGATTATGTTTTCATGTAAAAATTTTCATTTTTTTCATGTTTCTAAATAATTTCAATGTTTTTTTCTAATAAAACTGGTTGTGGAAGATGTGAACTTCATCCAAGAGGGAACTATTTTAAGACCACATCCAGTAAGGGCTTGTGAGTTGGGTCCAAAAGGCCCAAAAGAACCAGAATTTCTAAATGAATGGTGTGAATGGTGGCACAAGTCATGTGATTCCATGACAGGTCACTGAAATGGATAGCAGGGTTCATTTAGAGTGGAATTCTATATATTTGAGTCTTATTTTTATCTTTGATATAATCACACTACTATATTGTATGTAGAAAATATAAATACTTTTCCCCATTATAAATGAACTTATTTGAACCTATGATAATTATCATGCATTCTATGATTCAATGATTTTTTTTCTAGAAAATAAATTCTATATCCATAGTTTTAAACCATGGATATAGCCCTAGTTCTACAGTGGAACCCGTGGGTACAGTTCTAATTCCCAGGTTTCTAGTTTGGCACCAAAACTACAAAAATGGTTTTAAACATCGACTTTACTTTGAATGGAATCAACAATATCTATGGTTTGGAACCATGGATATAGGTCTACTACCATGGTTTAAACTATGACTATACGGATATAGCCATAGATTAAACTATGAAAGTATACCTACAACCAGAGATCCCAAATTTGGCTATAGACATTAACCTATTCCCACACCAATAAGAGACACGATTTTCAGACTTATAAATTTTTTTATAAACCATGGTTACAGCCTGAATTTATAGTAGTTGATGAACCTTTTTTGGTTGGGTCACATTGTTTTCAAATAGTGCATCAACCGTGAAAAATCACACTATCTCAAAAACTTTGGTTTCTCCTAGGAATCACCATGGTTTGTACAAAACATGTACCGCTCATGCACCTTACCCTTATCTTATTCCTCACTATTCATGGTTTCTTATAATAGTTTCATGGTTCCCCAGACCATGCTGAATTTTTCCTCCTATAGGAAAAACCCAAAGAACATTAATAAACTCTCCCAAACATCACCCAATCACTTTATGTACGTAAAAAGGATAAATAAAGGGATACTTACTTGGAATTGGGAGTTCTGCATTTTACCCACCATTACCCTTTCCATCCTAAGAATGTAGAAGACCATCATTTACCAAAAACTGTTATGTCCAGTACTCATTCATTTCCTTCCCCCATTCCCAAGCCTCTTCCTGAATCTAATCATATTTCCAAAATAATTCACAGTGAACTAATTATTTTTCCATGAAAGACTTTCTCATGACTATCCACAATATACACTAGAATGTGAACCAATAGATCATCTAGATCTAGGTCAAGGTGATCCAATCTAGTCACATGATCCGGATCCGGTTGATTCTTTTTCAACTAAGATACATTAATCACATGATGCATTTTAGTGAACCATGATGGTAATTCCAACTGATATTCCACATCACCATCCAATTCAAATATCTCTAAAGGGCCTATATATTGAGGAGATAACTTTCCCTTCTTCCCAAAATAATGTTTTCTAGTCTTTGAAGAAATACACAAGAACACATGATCACTCACCTCGAATGAAAATGGTTGTCGAAGATGATCCGAATATAATTTATGACAACTCTGAGCCATCTTTATCCATTTCCTGATCAAATGAATCTTCTCCATTGTCTCTTGGACAAGGCTCGGCCCAACGAATGAACTGTCACCTATTTACACCCCACAACGTGGATAATGAAAAGGACAACTCTTGTATGCCATGCCTCTTTACCACTTCTTTTATATAGATTTTTGACCAGTCCTCCACCTTATGATATTCACAAATATGAATAAAATTATCCAACTTTATGATCTAATCCACCATCACCCATGTGGCATCATGTTTCTGAACAATTAATTGGAGACCCATTACAAAATACATATTTATCATCTATCATTTCCACAATAGAATAGGTAAAGACATCAATATACATAGTAGTTGCTGATACTCTTACTTAACTTTTTTACATGTTAAGAATCTCGAAACAAAATCACCCACCTTCCTTTTTCATACTGACCTACCAAAACTATGATTTCAATGTTGTATGCATTGTCGGTTTTATAGGATGATAATGCAATCTTGAATGTTGGTAATATTAAAGAAGTTATTATGGACAAGCCATAGTTGCGACCATAAACTTTCATGACCACAACACTGGAATTTTATCCAGAATCCATCCCTCAATGTTCTCCCCCCCCATTTAGTTTCTTCCTCAATGAAACAAATTCTGAATCAAATGTTTGTGCCTCTTTAACCATCTCCACCAAATCAGAAAATAACATAACTAGAATAAAGGTTGTTACTTCACCTAAGTGTTCACATTCCAAGTGCATGTCAGCTAGGACCAACATCAAATGTCACTCATCTGAAACTTCTTTTTCTAACTGAGCATATGACTTTATTCTTAATGAATCTACCACCGAATTTTCGTTACCCAGTGTATACATAAATTCAACGTCAAAAATTTAGAGATACACCATCCATATTATTTTTCTCAGGTTTATATCCCTTTTTGAGAAAATATGCTTCAAGCTCTTATTATCTGTAAACATATTATATTTATCACCAAATAGATATTGATGCCATGTCTTCAAAGAATAGACTAAAAAAGAAGGCTCTAAATCAGGTGTGGGGTAGTTATTCTCATTACCCATAAATTCTTTGACCCATAAACAACTACATGATTTCCCTGCATGAGAATAGATCCCAACCCGGATTCCAAAGCATCCCATTAAACAATGTAACCATGTCTTGATTCCAAAAAAAAAATAAAGATTGGTGTCAATGTAAGATGAACCTTTATCTCTTGAAAAAAAATTCTAAAAATATTCGTTCCATTGGAATGGAGCTTTCTACTATGTAAAGTCTATCATATGTGAAGCTAGTCGTGTGAATTCATGAACAAAGCGTCAGTAATAACACTCTAGACCAATGAAACTCGATATATCGAAGACATTCTTTGGTGGTTTCAAGAGATAAAAGCTTCTATCTTTTCAAAATCCACAGAAACACATTGTTCAATGATTATATAGACATGTACAGATAGTTATTATATCCAAAAATCACATGTTGAAAATTTTGCATATAAACGATGATCCCTCATGATTCCCAAAACTACCACCAAGGGTTACTCATGTTCATCTCTTGTACTTGAATATACTAATAGGTCATCCAATAACACAACTAAAAAAGAAACCATATATCACTGAAATATTTGATTCATCAATTCTATAAATATCTCTGGTACATTCATAAGACTGAAAGGCATAAACACATATTCATAATGTCCATATCTACTACTGAAAGATGTCTTTGGAATATCCACCTTCCAAACTCGTAATTGGTGATATCCTAATCACAATTCAATTTTAGAGAACCAATGATCAAACCTCAATTGATTGAATAAATCATAAATTCATGTAAGAGGATACCAATTCATTATAACAACTTTTTTTAGGTTACAATAATCTATAGACAGCCTTGGAGTTACATCCACCTTTTTTTATAAACAAGAGTAGTGTTGCCCATAGAGATGTTCTCGGCCAAAAAAACCCTTATTTTGGAAATATTCCCACTAAAAAATAAAATTCCTCAATTTTATTGGTGATATTAGATAATATGGAAGGGAAATATGATAGTTCCTCTAATGGATATCAATTGTAAACTCCACATCTCTCATAATTGGAAACCCTAAAAAATTTTAAGGAAACACATCTCGAAACTGATCAACCACTACTTGAAAACTATTACACATGATCTCTTCAAACAATTCCAAATAAAATGTCTCAATATAATATGATATCATTCTAACTATATGTGCCAAAAAGTCCATTGCACCTGCCTCTATATTTCATTCCCCTAAAAAGAGATGTTTGACGCCATCTACAGTTGCAAAACTGACCTTTCTACTATGATAATCGATGTGAGCCTTGTACATTATCAACTAATCCATACCCAGAATTATATCACAGACATCCACATCAAACACAGGGAAATTCAATTTCAGCTCGTCTCTATCAATAGTTGTAGAACACGGTCTAGACACTAGGTCTTCACATTATCATTGACCAAGATGAGTTTGAAGTTTTATCACTGAAGGAATTATATAAATGTTAAAACTCCGAAAATCAACAGCATGAGAAGAAATAAAGGAATGGAAGGGACTCATGTCAAAAAAATTGTTCATAAGTGTATAATTAAAAATAATCATATATCACACTATAGATGGTCCAGACTGATCACCCATATTAACCTTCTATGCTTCATATAATTCTTTTTCTTATTGCACATTGTTCTCTAATAACCTAATGGGATTTCGCATATTGAGGATTCATGGTATTCCTGGAATCAATATGGCTAGCTCTTATTTTCTTACAAAACTAATTCTTATGTCCTCATCATGTTGAATCATACGACGCCTGTGAAACCTGATAATTTTAGCGAATACCTAAACACATCGCACTATGATAATATCACTGAAGATGCCCCAACTGATTTTAGTTTTGTAATTATCTAGGCGGTTTCACACACTATAATATCATGTGGTTGAAGGAACCACATTGAAAAAATTTAGGCTAACTCTTTTGTTTTTTAGGAAGATTCAATGATCCTACTATATGATTCTGAGTCATAGTCCCATGTTGGAAATAGGTGTCCCTCTTCTGATTGATCCAATAATGAGAGTTCCAACTATTTTTTGTAGGTATCAACATACTTCCTCCTCCAGCATCTCTTAATATGTCCATTTTCAACCATTTACCTACTAACTATCTCTATATAATCTGTAATATATATCACATATATCATTGAGTGAATCTTATGCGTCAGCACGAATTCAAATATGCGGGCCTTTAAGGACACACTAGTAGAAACATTTGGTGAAAATCACACTAAATTTCTAAATTTATATACATACTCCATGAAATAAATATTTTCCTTATTCATGATTAATAAATTATTTGTAAATTGAATTATTAATAATAGAGGATAGAATAGTTTGTTGAACAGTTATTCAAAATCATCTCATGCATGTTCATGGTCTAATCTATCCTGAACAGATAAATCCCATAACTAGCGTGAAAGATCCTCTAAAATATACATCGCCATCTTTACTTTATTCTCTAATAGTGTTCTAATGATTTTGAATATTTTATTAATCCTATTCAGCCACACCTCTTCATTTTCTGGTTCAGATTCACCCTAAATGATTGGTGGAATCTGCTTCTGGAATTTGGACAGAATGATCCACTTTTCTAGTCTCATCCCCCATTTTCTCACTATATATAGCCAAAAATTCTTGTAAAATACTCTAAACATGTTTTTGGATCATTTTTGGCTTAGTGGAACCATATTCTCAAAAGCTTCCTTTGGTTGGTTTCTATGATGCCTACCAGGTTCCATTTACTATAACGAAAAAACACCATAAATATCACTCTCTATTAACTGAAGGATTAACATTTAAAATTCTTCCGCATCGTACTATCACATCATTGCATTCCAAAATCAACCATTTTACATGTTCAACCATTTTTTTGGAAATATCTAATAAATTTAAAAAATAAACAGTTTTCAAAATACCAAAATGATGATCATTTTCAAAAAAAAAATAAATAAAACATTAACAATTTTTTCAAAAAAAATATATATTGCACAAAATCATTACTCAAAATGATATATTCATTCCTAATGGGAATTCATTTATATAATTCATGTGATTCTCATCTGATTAGATAAACCCATGAGATTGAGATTTATAATCCAATAGGTTTCTTCAAAACACTTATGTACCCAACTCTCTGGTAATATGAATTTCATTATAAAATTGTTAGTTACGTCCTTCGATTCTATACATTTCATGTCTTAAAAATCCTACTCCTTTCTATGATCCCAACTAAATGAATAACCCATAATGAATTCAACTCCAAGACTAAAACCCAATACCAATTCAAATACCAACCAAGAATATTATATCTTTTTCCATAATAAATTTGGAAGGATCAAGATGATACAACTTGTAACATATTTATTATTATCATTATCTTGAGAAGATGAAGGAACATTACTTAGCTTTAATAGACATCCTAAAGATGATAAAGGCGGAAACTAAATATAAGGGGATTCATTTACAATTGGGGGATGATTTTTCATTTGAAAAAAAATCAACTAAACATGACATGAACAAATAAACTACAACATGATGCATGATAAAAATGAAATACCTCAAAATTTCATTTATATAAAAACAATCTAAAAATATACCATAGTGGAAGACTACAAAACAACAAAGTGAAAAAAGAAAAAAATCATAAAAAACACAAAGACAACCACAACTCCAAAGCTCAATTGTGCTTCAATCTCCACTCTACAAAACAACCCAATTATAACTAAGAACCACTAGGGAATTGTGATAGTTTTCTTTTTATTGTGTCCTAATAAATTACATCTTCAAAAGAACAAATTTTAAAATCATGGGTGAGTAATTAAACTTAGTAGACTTTACCCAAATGACTTTTTTACTAACG
This sequence comes from Viscum album, assembly GCA_963277665.1. Lineage (NCBI taxonomy): Eukaryota > Viridiplantae > Streptophyta > Magnoliopsida > Santalales > Viscaceae > Viscum > Viscum album. The sequence goes on from CAUJRU010000111.1 coordinate 279,441, forward strand.
CCCCTAGGGTAGAACATGTTTTCAAATTTATATAAAATTGTTTATATAAAAAATATTCTAAATCATATATATCAAAAATATAAATAAGGGAAATAACCAATAAGTTTTCAAAAAACATTAAAAGTTCCAAGGAAGGAAACCAAAAAAATTTCTAAAACCATTCCAAAAAATCCATTTTGGCATAATCCTTTCCATTCCTCATATCCACTCATCCAACCATATATGTATCATGGACCTCCCTATAATCATGAGTGGTGATTCATACTTTCACTAATACATCACCTAATGAACCATTTTGAATGTTGATAGACCTGGCCCTTATCAATCCCACTAACTATGTGGGATACTCCCTACCCTTATCCATCATAAATGCACATGAACACACATTACTATTATGCCAAAAACCAATGCCAAAATAACAATTTCATGAATTTCAATAAAACTATACCTTTTATTGAAAACATTTCAAACCAACCATTTAAATAAAAACAATAATTTATTAAAAATCCTTTTCCATGCATCAAAACCAATAAATAATTTTAAAATAATCATTTTAAAATCATGTTACCAGTTCCACTTTCCATAAAATTGACCAATTTCGACAATTATATAAATCATAACTGAAGAGTGTTTCTAATGAAAAACTCACATCAATTTCATAACAAAATCCATAAAAATAAATTAATTTGAAACAAAGTCTTCATATTCTAAATACATGACTCGAGAGTGAATCCACCTACCATGAATGATTTGGTGAACAGAGAAAACTGAACGAAAATCGTCCATGAAGTCGAGTCGAATATCGAAGAAATCACCTTATATCTCTTCCCCTAACAGTTAAAAACCAAATGTAGTCATATTTTTCATCAACTACCTTATATCTATCCAAAACAAATATATATATTAGAAATAGAGGTCGATGGAAATGTATATCTAAGGAAAACCAAAAAAACTACCAAGAATGAAGGCTTACCTTGATAATCTGGCTTCAACGCACCAAGAGAATCACTTAATATCACCTCTAAATCAATGGTAGAAGCCTAATTATACTTTTATAGTAATAATTATTTAGTTATGATTGGTTTTGGCCAAAAAAGTATAGGTTAAAACAAGATCACAACCTAGATCCACTTTTTGTGGATCTAGCTTTTTAATCGTGCATGGTTATCACACTATTTGGAAAACCATTCACTAAACATGCATCGGCCACTGCCTCAATGATGAACCTTTTACATTTGGCTCTCATGGCTTCAAAACTGTATGCCAATCATGCTAATTCCCACTGTCTCAAAGAAACATGGTTTCTCCTTGGATGGCACATGGTTTCTCCAAGAAGCAATGTGTTTATCTTTTTATAACTACCTCCAATGATATTTATAAAGATGTAGTTAGTAAATATATAATATTTTTATGGAACAATTATTATTCTGTAAATAATATATATTATTTACTTTCTTATAATTTCATTCATTGGTAATTGATAGTGTAACTCAAGCATACATGTGGACTGCCACCTTCAAGAATTGATGTGATTTGTTTTTCCTATTTTACATTCATGAATGGTTAAAAAATTGTTTTTGATATATAAACATGATAATTACTTACTAATTAATATTATATATGTGAAAAAAACATGAACCCTTTGACCATGATTTATATATCAAATTTATTTTAGAGATTATGAACTGAATGACCTCAAAATGTATGATTTGGTTTTAATTGATTTAGTTACCAAATAAAACATGGTAATAAGTGAAATAAAAGTAATAATAGTAAGGTAACTAAAATAATAATTTTTTTAAAAAATTTATAAAATTAATACAATTTTATTATTTGCGAATTTAAAGGGAGTGCATGGAGATCCTGGAGCGGGGGTAAGGGATTTCTCATCTCAATATTCTTTATTTGAGACTAATGCCATTTTCACCACATGTTCTTTTGTATATAAAACTCTATGGATCTATATTGTGATTAATTAATAGTGGGACCCAATGGAATACTCATCATACAAGGTAAAAATTTCACTGGTGAGCAATGTCATGTGTGCTTTCAAAATATTTTTTCTTTAACTGTGTTTAGAAAAACTCTAAAAAAGTTATTCTATATCTATCCCTATGAATTTTTTTGCTCAATTGGGCCTATACTTTTCGATATATAGGTTCGGTATTAAAATTATCCAAATCTAGGAGCATATTCCAATCCTAACTTATGAGCTTATTTTAGGCCTCAAATGTTTAGATTCGACTCTTATTTCAGTTGTATATTATTTACGCAACAAACATAGAATCTTATAAGAATGGAATTTATCAACTTTTATTATTGTATATAATGTTTTGGATGAAATAAAAAACTATCTTGAAAAATGTAAAATTCACAAAATAATCTATTTTCACAATTAAACTCAAAATACGTACAAACCATAAAATGTAACAATTTCTCTTAAAATATCACTTTGGTGGGATTAAATATTTTAAATTAATAGTAAAATTATTGAAAATATTATCTCTATATATTCCCTCACACTTAAACATTTCACTCCTAGTAAGTCATCTAATATAATGGTCAAAACAAACTTTCCAAATAATAAATGAAAACAATACACAATTGTCACATCAAATGAAAATATTATGCATTCTATATAGATTAAAATTTCATAAATCCCCAAAAATCATAAAAATAAATTCAATTAAATGGTAATATTCATTTTCACATCATACCTACCTCCTCGAGAAAATATTTCTCACTTCACTCAAGGTTTTTTTAAATGTGGTTTTTTTCTCATTCACAAGTACACGTGTGATCTCCATATGATTTCAATACACATATTACCTCTACATAAAAGTGTCATATATATGTTAATTATTAGGTATTTTACATGGTTATTTCTTAGTCTGAGGGTGGGAATATTTTAATTATAAAAACATCTATAGCATAAATACGGGTGTTAATATCTAAATTGATGTAAATGCATAAAGAATATTTTTCTCAAAAATAGTGTTCTGCCCAATCATCTCAAAACTGAATCACCTCCAAACACATATTTATTTCATTAGAAAGTTAAGACTTGGAATTTTAGGATCGGTGATAAATTTCCTTATATATTTTACACCATTTGTAGCAATTTTTTATCTTGAATTCTGACCATTAATGATTCATCATTATTCTATATTTAATTAAATATAGGTAGATTTTGATCTCAATGTATTAGTGAACTTTTATACCATCTTTGTAATGAAATTTATTCCACCCATACATCTTTACATTAAAAAATTTCTCCCAGAAAATTAGAAATAAATATGGAAACAATTTTTATTCAAATCATAAAAATTCTTCAAGATTCCATATTACAATGTATATTCTCCCTACCCCACACTTGAGTTCAACAATAATCAAAAATTTATCTTATAGAGTAGGTTGGAAAGGGGTAGGTGTATTTTAATATGGATTCATAGCAAATAACTTCGTGGACAATAAAATATTAATAATTTTGATATGTAAATGTAGTCAAAATTATGATTTGAATGTAAAAAAGTTCATTCAATGTGGTGTCTCATTCATACTTTACAGATTGAATGAACTCTAATAACATTGAAAAGGCGAAAAATTGTGAGTTACGAAACATGAAGCATGTATCAATACTCTCAAGAAAAACTGAAATGTAATTAAGTTGTAAAAAAGGTTAAGAAACCTCTCAAGTAGAGAAGGATTTTCAATTTTGATATCACTAGTGCCCACGAGTTTCATAATCAATCAAACTTCCTTAAATGAAAAGATTGGAAATCAGGAAACAAAAATCATTTAGAAATCATTTAAATCCTCAAATATTAAAATCAATAAATGTGTCAAAAATAATAATATGGTTTTCATTTTCCAATGTATTTGATTAATATGAATAACTAAAAAAACACATCAACATAAAAAAAACATTGAAACAAATTCTGAAAAAATGAAAAAAATAAAAAACACACACAAAATTCTAATGAATGGGTTGACACCCCCCAAACATATTACATTTACTACCCTATTTTTAGTTTATATAATATCACTAAATGTTTTCATATATAATTTTAATTTGTTTAAAAATAATATAAATAAAATGAATGATGAAACCTGATTTATTGTTTAGCAGTGGCCTTGAGATAAGATCTTAGTTAATACCAATATAAAGCTACGAGAATGAAATAAAAAATAAGCAAAAGAAAATTAAATATAAAGGGGAAGGAAATGGGGATAAATCTTGGTTTGACCCCCTCCCCAAAAGTGGGTTCTAGGTTTTTACATCCCCTAGTCTTACAATTGCAGTGGATTATACCGAATAAGATGATGGGTGTAGTTTCATTGAGATGAACCACCACATGTTACTTTTCATGATTTCAAAAAGTAGACACCATTAACAAATACCCCCCAAATAGATAAAAAATTTCACAACCACCAGCAAAATAATAATGAGAGAATTTTATGTCTACCGTATGAGGTAAAAGAAGATATGGGTCCTCCCTAATGACTTTCATGGTGTCCACCTCCATATGGTATGCAATTTGAAGCAGAGGAGGTCATCTCAATAACACAATCTTATCCATCTATTATGTTTCTACCAGTATGGAAACTTCTATAGAATCTAAGGATTTATCCATGTAATTTGTGTAAATAATTTTTGAAAAGGACAATTCAATAAATAGTTCAACTTGGTTAATATTAAAACATGATGAATCAATAAATAAATCTTCCATTTCAAGTAAGCCATATTGGAAGTTGATATCTTATGATAGGGATAATGGAAACTCAATATCAATAGGTGAATATTTATTATCTTCATACGAAGTAATGGAGAGGTACATAGGTTATTATTATTCATTTTGATGTTGGGAAAATAAATTACCTTTTTAGATTCTTCAAAATTTGGCCAGTACTCATCCAAATCATCTTCATATCCCACATGAATTCAAATCATCATGTAATCTTCAAAAACATTTTCTATAAATGGACATGAAAGTATAAGTAGATATTCCTTGAATTCCATCCAGCCCTCATTGGGTTATAAAACCTGAAAAGTATATTGATCTACTTCTTCCACCAGTGGTTATAGTTCATTCTCCAATTTCTACTCTTGGTATCCACAGCCATATTTAGCTATCAATGTTATTTTTCACTATAGGTTTGGAATTGTGTCACTAATTCTTTGAAACCATTATATAAATTCATTGTGACCATATTCATGTAGGTGAGAGTGGATATTACATGAAAAATAAAGTGAATTGAAATAAATCATCAACGAAAAGGATATTTTTTTTAATTTAGAAAACACAGAATTTTTTTTATTAAATGTGGATAAAAATTTTGAGTGAATACTATTTGGATCCCTTTTAAATGGTTCCAATTTTATGATTTTTTTGCGCACACACTCAAAATATTTATTATTTGAACTAAGTGGAGAAAAAGGGTTGACCTAGGTCATCTCTCTTGAAGAATGTGAAATTATTGCACAATTGGTCATGTGCATTGTGAGATATAGGTTCATCATCAAAACTCATCAGATTTGGACACAAATTACAAGTCATGACCTATGATATTACTTTGGGACTCAAATATTAGAATTCAATCTATTATTCCATTTTTATTAAACACTGCCCGAAAAACATAGAATCATAAAAAAATATTTTTTTTAATTTGGATCGGTTTAGATAATGTTTTGGACCAAATACAAAACTGACTTGAAATTATTTAAATTATAAAAATAAGTATTTTTTTACAATTAATATAAAGATAATTCTAAAACCATTAAATGTAACAATTTCCCTTAATGTAATTCTTTGTTATGATTAAATAATTTAAAATAAAAGTAAAATTATTGAAAATACTAGCTTTTCACTCATCTTGTTAAGTCTCAACTGAGGACATAACTAGAAATATACCCAACCATCCTTGGATTATCATTGATTCAAGGATTTCATAAGAAGGGTATAAAAGTATGAAGTTTCTTAATCTTGGTCTCTTTCTAACAACATATATGTGGATTCACTATAAAACATCCACCTCTAGTATACGTATGATATAGTGTATAAAATGTCATGTCGTATACTTTTTGATTCATCCAGCACACAAAACGTTGTTCATATATCTTGAGAATGTTTGTTTCTCTATAAAAAAACCTACCAACCAATAATACTCCATGAAAAACATTTATTAGGGATAATACAGAGTCAAATTTTTTTATATCAGTTATCGTTTCACTTTATGAATATATATATATACTGTGTGAAAGAATGGTAAAGTGGTGAATTCCTTTTATATTTCCTAATATGTTTTATATTCAGATACTCCATTAATAATTTTAAAAAACTATACAAATTAACTCCATTAATAATATCTCATAAGATAGATAACTATGGGGATCCAACGTTTGATACACTTTTTGGATTTCATAAAACAAATTATTCTTCTATGTAATTGTTTTTATATATCTATGTAACCGTCAAATAAAACCTCCCACTGAAATTATGTAATGAGTAACATCAATGATGAAGGTTTGTTAAAATAATGTTGATACTTAGAAATCCTATTCTTAATGTACATCACATTGAAAAAAGAGTTAAAATGTATTTACTTCAAAACATATAATTTTATTATTTCAGTAAATTTTTCATTTATCTTGTAAATCTTTCTACATTCATCATCATAATCTTGAAACTTTTGCATTGAACTTTTCTTTGAGTTCATTTTGGTAAAAAAAATTAACTCTCTATACTAATATATTTCATTAAAAGAACATCATAAAATATTTTAGGATATAATGTGTCTTTTACATTGAATTAAATTATTATAATAATTTATTTATTACACTTATTCATTTTATAAGTCCAAAAATACTCTCTCTAGCCTCTTAAAAACTATATTTTCTTAGAAATATCATATTATGAAACAAAAACTCATTTGTTCTAGAATATAAAACTTATTTCCTTTAGTGTATGTATTTTACAAATAAAATATTAAAATTAATATTTGATAAGACCGTGTATTTTTTATAATTATTATAAAAATATATTTTATTATTTAATGTCTTACGTTGTTGGGTAGTGGTAATAATTTACCCTTTATATTAACTAACAACCTAGATAAAATATTTTATCCTGAATAAAAATCCTTTTATCTTTCTATTTATCTTGAGTTTTACCATGTTATAGAATTAGATTAAGCATAACCATGTGTATGAAACCCATCATCTCATTTATTTATAACAACTATTATTTACAATAACTCATCTTATAATATATGAGGGAAAATCAGATGAAAATACACAATCATTATTATAATCCATTAGATCTTTAAATCAATCCATCACAACCAACTAATTGATGTAGAAACCCCTTAATCCATCACTTTAATATATTCTTTAATCCATTAATATCTATCCTTCGTTAGTTTTAAAATCTTATAAATATTTAAAACACTTGTATATTGTATATTATGTATCATATACCCAGAAAAGTAGAATAATTTAATTCTATAACATTAGAGACCATACACAAAATAAAAAATGTAGAGAAAGAGGAATTAAATAAATAACATAAATATCTTTTGAAGAAAGGATTTACCCATCCAAGTGTGTCTCTTTGGGGAGAACCCATTCTCTTTGTGAATAATAATGATGAATCAATGTGGCTATGAATTTATTATAGAGAACATAACAGGATCATAGTGAATCACAAGTACCCTCTTCTAAGGATTGATGATTTTTTTGACCAGATTTGTGAGATCAATTCTTCTCCATGATTGATCTATGATCTAGTTATCATCAATTAAGGATAAATAAAGAATTTCTTCTAAATATTTCCTTTTGATAAAGATATCGACATTATGAGATGTTTGTTATGCCCTTTGTTTTAACTAATTCTCATGATATTTTTATCTATTTGATGAATAGATTCTTTAAGTACTACCTTGATAACTTTGTGGTAGTTTTAATTGATTATATTCTCAAAAAACATGGGGATTATAATGATCATCTAAGGGTTATATTAGAATCTATAAAAATTTTTAGGTTATTTGAAAAGTTCATCAAATGTGAATTTTGGTTATAATAAGTTACTTTATTGGGGAACATTATTACAAATGAATAAATTTCAATTGATCCTACCAAGAAAAAGGTTTTGAATGATTGGACTCATCCTAAAAATAATAATAATTTTCGTAGTATATAAGGTTGATGAGAATAGTATAAGAGGTTTGTGAAAACAAATTTACGAATTTCTAATCCACTAACCAGGTAAAATAAAAAAGGGACCAGTTTTATATAGAAAATGGAGTGTGAAGAAATATTCCAATAGCTAAAGAAGTGATTAGTTACTGCACATGTGTTAACCCTACCCTTTATCAGAGAAGGATTAATTTTTTTAGTGATGAATCTGTGAAACGGCTCACATGCAACCTCATACAAAATTATAAGTTGATTCCTTATGCATCTCGACATTTGAAGGTTCATGAGAAGAATTATTCTATGCATGACCTAGAACTATTTGCGGTTATTTTTTCCATAAATATATGGATCACTAACTTTATGGGGATAAATGTGATATATGCATAGACCATCAAATTTTGCTGTATATTTTCATGCCAAAATAAATTAACATGAGAAATAATAGATGTTTGGAACTTCTTAAAGAATATAATATTTCAATTCATTATCATCTTAGAAGACAAAACACATTTGTTGATGCATTAAGTAGGAATTACCCTGTTTTATTATAAATGATGAGGATTAAAGGTGATCCTTTGATCTAATACCTAGTAAAAATGGACATGGGTATCACAGGTGAAGGCACATCACCAATCTTATCCCAAATTATTTCTCAACCATAATTACTAGAGATGATCAAGAAATCTCAAAAAGAAGATCTTTTATTACTGGATAAGTTAGAGGGTGTGAAAAATATGAAGTTTCTTGAGTTCAATATTGATCATGAAGGTGTATTAAAACATCATACAAGACTATGTGTTCCATATTTCCCAAAAATAATAAAGGAGTTGATAGATGAAGCTCATATCTCTAAATTATATATACATCCTAGAAGTGCTAAAATGTATAGGGACATTCATGATAATTATTGGTTAAATGACATGAAAAGGAATATTGTCGACTACACTGCATGGTTCTTGTTAGGTGAGTAGGTGAAGTTGGAGTGATAACCTCTTAATGGCGTGTTGAAACCACTACCCATACAAACATGGTAGTGGGAAAATATCACTGTATACTTTTTCACTAGACCCTATAGAACATACAAAGGAAATAATGTGAAATGGGTAATTGTATATCATCTTACCAAGACTTATCATTTAATTTCTATTTGGGAAGATTTATCTCTTATCCAACTTGCCTAGATTTATGTAAATGAATTGGTGATGTTGCATGGGGTACCACTTTCTATCATTTCTGACCATGATCTAAGGCTTACATAAACAATTTTGTAGAAGTCTTCAACATTATATTAATACTGAATTGTATTTCTGTACTTTCTATCACCCCAAAGTTGAGGAAAAATCTTAAAGGACTATTGAAACTCATGATGACATGCTAATAACATGCTCAATTAAATTTAATGGTGTATGGGATCAACATATCTTATTAGTTGAGTTCACACAAAACAAAAACATCCACTAGAGTATTCAAATAGAACACTATGAATATCTATATGAAAAGCGATGTATAACTCCTACATGTTGGGAAGATGTTTGTGAGAGAAATATTCTTAGGCCTGATCTTGTGAAAAAGATGACAGGAATGATTCATTCTATCTGAAAACACATTAATGCTGCATAGAGTTGGCATAAGAGCTATGCGGACAATTGTCGAAGAGGATTTGAGTTTGGTGATGGAAATAAAGTTTCCCTTCAAATATCACATTGGAAGATATTTATACAGTTTGGGAAGAAAGGAAAGCTTATCCCCAAGTACATTTTCCCCTATGAAGTCCTTTATCACATAGTAGTAGTTCATTGTCAACCTCCACTTATAATAAATTTACCTCAAGTTCATGATGTATTTCAAATGTTTCTCTTTAGGAAGTACATACCTAACCATTCACATGTACTAGATATGGAGGTGGTACAACAAGAACATGACCTCTTTTATGAAGAGAAACTAGTGGAGATATTGGAATGTAGAGATAAGGTTATATGTAAAAATTCTACCCACCTCATCAAAGTGTTGTGGAGGAACCATAAATATAAAGATGCAATGTGGGAACTAAAGGATCCACTGAGGTAAAAGTACCCATACATTTTCTCAACGGAGAAAATGAGTTGGAATTTTGGGGATGAAATTTCTTAAGGGTGGAAGAATGTAACACCCCAAACATTTTAAATGAAAATTGTTTCCTAAAATTGTGTGTTATATTATTTTATACAAAACCAAACCATATTTCTTTAGTATTGAGGTTTATATAAAGAGAAATGTGACCATCTGGATTCGACCGTTGTATGATCATTGGTCAATTTTGACCATTAGTCAATATTAATTTTGGATACTATACCATTGGTAATAATGTTTTTACAATATAATTTTTGTTTATAAGTAGAAATAATAATTAATAATTAATGTGGAAAGAAGAAGGAATGGCCCCAACAAGTAGAGTTGTGTTATATAAATCCAATTTGTCAGAGCTTGGGATGTAGGTAGAATCATTGGGGTTTTCTTTTGACCACTCCCAATTTGAGCTTCAACAAATGAAGATCAAACGAAATCTCATTAGGGGTATGTTCAAATTAGTAGATATTACCACTAGGTTGATGTTAGCCGAGGCACCCCACAACACATACACCATCACACACCTTACTCTTAAGGAATATGTAGGTGTAATAAGGGGATACATTTCTTGGCCAAAGTAACTTAATGGGTAATTCCTTTGTATAAATAAATCCTTAATTCAATCAATTCAGATTTAATAATAGTTCTTCTTATTAAAATTGAGATGGAATTTGATAAATTGATTTTTTTGTTCTAATATTTTACTTTCTAGAAAAAATATAAATATTTATATAAACAAATATATTCGGAAGAATAGTTATTTTAATGAAATAGTACAATTAAAAATAATATTTAAATATAAATGATAAAATAATTATATTTTTTTCAAAGTGAAATATTTTATTAATCATTTTCAATCCACAATCATTTGTAATAAATAAGGTTAATATATTTAAAATAGAGAATAATCATATTTAGATAATTTTTATGAAAAAATAAATATCATTTTTGAAATCAAAACACCAAAATTATGTTACAGTAAATTTATGAAAAGTTTCTAAAACAAATTTTTTTGTGAATAGTAAAAATACAATTTGATTTTTCGGAATGTTTAATGACTTGATAGTTATATCATAATGATATAATAACTAATTTACCATAATTCATGACATAAAATATGTTATTTTATTAAATCAAGTATTTTAATTTATTTTAATCAATTTAGAAGTATATATTTATATTTCAAATTCAAAAGTGGGTACTTTATCAAAAAAAATTATTTTGAGAAAACATTATATTTCCATGCAAAAATAAGTAATATAAAATGATTTTTGGATATTATGGATTACAATAACATAAAAAGTTTTTCAAGTGTCATAAACCATGGGAAAAATACCACCATAAATCCCATTGTTTTTCTTTTTCCACAACCTATGTTTTCAAGACCTCTATTTGGAAATTAAATAAAATAATCCACATTAACTATAAATACCAACCAATTTATCCATTCCATTTTACTCCTAATTAATAATCCAAGAAGATATGATATTTTTACCTCCTAATTAGTACTCCCTAGGTGTCTTAAATCACCCAATGTCCAACCCCTCAAATTTTTGGAGTTACATTTAAAGGTAAGGGAATTATCCTTTTTTCCATCAACTCAAGAAACTGTTTTTGTATATTTTTTCTAAATGCTATGTTTACTCTATTATATTACCTTTTTTTATCATACCCTTAAATAAAAATTATGTTTTACCAATCGGATACCCTTTTCCCAACTCATTTTACAATTTTTTAAATTGTGTTTTATAATTATTATGTTGCCATATTTATTCCTCAAAATTTCATTCTTCTCCCCATGAAATTATCTTTTATTTTGTTTTATGAATACCCAAGCCTCTTTATTCTATACTTGTATTAACCTATATGTAAAAATTATTTATTTTTTTCTTTTATTAACACACATGAATCCCACATTCCCCTTCTATGGGCTGAAAATCACATAATGATCATCTTCTTTAAGTACTTTTGAAATGCCATGATTTTCATATGATGATCATTGATTTTATTCTCCCTGGGTTATCTATATAATGGTTTGTTATGATCTATGTGGCTCTCATTAAATTAATACACACTAATGGTGCACCCTGATGATGCTCTAATGTATTGGGTAAAGAATTTAATCCCTAGAGATGACATCTTTTATTATACATTAGTGAATAACCTTGGAAATGTTTATGAAACCTCGGTGACAAACATTGGTGATATGCTAATAAATGTCTCATTTAATTGTTGAAGCCACATTTACTTGTTATGATTCATGTTATTATTATTATTATATGCCTCTTTCTCATTCATTATCATTATAACTCATGTTATTATTGATATTCCTCATGATCACATGTAAACTATTTCCCTTGTTTTCCCTTATTGGGCCTTATTATCACCATTTCCTTTGATGAATGTCCCTAGGTTGTGAGATTTTGTAAATTTACTTAAGATAATACTTTTAAGAAAACATTTTAGTAGATTATAAGAATTTTTTAAATAATTATGTATTACGTAGCTATTTTCAAAGAAACTAAACATCTAAAGATACATTGTTTGAACAATGTAATGAAACGTTTTGTAATAAAAAGGATGGACACCATAGGTTTTGTATGATAGGAGGAGGGAATCAGGTTGATGTACATCAAATTTATGATACCCTATTGCCCTACATATGAGACGTGCTAATGTGATGGTGCATTGATGTGTGTTGATAACTATGAAAGCATCATATGCTAGACCTTGAGAGAGTGGGGTAGGTAAGGATGCATCCGGACCCACATCAGAGATGGATGGATATGTGATAAGATATTAATGGAAGGAATGTTAGCACATGACGTTTGACATTGGGGTGTGAGAGTGGTAAAAAAAAGTGGGGAAGCAGTTGTAGGGAACCTTTATTTTGTATCATATAGATACTATTTTACTACATTGAGTGTGTTATATGGTACGTGTGTCATAGGGTTGTTGAGATTGATTAGTTGGCCAATTTACGTACATGTTGGTTATGTTGTTTATTCAATGGTGCATTAGTTTTCTCTTTTCACATGTTCATGGGAGACCTTAGGAATGATCCAATCGAGTATAAATTTTATGCTCCCCCTATGTATATATACACAATTTTCATATTTTTATGCAGATTGTAGCAACCAAGAAAGACATTACAATCTTGGATGTTTGATCTTCTGTCGATTTGTTTTCCATGGTACTATTCTTTTGGGTATTTCTATAATGACTTGTATATGTATTATTGAAATTTTTTATGAATTATTGTGTGGTTTTGGTTTACTTTTAGATTAATTTGATAAATTTTTATGGTGTTTGTTTACTTTATCTCTCAATAATATATTATTATAGTGGTTAATGTCTTCCATATGTGATATATTTATATAATTGGTACTAGCCATCAACTCAGGGCCTACTAAAGGTGGGAATCAAGGGTAATAATATCTCTTCCTTCATTACAGGCCCAGGATGGGTACCTTTTGGAGGGAGAGGGTCATGAAACACCATGTATCAGATTTACAAGAGTTTAATTTCTACACATCAAAAATTAATCAAATAACATTTTCTAATGTATTAAGACAATATGAGTGAATTTTATATGTTTTGAGTATGCGACGTGTATTTTAGACTAAAATGACACTTTTAAACTAAAATCATTCACTTTCAGACAATGCATCCATATTGAATGTCAAATTTATGTGTGATTGATTCCTACAAGGATAAAATGAATCAAAGATGATTTTACTATAGTATCAAGGAATTTTGAGCATGTTTCTATTTTTGAGTATATCACACGTGTTTTGAACTAAAGTTTCATTTTTATATGAAAACACCCATTTTCAGTCATACCGATCACATTTAGCATTAGATTGATATGCTTTTAGTTCCAACACATCACAAATAAATTATCTATATTTGTCCAAAAATGCTAGAAAATTCCAATTGTATATACATGGTTTAGACTATGTAGTACATGTTTTGAACTGAAATTTCATTTTTAAATGAAAACACGCACTAACGGTCATACCAACCACAACATGTATAGGATTGAGTTGAGATTAATTCATACACATCACAACTGAATCAAAAATTATTTTTCTAAAGTGTCAACATAGTCCCAACATGTTTGTTCGGTTTTGAGTATGTGACCTGGGTTTTGACCAAAAAAATAAACTTTTAAATGAAAAAACCCACTTCCATCATACTAGCGTCATCATGTGTTGGATTGACCCCTGATTAATTCCTAAATATCAAAAATTAATTATTGATGTTTTTCATGAAAAATCAATATAATCTTAGTATGTTTTCTCGATTTTGAGTATGTAGCGCACATTGTGAACAAAAATGTCATTTTTAAATGAAAACAGACGCTATCTATTATATAGGTCAAACTATGTATCAGATTAAAATTTTCATAATTATCACACATCAAAAATGAACCATAGATCATTGCCCTAAATTTTATATACAATTCGAGCACATTTGTTCAATTTTGAGAATGGGACGTGCATTTTGAACTAAAATAAGATTTTTTAAATTGAAAACATGATCTTTCAGTCAATCTGGTCACATCGTGTGTTGGACTGATGTGTGGTTAATATTTTTACATCACAAATGTTTCACATGTCATTTTCCTAATGTATCTTGACAATCCAAATGTGTTTGCTTGATTTGGATTATGAGACATGTGTTTTGAACTAAAATGTCACTTTTAAATGAAAGCACACACTTTTAGTAATTCCAGTCACACAATGAATCATATTAATGTGGGATTAATTCCAAAACATCATAGATGAATTATCGATCATTGTCAAAAAATACATTCATATATATAAATACATAAACATGAAGAGAAATACACATACATATCTACATACACATATGTACACATACATACAAATTCATACACTAACATACACATGTATACACATACATACGCTTACACTACACATGGATACACATACATATATACATACTCATGCATACAAATACACACACATTGACATACATACACGTACACACATATATACACAGGAATACATATAAATAAATAAATACATATATTCATATGCATATAAATACACACACACAAATACATACAATCATATATACATACATTTATACATACATATTTTAAATATGAACCATCTTTAATGTATTTATACATAATTATAAATATGTGTATATTGTAAATTTATATGTATTTTATAGATTATCTAATATGAATGTAAATATATAATACATTTAAATACAAACCATATTTAATGCATTAATATATATTTATTTATATAGTTCATACGATATTATACCGTGCATATATATATATATATTGTGTGTGTGTACAAATATATATAAACATGTTCATAAAATGATATATATATATATATAAGTGTATATATATATATGTAAATATTTATATTATAATCTATATAATATGAATATAAATATTTATGTATATTACAAATTATATAACTTAAATTTAAACAGATTATAAAAAAGAAAAAATGATTAAATATATATATATATTGTATTTATATAGTTATATAAATAAATATATATATATTATACATCATATTTAAGAATGTATAATTATGTGTATATATATATATAATATTTTATATATATTAAATTTTATCAATGTCAAATAAAGCACTGATAAAAGATACTCTTTATCATTATTTTAAACCCATGGATAAAAAGGCATTCTTTGTCCCCAATTTTTTTTATGTTGGTTAAGGTTTCATTCATCAACACTTTTTTCTAGTGTTGATAAAAGCAAAATCATTATCACCATTTTTTATGAGCGTAATTAAATGATCGTTCTGAATGTTGAAAAATTAGTAGTAGTGTCTCTGTGTTTGTCACGTTGGTTATGTAAGAACAGATGCATAATTTTTTCAGCATTGACTATTAATCGATGTTAAAAATGTGACATTGAAAAAAAATACTAGTGGATCATTACATTGTATGGCTCATCATATTTTTTTGGATTCCTTGTTTACTAAAATGATTATTTTCTCATTATATGTAAAATTCTAGTTGCCAATAAAAGAGTTTAAACATAGACAATGGAATGGCTACTATTTTCATCCTAATATAGTTTTCATAATAAAATATTTAAATATTGTTTCATTAAAATTACACAATGAACATTTATATGATCATGATACAGACATATTTAATGTTATTTAATTCCTTACATTGTGTTTTTTGGTGGTGATTGGCCTATTATAATCAATTAAGTTATGTTTTTTGTTCTTGTTCTTGATCACTAACGTTTTTTTTGAAATTTTTTTTAGATCAATATAATTAGTTGTATTCTAAACATTACTATTAAAAAATTGATACTAAAATAATTTTCTTCACAACTCTCTTCAGTCAAACGTACAATTTTAAAAATGACATATTCATCAAATCAATTATAACAAGTTTCAGCTCCATACAGTGCATGTGATTGCATAATGTGAATGGGAGGATTGGGAAACAAATTCAAATAAAATGTTATTGAATGTGGTATCTCGGAAAAAGAAAAAATGAATGGTTGGGAGCATTTTCAAGAAGATTTAGAAGTTTTATATGAATTTAAAATCCTGTTGAATTTACATGGTTAAAAAAATTTATAAATAGAACTTATTGTTTATTTATTTTTATATTTTTAATCATCTTATTTATGCACATAAATTTTTATAATCTCATATAGTTATCGTATGTGTATTTTTAATCTGACATGGGTTGATTTTAATTTCTTGTGATTTAATCACACGTGAGTTGTTTGCTCTATAATTTAATCATACATGATGCCCATTCTGTCTTCATATGTTGGGTGTCCTCTCATGGTTATCTTTATATATAGGTTGTTTCATCTGATTTAATCATGGTTGTCTACATTTCATTCATTGTTAAATTGAAGCATCATCTCCCAAGTCTTCATCGTTATCCTCATATCAATTGTGTGGTGATTTCTTCACCTTTCAGGAAAGCAACAGATTGAGAAAGAGATGATCATCGAAGATTTCCATCCTTTTGAATCAGAATGTGTTGTACTCTTGTTGATCTCAATCATAGCCAATCCCAATGTAAGAGAATAATAGAGATTTATGGGTGGAACCCAAGTGAAGTTCATGTTTTGTTGATTTCAACAAGATCTATTGTTGTTGAATAATCTCAATAGTGGGTTGGTAAATCCAATTGGTGTGTTAGTTTCTTTGTTTTCTTTTAGTTCATTCATGAATTTGTGTACCTTGATTGTCTGCTTGTATATTTGTTTTTTGTTCACCATGTTCTAGTACAATGTGTTTTGAATATAACTAAAACATGTGAGTAAATATAAATTATTATCATGCACATAGGACCAAAAAAATGTAAAAAACATATAATAAATAAATTGTATGTGCTTTGATCCTAAGCAGACATGTAAAGCAAAGAAACATATTTATACCATCTGTTGAGTGGTGATAACATTAAATTTGGGAGACATTTGTTGAGTGTCCCTTAAATTAGCTATTATAAACTAAGTGGTTGAAAATATTTAAATAATGTTTGGAATATTTTTATATATTTGTACATTAAAATCATATTTAAGTGTCTATGTATAGATATGATATTTATATGAATAATATAAATAATATTTATATGATTTCATGCTGATATACATTAAATATTAAAATTATTTAACAAATAAACAAATTTTACATTCTAATAAAATTGAAAATTGAAAATTGATAATTGAAATTTAAAATATAAAAATAAAATATATAAAAAATATAAATAACTTTTAAATTAAAATTAAAATATAAACGCAGTGCGTCGTCTCTTCTCTGTTAGCATGTGTGAAGACTATGCATGAGAAAATCAGTCTATAACCATGGGGTTTCAAGGTAGTCCCATGGGCCTATATTTTTTATTTAAATAATCTTCTTTATTCATCATCCTCATGGAAGCTAATGTTTTCGGCTCTTCCTTTGTGAGATTTGTGATGATGTGCCAAGAGTTTAGTGTCGAGGATGAGAGCCGATCGAGCTAAAAATTTTCACATTGAGGTATAGATCAGATGGATCTATTATATATATAATTATGCTCATATGGACCTGACCCACCCATTTTCAGATATAGTGAAGAATCCAGTCATGTTCCAATTCTTTGATTCCGAAAGAATAAAGTCCGAAACATTAGACTTGGACTTGGGGAGCCTTGAAGAAGACTGAAAAGACATAGGGTTTTTAATGGCCATGTTATGGAATAGTGTGCTAGGTGATCATATCTGGATAATGGAAGTGAAGAAGCTCTGAATCACTTAATAATTGTTTGGAAGGATTTGTGTAAGCGTTTTTGAGTTTTGTAATGGTCATTTGTGACTCTAGGGGGTAATGTGAGATTAACTTGCATTATTCGCCAGAAGATAGTGGTTGGAGTGTTGCAATCTCTAGGCAACCAATAGTTGACCTGACCAATAGTGGGTTCCCCGATAACTTCAGAAGGTGGTGAAAATCGTTACGTTGGGTGTGTCGCACTATAAATAGATGAGGAGAAATCATTTTTAATGTAACTTATTGTAATATTTCTCTTCCGATAGGGTAAATAAATCCATAGTGTTCTCTCTTATAAATTAGTAATAACGTTTGAATTATGTAATCTCATATTTAAATTCATTTATATTCTTTTTTTTCTTGTGTGCTTGCTCCATGAGTTATGAGTGTTGTAGTGTAGCGATTACGTGTAGTGGTTGGGACGTTTTTGTCTTCTCAGTTTTGGTACATTGTTTCGTGTGTTGATTCATTTCCCTAATTTCCATACTTTTTTATATGCTTATTGTTTTGGTGGATTACTTCTGGTCATGATGGTTTTAAACCCAACAAGTTGTATCAAATATTGTGGTTCAGTATGACCCAGTGCACTCAATCTCAGTCTCATACAATAATATTTTAGTATTTTTTAGTTAGAGTTATCTGATTTTGAAGAAATAATGTTGGACGAGTGTATGGTCTAAAATGAAAACTACAACAAGATGATATTTGAATTCGATATAATGTAGATATTGGATTATCTATTCTATAAGAACGTTGTACTTTTATTGAAAATATTCAAACTAGATGAAATTGATAAATTGGAATGAGGATGGCTTCATAAGAATACACAAGATGTGATACAAATGTTCTTAAAGGGAATGTTTCTTAAAACATACAGGAGGTAAAAACCACAATGGATTTTATGATTTATCTTTCATATATATGTGATAATCCAAATACAATAAATAAAGTGTCCATTTTGCAAAAGTTATTTGACATAAGAACATCTAAAGGAAGGCCAGTGATAGATCTTGTCAATGACATCAACCTAATTCAAAGTCAGTATGAATCATTAGGGGGATTTTTTGAGAATCTATTGTGGTAATTTTTTATATAACCATCACTCCTAAAATCATAGGATGTGATGGTTATCACTATAAAAAATTCTAGTAAAAGACTGATAATATCTTTGAGGACATTCGTGATCTCATTTTAAGTGAGGAAATCTAGTGGATATAATTCAAATAACCTAGTAGAAATTGTGTTCAATATAGAAGGTATATGGTGTTTCGTTCAATGGAAGGATAAGAAGAAAGTGGAAGATATGAAGGAAAGGAGTTAAATTAAATTGATCGGACCTAGATGTATTTTTTGGCATTACAGGAAGAATTGGTATATGAAGAAGGATTGTATGGATCACAGAGATAATTATGGAATGGGTGTTTTAGGAATTTACAGAAATACCCTAGTTGATAGAGAAATGAGTTTACTAATTAGTATAAATACCCCTTTGGAATCTTGGATTATTTCTTCTGGAGCATCGTTTCATTAAATATCTAAGAGGGGGAACATGAACAACCATGTTTCTAAAAGATTCAATAAGGTTATCCTAGAGGATGGTTCAGCTTTTGAGATTTTGGTGAATACTGATATAATAGTTAGCATATTAAAATGAATTACTTTTAGACCTTCATGGAGTTCAACACATACATGGTTTTATGGAAGAATTCAATTCCCATTGGTCGGCTGGATTATGAATAATTTTATACAACGTTTGCAGATGGAGTGTGAAAGATCACTCATGGATCCATGTGTTGAAGTTGGTGCCCCAAAGCCAACTGAATTTATACCTTCAATTACATAAATATTATTAAATATCTTATCAAATGACCATTATTCAACCATGTATCATTAATGTGATATTTTTTTAGAGTATGTTTAACATTAAAATGATGTATAATTTATCTGTTGTAATGATACCCTAGATATGTTATGCTAATATTAATAAAAATATGTCTTCGGGTCTAAATAACATCTATTTGATGAAATAAAAATGATCTTTGACTATCCAGTGCTGAAGATTCATAAGACATTGAGAGTTCTTCTCATGAAGTTTACACTTTCTGATCTCCAAGAAAGGGAGGTCACGAGGATATATATACTAATAGAAATTCCACTTGTTAATGTGTCATTGGATATTCCTATATGAGAACTTGTTTATGGATCCATAAACATGATATTATTTTTATTTTATATAACGAGTCACATATTTTGATGTTTGGTTAAAAACTTTGACAAAACATGCTCATGGGGATGTCACATACGTTCGAAGCATCATAAGTGATATGAAATTAATTGAATAATACAATAAAGGATCATCCACTTATATATTAATGGAAGAAGATATCCTTGACCCTTTATTAGAAATTTTACAATTTCATTAAATGCATTCCCATGATAGTTCATCTATGAGTTAATTTATGAAATTAAAATAATGATAAATCAAGCATATATGGTGATGATATGAGTATGCATTGGACTTGATGAGATATCGGTAGACAAAAATACTATATCAAATGGTATAATTTGTAAGAATATTTTTATTGTTTTTTAAAATATTCACCTCTATGTGTGTCTTGATGTGTTTTTAAATGCTGAA
The DNA here is from genome assembly GCA_963277665.1 of Viscum album. NCBI lineage: Eukaryota > Viridiplantae > Streptophyta > Magnoliopsida > Santalales > Viscaceae > Viscum > Viscum album. The sequence goes on from CAUJRU010000111.1 coordinate 300,679, forward strand.
ATTGAACATTATGTAAGTTAATTTAATGACACATAGAATGTGGCCTATAGTTTCACAGACTAACTGTGTCCAAATTTTAATTAAAACATATTTAAATAATTATTACGAATATGTATTATTCTTGAGTTATGGAATTAAAATTATTCATGTATTATTCATCACATAATTCAATCATGATATATTCGAGTTTAAAATATGAAAGATTAATTTTTTCTATTATTTATTCATTCATTATATAATAAATGATATATGTATTTATTAATTACTTTAGTGAATACATTAATATAATTATTTAATTAGTTCCATTAATATTAAAATAAATATACATCCATGAGTTTAGTGAATTTTATATTTTTTAGTATATTGAATGAATAATATTCATTTGAATAAAAATTATATTATTAAAGGTTCAATGATTGTTGTGGGAGTATTAATGAGACAAGTTAATCCTATAATGTAAATGATATATTTTTATTTAATTTTATTTTAGTAATATTAATTTATTTATTTAAGAAAAGATATTTTAATATACACATATCATTGTATATAATAATAATTATATTATTATTCTTTGACATAAGGTATAGTTTAGATTAAATATATTGATAAGGGCCTATGTGAAATTAAATATGCTTCAATATAAGTATATAAATAAAATATATCACATTTCTAAGGTGGAGAGACTTGTTGTGCATAATGAAATATCTCAAGAATTCACTTGAGAAAAGAGAGAAAAATCCTCTCATCCTAACTCTTAAGAATATAGAGAGAGTTAGATAACCTTTTTGTGATCGATGAAGAATGATCTGAAACACTTTAACCCACCATGATAAGGCCACTAGATTCAAGAACAGCATTTAGAGATTCATGGAGCATGTGTGGATACAATTAGAGTAGACTTCATTTGGATTCTCAATGATAACAATAATTATTAAAGATCTGGAAAAAATATGGATCAGTGTAATTACCTATTTGAGGTAATTCTAGTATTAAATTAATTAAAAATTAAATATGAATTTTCCACTCTAAGATAATTCAAGGTTTCATTCACCAATTTATTTAGATATTATCCATTAAGACCGTCAAAAATATCAAATTGGGCACCTTCAAATCTTTTTAATTGTGGTCTAGAACCCTCAAGTTGTATCAATGTAGCCACATTCTAATTTATTATTATATACAATTTATTTGATAAATTTATTTTATTAAATTTAATGATTTTTATTTCTATAATTTCATTATTATTCTAATAGCCAATTTAACATGTTCATTTGAGTTTATGTAGACAAAAACAAGTAAAAAACGCATGAACAAAGCTAAAAAATATCATCTAGGGGTGCTAAGGTGACTAAATTCATGACATGAATACAAAAATGCAATGGTAAATGACATGTATTGTACCCGTTACCAACTCAAAAATGTTTTGAGCCTTGTAAATATTGACTCATCACATGACTTGGCACACAACATCGTTACACACCTCATATTTATTTCTATTAAAACGTGTTGTTTAACATTGATTACACTACATGTACTTGATGTACATGTCATGTAAACCCCCATATTTTTGGCCTCATGTAATTTGCAATAAGCCATGTGGTCAACACACTGTGTCATTACACACCGCGTATTGACTACCAACCAAGTTGCATGGCCAGACGTGGACTACATGGCATATGGTAGGAATTTATGCATCGTGTAACATGTGTTAACCCAAGAAAGCTACACATAAATTTATTAGGCATGTCATGTGGGACAGAAAATGGATTAATTAAATGTGAGACATTATTACATGGAATATAGTTGTATGTAACTATCATGTGTTATTATTTTTTTCACACAAGGTACACATTGAGTGAATTTTGGTATTCCATGTAAGACTACACGCTTAAAAAAATTACATGTTGTGTAAAATATTCCTCTACATGATTTTTAGCTTTCATTGTACTCACCATGTTATTCACATTCATTTACAGTTCCACACACTGTTTATATTTTGGCTTGTCATGTGGTCATACACACCACATATACTATGTGGCATAAACCCTGAAACTACAATCCATTTATATTGTGACATTTCATAGAGGCATTCATGTTCTGTAATTATAAAATAAATTAAAAATACCACAAAAAGTCTCTATCACACAACATGTCAAGTGAAAGTACACACCATGTAACAATTAAATATCAAAAATGGATTTGATCCGATGAATATAGAACATGTCATGCCACCTCTTCAGTACACATCATGTATTTAATTATTTTAATATTAAAATTAAAATTATTCAATTTATTTAAAAAGGAGGATGAGAATATTGTTATATCTCAAGGGATTTATACATAGATTATATTGATAACAAATTAATTATTTAATAAATTAATTAATTCTAGTAAATATATCATAATTATGAATGAATTGAAATGAAATCTATCGATTCTAAATGTATAGTTATTGTATGTTGTGATTAATAAAGAGTTTATCTGACCTATGTATGTAACGAACCATATTTTTATAAATGAAATTACATTCCAAATGAATGAATGCCTTATTAAATAATGTAGTATTAGAAAACACATGCACTCTATTTTATTTGTTATTTTGGACCATAATAAAATATAGCCATTATTTTTCAGTCGGTCTTAAAAGGATGTTAATTATCATAACCATTGTTAATATATTTATTCAATAGTGACCATTAAGATTATTATATATTTAAGGTTATAATAAAATATACATGATAAAGAATAAAGGAGTGATGACATCAACCAGTAGGATCCTATCTTATTAAGCCTATTTGTCAAATCTTCCATGGGAGATAACATCACAAGGCCTTTCCCTTGACCAAGACATAGGAGAGATTCAACAACTAAAATTCAATAAAAATCCTTTATGAGATAAGTTCAATCTTATAGATATCATCACCAAAACCATATTTATAGAATCACCATAAAGAAGTACCACCATAACACACCTTACCCTTAGAGAATACACAATTTTAATAGAGGTTATGTATCCAGATCCCAGTATTATGAATTTTTATATTTTATTTTTAAAAAGATTTTGATTATATTTAACCCTTTTCATTGTTACTTTATATATAAAATATTATATGATTAGTTTGACAAAAAATAAATTTTGACACTATGAAATCAATATTGTATTTTTGAGAAATATATACTTTCATTTAAAAACAATTATTGATAAATAAATGGTTTTTAAATATATTTTATTTTTATGAAATATTTTATTAAAAAAATTATTTACATATAAATGGTAATATAATTTATGGAAGTCCCATGTAATTTCAATAAGGGTCTAAATGTTTATAGTATCATAAAAAATTTTATTTCATTGTTAATACTGATTGTTATTGAAAAGTGTCAATTATCATATTTAGAATATTATTTATATAAAATAAATTTCATTTTATAAATCAGAACATAAAATTTAGTTTATAGTGATTTCATCATAATATTAAGAGATATTCGTATTCATGGGTAAAATTTAATATGGAACGATATGTATTATGACATCATAATCGTATAAAAGTGATGTAAAAAATATTAAAAAGGCATCCTCAGCCAAAAAATGGGTTTTCATTTAAAATAATTCATTTTGATGTAATTTTATTAATTTTACCAAGCTATATGAATCCTCCAAAATCTATATTATATTTTATGGTTTTAAAAAAATACTTTACGAACATGACTAAATTTGACACGATTAATGGTATTGATTATAATTTTTTGGTTATTAACCTAATGAAATATTAGAAACCACTCCTCTTTGGTAGAAACGATGGTAAAAACCATGGTAAGGATTGTTGTTTTCATTATTTTATTACTTATAGTCCAAAACCTATGTTTACAATTTAATAACGAATCCCCCTCTCTTTTTTTATAATTACCCTCCCAAAATACTTTTCATCTTCACTCAATACACATTTATATCTATTTTTCACTTCCTTTACCACTATAAATCCCTCCCAATGTGTTCTCAAGCTCTTAATAATCCCCTTACAATCTTTTAGAGGAAACCTTTCAGGAAAGGGATTCTCTTCCTCTTCCTCTTCATTCAAGTACTTCCCTTATATTTAACCTTTTGAATCCCAAAAGATTATGTTTTCATGTCTCTATAAATATCCCTTTACCATCCAATTTATTTTCTAAGAATGATATATCATTTGTCCCCACTCATTATAACCTTTACGAAAGCCACTTATGTGCTGATGTAAGGGATCTCTCTCTCTATTCTTTTCAATTCAAGTACCTTATTTATATTTAGCATTTTAATTGGTATATTTTCAAGTGGTAATGCGTTTTTATACATAAATTCAATAGTCCAATGATTCATTAGTAATGAGAGATCACTTTTCACTCCCACTAATCCCTTCCATGGATGTTTATGTACACCAGCTATGCTGTTAAAATTCTCCCATTATTTTCCTTGCCAAACTTGTGTATTGTGAATTCCAATCCCCATTTCCACTCAAGAGAATTCACTTAGATGTAATTATCCTTCATTAATTGGTAAATTTCATGTATACAACCCATTCTATTTAATCATGGTGTTAAATGTGAGGAAAATGTTATTATGTTTCATGATCTTTGTGGCACACAAATGCATGTACATGTTATGATTTTGTTGGGTGGGACCATAATTATATAGCCCTCCAATGCATTGAGAAATGTTTTTATCTCATGATACACCATTAACAGTGCATGAGTAATAAGAAAAATCACATTATATTATAATGAATCAATGGATATCCTTGAATTGTTCTTGTGATGTTATGTTTAAAATTATTGTCAAATTCCAATGATTCCATGATGGTATCATCTCTTGTTATGGTTTGATGTTCATAATTACGATTCTCACCATTATATGTCACCAGGATATGCCTATTGAATAAAATTTTCTGATTTACTTTATGTTATTCTTAGATTATTCCCTTATTGGGATTTATATCTCACCCCTTTATTATATATGTCACTAGGTTATCCTGTGCAGTACTACAATATCACTATAATTTAAGGGAAGGTAATGGTTTTTTAAATAATGTACTTGTATCCATATTACATGTTATGGTTACATATATCTAATTTCCCAAAGACACAAGTCCTCTCGATTTTATGGGATCATATTATTTTTATCTTTATGTAGTAAATAATTAAATAAAATGTGTAAATGATACAGGTTATCTTAATTCATGTGCTTGATTTTTTAATTTAATTAATTTATTTATTTCATTGTTTCATGTGATAAATAATTTAAATTAAATATGAGGATTTTTTAATCATCCTTATATCCTTTATTATGTATGGTTTTAGGTGTCTAATGTTTATTTTAGGTAAACCTAAACCCACTGTACCGCTCACATTTGAGTGAGTAAATATTTCTAAAGGATGAAGATCCCAACAAGAGGTGGTGGTTCATGAATCGATATGTGGTAATCCAACCATGGAGATTCCGAGAAGACTAGATAAATTCTACCACCCAAGCAAAGAATATGATCAAGGATTTTTTTCTTATTGGGTAATTTTGTCTTTCCACTACATCATAAAACAACCATTAGATAAAATATCATGAACATATGACACATTTGTTCTATTATTTCAATGCATTATTATTTATTTATTTATAACAAACATGGTTTATTTAAATAATTAAACACAATAAGCTATGATAAAATATTTAACAGGCCTGGAAAAATCAGAAATAAGTAAAATTATTTTGTACAAATTATTTTTTACAGAATGGTTAATTTTTTAAGTATGTTTCAAATAATATAAAAATGAATGTGAAGAAATAAAAAAATAATATTTAAACATAACCCCTCAACCAAAATATTAAATTTGAAAATGCCTTCGATCACTTGTGTTAGAATGTAATCATAGTACAATGTATTGGCATGGCCCTAATCAAAATATAATCAATTATCAAGGATTTATAATGAATTTCTTGGATTTAATTTACCTTCTAAGAATCAATAACTTATTTCCTTAGCAAGAAATAATGTATTTTTTAGGAATCCATTGAAGAAATTAGAATATATGATTTTAGGATTGGAAAGTACACTCTATAGATCAAGGATATATGAGTCAATACGTTTTTCAAGATAATCCTAGCTAAAAAACATTAAATAATTTGAAAATTCCTCTATATATGTTATTTAAAAGGTAATATGGATCCTTAACACTATAATATCCCATAGAATGGATATTCCTAATCCAACGGTGATGTTTGCTGGAATATGATAAAAATAATAGGAGAGTAATTTAATCAATTAATTATTTCATAAATAGTTATCATAAAAAAGTAATAAAATATGATTTTATTTTATAATCGAAAGTGGTAAGAAAAACCAAAAAATCCATGTTATCATTTTTGGACAAAGAAAATGTAGTCACTAATAATAATTTCCAAGAGTGGTGCATGTAGTGACCTAGATTTTTAGTATTCAAACCTTTAAAATGTTTCAAATAGTATTTTTGAGATGGGTCACTAAATTGTTGTGAAGTTCTGAACATTGAGGTACCTCGATAATATTATATTAAAAACCAAATATTATTTTTAGTCTATGAAAATTTTCTGATGAGTAATTTTAATTTTCACTTTAATGGTGCTTTGGATGGAAACTCAATGTATAGTTTTATCCAAAATTCGGGATTTAGCCTAGGAGCAGTATTATTTTGGCAAGCACCTATAACACCCTTATTTTGTATGGGTGTGTTAATATAAGTTTCGACATGTCTTAAATGATTTTTTATTCCTTATTATGGTTAAAACTATCCAATTGGAAGAGTTAGAGGTTTTTAGAAGCATAAAATGAGTTTTGGGTGGTTTTGGCCGAAAATGGGCTACACCATAATTGTTGTGTAGGTTATGGTGGTACTTTGTATAATCTTGTGTAAAATTGGAAAGGGGGAATGATTGGACAAGGAGTGGACAAGGTCATGGTTCTTAGGGAAGGCGCATGTGGGCCTCCGCCCAAGCAACCTCACCATGCCCATTATAGAAGTCATGGTGGATGAGAACAGAAATGTTTTTGGTAACATGCCATAGGGATGGTCATCCTAGGCTAGTGTGTTCATGAACACCATGTCTATGGTGAGGGCATGGTGGCATTCACATGGTCATTAAAACAACAAAAATAGACACCTTATTTCACAAAAATTGAATGTTTCAAGGGATAAATACATGGATCTTAAATGAGGAGTCACTAATACGAAATTGGCCTTTAAAATCAAGAGAAATGGGCTTTATTAGTGCTAGAAAAGCTCTGACTATATGAACGAGTTTAGAAGACCTGGCCTTTTATTAGCTCTGAAAAAGCACTGATAAAGTGGTTCTTTATCAGCACTTAAAAAAGGGATGGTAAATGGGACATCTATCAGTGCTCTTAAAAGTGTTAATAAAGGAACCATTTATCAGTTATATTTTTATCATCGATGAAGGATCTATTTATCACTGCTTATAAAAGAGCTCGTAAAGGGTCATTTATTAGTTCTTATAAAAGAACTGATAAAGTATTCCTTTATCAGTGTTTATAGAAGTGTTGTTAAAGGACCATTTATTAGTGCTCATAGAAGCACTGATAAAGTAGAGATTTATCAGTGCTTTTAACAACACTCATAAATGTGTCTTTTATCAGTGCTTCTAAAACCGTTGATAAAGGTCTATACATCAGTGTGTTGTAACAGCAAACTAGCACCATTATAATGTTCTGTAATAGCACATCACAGCACCCGAAACAAACCAGATATAAAAAAACAAGTCCCAATAAATTATTAAAATGAAATGAAATTTACAACACAAACACAAGAAAAAACAATATTATAGACAATTGAAACATGAGTTTATAAAATTACATAAAAAAATTATTACATACACTGAAAAAAATCAATGTTCTTTTGTAACGCCCCGACCCCAGTTACCCAGAGTCGGTGCATTATTGCGTAACATTGGCGTGATCACAAAAGATCAAGTCCCGAAATACTGATTAGTTTAGTACCCTTGGAAACACTAGATACATTCATAAATGTTACATTACATCATAACGTGAAAAACTACAATAAAATAGTCTCCATTTTCCACACTCATATCCCCTTCATAGTATCCTTGCAGGTCATTCATAAAATACTTCTTCACATCCTGGAAAAATTAAAACATTGAAAGGGGTGAGCTCAGATGCTCAGTAAGGATGACAATATAGCGAAAGCTTTCATAAATAAACATAAACATTTAAGGAATTGTATAACTGAAACAAAAGCCTTTTAATCTTGAACATCAGCATAATATGGAAAAATAAAATGAAATAAATCCATTTACTTATTCACATGGATATTATACTAGTCAAATAATCACATGCAATATCAATAACCGCTTTCATAATGATGGAATGCATACTTCCAGACTATCATAACCACGTATCCAAGGCCTCGAGCCAATACTACAAATAACATTTTGTCAAGGCCTTGTGAAAAGACACTAGTTTGTCTCATGAGACCTATCAATGCATCGAGAAGCTATAGCGGGCTCCACCAATCACTTATTAAGTTTAATGCATTCTTTATATGAAAATGTTTAAACATATCATAAATCATAACATAATCGCATCATATAAAACATGCATAAATGAAAAATAACATTTCCACATTTCAATCACAAGATATCAATACAACACATTTTTATAATAAAAACATTGACAAAACCATTTTCAATACACAAAAAAGAAAAGTAAAACATGGTATTTATTATTCATTTTAAAAAAAGTTATGGATTTTAGAGGAAGCCAAACTCAAATAATGGTTACGATAGCAGAGAAGTCGTTGTCGACGCATATGTAAGACAAAAAAAACATTCCCTTTTGTCGTTTATTAAAACGCTTCATATAAAAAAGATTCCTTTTGAATAAACATAAAAGTCAAAGGGGTTTATACACTATATAAAAGAATGTTGTGTATAAAACAAAATATGCCTCAATGAAGGGAGGTTGAGACGAAGTCCCTTAGAAAGATCGTTTTTTAAATAAAATAGATCTATTATGTGTATTCACTATATATAAACATTAATAAAGTATAAATACAAGATAGGACACAATAATATCATGACATAATTTGAAAGTATGAGATTAGCCCAAAGAATGGAAATTGGGTTAAGAAGTTCCCTTACCTCGTGTCCAACTTGACTCGACCATTCTTTAACCTCCTGAATAATAAACTAGTGTTAATTTATAAATTATTAAGAACATTTTCAAGTTTATTATTCATTTTATATCACTTATTACCATGTTATGAACATTATGTAATTATTTATGTTAGTAAGGGTCGTTTTGTCGATGTTTTGTACTGGAGTAAAAAATAAACTTCTTATAATTACAAGTTGTTCATGTGGCAACATATCCATTATATCCAGAATTATAATCATGATGTAGATATCATATATATCATATATATCTCATATATACATTCTTTCATAATATTACATAACATTTAGAGATAAGAAATGAAATGCACTGTTCATGGAGATGGTAAGCCGTACGTACGCATGAACGCTACTTTCATTTCTATTTCGTATTTAATGGAATGAAATCATAATTATATAAAGGTATATTATAATTCCAGTATAATATCATATATAATATCATTTACTCCATCCTTTATACATCCCTTATATGGCTAAACGATTCAAATCACTTTGAGGGGGCGGTAGTCCTCACTTCCTAAAATGAAATAATCGTGTTTAGCCATAATGGAAGTCATAAAGGTATTCCATAAATAAAAAATAGAGAAGAATATAGAATACATAATATATATCATATATAAAAATAGTTTCATCATAATGGCCACCATGAGAGGATTTAAAATAATATTGAACAATCATCGTTTCATGAGGTAATAATTCGCCACCTATAGAAACAGTATGTTATTTAACCATTAGACGATGGTGTGTGTAAGTGTAAATCAAATAATTTTCATAACAAAATACAATTATATTTAATATACTTGTGTTGTTACAAAATAAAGGAATAGAAAGAGTTTAAGGGGTTGGAGAAGCAAAATAAAACAAAAGAACATAAGAAAGACATTACCTTAAAATCGGGTAAATCTTTTTGATTTGAGCCAAAGGATTCCTTAAGGAAGACTTCTACCCAACATGAGGCTTCTAGGAGTAATAGAGGGAAGATTAGAGTGTATTTGGGCATAGGTTGGCCGAACCAAAAGTCTTTGATGTTGTGAATAAGGTGGTAGAGGTGGGGTCCTTTTATAAGAGGAGAGGAGGGGCACTCTTGGAAAGTCATGAAATGTTACATTATTATGATGTGCTTTTTGGATTTCAATTGTCCCACAATTATGTATTTCGAGGATAAGGTGATAAGGGTTCTAGATATACCCCATCCAATAGGTTTTCTACAAGTTTAAGTCTTAAATTTTACATTATCTTTTCATTTTATTTAAATAGTTAAATTAATGAGGTAATCACTGCATCATCATGGTGTCATAAAAAATTTAATTTATTTAACGTCTAAAAATTATAAAAAAAATATCATGATGTATGAAATCGTTTTATATTTCCAATGAATATTTATAGTTGAAATTTTAACTTATATAACCCCATGTAATATTTGTTTTAGTAAAACAACACATGTTTGTAACAATTTTATTTTTACTTTAAATAAAATGTCATAAATGTAATTTTCTTACCCAAGTGGCTCCATGGGGTCCCTAGGTTGACCCATGGATTTTTATGGTCGGCCATGGCTCATAAAATAAGGGTAGGACAACTGTCAATATATTTTCTTATTTTTATAATATCATTTTTACCTTAACTATCACTAATTACCTTTAATCACGATTAATAAAACATAAAAGATACTATTCACCAAAAATTATTTTCATCTCATTTAACCACATATTTCTTTCTAATTACAAATATGTATGTCATATTTTTGAAATTCAATACATAGATGTGGTAATGTTTCATTTACCCGAAAAATTAGTATTTCAACTACCACTTAGTTGTTTCACTAATCATCAAAAATTGAAGTTTTTCAGAAAAATACCAAAAATTCACCCTAAGATATAATTAATATTCTTAATTAAAAAATGATGTCTATTTTACAATATTAGAAACATATATGTTTCATTAATTAATTTTATAATTAATTCCCGTAGTCAAAACAAATTTCGTGTTTTTAGGAAAGATGATTAATCAAAAGATTTACAATTGTTTGTGTCCAATTTCAAAGTGAAATTAATTATAATGACAACCATTGGATAAAATGGTAAAATTATTTTATGATTATAATTTTAAACCACTCAATAGTATAATTTATCACTATAAATTATTTTTATTAAAAACGTTATTTTTAAGTATTCTTATATTCATAGAAAATTGGAAGTTCTCAGAAAATTACAAAAATTTCAACATAGGATAATTTAGATATTCTAAATACAAAAATGAAGTCCATTTTGAAATATAAAATTTATATAATTTCAAAAATTGTTTATCACTATTCATAACAGCTACTTTGATTGGTCGCGGTGTGTTAGAACTCGAGGTTGCGTACAACACACGTTGCTCTATTATTCAAAGAGAAGCTTACCATGTAAGCTTGGGGTGTTGCATTCTCCTCTACTTCAATAAATTGAATCCTCGCAATTTGAAAATTTTCATTGAAAATTAATGGTTGAAAATAGAAAATACCTTTTTGGAAAACCCATATCAGAAATAGGGTTTAAAAAATTTTATTTAAAAGAATGAAAGAGAAGTAAAAAGGTCATCTGAGATAGCCCGTACTAGAATTCTATGAAAACATGGATATAGAGGAGAAAAAAACCATCAAGGTCTGTTGGAGAGTTGTAGAAAGAAGTATTAGGAGAAAATTAACTACAATAAAATCACAAACTTGTCATTGGTTAAACGGTCTATGATTCCCCAGTAAGAAAAGTTAACCGACAATGTTTTTTTTAAGTTACCTATCATAAATTTGAAGAATTTAATTATGAGATTTTATAAGAAAGTAAAGAAAAATACTTACTTATCATGTAGACATTCATTCCTTACTAAATTTTTACCACAAACCCATCTTTCACTGCAAAAGGTAATAGAACTCAAAAATATTCTATTGATCCTAACCGTATAGGGTTCCAAAAATAAATTTATAATTACTCTATTAGAACTAAAAAAACTACATTATACACTCCGGGGACTTCACGTAGTCCAGTGGTAGGCGATAAATCCCAATCGCACTATGGTTGTGGGTTCGATTCCCACAGCTTTGTCTGACGCAACGGGTTGTTACATAGTATTTGTGTTATCCTTTTTATAAATATCCAAAAATAACCTTAACAATAGTATACAATGTAAAATACAATCCATTCCAACCTTTATAGTTATCCACAATACCTCTGTCCAAACTCACAATCCAAATTTTATAAGGAAGGTAAACACAATGAAGATCCTTTTTGTAGCGTAATTACACGTGGATACCTTCATAATGTATTCTTTTAAGACACTGAAACATCTGGAATTTCCATAAATTCTTATTGATTACATTCACGATCCCTTATTCCATATATAATACTAGATATACTCCTTTTATCCAAAAATTTATACAAATCATTAATCAGCTTCAAGGAAGTCAAGAATATCCAATATAATTTATCCAAATAAATCATGTATTATTCTAAAATCACTATCTCAGCATCAGAACCATATTATGGTTTATCTTTCACTTAACCATATATTTTCCCAAAAAATGACCTGCTATTGGGTCACTTTTCTTGGTTCCACACCATCTCAAGTCCTTAATGAAATAGTACTATAGTACAATCCTTATATACTCCATAATTATTATAACCAGTATATCGTTGATAAAACACTCGAATGACATAATTATTTAATAACATAAGAACTATAATCATTCCCCCTCATATGTGGTAGTATCATAACTTGATTATTATCCAATAGCATCATTTGGGGAATACTCTGATGATTTAGACATTCTTTTGCGTAGTTTCCCCACTCCTTGCAGATGAAGCATGGTACATTTGAAACCTTTTTTGTACCCTTGCAGTCACAGACTTGGTGTCCTTTTTCTCCACTCTTATAACAAACTCCCATTCCCTTCAGTCATGTTCCAAGGTGTTTCTTCCCACAGTTATCACATATTGGAAAATTCTTATTTTCCATCTTCCCTTTATACATCTTTCTCTCTTCCATCCTTTTCTTCTCTTTATTACCTTAAAATCCACAGGACTTAGAGAATTATTTACTTATCTTATTAACACATGATACTATTTATTCATATGTTGAGAACACATGGGAGACTATTTACCTTCTAAATGTCGGCTTAATACCATGAAAGATATGACCCTTCTTACTCTTTGGATCATACGTATTGCTGGAGTTCACATTCCTTCTAATGTGCACCATCTATATACAATGGCATAAACTAGTTCACTTTATGAATTGCAATGAACAATTCCAAACTTGTAAAATACTTAATGTAAATTTAATGGTTTATGGATATAATCCATAATCATAAAAATGTTTTCTTTGAGGAAGTATATACTCATAAACCATTCTTAGTGGTTTGTAAGGAAAATGAGAATTATCTTAAGAATATCCCCCGGGAGTTTCGTAACCAATAGTGCAGCAAGGCCCGTTGTTGTGCACCAGTTTCCGTTCGAGTCTAGCTCAAAGCGGTGTTTTCAGGTTTTATCCCTAGGTACATCTTTTCTAGAGCCGCCTCTACCCGCTCATATCCAGATAGGGATGTATTGCTCGAAATACTCACAAAATCTATATAATACCAAAATTCTAGGAAGTTCTTCTATACTAATCCTCAATGACTATCTTAGGGCTATGTGCTCTAATTAGAGTTTATCTAAATCTAGATCTCAAGGATAGTAATAAACTGCCTCTGATACGAACTGTAACGCCCTAACCCCAGTTACCCAGAGTCAGTGCATTATTGCGTAACATTGGCGTGATCACAAAAGATCATGTCTCGAAAGACTGATTAGTTTAGTAGCTTTGTAAACACAAGATACATTCATAAATTTTACCTTACATCATAAAGTGAAAAACTACAATAACATAGTCTCCATTTTCCAAACTCATATCCCCTTCAAACTATCCCTGCAGGTCATTCATAAAATACATCTTCACATCCTAGAAAAATTAAAACATTGAAAGGGGTGAGCTCAGATGGTCAGTAAGGATAACAATATAGCGAATCTTTCATAAATATACATAAACATTTAAGGCATCATATAACTGAAACAAAATCCTTTTAATCTTGAACATCAGCATAATATGGAAAAATAAAATGAAATAATTCCATTTACTTATTCACATGGATATTCTAATAGTTGAATAATCACATGGAATATCAATAACTGTAATGCCCTGACCCCAGTTACCCAAAGTCGGTGCATTATTACATTACATTGGCATGATCACAAGAAAGATAAAATCTCGAAAGACCGATTGGTTTAGTAGCCTTGGAAACACTAGATATATTCATAAGGTTTACATTACATCATAAAATGAAAACTAAAACAACATAGTCTCTATAGTACACACTCTTATCCCCTCACACTATCCCTACAAGTCATTCATAAATTACTTCTTCACATCCTGGAAAAAATAAAACATAGAAAAGGGGTGAGCTCAAATTCCCAGTAAGGATAACAATATAGCGGTAACTTTCATAAATAAGAATAATCATTTATAACAATGTATAACTAAAACAAAAGCCTTTTAAACTTGATCTTCAACATAGTATGGAAAAAGTAAAGTGAAATAATGAAATTTAATTATTCACATGGATATTCTACTAATAGAATAATCACATATAATATCAATAACCACTTTTATAATGATGGAATGCATAAGTCCAGACTATCATAACCACATAGCCAAGGCCTCGTGCCAAGACTACAAATAAGATTTTGTCAAGGCCTTGTGTCAAGACACTAGTTTGTCTCATGAGACTTACCGATGCATCGAGGAGATATAGCGGGCTCCACCTGTCACATATTAAGTCTAATGCATTCCCATATGAAAAGGTTTAAACATAACATAAACATTCTTATTAAAACTAGCATACGAAATGTAAATACTTCATCCATAAACCATGAATGGTATAAAAATAACACATCCATAGTCAAACATATCAAAAAACCTTCAATACAATTTAGATGTTTTGTTTTATAATAAATCAACTTCAAATAAGCGTAAAATCTTTCAAAGGATGTTGACATAGATGAAATCAAAACTCTTTTTAGAGAAATATCTCTTTTTATATTGAAATCATTTAAGAGTAATATATTTCTAAAATAAAACATTTTCTTTGAAAATATTCTTATAATATTGTAAGGGAATCTTCTAAGATTTTATAACGACAGAAAATTTCCACACCCGCCGTATAAGTTAAAAAAACATTCTTACCTTAATTCTATAAAAAGGTTAAAAAGAACCTTGTTTAGAAAATGACGGAAAGATTCCTTTATAAACCTCTTATAACAGTCAAACAAGTGTATAAATGACTTTAACCCATATTCTTGTATATGGTAAAAATGTTTTGAAATACATTTTGGAGAAACATGGATGTGGATGATAAAGAAATCTCAGTAGATTATTACGTATAAACAATCTCGGATAATGATGAGATTGCGAAATAAAACCTTACCTTGTACTTTTCCTTGGTTGAGGGCAGGTTAACCACCTGTATAATGGTGAAATAACTCTTATTAAATTATAAAATAATCATATATATTAATATGATATCAGATATGATCTTTTAACATTGCTTTGTTAATAATATCTTAGTATTATCGTCGTTTCGGGTGTTAACTTACTCATTTTCTTTTATATGTTTTGTTACGTAAGCAATGTTTTTCATGGATAGGTTGTATCTTATTCATTTCCAGAATGATATGAAGTCCTTAAATATTATTATTAAATCATCAAATGATAATTATACTTGAATGGATACGATGGAGAATGAATCCCATCGCGTTCGTGGAGACAGTAGTCCGTACGTACGCACGAGCGACAATATTATTCTTTTGATATTAAAATAATATAAAATTGGATAGCATATTATATATAAAGAATCATTATCATGTTATATTTATTATTTAAATGAGTTAAACATCATTATTATACCTATCCAAATAATAATTTATTGAATAACAATTACACCACGACGTGGAGATGGTAAGCCGTACGTACGCACGTATGGTGACATGTTATTCAAAGGGTGGATTGAATACTGAATATGGTTGCACAAAATTTATAATAACATCACGTTATATATAATATACTGGAGTTATTATTTTATAATGGTAATAACAAAGAAATAAGAAGTGAATGAAGAAAATGAATTTCAAAAAGGGTGGTGAAAACATTACCTTTTCTTCGGGTTCTTCCTTTTGATTTCATCAAAAGGGATCCTTAGGTTGGATTTATGATCAAACAAAGGCCTCTAGGATGTAGTGAGGGAAGTTGAGAGAGTATTTGGGTAGAGTTTGGCCTAACCAAAAGGCTTTTAAGGTGTGAAGTAATGAGAAGGGGGAGTGCCCTTTTATAAGAGGGGTGAGGGTCACCTTTGGAAAACCTAGAAATATTAATTTATAATAAATTCATATTCGGTTTCTAATGGCTCCAAAGTTTATTATTAAAAGTTTAAGGTGGATATAGATCAAAAACAATTCAACCAAAAGAATTTAGATAGGTTTGGGTTACTATATTAACCTTATCTTTTAGTTTTAACTCTTAGTTAATTAGTTTGACATTTACCATGTCACTTCGTATGTTTATATTATATAGTTAATAAACATACTATATACATCCAAGAGACCCCCAAGTGGTCCATTAATGATACACATATCATTATATAAGTCTCTTGGCCGAACTTTAGATTTTTTTGGAATTTAATTTCAATTAATAATATAATATATTTTTTAAAAACTCTTTAATGTCAATTTTGACACTATTCAATAGTTAATTTTTTTGAAACTTATAACAGAATTATTACTTCGATCAAAGTTAATTAAATCAATCCTAATATTTCATATTATCCTATAAAATTAGCGTAATTCATTAAAAGTCTAAAATTATATTTATGTGGGTATTTATAATATCAATTATTTTAATTTTTCACTATTATGGTAATTATTGCATCATCATTGTTTCATAAATAAATTAAATTATTTAATGTCTAAAAATTATAAATAAAATATAATTATGTGGGAAATCGTTTTATATTTCTAATGAATATTTACAATCGAATTTATCTTATGTATAACCCTATATTAAAATTTTTTAGTAAATAAACTTTTATTTTAACTCTTTTAAATCTTCTTTGAATTAAATAATAATAAATGTCCTAATCTAATCCAAGTGGACCTAAATGATAATATTTTATTCCTAAGGTAGTTTTTGGTCGAGATACACTTTTCCAATAGAATTACGACATGTGTTAGGGTAATATTAATATCATTTTTACCCTTAATTACCCTATTTACTTTTAACCGTGGTAAATAAAAGTAAAAAGTTACTATTCACCAAATATTATTTTCATCTCATTGAACCAAATTTTAATTCTTGATATTAAACGTGTCTCTCGGATTTTCAAAATTCCATTCACAGAAGCGGTAAAATTAAGTTTTATGAAAATTTCAGTTTTTTAACTACGACTTAGTAGGTCCACTATTCATCAAAAATTGAAGTTTTTCAGAACAACGCCAAAATTTCACCCTAAGCTATAATTGATATTCCGAATTCACAAATTATGTATATTTTACAAAATTCCAAACATATAAGTTACATTAATTAATTTTATAATTAATTCCCGTTGTCACAACAAATACCGTGTTTTTAAGAAAGAATATATACCAAAAGATTGACCATTGTTTAGGTCCAATTTCCAAGTGAAATTAATTCACATGAACACCATTGGATAAAATGGTAAAAATATATTCTAATTATAATTTAAAACCACTCAATAATATAATTTATCTATATAAATTATTTTGATTAAAAAAGTTGTTTTTAAGTATTTTTCACTATTCATAAAAATTGGATGTTCTCTGAAAAATACCAAAAATTCATCTTAGGATAATTTCGATACTCCAATACCAAAAATGAAGTCCATTTTGAAATATAAAATATATATAATTTCAAAAAGTTGATATTACTATCCATAACGGCTGGTTTGATTGGTTGTGGTGTGTTAGAACTCGATTTGCGTACAACACACACTATCACATTATTCAAAGAGAAGCATACCGTAGAAGCTTGGGGTGTTACATTCTCCCCTCATTCAAATAATTTTGTCCTTGAAATTTTCAGAATACTATCACATGAAAAGACTTGGGTGGTTCTTCATCACAAGTTCCTCGGGATCCCACGTTGCCTCTTCCATCTTATGGTTTCTCCACAAAACTTTTACCAGACGCGTCGTCTGGTTTCTCAGTACTTGTTCTCTTGTATCAAGAATCCTGACAGGCTCTTCACAATAAGACAGATTGGGTTCCAGTTCTAATTCTTCATAGGTGAGTACATGCGTTGGGTCAACCATGTATTTCCTCAACAAAGATATGTGGAACACATCATGAACTTTGGAGAGATTTGGAGGCATTGCCTATCGGTAAGCTACAGCCCCAATTCGTTCTAGAATTTCGAAAGGTCCAATGTACCTGGGAATCAATTTACCTTTCTTACCAAAACGTATGACTCCCTTCCATGGAGATACCTTCAGGAGAACATGATCACCAACTTGAAATTCCAAATCCTTCCTTCGATTATCGGCATAGCTCTTTTACCGACTTTGAGCTGCTTTGATGTGATTTTGGATTACCTTCACCTTTTCCATCGTTTCACCCACCAGTTCTGGACCTACATGTTTTCTTTCACCAACGTCATCCCAATAGGTTGGTGTGCGGCATCTCTTTCTATATATCGCTTCATATGGTGCCATCTGAATACTCGAATTGAATCTATTGTTATAGGAAAATTCTACCAAAGGTAAATATTGATCTCACATACCCTGAAAGTAAAGTTAACAATATCTCACCATGTCTTCTAAGATTTTAATAGTCCATTCTGATTGTCCGTCTGTCTGGGGGTGGTAGGAAGTGCTCAAATGAAGTTCAGTATCCAGGGATTTCTGAAGACTCATCCAGAATCTTGAAGTAAAATGGGGATCACGATCAGAAATAATCAATAGGGGTACTCCATGAAGTCTCACAACGTCATTAATATATAGTCTTGCTAGACGTTCTAGTGGTAGATCTTCTCTTATAGCAAGAACATGTACTGACTTGGTAAGATGATGAAAAATAACCCATATTGCATCATTCCTTCTAGGATTCTTTGGTAGTCCCATGACCAAGTCCATCGTAATATTGTCCCATTTCCACTCAGGTATGGGAAGAGGTTGCAATACTCCACCAGGCTGTTGCCTTCCAGATTTCACTTGTTGAAAAACCATACATCTTGACACAAAATCGACAATCTCCCTTTTCATGTTGTCCTACCAAAAATGTTCCTTCAATTCTCTATACATTTTGGTGCTCCCAGGGTGTATAGAGAAATTGGAACTATGAGAAGCATCCAACAATTCCCTTTTTAGATCTGGTATATCGGGAACACAAAGCCTCTTCCCGAATTTCAAAATTCCATTTTCATACACAAAAACTCTCAATCTCCCATCATTCACAGCTTTAATCTGCTTTTGAAATTCTCCATCATCAGTCTAAGAACCCTTAATCCTTTCTAGTAAATATGGTTTGGCAACCATTTGAAAAAGAATTGATGTTTCACCTTCCCTGGTTATTCCCATGTCCATCTTCACTAGATCTATGAAAATTGGATCCCTTTCAATTTTCATCACGTTCAAAACTCCATGGTTTTTTCTGCTCAAAGCATCTTCCACCTTGTTTGCTTTCCCCGGGTGGTAGTGTATTGTACAATCATAATCCTTGAGTAATTCAAGCCATCTCCTTTGCCTCATGTTGAGTTCTTTTTGTGAGAAAATATACTTCAAACTCTTGTGATCAGTATAAATCTCACATTTTTCACCATAGAGGTAGTGCCTCCATATCTTCAAAGAAAATATCACATCTGCTAACTCGAGATCATGAGTATGATAGTTTTGTTCATGAATTTTCAATTGTCGTGATGCATTGGCAATAACCCTATCACTCTGCATAAGGACACAACCAAGTCCTTTCTTCGATGCATCACTATAAATAACGAACCCATCATTCCCCGATGGTAGAGTCAATATAGGAGCAATGTCTAATATTCTCTTTAGTTCTTCAAAAAATTCTTCACACTCTTTAGTCCAAACAAATTTAACCCATTTACATGTGAGCTTCGTTAATGGGTTAGCCAATTGGGCAAAATTCTGGACAAAACGTCGATAATAACCTTCTAAACCAATAAAACTACGTACCTCAGTTTTATTTGTAGGTGCTGGCCATTCATATATTGCCTTGGTCTTAGAAGGATCAACAGAGATTCCATCTTTAGAGACAATATGGCCAAGAAAAGAGATATCTTAAAACCATAATTCACACTTCCTAAACTTCCCATATAATTCATGTCTTCTCAGAGTCTTCAAGATAATGAGCAACTGATTTTCATGATCTTCATAGCTTTTTGAGTATACCAAGATATCATCAATAAATACCACCACAAATTCATCGAGATATTCCTTGAAAACTCTATTCATCAGATCCATGAATACAGAGGGTGAATTAGTCCATCTAAAAGGCATTACTGTAAACTCATAATGCCCGTACCTAGTTCGAAATGCTATCTTCGGAATGTCTTCCTTCTTCACACACAATTGATGGTATGCAGATCGAAGGTCAATCTTTGAAAAGTATTGAGCTCCATGCAGTTGGTCAAATAAATCATCAATGTGAGGTAGGGGATACTTGTTCTTTATTGTTATTGCATTGATCTCCCTGTAGTCCATAAATAACCTCATTGATCCATCTTTCTTTTTAACAAAAAGAACAGGGGATCCCCATGGAGAAACACTAGGGCGAATAAATCCTTTCTTACTTAATTCATCTAGTTGTTTCTTTAGTTTGAATAATTCTATAGTGGCCATTCTATATGGGGACTTCGATATAGGACTTGATCCATGAATTAAATCAATGGAAAACTCAACTTCTCGTTCTGGAGGATGTCCAGGTAAATCTTCCGGAAATACATCTACATATTCTTTCACAATAGGTACATCCTCTATTTAAACATTCCTTTCCTCACACACAGTTATTTCATTCTCTTCCTCCTCAATAATTGAATTTAGTTGAGCTACTGGGGGTGGATCTAGATAAGAATTTGGCGGTGACGATTCTGCTCTAAAGATAAGGTGTTCCTTATCATCATCATCAAGAATCGTAACCTATTTCTTCTTACAATAAATCTTCACATCATAGT
Organism: Viscum album; assembly: GCA_963277665.1. NCBI lineage: Eukaryota > Viridiplantae > Streptophyta > Magnoliopsida > Santalales > Viscaceae > Viscum > Viscum album. The sequence goes on from CAUJRU010000111.1 coordinate 322,154, forward strand.
CTGAATGCCAGTCCATAACGAGGATTATATCAAACTCAACCATAGGTATGACAATGAGATCAGCAGATAAAGAACATTTATGTGCTCTAATGGGGACTGACTCACAAAACTTTATTGCAATGATACTTCCCTTAGGAGTTTTAACTGACAACTCCCTTGTTAAATCAAATTGGAAATATCTAATTTTCTTAGAAAACTAGGAAGATATGAAATAATGCGATGATCCAGAATCAAATAATGCATTTGATAATCTTGAGGAAACCATTAAATTACCTGTCACCACGTCTTTCGGAGCTTCTACCTCAGCAGTAGTGATAGCATAAGCTTGGCCTTGATCCCTTGGCATTTTCTGAGGTATGTTCCCCTGACGCTTAGGACATTCATTTGCATAATGCCCCGTCTCCCTGCAATTGTAGCACTGAACATTGGTAGCTTCCTTCATCCCTTTGCAATCACGAGATTGGTGCCTTTTTTCACCACACCTGTAACAGTCTCACATTCCCTTCAAGCAAGTACCAGGGTGTTTCTTCCCACAATTACCACAGGATGGATATTCAAAATTTCCCTTATTCCGCTTATTTCTATTCCCAGATTGATCAGTAGATCTCTTCTTCTCTTACTTTTCTTTAAAGTCATAAGACTTAGAGAATTCCTTTTCGGTCTTGATAGCACATGAGACAATGTTTTCGTATGACGAGAAGGATTGTGATACTAATGCTTGATGGAGAAATGGTTTTAACCCATAAAAGAAACTATCAATCTTACTTTTTGGGTTACGTATATAATATCCATCATACCTTTCTAACCTTGTAATGTTAGTCTCATACTTTGTGACATTCTCATCATCCTATTGTCTCAGACTCAGAAACTGCCTTTCCATATCTGCTCGATGGTCGCGAGGGAAGTATTTTTCTAAAAACAGATCTTTGAACTCCCTCCATTCTATATTTGATACTTTATCATATTCCTTCGTATTTTGGATAAATTACCACCATATATCAGCATCTCTAGTGAGGCGGTAAACTGCCATGATAACTTTATCCCTTTCACTACTCCCCAAAGCCTGAAATATTTTCTCTAGGGGAAATATCCATTTCTCAGCTACTAAGGGATTTGTACTCCCATTGAACATTGGTGGTTGTTGCCTCATGAAGCGATCTAAGATTGATCCTCCATGATGTGGATCAGGGTGCACCATACGTGTAATTTTATTATTCATAACCTGAGTAAGTTGTCCCAGTATGCTGATTAGATGATCGGCACCAGTTACATCACCAGCTACACTATAATTATCTTGAGCAGGAGGGAAATCCCTACATGGAGTGTGTGCATTGATACGGTTTCCATTTCTTCCACTAAGCGCCATTTCTAAACAATGGTATAAACTAGATCAGTTTATGAATCAAAATACATAATCCCATACTTACAAAACACTTATCATAAATTGAACAATTTATGGATATAATCCATAATCATAAGAATTTTTTCTTTGAGGAAGTATATACTCATAAACCCTTCATAATGATTTGTAAATAAAATGAGAGTTATCCTAAGCATATCCCCCAGGAGTTTCATAACCATGAGTGCAGCAAGGCCCGTTGTCGTGCACCCGTTCTCGTTCGAGTCTAGCTTAAAGCGGTGTTTTTGGGTTTTACCCCTAGGTACATCTGTGCCAGAGCTACCTCTACCTGCTCGTATCCAGACATGTATATGATGCTCAGAAACCTCACAAAATCTCAACAATACCAAAATTCTAGGAAGTTCTCCTATACTAATCCTCAAAGTCCATCTTAAATCTATGTTCTATAATCAGAGTTTATCTAAATCTATCTTACAAGGTTTGTACTAAACTTCCTCTGATACCAACTGTAAAGCCCCGACCCCAGTTACCCAGAGTCGGTGCATTATTACATGACATTGGCATGATCACAAGAAAGATCAAATCTCGAAAGACCGATTAGTTTAGTAGCCTTGGAAACACTAGATATATTCATAAGGTTTACATTACATCATAAAATGAAAACTACAACAACATAGTCTCCATAGTTCATACTCTTATTCCCTCACACTATCTCTGAAGGTCATTCATAAATTACTTCTTCACATCCTGGGAAAAATAAAACATAGAAAAGGGGTGAGCTCAAATGCCCAGTAAGGATAACAATATAGCGGAAACTTTCATAAATAAGAATAAACCTTTAAGGAAATGTATAACTAAAACAAAAGCCTTTTAAACTTGAACTTCAACATAGTATTGAAAAATTAAAATGGAATAATTCCATTTACTTATTCACATGGATATTATACTAATAGAATAATCACATACAATATCAATAACCACTTTCATATTGATTGAATGCATAATGTCAGACTATCATAACCACATAGCCAAGGCCTCTTGCCAAGACTACAAATAAGATTTTGTCAAGGCCTTGTGCCAAGACACTAGGTTGTCTCATGAGACCTACCGATGCATCGAGGAACAATATCGGGCTCCACCCGTCACATATTAAGTCCAATGCATTCCCATATGAAAAGGTTTAAACATAACATAAACATTCGTATTAAAGCTAGCATATGAAATGTAAATACTTCATCCATAAACCATGAATGGTATAAAAATAACACATCTATAGTCAAGCATATCACAAAACATTCAATACAATTTAGAAGATTTGTTTCATTATAAATCAACTTAAAATAAGCATAAAATCCATCAAAGGATGTTGACATAGATGAAATCAAAACTCTTTTTAGCGAAATATCTCTTTTTATTTTGAAATCATTTAAGAGTCATATATTTCTAAAATAAAACATTTTATTTGAAAATATTCTTATAAGATTGTAAGGGAAGATTCGAAGATTTTATAACAGCGGAAAATTTCCACACCCGCCGTATAAGTTAAAAAAACATTCTTACCTTAATTCTGTCAAAAGGTTAAAAAGAACCTTGTTTAGACAACGATGGAAAGATTGCTTTATAAACCTCTTATAAAAGTCAAACAAGGGTATAAATGACTTTAACCCATATTCATGTAAATGGTAAAAATGTTTTGAAATACATTTTGGAGAAACAAGGATGTGGATGATAAAGAAATCCCAGTAGATTATTATGTATAAACAACCTCGGATAATGAAGAGATTGCGAAATAAACCCTTAACTTGTACTTTTCCTTGGCTGAGGGTAGGTTAACCTCCTGTATAATGGTGAAATAATTGTTATTAAATTATACAAGAATCATATATATTAATATGATATTATATATGATCTTTTAACATTGCTTTGTTAATAATATCTTAGTATTATCGTCGTTTCGGGTGTTAACTTACTCATTTTCTTTAATATGTTTTGTTACGTAAGCCATGTTTTTCATGGAGAGGTTGTATCTTATTCATATCCAGAATGATATCAAGTCATTAAACATTATTTTTAAATCATCAAATGATAATTATATTTTAATGGATATGATGGAGAATGAATCTCATTGCGTTCGTGGAGACGGTAGTCCGTACGTACGCACGAGGGACAATATCATTATTTTGATATTAAAATAACATATAATTGGATAGTATATCATATATACAGAATCATTATCATGTTATATTTATTATTTACATGAGTTACACATCATTATTAAACCCATCCAAATAATAATATATTGAATAACAATTACACCACGACGTGGAGACGGTAAGCCATAAGTACGCACGTATGGTGACATGTTATTCAAAGGGTGGATAGAATACTGAATATGGTTGTAAAATATTTCTAATAACACCACAGTATATGTAAGATACTAGAGTTTTTATTTTAGAATGTTAATAACAAAGAAAGAAGAAGTGGAAGAAGAAATGAATTTGAAAAAGGGTGGTGAAAACATTACCTCTTCGTCGGGTTCTTACTTTTGATTTGATCAAAAGGGATCCTTAGGTTGGCTTTCTGAACAAACTAAGGCCTCTACGTTGTAGTGAGGGAAGTTGAGAGAGTATTTGGGTGTATTTTGGCCGAACCAAAAGTCTTTGAAGGTGTGAAGTAATGAGAAGGGGGAGTTCCCTTTTATAAGAGGGGTGAGGGGAAACTTTGGAAAAGCTAGAAATATTAATTTATAATAAATTCATATTCGGTTTCTAATGTCTCAAAAGTTGATTATTCAAAGGTTAAGGTGGGTATCGGTTGAAAAAAATTTAGCCAGTAGAATTTAGATAGGTTTGGGTTACTATATTAGCATTATCTTTTATTTTTAACTTTTAGTTAATTAGTTGACATTTACCATGTCACTTTGTATTTGTATATTATATAGTTAATAAACTTACTATATACATCCAAGAGACCCCAAAGTGGTCCATTAATGATACACCTATCATGATATATGTCTCGTGGCCGAACCATATCTTTTTAGAAATTTAATATCAATTAATAATATAATATTTTTTTTAAAAACTCTTTTATGTCAATTTTGACACTATTCAATAGTTGATTTTTGTGAAACTTATAACAGAATGATTACTTCGAACAAAGTTAATTAAATCAATCCTAATATGTCATATAATCCTATAAAATTAGTTAAATTCATTAAAAGTCTCAAATAATATTTATTTGGGTATTTATAATATCATTTATTTTAGTATTTCACTATTATGGTAATTACTGCATCATCATTGTGTCATAAATAAATTAAATTATTTAATTTTTAAAATTTATAAATAAAATATCATTTTGTAGGATATATTTTCATATTTCTAATGAATATTTACAATAGAATTTATCTTATGTATATCTTTATATTAAAAATGGTTTAGTAAATAAACATTGATTTTGACTCTTTTAACTCTTCTTTGAATTAAATAATAATAAATGTCCTAATCTAATCCAAGTGGACCTAAATGATAATTTTATATTCCTAAGGTTTTTTTGGTCGAGATACACCTGTCCAATAGAATTAGGACATGTTTTAGGGTAATATTAATATCATTTTTACCCTTAATTACCCTATTTACTTTTAACCGTGGTAAATAAAAGTAAAAAGTTACTATTCAGCAAAAAAAATTTCATCTCATTGAACCACATTTTACTTCATGATATTAATCGTGTCTCTCGGATTTTCGAAATTCCATTCACAGAAGCAGTAAAATTAGGTTTTATGAAAAAATCAGTTTTTTAACTACCACTTAGTAGTTTCACTGTTCATCAAAAATTGAAGTTTTTCAAAACAATGCGAAAATTTCACCCTAAACTATAATTGATATTCTGAATTCAAAAATTATGTCTATTTTACAAAAATCCAAACATATAACTTGCATTAATTAATTTTATAATTAATTCCGGCTGTCACAACAAATAGCGTGTTTTTAAGAAACAATTTATACCAAAAGATTGACAATTGTTTTGGTCCAATTTCAATGTGAAATTAATTATAATGAACACCATTGGATAAAATGGTAAAAATATATTCTAATTATAATTTAAAACCACTAAATAATATAATTTATCACTATAAATTATTTTGATTAAAAAAGTTGTTTTTAATTATTTTTCACAATTCATAAATATTGGATGTTCTTAGAAAAATACCAAAAATTCATCTTAGGATAATTTCGATATTCTGAAACAAAAAATGAAGTCCATTTTGAAATATAAAATATATATAATTTCAAAATGTAGGTATTACTATTCATAACGGCTTGTTTGATTGGTTGTGGTGTGTTAGAACTCGATGTTGCGTACAACACACGCTATCACATTATTCAAAGTGAAATGTACTGTAGAAGCTTGGGTTGTTACAATAACCACTTTCATAATGATGGAATGCATAATTCCAGACTATCATAACCACGTATCCAAGGCCTCGTGTAAAGAGTACAAATACGATTTTGTCAAGGCCTCATGCCAAGACACTAGTTTGTCTCATGAGACCTACCGATGCATTGAGAAGCTATAGTGGGCTCCACCCGTCACTTATTAAGTCTAATGAATTCCTTATATGAAAATTTTTAAACATATCATAAATCATAAAATAATTGTATCACATATAACATGCATAAAAGAAACATAAAATTTCGACATTTCAATCACAAGATATCAATACAACACATTGATATAAGAAAAACATTATCAAGAACATTTTCAATACCAAAATAAAAGAAAAGTAAAACATGGTATTTATTTTTCATTTTATTAAAAATTTATGGCTTGTAGAGGAATCCAAACTCAAATAATGGTTACGGTGGCAGAGAAGTCATTGTCACCGCATACGTAAGACAAAAAAACATTCCCTTTTGTCGTTTAGTAAAACGCTTTATATAAAAAAGATTCCTTTTGAATAAATGTAAAAGTCAAAGGGGTTTATACACCGTATAAAAGAAAGTTGTCTATAAAACAAAATATGCCTCAATGAAGGGAGATTGAGACGAAGTCCCTTAAAGAGATAATTTTTTAAATAAAATAGATTTATTATTTGTATTCACTATATGTACACATAAATAAAGTATAAATACAAGATAGGACATAATATTATCATGACATAATTTGAAAGTATGAGATTAACCCAATGAATGGAAATTGGGTTAAGAAGTTCTCTTACCTCATGTCCGACTTGATTCGACCGTTCTTTAACCTCCTGAATAATAAACTAGAGTTAATTTATAATTTCTTAAGAACCTTTTTCATGTTTATTATTCCTTTTATATCACTTATTACCATGTTATGAACATTATGTAATTATTTATGTTAATAACAGTTGTTTTGTCAATCTTTGGTACTTGAGTCAAAAATAAACTTCTTATAATTACAAGTTGTTCATGTGGTAAAATATAGATTATATCCAGAATTATATTCATGAGGTAGATATCATATATATCATATATATCCAGTATATAAATTAATTCATAATATTACTTAACATTTAGAGGTAAGAAATGAAAAGCACCGTTCATGGAGACAGTAAGTCGTACGTATGCATGAACACTACTTTCATTTCTATTTAGTATTTAATGGAATTAAATCATAATAATATAAAGGTATATAATAATTATATTATAATATCATATATAATATCATTTACTATATCCTTTATACATCCCACATATGGCATTAACAATTCAAATCACGTTGAAGGGGCGGTAGACTGCACTTCCTAAAATGAAATTATCGCGTTTACCAATAATGGAAGTCATAAAGGTATTAAATAAATACAAAATATATAAGAATAAGGAATACATAATATATATCATATATAAAAATAGTTTCATCATAATGGCCACCATGAGAGGTGTTAAAAGAAGATTAAATAATCATCGTTTTGTAAGGCAGTAATTCGCCACCCACAGAAACAGTATGTTCTTTAACCATTAGACGAATGTGTGTGTAAGTGTAAATAAAATACATCTCATAACAACATCCTAGTATATTGAAGATACTGTTTTTGTTACATAATAAAGTAATAAAAAGAGTTTATGGGCTGGGAGAAGCAAAATAAAACAAAAGAACATAAGAGAATACATTACCTTAAAATCGGGTAACTCTTTTTGATTTGAGCCAAAGGCTTCCTTGGGAAGTCTTCTGCCAAAAGTGAGGCTTCTTAGAGTAAGATAGAGAAGTCGAGAGATTATTTGGGCAGAGTATAGCCAAGCCAAATGGCTTTGATGGTGTGAATGAGGTGGTAGAGGTGGGGTACTTTTATAAGAGGAGAGGAGGGTCACTCTTGGAGAGTCATGAAATGTTACATTATTATGAAGTGCTTTTCAGATTTCAATGGTCCCACAATTATATATTTCGAGGATAAGGTGGTAACGGTTCGAAATATACTCATAAAATAAGTTTTTGACAAGTGTATGTTTTATATTTTACATTATCTTATCATTTTATTTAAATAGTTAAATTAATGAGGTAATCGCTGCATCATCATGGTGTCATAAAAAATTTAATTTATTTAATGTCTAAAAATGAAAAGAAAAATATAAAGATTTAGGAAATCTGTTTATATTTCTAATGAATATTTATAGTCTAAAAGGTAACTTATATAACCACATGTAATAATTGTTTTAGTAAAACAACACATGTTTGTAACAATTTTATTTTTACTTTAAATATAAAGTTATTAATGTCATTTTCATACCCAAGTGGCTCCATGGGGTCCCCAAGTAGACGCATGGATTATCTTGGTCGGAAATGACTCATCCAATAATGGTAGGACAAGTGTCAAGATATTTTCTTATTTTTATAATATCATTTTTACTTTAAATTTCACTAATTACCGTTAATCGCGATTAGTAAAACTTAAAAGATAATATTCACCAAAAATTATTTTCATCTCATTGAACTACATTTTTCTTCTTAATGACAACCATGTATGTTGGATTTTTGAAATTCAATACACTGATTTGTTAATGTTTCATTTACATGAAAAATTAGTTTTTAAACTACCACTTAGTGGTTTCACTATTCATCAAAAATTAAAGTTTTTCAGAAAAATACCAAAAATTCACCCTAAGCTATAATTGATATTCTGAATTCCAAAATGATGTTTATTTTAAAAAATTCCAAACATATAAGTTGCATTGATTAATTTTATAATTATTTCCCATAGTCAAAACAAATAGTGTGTTTTTAAGAAACAATATTAATCAAAAGATTAACAATTGTTTGTGTCCAATTTCAAAGTGAAATTAATTATAATGACCAAAATTGGATAAAATGGTAAAATTATATTATATTTATACTTTTTAACCACTCAATAGTATAATTTTCACTATAAATTAATTTATTAAAAAAGTTGTTTTTAAATATTCTTATATTCATAGAAAATTGGAAGTTCTCAGAAAATTACAAAAAATTCAACTTAGGATAATTTTTATATTCTGAATACAAAAATGAAGTCCATTTTTAAATATAAAATTTATCTAATTTGAAAAAGTGGGTATCACTATACATAATAGCTACTTTGTTTGGTCGTAGTGTGTTAGAACTCGAAGTTGCGTACAACACACGTTGCTCTATTATTCAAAGAGAAGCGTACCATGGAAGCTTGGGGTGTTACATCTTTTTTCTTTTAATCCTGACCCAAATCATGCTATTTTTGAAAAAACCACCCTTGCTCAAGTAAAATAATTCACCTATATTTGAAAACAATTATTATGTTAGTAATTATATAAATAAAAAAATTAACAGAATGTGTTAATTTTAATAAAATTGATGTCAATTTTAATTAAAAAGATGCACTTGGAATCATACAGATCACACCGTGCATCAGATTGAGGTAAGACTGATTCTAACACATCTCAAATGAATTGTAAATCACAGTCCTAATGTATCAAAATGATCAAAATGTGTTTACCTGGTTTTTAGTACATCCATTTCATTTTTTACTAAAATGTTATTTTAAACTGGAAACATTTACTATTGAATCATTGACATCGTATCATGTATTATATTTACCTGAAATATATTTATACATGTAAAAAATGACTTATGAATCATTGTTCTAAATTATGAAGAAAATATGAGCATGTTTGATAAGTTCTCCATGAATGTCACTTTTTGAACTAAAATGTTGATTTTAAAATGATAACAGACAATTTAATTCACACAAGGAATATAATGTATTATATTGTGGTGAAGATGATTTCTTAACATTGAAAATGAATCATGAATCTTTTTCATAATGTATAAAAATAATCTGAATGTGTTTTCTTGGTTTTGAGAAGGAAAATTGTGCATTATACTGAAACTGATGATTATATTAAATAAAATGATGCACTTTGTGTCATACCGGTCACACCATGTGTTGGATTTTGGTGAAGATGATTCCTACACATCCTAAATGTATTAGGGATTGTTTTACTAAAGTATCAAAATAATATGAAGGTTGTTTCTCATTTTTGAGTACATTAGTTGTCTTTTTTACAAAAAGTTTATTTTAAACTCGAAACACTCACTATTGACTCATTCCAATCACATCATGTATCAGTTTGGTGTGTAAAAGACTCCTAAAAATCAAAAATTAATTATGAATCATTTTGAAAAAAATTCAATAAAATGTGATCATGTTTGATCGGTTTTTAGTTAGTGACACTTTTTGAACTAAAATGTCAATTTTAAACTGATAATGAACACATTGAATCATATCGGACACATTGCGGATCAGATTGAGGTGGGACTGATTCCTACACTTCAAAAATGACTTATGAATCATATTTATAAACTATAAAAACAATTATAATGTGTTTTTCTAGTTGTGGGTAGGAGATTTGCCCATTTTACTAAAATTGGTGACAATTTTAAATAAAAAGACGCACTTTGAGTCATACCGGTCACACAATGCATCAGCTGAGGTGATGCAAATTCCTACATGTCTCAAATGTCATATGGATCATTTTACTAAAGTATAAATACAATATTAATGTTTTTCTCAGTTTTCAGTACGTCACTTGTCTTCTTCACTAAAATGACATTTTAAACCGGAAACACTAACTTTTGACTCATTCCGATCACATAGTGTATCTGTTTTATGTGAAATAGATTCCCAAATGTCAAAAATGAATCATAAATAATTATATTGAATTATAAAAAAATGAGTTCATTTGATTGGTTTTCAGTGAGTGACACTTTTTGAACTAAAATATCAATTTTAAACTTATGACAGACACTTTGAGTCATACCCGGAAAATCATGTATCTGATTGATGTGTTGATTGGTACATGTAAAAATGACTTATGAATCATTTTCGTAATGTATAAAAATAACCTGAATATGTTTTCTTGGTTGTTAAAAGGATTATTGTCTATTTTACTAAAATTGTTGACAATTATAAATAAAAAGGTGGACTTTGAATCATATCAGTCACACCATACATCTAATTGAGGTGAGTCTAATTCCTACACATCCCAAATGTCGTATGAATCATTTTTCTAATGTATAAAGACAGTATGAATGATTTTGCTCAGTCTTGACTATTCACTTGTCATTTATACTGAAATTCAATTTTAAAATTGAAACACACACTTTGACTCATACTGATCACATTGTGTATGACATTGGGGTATGAATGATTCCTACAAATCAAAAATAACTTATTGATCATTTTCCTAAAGTATTTAAAAATGTTAATGTTTTTACTCAGTTTTGAGTAGGTTAGTTGGCCTTTTTACTAAAATAGATGTCAATTTTAAATAAAAACACGCACTTGGAGTCATATTGGTCACACCGTGCATCAAATTGAGGTCTTGCTGATTAATGCAAATTTCAAATAAAATATGGATCATTTTCTTATATTATATAAACAATATGAATGTGTTTGTTCTGTTTTGATCAGGTCTGTTTGTTTTTAACTAAAATTGATGTCAATTTTAAATAATGTCACACTTAGAGTCATACCGGTCACACTATTCATCAGATTAGGGTGTGACTAATTCCTAAATGATACAAATCAATTATGTATTTTTTCTCTAAAGTATCAAAAAATATGAATGTGTTTGATCAATTTTGAGTACATATCATTCTTTTATAATAAGGTCATTTTAAACTTGAAACACACACTTTGACTCATATGGATCACATTGTGTATCATTTTGACGTAAGACCAATTCCTACATTTCAAAAATGATTTATTAATTGATCCCCAAAATTATCATTAAAATATAAGAACGTTTTCTTTGTTTTTAGTGAGTGACACTTTTTAAAGTCAAATGTCTATTTTAAACTGAAAACAGACACATTGAGTCATATTAGTAACATCGTGTATCAGATTAAGGTGTGGCTAATTCTTACACGTCACAAAAGACTTATGAATCATTGTCATAAAGTATCAAAATTATCTGAACATTTTTTCACAGTTTTGAGTATGTTAGTTGTCTTTTTTACTAAAATTAATGTAAATTTTAAATAGAAAGATGTACTTGGAGTTATACTAGTCACATCGTATGTCAGATTAAGTTTTGGCTAATTCCTTCATGTCCCAACATCTCAAAACAGTCCTAACTTTCAATGTCTCTATGAAATCCATTGACTATCTTTGTGGAACTACAAATAAATCATGATTAGATTCAAACAAACCACATTAACATAATAAAAATAATACACTTGTATAAAAAACAATTATTATGAGTAATACTTAAAAGGATGAATTAAACCTAAATATAAAGTAATTGATTAATTTTATGCACAATGATTTTACTATGAAAATATCAACATTGCCTCTATGATTGAGCATTGGATGGAACATGAAGGATATTGATAAATCTAAACACTATATGGGTGAAAGGATTGGATGGAGAAGAAGTCTGTGGAAGTTTTACTTTAGGATGGCATGAAAGATGGACTAATAAACCTGTAGGATCTGAATAATAGTGTAGATGCTCAATATAAAGAAGGGGTGTATTGTATTTTTTATAAAAAATATTTTGGAACCTTTAAAAGAAATATTACACCATAAATAATATAAAATCATTAATACAATCAGAGTAACATAATTACAAAGTATGAGAATGTTATACTTTATCACTTTAACAATGTTAAGATTACAGCGCAAATATAAAACAACTCAAAGTAGTAAACAAGTAACAATAAGATTATTTTGACCCAAAGAGAAGGGTATCCAATAACCTTGGATAATGGTTCCTTGATTTATACTTTCAATAAAGTATGTCTTACTCAATCCCAAGTAATCCATAAATCCGATGATTAGTATCTGTCTTGCTATCCTTGCAAGCCCTCAATCTAGAAGGAAATTGTAACCTTTATCTTCCAATCCTGGAATCCCACAATCATCATGACCGGAGTCTGTACAAAACAATTCTTATCAAGTTGTTTATGACTAAAATTTTTGGTCACATCATCTTCCCGAAGCACTGATATTTGTAAGAGCCTCTCTCTAGAAATCATTTCACAGCTTTTCCACAGGCATCATGTTCATCCACTCTCTACATTGTCATTTCTCATTCAAATGGAATTGTATTTATAGGAAAAACTTCCCAACGTTCATCTCTACTCCATCAATCATATTTTCCATAAATTTCAGAAGGACCTGGACACATGTCAGACATAAAATAGTTAGTTTGTAACATATTATACGACATCATTTCATGTATATGAAATGATGTTTTGTTAACGATAAGAATTATGTATAAAAAAACATGGAATCCGATAATATTGGAATGATACATTTAATAACTATAACATTATCAAGAAACTGGATTCTTATGAAAAAGTAAATAAGATTCGGGAAACTGTATCACATTTGAACTGGAATTGGAATCATAAAATCAGAATGACTTTTGCACCAGATTCAGAATTATAAAACAGAATGAATTTTGCACCAGATTCAGTATCATGAAACAGGATGACTTTTACAACAGATTCAGAATCATAAAACAGAATGAATTTTACACGAGATTAGGAATCATAAAATAGAATTACATTTACACCGGATTCGGAATCATAAAACAGAATGACATTTCCATTGGATTCTGAATCATAAAACAGAATGACTTCTTCACTGGATTTGGTATCATGAAATCATAATGATTGTTCTATAAGTGTAATGGAATAACATGTTCAGATCTTAAGAAAAAAAAATTGTACTTACCAAAATTCAGATCATAAGAAAAAGTGATTTTGATTTTCAAAACATAATACCATAAGAAATGGATTAGTCATAAGATAACCTTATTGACTCAACAATATCCCCCTTTTTTGAATGCATTAAAAAATTTGCTAAGGAAGAATATATTGACATCGATAAACAAGTATGATAAACTTGTCTCCCCCTTTGAATGAGATTTCAGATAAATACTACTAACTCCCCCTTAGGTTATGATTCCCAAAGATCAAATTCTTGATCTTTATTATCTGGTTTTCTTTATTATGAAAATATCCCCCCTTAGATAAAAATATATTCATAAATGAAAAATCCACCATACTTGGACATTATCATTTCTTACCATACTCTCCCTTAATAGATTCTCCTCCTTTGAGATCTTCATTAAATTCTTCCATTAAATAAATTCTGCCCCATTGTGATTTTCAAAAGGAGGGAAAGGAATGGAGATGTATAAGATGTAATCGTATGGTTAAGAATGGATACATTAAAAAAAAGAAATAAATTCAAGAAGCATCATTAATAAAATTTTAGAAATATGTTTTAGATTACAACAAAATATCGAAATGTAAAGAAAATCATCCATCCTTATTTTTGCTCAGTCAACATTTCCTTTATCAGGGCTTCGAGTGTCTTAACATCCTTATGATCTTCTTGAATCTTCATCTGCAAGGTTTCCTGATCTTGGATCTTCCTTTCTATGGACATGATTTATTCTTCTTGAGAAATTATTCTATCAACTTAATTCCTAGTAAACTCTTCTTGAGCAGCCAACCTTTTCTCTAATTTGACTCTAACTTCTTTTTCCCTACTTACAGATCGAGAAACAGAATTGAGTTGACTAACCTTCTAAGATATTGATGCCTTGACATTGTTGAACTCAGTTTCACATGTATTGAAGGCTTCATTAGTTTAATCCATGAAGTCACTAAACTGTCTGAACTCTTTACTGATGGTTTTAGTGTGGTTAAATACTTTCATACAAGTCACCTTTTGAGATTTGTAATCAATCAAATGATTATTGAAGTCTGCGTCTTGCTGGACCACCATGTCCATAAACATATTGGTCAATTCCTTCATTTTATTCAAGGTTTCTTGCATGATTTGACTCTGGGCATCTATATTTTCCTAAAAAAGTAAAGGAGCTAACCAACTTTCTTAAGGAGTTCTTGAAAAAGACTTGTTCAACAGATAATGATGATTTGGAACCTGAAACATCTTTTCCTTTCTCAACTCCCCTTGGAGTTAAGAAAGCTTGTTTCTCTATTCTCTAAGAAGTTTTTTGAGGTGTTTCCTTATCAGATGATGAAACCAAAACACTCTTGACTTTGATAGGATTTTGAACTAGGGATTGTTCATCATATACTTGGATAACATTAATATCATCCTCTTCATCTTATTTTTCTTTAAACTCATGATGTTGATATCATTATTGACTTTCTTCTTCCTAAATTTCTATCTCTTCACCACCTTGTTGATCAACCTATTCTTTATCTTCTTCTTCCACTTCAATTCCAATATGTTATTCATCTTCAACTTCTACTTCTTCCTTTACTAATTCTTCAACATCTCCTTCAAATTGTTCTTCAGAAATAGATTTAGAAACTAAACTCGAAGGAGTTCCAATGCAATCTTCCACTTCTCATAAAACATCATCGCAATCTTATTGAGTAATTTGATATGCTTTTTAATGAATAGGTTCTAATAATGATAGAAACTCTTGTATTTCTAAATTTTTTGAATGATAGCCAGCATCTTATGAACAACTTACGGTTCAGGTACTTCTTGGTATTTCTATTCAACAGTTTTAGTACGGACTGACACACATGAGCGTCCAAGGATTTCTTCTATAGGATATTCTCCTTCATTTCGTTATCATGATTTGCATCCTCTTGATTTTTAAGGCATTAGACTCTATGGGATTAAAGCCAAAGGAAGGATCTCTTTCCATTCTGGAAGCTTCCATTTCTCTTCACATTGCAACTGTTGCATCAGAATATGATTTCAGTTTCATTATAAGAGTCGGTACTGATACTGGGACATCAAGAACTGGTACTGGAAAGCTTGGTTCTTCATGTCTCCTTTTCTTGAGTACTGATTTTGAAGACACTGTAACATCACCCTTGTTATGGAAAAATATTTCTTCAAAAATTTTGGATTCAAATATGATCTCTACCCTCATCCTCCTTAGAGTTTCATCACTTAGCATCAAAATATTGTAAGGATTTGAAACTGACCAGCATGGGATATTTATTTCTTCAAGGCACATAACAATTATCCTGGAAATAACTGTTAGATACATAAGAATATGAGATCAGATGGATCTGTCTTTTAATTCTTGGAGGGTGAGAAAGATATACTTAACCAAGTTGGCCTTTCTTAAGTTTACAAGAAAGTATAAAAGAATGATATCACATATCTTTAAAGAGTACTTATCTCATTTTCATGGAATAAAAAAACCTTCCATCCAGAG
Organism: Viscum album; assembly: GCA_963277665.1. Lineage (NCBI taxonomy): Eukaryota > Viridiplantae > Streptophyta > Magnoliopsida > Santalales > Viscaceae > Viscum > Viscum album. Next base: position 338,219 of record CAUJRU010000111.1, read on the forward strand.
AGCTACATTTTTTGATTTGTTTTATGATTCTTAATCTTCGTATTATTAACATATTTAAGACCAAGATAATCTAAAGCCTTGAATTTTTCAAAAGAAACATCCTTATCGGGAATATTTTGTGAGAAAAAATAGCTTCCCCTTCATATGGTATGTTGAGAACATTTGTTTCCTTCTTATAGAGAACTGTATAGGTCTTATCAAAACATTTGAACTTAAAAATGTCTTTCCATACTTTTGGAAGAAAGTAACAAATCCATAGAACTGAATAACCATGATAAGAAAAACAGGATCTTGACTTTTCTTCTTAACCACACAAACACTTTCCCATCAGTTGGTTCTTATCTCCTTAGAGATATGGGAGCCATACTTTTCAAAGAAGTTAGGGAATACCAACCTTTCCCAAAAGATTGACCATTCCTTTATTTCCCTAAAAATCGGCATTAGATCTGATAAGGATTCAGGAGTCATTCGGGGTAAAATATACAAATCAATCGGAATGAAAACTTAGATAGCAACTAAACTTCAGCAAGGAGGTCAACAAGGATGGTGTGGAACATAAAAATGAGGCACCCCTTATATAGACCTAGCTTTGACCTTTCATCTTCCATGAGATTATAAAATGGCTGAAATTAATCTAATTTTATCTGACAGTTGATGATGATTATAGTAAATATAAATTCTAATATTTTGTAGTAAGGTAGACTAGGATTTAAAATTTTGAAATACCAATAACTAAAACTTAAGATAAGAAAATATGGAGTAATAAAGTATACCTTTTTAAGTACCCTGAGGAATTTATCGGTATTATAAGAATTCTCTTGAAAGTTTTAGATACCGTGATTTCAATACTAAAATTTCCAATACCGAAATTTCCAATACTAAAATTTTAAATACAAAAATTTCCAATACCGAAATTTCCAATTCCAAAATTTCTAATATTGAAATTTCTAATAAAAAGGTATGTATTTTCTTAGAGAAAGATAAAAAACCAAATGTACTCCCCCTAAAATAAAGAGTAGATTAATGTTAGGAGATAATTTAATCAAGAAGTAGAAATGAATGATTACCTTAGAGAGATCATCCCTGACTCTTGTTCAATGCATTTGAATCTATTGAAAGATAATGGCTTTGTAAAAATATTAGCATGTTGTTCTTTCATTTCAATGAATTGAAGAATAATATTTCTTTTAAGTGTGTTATCCCTAAGAAAGTGATGTCTAATATCTATATACTTTGCATGAGAGTGATGTGAATAATTTTTAATTAGGGAAATGGCACTTGTGTTAGCACACATTACTTGAGTAATTGTAAAACTCATACCATATTATGTGAGTCTATGTTTAATCCACCACACTTGAGCATAGCAGCATCCAGCTGCTATTTATTCAGCTTTAGTAGTGGAAATTTCTACAGAATATTGTTTCTTGCAAGACTAAAAAACTAAGGAGTCTCTTAAGAAATGACATGTTTCAAATATACTTTTTTTCATTTCTAAAACCACCAATGTCAGCATCAAAAATACTTTTAAGTTAAAAATCATTTATAGAGGAATTAAATAGTCCCAAATCTAAAGATCCCATAAAAAACCAAAAAATTATTTTTACTGCCTTTAAATGGGATTCTTTAACATTTGCTTGAAATCTTTCACATAAGAATATTGAGAACATTAGGTCAGTTAGACTAACTATTAAGTAAATTAAACTTCCTATCATTCGTCTATAAGATGTTTGATCCACGGGTTTCCCAACTTCATCAATATTAAGAGTATTAGTGGTTCCGATAGGAGTACTTATACTTTAAGTGTTGTCAAACCCAAACTTCTTAAGAAGATCATTGATATACTTATGTTGAGATATGTAGGTTACCTCTGGTTTTTGATAAATTTGGAAACCAATAAAAAAATTTAACTCACCCATTATACTCATCTCAAACTCATATTTCATAAGATTCAGAATGGAATCAGGTAAGGATTGCTTAGTTGATCCGAAGATGACGTCTTCAACATAAATTTGGACAATAAAAATATCTTTATTATTTTTCTTAATAAAAAGTCATGGATCAGCAGTTCCCTTAACATAACAATTTTGATGTGAAAATCCTGAAAGTCTATCATACAAAGCGCTAGGGGCTTGTTTATGTCCATACAAAGCATTTGTAAGTTTATAAAAATGATTAGGATATTTTGTATCTTCAAATCTAGGGGTTTGATTTACAGAGACCTATTTCTATACAAAACCTCTAGGAAAACCACACTTTTCCTCTATTTGATAAAGTTTAAAATTAATGAATGTTCTGAAGGATTGAATAACACAAATAGATTCAAATCTATCCACAAGACCATAAGTTTATTAAAAGTCTATGCCTTCTTATTGGTTATAGCCTTTGGCAATTAATCATGCTTTATTTCTTACATTAACTCCATTTTCATCGCATTTTTTTCTAAAACCCCATTTTACTCCACAAACATATGTTTCCTTAGGTTTTTCAAACAAGGTCCAAACATGATTCCTTAGAATTCATTGAGTTCATCTTGCATAGCCTTAATCCAATCTTCCTCTCCCAAGGCTTCTTCAGGGGTCTTTGGTTTAAATTGGGAAAGAAATGAAACATGTTCAACTTCATTCCTTAAATAAGTTCTAGTTCTTAATAGTTGATTAACATTTCCAATTCTATTATCACTAGGATGATTCCTATGTAATAACTATCTTGGATTTTAAAAAACATGTTCATCAACATAGGGATGAAAATATTCAGGTGTAAATGTTTCAGAAATATTTTCTTGAACATTATCCTTTATGAAATATCTTATATCAAAGGTTGGTGATATGTTTTAGAAAATATATCAGGAAAAGATTCAGGTTGTCTGAAAACAAAAGGATCATTTTAATCAAAATTAACATGTACTGTTTCTTCTATAGTGCATGTGTTTTTATTAAAATCATTGTATGACTTAGAGTTAGTAGAGTAACCAAAGAAAATCACTTCATCGTATTTTGGGGAAATTTATATACATTATACTTGGTATTCAAGATAAATACTTTGCAACAAAAATCATTAAAGTAAGATACTTTCGATTTTCGACCAGTCCACAACTCATATGGATATTTATTAACAAAATGTCTTATTAAACCTCGATTTATAGTATAACAAGAAGTACTTACAGCTTTAGCCCAAAAATGTTTAGCTAAAAAATATTCACTATACATGGTTCTTGTCAATTCTTGAAGAAGTCAATTTCTTCTTTTTACAACACCATTCTGTTTAAGAGTTCTTGGAGCTGAAAAGTTGTGAGTAAAACCTTTTTTACTACTAAAAGTTTCAAAATCAGAATTTTCCAATTATCCACCATGATCACTATGAATAGTTATCAATGGTATATTTTTATCATTTTTAACTTGAGCTCTAAAGGTTCTAATATAAGAAAAATCTTCATATTTCTTTGCAAGAAAATAGACCCATGTAAAGCTACTGTAGTCATCAACTATAACAAATACATAGTATTTTCCTCCAATACATCCAGTTCTTGTTGGAACAAATAAGTCCAAGTGCACTAACTGTACAACATTAGAAATTGTATGTTCACTTATAGACTGAATTCTATATTTATGTTTCTTGCCATATTGAAAAGGGATATAGACTTTTGAAGAAACAAACATAAGTTCTGGAAAATCCTGAACAAGTTCTTTCTTAGAAATTTTACTATTATTCCTTAAGTTATAGTGTCCTATTTATCTAGGTCAAAGAATTTATTGATCATAAAATTCACTAAGGATATGTAGATCTTAACTTCTGTGGTCTTCAATATTTAAGGTGTAAACATTCTCATGCCTAAGGGAAGAAAGAATAAACTCATCCATGGACTTATGAACTAAACATCTTTCATTTCTAAAATTCACAATGTAACCTAATCACATAATTGGAAAATTCTAATAAGGTTGTGATTATGGCCTTTTACAAAAAGAACATTGGAAATAATAGATTTTACAAAAAAGAATAATCTTACATATACTGACATTTTCTCCTTGACAATCATCTCAAATGGTTACTTTTCCACCTTTCATTTTTAATAACTTTTTGAAATAGTCTTTGTTACCAATCATGTTCCGGGAACATCTACTATCCATGTACCATAAATTGTTGTTACTTCCATCATTATCATGAAAAATAAAGAGATATATTTTCAGAATCTAAACATTCTAAGACAAAGAATTGTTAGATAGTAAAAACTGGGGTAACCATATTTGTTTAGAAAAACAAGCTTTATGAAACCTAAGGGATTGAAATTTTTTTAAAGAACATTTTTTCTTCCAATGTCCACCAATCTAACATTTAGTAAAAAAGGGGGTCTTGATAGAATAAAATAATTGTTTCAAAATATAGGTTTTCTAGGAGAATAAACTAAACACTGTTTATTTCTATGAGGTTGGATCTGAGAATACAACTTGTTAACATTTTCATTACTAGTAGTAAAATTTGCAGGAAGATTCATGAAGGAAAATATATCAGATTTTATTCTCAGGAATATATTCTTATCCTCAAGAATTATAGATTTAGAGATCAGTTTATCCTTTAAAATATATATTTATAAAAATAGATTTTTAAGATCCATAGAATGTTTATCCTTCTGAGAATTAACTTCCTCTAGTTTCATAGAAAGATTTTCTAAAGCACCATTTTCTTATCAAGATATTTTGTATGATCCAAAATTTCTTTTTTTATAATAAATTTTATAGAATTTTCTTTTTCAGGTTTCATAGAAACATTGAAATTTATCTTTTCAAGAAACTTAGTAAATCTAGAAAAATTTTCATTGGAAGGAAAATCATTATCATTATCAAATGAAAAATATTATTCATGTGAAGAAAAACCTCTATCCGGAAACTTTCCACTTAAAAACATATTATTTAAGGATTCAGTAGTTCGTACCTTAGTCATAAGACAGTGAGTTTGAAATGGATCTTTGGCTATTAGAACAATATTCTTCTGCTTAGAAGATTCATATTCTGAAGAGTCATTAGAAGAATCTCCACCACTGGAAATCTAAGTGTCGTTACCTTTCAAGGCTTCCTTATTCTTTGATATGTATAACTTCTTCTTGGTTTTTCCGGAATTCTTGTCTTTCTAGTCTCTTTTCTCAAGCAAGGGACAATCAGGTCTAATATGACCAGTTCTTCTACATTCATATCCTGTCACTTACCCATCATTATTATCTTTTAAATCTATATTTTTGTATCTATATTGAAATTGTTTATTTCCAACAATCTTTTTCATCCTTCGAGCATCATTTTCTAAATCATTTTCTGAAGCTTCACTTTCACTAGATTAAGATTGAATAACAACCTTCTTAGATTTTGAACTTCTAATTCTCTCTGGAGTCTTGGTTTTCATATGATTTGAAGTAGTTGTAAAATCAACACCTCTATTTCAATTATTATTAATAATATTATCAGTATTTATTTTCATTATTGTATAATTTTGAAGAAGGGTTCCAAACAGTTCAGTAAGAAAAATCTGTGTGATGTTCCTATTCTCATCAATAGCAGTCCTCTTATATTCCAACTCATTTTCCATAATGTCTATAATATTTTCTACAAGAATCTCATCATCTAGAAATTTCTAACCTTTTTATTGTAATCTATTGATGATAGTGATAAATATTTGTTGAACCTTACATATTGGTTCTCCATACGGAATGGAAAAACCATTATACTCAGCTCTGAGCATAGATCTTCTAGTTTCAATGATTTAAGAAGTTCCCAAGTGGGATACTTAAAGATTATTCAAAATACTATTTGCATCTTCAAAAGATAAAATTTGGCTTAATATATTTCTAGTCATGGAACAAATAATGTTATTACGTACCTTAAAGTTCAGCTGGTATTCCACCTTTTCTGGATTACTAAAGGTTCTAAGTTCCTTATCAAGAATATTATAATATCTAGTTAATATAATGTATTTTTCTACACCTGTGTTGATCAAAAATTTCTACATTTTTCTCTTCATTACTCATAGTCATGTCCATCTAAGATTGGTGGTCTAGTAGGAATGAGATTATCTAGATATCTAACATGAATGCATGCCATACTTGAAAAGTATTTCATTCCACATAACTTGTTAGAAGAAATATTTTATAAGCAAATTTAAAGAAGAAAAAAACATGATCAATAAAACTTATATGTGGATATAATTATTCAATGAATTACTTATATACCAATTTTAGGATAGAAATAACGATGTAGATGCTCAATATACAAGAGTGGGGTGAATTTTATTCTTTTAAAAAAATTCTTTTGGCACCTTTAAATGAATGATTATAAATTAAAGCATATAGGTTCTTTAATACAATCAGAGTAAAAGAATAACAATGTATCAGAAAGTAATACTTTCTCATTTTAACAAATATAATATTACATTGGAAATATAAAAAAACATAAAATAGTAAACAAGTAACAATAAGATTATTTTGATTAAAAGAGAAGGGTATCCAACAAGCATGGAAAAAGGTTCCTTGATTTATACCTTCAAGAAATTCTATCTTAACCAAACCCAGGTAAGCCCTCAATCAGAAGATCAATATCTGTCTTGTTATCCCCACATGCCCTCTAGTTAGAAGGAAATCAGAACCTCAATCTTCTAAACCCAGAAGCTCATGATCAGCATGATGAGAGTCTCCAAAAAAAATTCTAAACAAGTTGGTCACTCCTGAACCAGTTTCTCACGACATCTACACGATGCACTGAGAGTTGTAAGAGACTCTCTCTTTGGAAATCACTTCACTAGTTTTCCATAAACATCAAGTTCATCCACTCTCTACATTGTTGTTTCTCATTCAAATGGACTTGTATTTATAGGCAAATAATCACAATGGTCGGCTGCACTACAATGGTCATATATTCGTTAAATTTTGGACGGACAAGGACACGTGTCATGCATACAACGGTTATTTTGTAACATATTGTACGACATTGTTTCAAGTATAAAAATTGATGTTATGTTAATGACAAGAATTATGTATAAAAAAACATGAAATTCATTAATATTGGAATGATATATTAAACAACTCTAACATTTGCAAGAAAATGGATTCCTACAAAAAAGTAAATCGGATTGTGAAATCAGTATCACATTTATACCAGAATCAGAATCATAAAATCTGAATGACTTTTGAATCAGATTCAGAATCGTAAAATAGATTGACTTTTGCACTGGATTTGGTATCATGAAATAGAATGACTTTTTCACCGGATTCAGAATCATAAAACATAATGACTTTTTCACTAGATTTGGAATCATAAAACAGAATGACTTTTGCACCGGATATGGAATCATAAAATAGAATGATTTTTTCACCGGATTCGGAATCATAAAATGGAATGGCTTTTAGTCTGGATTCGGTATCAGGAAATCGTAGTGATAGATCTATAATTAGAACAGTATGACAAGTTCAGATCTTAAAAATAAAACAGTACTTAAGAAAAAATTCTGAACTTAAGAAAAAGTTTTTGTGATTTTCAAAACATAAAACCAAATGAAATGGAGAAGTCATTATATAACCTTATTAACTCAACACAACCCAACTAGAAAAAAAGAATCCACCTATATAAAAAAATTATTATGTGCGTAATAATAAAATGTAATAAATTAAACATAAATATGAAACAATACAATAATTCATTGGAGTATGATTTTACTGTCAAAACACCAAGATTACCTCTGTAATTGGGTAGAGGCATCGTCATTTCTCTTAATACTAAGGCAGTGTAGATTACATGAAATAAGGTGTTAAATGAAACACTGTCAGGGTGAAATGGTATTGAGGGAGAACAAGTCTATAGATGATTTGGTGTAGAATGGCATAAAATATGGACATGCCACCCATACTCGAACAAAATAATCCACCCATATAAGAAAACAATTATTATGTGAGTAATAAAAAAAATAAATAAAACATAAATAAGAAAAAATACATTATTTATATGGTCTATGATTTTATTTTATGAACAATAAGAATACCTCCGTAATTAAATAGAGAAAAAATTGTTTCTCTTCCTACAAAGGCAATGGGGATAACCTAAAAGAAAGTTATACATGTAATAACGTAGGGGTGAGAATTACTTGATGGAGAAAAGTATGTGGATGTTTTGGTGCAGAAAGGAATAAAAGATGGACAGACCACCACAACATGAAAAAAAGACCATCTGTATAAGAAAAAAATTATTATGTGTGTAATAATAAAAAGGAATAAAATAAACATAAATATGAAATACTAAATTAATTCTATATACATTGATATTACTTTACAAACATAAATATTACCTATGTAATTGAGAAAAGACAACATCACTTATCTTCTTTCAAAGGCATGACACATGGATATAAATATTTTAAAATAAAGAAATTGTACAAGGAAAAATTAAAATTAAATTAATGTTTTATTATATAATTTTTCGGTAAAATAGAAAAATTATTTCATAACATTAAATTTACATCATTATAAAGGGTTTCAATCATTATAGTGTGTTATTCCATGGGATTGGTAACATCATCATGTGTAGAAGACATTGTGTGTATGATTGTTCAAACATTTAATTAATATTATATTAATGTTGTAGAGAATATATAATATTATGAGGGAAAACATAATATATTTAAAAAAACCTTTACCTTCTCATTGAAATATCATTGTTTTTTATGTTTTCTAGGATTTTGTTCCTCTTTCGAGAATCGAAATCCCCTCTTTGTGGTCCCCACTAACATACAAGACATTTTCTACATTGGGACTGGCATGAACAGATTGTGATGTCTCAGTGAAAGGGTTATCCTTAATTGAATTTTCATCTGACTCGAAATTTTTTTTAGTCTCTAGTAGGATAATCGTCCAATTATTTTTTATTGGATCAGATGCATAAAATACATAGACTTCTTATGATTCCATGATGAATGAATCATCTCTTTCCCCTTCCACACTGAAATTCACCATCATAAATCCCAATTCATCAACTTTCACTCCACTAATATTTTCAACCCATTTTCAAGAGAAAAGTGGCACCTAAAATGATTATTGCTCAACTCATATATCTATTAGATTATTCCAATATATTACATATTTTCATAAATTGGACGTCTATCCTTGGAACGTGATATATGCTATGCTTTGGCCACAAGCATAACACCATTTTTTGCATCATACTGAAGTCATCAGGTTATTTTGTATAGAACATATAAACATTTACTAAAAAACTAGTGTAATATATATCAATTTCATTTAGTTCTCTAGATATCCATTGAAGTCGTTCAATAATTAAATTTGGATTTTCAGAAAACTCTTTATAAATTGTATCTCTCAACCATCATATAAACTGTTGATTATGTGTCTTAAATATCCATCCTTTCGTCTTTGATGGATTCAAATCTCTAATAATTTCATTGTGGGAGTCAATGTATGGATCAACATCTTCACTATTATGTAATATATAAAGGTGTGACTACACTCTCTCTATTAATGTAATTATAACAACTCTTCTGAATATCCCTCACCCTAAATGTGTTCTCTATGATGAGAATTTCAGAGGCCAACGCTATCAACATCTGATAGGTAATCAGTACAGAATTCAATAACTTCATCATCAATATACCATTCTGCAATACAACATTATGACTGTCTTCGATTCTTGAAATTCCCTTTAAAAATCATCAAATATCATTCCATGGGGTACATACATATTTAATGGACATGACTACATAGTTGAACCTCTCAAAACAAGTGAACCATCAAGTGAACCGTGATTTCAAATAATGACAGTGGAAAGACTATATATAATTCCCATAACATAACTGCAATATATTTATTCAAGATGAGAAACTTTTATTGGTCTACAACATTACTACATATAGATTTAAAAAAGAATCAATGTATGATTAATTTATATCCCACATTTTGAGGTATAATAGAATAGAATAAAACATGCATTAAATCTTTCATAAAAACATGACATTCATGTGATTTTAGTTCTTGTAACTTCAAATTAGTCATGGACATGACATTCTTGATAATTGATGAATACCCTTGTGGAACGTTTACACTAGTAAGGAAAAGGGAAAAATGAATATTTTCTAGTCTAGATAGAGTTTAAGTCACCGGAGGAAGAAAAGTATGTCTTTTACCCTTCACTAGTGATAACTCTTCCCTTATCCCCATTTCAATCATGTCAATACTAGCCGTTATTCCATATTTTTTTTCATGAACATTTAGTAATGTGAAAATAACACTATCCAACACAATTTTTTATACATGCATGACATCAATATAATATTTGACATACAAATAATTCCAATATGATAATTCAATGAAAATTTATCTATTATTCCAACAATATTTAATAAGGTTTTTCGAAAATGGTTTACCAAAAATTGTGTTAGTATTTGATACTCTATTGTACACTTGATCACCCGTTACTTGAGATAGTGTTATACCTTGTTCTATATTACCATCGAATACTTCCATCAAGGATTGGTATTTATGTCACCAAGGTAAAAATTTATGATATCCTAAAAACATAGACTTCGAAGAATGTTTCAAACTAACTGAGTATGTAAATTTTTCAAAAATTGGACACCCCAACATTCCATTAATGCCATATCCTGATAAATTTCTATAAATGGGGAAGTCATTTATCATTCAGTACAATACGAACCTCAATGTGAATTCTTCACTTTTATGAGCATCATATATTGTAACACATGTATCCCACATCAATATCAGATCTTCAATAAATGGATCCAAAAATAAATCAATATCATTACCATGTTTCTTTTGTCCAAATATAAGCATAGACAACATAATGTATTTTTTCATCATGTACAACCATGGAGATATGTTATAATTTACCAACATGATGTCTACGTACTATGAGTACTACTCTATACATCCAAATGTTTTATTCCTTTTCTAGATAGTTCAATATGAACTTTTCTCAACACATTTCCAAATTTAATAAACTCGCAATCAATTTTCATCCACTGAGGAGAATCTACTGAATGACATAGGTTCCCATCTTTTATTATTGTATATGCAGGACATGTTAATTTTCTCGCAACTTCTTGAATTCCATATATTCTTCTATAATTTATAATTATAGGAATATAACATAATGAATTTGAAGGACATGATTCATTTTTTTGTATTGATCCACACCATACTTAGGAAATTTTTTGAGCGATTCATGGTCGTTTCACAATAATAAGAAATCATGTTGAAAAGCATGATTTTTTTAGAGATCATTCTCATTGTCCATAAAATTCTATTAGCATCATATGTTAGAAATGGAAATTAATTTTATTTTGATAGTATATCATTCAGGAGACCAACTAGTTTTATAAATATGGTGTCACTCAATCCATTGCCAGATTTTAAATTATATAACTTGAATAAAATTGAAAATGTCATGTATTTAGTAAAACTAGTATATAATTGTTTCTTTTTACGACTGTTTAATTATTTAAACAACTTTTTGAAATCACAATGGTCACATTCAATTTCCATTATCATTTATTCAATGTGATCTCCACCATAATTTACAAAGGTATTCATACCAAATGATTCAGAAACTATAATATCATCTCAATCAGTGTCCACATTTTGTTTTTACCCATTTTTATTCTAACATCTATAGCTTTGATATATTCCATGAAAAATAAAATTTTCTTCCAAATATCATGGGATAATTGTTCATTAATAACAATAATGTAAACCTGGAAAAAAGATTTTAAAAGGGTTGACCACATTCTCTTTTTCAAACTTGATGAACTCTTTAACTCCATCTTCATACTCATTTTTCAAACAGTTATAGTGCATCCATTTTCATTTCATGTACATCCTATTGGGTTTATAAAAGATTAATTTTTCACAATTTATAAATAAATTCACCTAAGATATTTCTTATAAAAGTGGAATGTTATAGAAAATTATAATAAGGGAAAATCAACATTTGATTGTTTTAAGGATTTTAGTATGTTGAAGAAAATGGTTAATTGGATTTACGAAAATAATTTTTCCACAATGCCAGGCATTATCCTATGAATTCATTCATAGGTGAAATTAATAAACAAATCATCCAAATTTTTTCCCATAATTCATACCCACCATTAGAATTTATATGTAATGCAAAAAACATATATTTCATTTCATCCCGATGGATCCACATGAAATGTATATATTTATTCATCAAACATTATGGAATGAGTATTTGAGAAAACAACACTCCTTCTCAATTATATAGGAACCCATCCACCACCCATTCTGAACAATAACTAAATATATGGTCCGTAAATATAAGCTAAAAATAATATTTATAATTTTCATCCATTATACTTTTTATAAGTCATATCCTTAATAGGATGCACTAAATTATTTAATACAATGAAATATTTCAACATTAGATATGATTTCATTTATCTAACTAACAATTTATTATATTTATTTTCTATTTAGCTTCTTTAAATACCAATTTAAAATACTAATTTTCCACTTTAAGTAAATAAAAGTATAATTATTACACTTCTCTAATAATTATATTTAAATAAAATTAACATCATATTAATTCTCATCCATTGATTATTATAGGTTTTTTTGTTTTTATTTAACCACCAACATGAAGGATGATGTGAAATTTTTATGAAAACATAATTAATTTTTCAATTGATATTTATATTGAATGTTTTTTGTAATGGTTGTATAAATATAACATGAATATTTAACCCATTCTTAAATAAACCACCTTATGTTTTTAAAAAATAAATAAAATAAAAATGTTATAAATTCCATGTTGGGGAACCATACCTAACACATCGATCGAATGAACATGGAACATATTAACCCACAATGGAACTATAATTACAGTACCTTTAATATTAAGAATAATATAAAATCTTGAACAAGGATCATATACCCAGATATCTATATAGAAATAGACAAAGAATAATTAGAACTATTATTTACTAATGATAATTATAAATAAAAATGTGTAATTAAGCTTGCATAAAAAGACAGAGTACATATATAGATAGTGAAGAAAATTAATTCCAGAAAACAATTTTAAAAGACCAAAATAAGATATCACAATTGGTATTCAATCAAAAAATGGATAATAAAAAATTGTTCTATTCATAATCTTAATGAAAAATATAATATAAGGACAAGATCAAAAATAACACATTATATCATCAAATAAGAAATCAAGAATGAAATAAAAAATACACAAAGATAATATCAAAGCCTATGTTTTTAGGTTGAATAAAATTTGCTATGGAAACTGAAAATAGAACAAAACACTAGTTGTCTGAAAATGTTAGAGAAACTGGAGGTAGTCAAGTTGTGGGATTCAAGCTTCGATTAACCTGGTAGGAGTGCTAGCAGTGGGTAGCTTATGAGGAAAGCTTCTAGTGTTGTGACATGTTCGTATATGGTAAGGGGTTTTTAAATAGATCGAGACACTTTTATCATCTCTTACAAATAATTGCAGATAAACAGAATATATATCAGCTCATTTTTTGTGTTTATAAAGGTATTCCTTTACTAGTCCAAAAAAAGAACTAATAAAATCCATATTTATCAGTGATAAATAATTAGCATGGATAAAAATTCATTTTATCAGTGTTTTTAGGGATGATACAACATAATCTTTATCAGTGAAAAAAAATCATGATAAAAACCTACCATTATCAGCACTTATTACATAAGCTCTAATAAAGGATTTAGAATTATAATTATAAATAAAAAATTGTTAAAATATATATACCTAATAAATATAAATATATTAAATATATTCATTTTAAAATATAATTTTATTATTATTTATTTATATTTATATAAATATTTTTGAAGAATAATATTTATATCTATTTTTAAGTGAATTAATATACATATATGTTAAAAATGAGTGAAATATAATTAATAATAAATAAATAAACTTTGAAAATAATAAAAAATGGATATATTTTGTCTGTTTTCATTGTAAATAAAAATACATTAATTACGTATATGTGAAATTAATAAAACACACATTTGATCTATATTAAATTAAAAAATCAAATGACACATTCAATTATATGTCCATTACACTATGCAATTACTCAGTATTTTTAATTCATGTTATTTTCTAATTATAAACCATTATTCACCAAATATACGAATATTTGATTCAATATGAATAAATATATTTTAATATATAAATCATATTTGTATACCTAATTATATATATATATATATTAAATATATTAAATATATTAAAAATAATTATCATAATTATCTAGTTAATAAAATGTTTAATATTTAATAATGTATAATTTATTTATTTAATAGAATTTGTTTTTTTAATAAACTCATTTTTTTAATTTACTTTATTATTTCATTTTTTTTATTTGGGCCTTTATCAGTACTAGAAAAGCACTCATATAATCTATCCCTATCAATACTAAAACTAAATCACTGATAAAGGGTACCCTTTATTAGTACTAACAAAAAAGAACTGATAAAGGGTACCATTTATCAGCACTAAAAATAATGTTCTGATAAAGGTTCAATTTATCACTGATAACAAAAGTGATGATAAAAGGTTAAATTTATCAGTGTTTTATTTACCACTAATAAAGATTCCATTTATCGATAATTTTTTGTAGTGCTGAAAAATACCAGTTAAATTCATGTATTGTAGTAATGAGTCTCTAATGTGATATTAACCAATTATTTACCTATATTAATAGAATCATCCTCTTACCCTTGATGATTCCTTCAAATGAGATGAATTTTAGAGGACATTCTGATTGTTTTTGGGCAAGTCATCAGATGAACTTCATTTCTAAAGCTTTGATTTTGAGTTAATCATTGTCCTTGAATCTTCTTGATCATCCTTGTTATATGATCAGACATCATGAGATTCTTTTCTATTTTTGTTGAACGAGGCTCATGGAAAATTAATGTGTGAGATATATCTTCATCCTTTATTCATGTTTCTTATAGATCTAACTTCTTCCCTTGAAATGAATCATATATCTAACATGTAATTTCTAGATCTATAGATTCTGATACCACCTAACAAATATTTCTTGGATATTTATTACATCGGTGACATATCTAGTGTGTTGGTGGCATCTTTTTGATCAATATCTGATCTAGCAATGTTGTTAGTTTTCAAATATTTATGTTATTATTAATCTAATCCCTTGTATTGATTCTTTCTTGAGTGTTTTAGGTGATGAAACTCCTGATGAACTTTGACATTAGCATCGAAATGCTTGAGGTAAGAAGTTACAAACCATATATATGCCATGTATATTATTATTTTCATGATGCGACATTTCATGCTTATATTCTATAAACCATGCTTGAGTTTGATTTATTTTGTGCACATGTGTATCCCATGTGACCATGTTTGGAGTTTGATCACATGTGTGTGTGTTTGGAAATTTTTTCTCACTCTTGATATGCTATGTTGCACCTCTTTATGTTATTCACTATTTCAATGTGTAGTATGTTGTATGTGATTTGTTGTTATTGTTTTTCTATTCATGGTACCAAAGTTATAGGTGGCCCTATCATGGATTGGTGGCCCTAGATAGGGAGCATTTATAAAAATTTCTTGTGACTTGATGAAATGAATGAGATATAATATGGGACATGAAGGCCTTATGTGACATTCGTTTGGGTCATAATGGTCATAGGTGATCTGACATGAGAAGAAACAATGGGGCATGATGGACTTCAGGGACCGTACTTGATACATAGTGCCATGATATGATGACCTTGTGGCTTAAACCATGGTATTTTTTTAATATAACGGACTTATGACTAGAATCGTTGGCCTTTTGGTGGCTATATGATACATGTTGTGACCTTGTGGCTAAATATACTTCACATAATTTTTTATGACTTTGTTTTAACATGGATCTAAAGAAGGCATGGCCAATGCTTTTTGATAGGTTGGTTAATGCAAGTATTCTTTAAACATGATTATATGTTTATAAGTTCCATTTTTATATATTATCATGAAACACACTCTTATACATGTGAAATCATGTTAAAGATATTTTTCGGTGTCCTTTTGGGTTATACACCCACCCTAAATGGGCATCTCTATGAATGTATGGTCTTTATGATCAGGGATATAGGAAAGGTAAAATCTCATATGATAAGGTTTTTTGTGAATATTCGTGGTGACCGGAGGTGGTAATGAGATGGACTGTAGAGTGATGTTGTAGTATTTTATTTACATACCAGTCTTTCTCACACTTTTTTTAACCTTCCACTATGGGGGTCCTATGTTTATTATTCTCTTGTACATGAGATAATTTTCATCCAATTTTTCATCCAATTTTTTATTTATTATATAATTTCATTATTTATACTTTCATCTATTGATATTGATGGTATAGTCTCTCCACTAACAGCATTCAGACCTTTACAGCTAGTCATTGACCTCTTACGTACGGGGAGTCATGCATGAGGCCATGTGACACGCCATCACGAACCTGGATAATCCGCCCAAAAAAATAAAATGTTTTATTATATGTTTTTTCTCTCTTTATTTATTATTGACTATCATTTCGAGAATGTTAGAAATGATTTAGGCTATGTGGGACTCCGGCAGGGTAGTTTCATGTGTGCCTAGCCAACATATGTGTAATAGACCTCAGAGTCTCCATTTATTGGACTACAATTACCACAATGGTTTTATGGTTCCATGTTGATCCTAAGTATATTTTTCATTATTATCTTGTTGGATTTGGGTGATTTCTTGAATCATGACAATACACTTAGGATTGTATATTATATATTTATATGCCTATTAAGTGATGCATGGAAGTTCTTTAATTAAATGCATTAAGATGGGATATATGATTGGTAGAATATCAATTTTCCTTATTTTTTGAAATATTTGTTCTGTAATTAGTTAGTTGAATGTGAGTTTTTTTATTCATTTCAATATATGTATACATAACTATGAATAAATTTTTTTTCTTTGGAGGGGATTTCATAGTATCAGGAGTGTAGTTTTTTTTGTAACTGATAGCCTATAAGGATTGGTTTTCTAAAATCCCTAGGGTGATAGTATGATCTGATTAGGATGTTATCAATGATTTTATCTTTATTTTTTCAAATCATATGGTGGAATTATAGAGAATTCTACCTCAATTTCATCTAATGAGACCACCTAGAAATGTGGGCCAATATTCTCTTGCAAAAGGTTGCAGTTAGGTTTGACCACTAGATGTAGTAGAGAATGTGGATAAGAATGATCCAAAACTTTCTCTAGTGGCTCAATTAGATGGAAAATTAAGGTAGAAATATTTTCATAGTTCCTAATTAAGGTGGAGAAGTTTCTAAAAATATGGTGGACTATGCTTAAGACATTTAGCTCAGACATCGTCCATCCTTCCAAGGCACTAGAGGCTCTCAGGATATGGAGGACTAGGTTGATTCCATTAAGGAGATAATTGATCATGTAGAGACCATAGAGTACTTATAGGTAATTCCAATTGAATTCATGTTTTATGTTCTTATTTGTACTATTCTTAGGAGTTTATATAGCTTTAATGGGGCTTGATGATAGTGTTTTCTAAATTGGTTTATTTCATGGAGTTTTTATTCTTCCCACCCCTCTTTTATGGGAATGAGGTAGAAAGGGTTAGGATGTTTGAGTTTATTACTCATCTATAAATAATATTATAGGTTAGGATCGTTAACCAAAAATTATAAACATAGTGTATTAATAAGGCCTTTACTATTTATAAGGTCATGGAAGAGGATTGATTATTTTGTTGTCTCTTATTATTTAGTGATTAGGTGTGTGGACCTTATACTGCTGAGGTGAGTGTCTCTTCTGGTAGTGGGAAACGAAAAAATGAAGACACATAATAGGGTATTAATATATAACCAAATACATGAAGATGGTTTTCTAAATTTTCGGTTGAATAAGAAGGTACTCTGTGTTTCATGTGTAAGGAGAGTGATCCTTATGAGAAATTTTTTCCAGACTCAGATAAAGTGTCATCAGTGTGAAAACACATTCCATCTATAACATTTTATTTGAGGTAATCAGGGAAAAGGTCTCACAGGGGTTTGATTTAGACACATGAATCGATGCATGCGACTATCTGAGGTCTTCAACAATAGGTTCAGATCCTTTAAATGACAATGAATCAGGAAAGTCATGTATATCAGGGACATCTCCAAATAGCTGTGAAAGGATGAATGTATACAATGGAGAAATATCCATCTAAATTTGGGTAGGTAACATAGACTATTTGATTTATGTTATTGTTTATATCTAATCTTACTTCCACTTTTTGTGAAATCAGTGTTCCCGATTCATTTATATCAAATGAAATTTTGCTGGACTTGGAATATCAGCCTTGTTATATTTTATGGTGTAACTATTGATACACCCCTAGGGAAGAAAATGGTTCATCTTAAAAGATTTCAAATAAGGATCAAATTAGTTTTTTTATATAAATCTATGGGATTTCATGATCCTTATGAAGAATATATCTGATGTGATATTTGTCATGGAATGACTGAATAATTATAAAGTGCACGTCGTCTTCTTTTCTACCCCCATTGGAGAGGGTTGGAAGGTATTTTTTAGTAGTTATGGGATGTTGGACTAGGTAGAGTGAGTATATTCATGAAGTAGAGAAGATATATTATAAGTAATGTAGTTGGCATGGTTCTTATGATTGAACTTGCAACACAATCTTCTTTCCCTATAGTGGTGGACCTATATAACGATATATCCCCAGGTGACTTTTTTAGTCTTTATCCTATGTGGGGAATTAAATTTTAGATCAAACTCATGACAGCAGAATAACCTATATTGAATCCCTATTATCATATGGAACTAGATACATTAAAGGAAATCAAAGTACAACTCTATCATTTAGAGGGAAAAGGATTTATTAGATCGAGCACATAGCTTTGGGGTGCTCCAATGTTGTTATCAATGAAGGGGAATTGTAGTCTTTAGTTGTGTTAATACTATAGGATACTAAAGTAGCTAAACCTAAAGAATCGATTCCCATATCCAAGGACCGATGAATTATTTGACCAATTGATGGGATCCTAACAGTTATCTAAGATTGAATTACAATTATGTTAGCACCAACATTAGATTAGAGGGGAGGATATTAATAAAACAACATTTGGGTGTAATTATGGACTATATGAGTATTATTTCATGCCCTTTAGGCTGAAAAATCAGCAATAATGTTCATTTATATCATTAATGAGATCATCAATCTGTATCTTGGCTTCTTCATTGTGGTATTTATTGATGATGTCTCATATAATCTTGTAATTCAGATAAGCATGTCAGACACTTTGATATTGTATTGAGTATACTTTAGTCTAGCTATATTTATGATAAGTTATACAAGTTTCACTTCTCTATATAGTAGGTTAGGTTCCTTTGGAATTTGATCATTGAGGTAATAATTTTGGTGAACCCAAATAAAGTTGAGGTGGTGAGGTCTTAGTCTTGTATACAAAATGTGTTTGAGATCAGAAGCCTACTTGGATTAATAGAGTAATATAAATTATTCATACATGAATTTTATCATTTATTAGTTTCTCTTATAGGACTTATAATGAATGGAGTGATAATTTAATGGATATATAATTGTGAAGAGGACTTCTTAGAGATAAATAGAAGATTTATGAAATCCTTGAATCTGAGATTTACAAAGCCTTGGATTGAATATGCAGTTTATTGTGATCCCTCAATGGTTGGTTTAAGAGATCTGAAGATATGGTGGGACCAAATAGTGTCTTATTGGTCATGATATATATGAACCCATGTGTAGATCTACCTATCACAAGTATTGGAGTTAGCATATATAGTCCACACACTATAGTTTAGGTGCAATTATCACTTCATTGAGAGGTTTCTCATCTTCACTGACCATAGGAGCTTATGATATGTCTTCTCGCAATAGGATCTAAATCTGATATAGAGGAATATGATTGAATATCTATAGATTTTTTACTTTGATATAACCTATGATTTTGGGAAAGGTAATGTTTTTTCATATTTTCTGTACTGGAAAACACCTAAGACATATGAGTTAGAAGTGAAACCTTCATAAGAGGAATGACGTTTGATGAGTTTTATAGTGGAATGAAATGTGGGTGAAATAAAAGACAATAGTGTGATATCATGTGCACCTTTATTGATAATTTATTCTTTGGAAGACTATGTAATAAATGATCCAAGACTCAAATCTTGAGAGTTATGTGACATTTGAATTCATGGAAGGAGATGTTTATAGTGGCCCTTATGATGTTAATGACATGATCTACATTTTATAGGGGTTATTTGTGCTAAATATTTTGAGATATTATTTGAGGATAGACTCCTATTCAATGGAATTTTTAGTTAATCTAGGGTAGAAAAAGATGTACCATGTCATCCTATGTTAGTTTTAGTGGGCAGGTATGAAGAGGGACATCACCAGTTTTCTATCATGATGCCTTACTTACCAGAGGTTAAATTCCAAACATAAATTCCCTAGTCGTTTTCATTATCCACTTATAGATCTTATATGGAAGTGGGGAAAAGTGATTTTGGAATTTATAATAGAGTTTCCCAAGACTATGAAGAGTTCTGATTCCATTTATTTAATATTTGACTGGATAATGAAAATATAAAATTTCTTACCAATTCAAGAGAATCACTCTTTAGATGAGTTAGAAAGGATGTATGTTTGAAAGATTGTATGACTATATACAGTGCCTTCTGGTATTTTGTAGGAAAAGGAGATGAATTTTACCTCATGGTTTTTGAATGTCTTATAAGATCCTCTATGTATTTAGTTGAAGTTAGGTATGACATATCATCCACAGACCAATAGAAAGATAGAGAGGATGGTTTAGATACTTGAGGACACACTTTGGGCATACATATTGAGCTTTTGTGTAGCATAGTATGAGAACCTATAATTATTAGAGTTTAAGTAATGAAAATATTTCCAGGCTTTGATTCATATGGTACTATTTTAGACTTTCTATGGGCCACCATACCCATCACCGTTGTGCTGGAACAAGGTGGGTGCAACTGTAGTTGATGGGCCAAGTATAATACATGATACCACTAAGAGAGTATATTTGATCATGAATTAGATTGTTACTTCTCAAATATGGAAATGATCATTTAATATATAAAGAGATTACCTTTTGAGTTCACTATTGGGGACGGAATTTTCTTATGTGTGTCACAATGATTTGGGAATCATCATGTGTGTAAGAAAGGGAGGCTAGTGATATGGTTTATAGGGCCATTTAGAAAAAATGAATTTATTAGAGTAGTGGATTATTTACTCGAACATACACCACATTATTAAGGCATGCATGATGTGTTCCAAAATTCTCAGATTTAGAGGTACATGTCTGATCCTAAACATGTGATCGACTATGAGGATATTTATTTAGAACAAACAACATTTTTATGGAGTGCTTAGTGCAAATCATTGACAAGAGTGATAAAGTATTTTAGGAGAACAAAATTCCACTTATTCATCTCTTATGACAACATGGATAGATCTAGAGTAAAACGTGGGATTTGGAGCTTTATTTTTGTGTTCAGTGGCTATAGTTGTTCTTGAATGACCACAATATATGCTTCTAAAAGATGTGAATTCATTATTTTGGGAGATTTGTAACACTCATGTTTTCAATGGGTGCATTATTTTATGTTTTGAAATGTATTAGGATATGATTTTGATACTTTTGATGGTTAAAATTAACAATTGGAAGGTGTTGGAGGTTGAATGAAACATAAAATACGTTTTCATTGTTTTTGGTCCAAAATGTGAAAAACCATGGTCATGGTTTATGCTTTTGTGGTCCTTGGTATGCTCCTATGTATAATAGGTTAGGGGAAATTGACAGGAATTAAGTGGCTATTGTTGTGGTTCTTGTTGAAGGTGCATGTGCGATAAGACTGTAGCAACCTCACCACACCCATGGTGGAGGCCATGGTGAGGTAAAATGAGAAATATTTTTTTATTCATTTTAGGTATGGTCATACTGAGCTAGAATGTTCAAAAAAACCATGGCTGTGGTGAGGACATGTTGGAGGTTGTTGTGGAATTTTTGTGGGATTTGAATCGAATAAAAAAACCACCTTCTTCCTCATATCTTGAAATTTCAATTGAGAAATTCATGGATCATAAATGAGGGATATTTAATAAAATATTAGTCAAATATTTTACTATATTAATTGATTCATCCTACTCTCTTTGAAGATTAAATTGAATGAGATGAATAATAGTTGTATTTCTTGATAATTTTAAGAAAGTATTTGGATGAAATTATTTTTTGAAGCTATGGAATTATGAGATTAATTCTCTATGAATCTCATTGTCCAACATTTCTATAATATTATTCCTGGGGTGATACATTTTTATTTTTATTTTTAAATTGGGTTTATGGGAAATTAACGTGTGAGATATATCTTCACCTATTCTTTATGTTTCTAATATATATAATTTATTCTCTTAAAAAATCATATATCCATCATGCCATTTCCATATCTATATATTTTTATACCACAAAATGAAAAATTATTGAATTTTTAATAGATCAATAATAGATCTACTGCATAGGTTTCTTCTCTTTGATAAATCTTATATCTATAGATATTAGTGGTATCTTGAAATATATGTTGGTGTTAATCCAATCCCTTTTCTTGATTCCATCTTGAATCTCATTTTAGAACCTTTGTGATTCCTTGTTGGAATCGATTCTATGAGTTCTTGGCATGTGATCTTATTTCAATTAGTGTGTGAATGTGGTTCAGGTGATGAAAATATTGATAAATGATGAAGTTCAAAAAGAAACACTTAAGGTAAGAAGTTACTTAACATGTATTGGACGTGTTATGACTATTATAATTATGTGACATTGTGTGCTTATATTCTAGGGACAATTCTTCAGTTTTATTTCATGTGTGTTTATGTGTATCACATAAAACCATGGTTAATTTTTTGATCACATGTGTATGTGTTTAGATATTATTTCTCACTCTTGATATGATTTTTTGTGACTCTGTATGTTATGAAACATTTATATATGTTTTATCTGGTATGTTATATATATATTTTTGTTCTATGTATGGTTCCAAAGTTAGTGGGGGACCCATCGTGGCATAGTGTCCCTAGAGGGAAAGTGTGTATAAATGATTCTTGTAACATAGTGATTGTACCAATTTAGATGATGGGGAATAAATACCTTGAGTGGCTTGAATTAGGGGTATGATGGTCTGAAGTGATATGACCTGAGAGGAAATAGTGGGGCATGATGGACTTTAGTGACTTTAACAAAGACATAATGCTGGGATATGACAAAATTGTGGCTTGACCAAAGATAGTTTTAGACTAATATTGACTTTTGGCTAGACTAATAGTGGTATGGGATACATTCAGTGACATTGTGGTCAAATCTAGTTCAAAATTCATGTTACGATGATGATTCAACATAAAGACGAATTAGTTACAGTTGAGGGTCTATGGCTGATTGGTTAGTGAATGGGAACTCAGTACATAATTATATATTGTTTACTTGGATGTTTACATATTATCATTTCATACACTCTTAAAGATACATTGGTGGTGTCCTAATGGTTTATGATCACACACAACATAGGAATCTTAGTGCACGTGTAGATTTAATGATCAAAGATACATAGAGGGGAAAAGCCTCGAACAATAAAGAGTTAGGAGATAGATCATGTTGATCAAAGGTGGTACCAAGTTGGGATCTAAATTGATGTCATAGTGTTTTATTTACATTCCAGTATTTATCACACTTTTTTGGCCTACCACTTTGGAACTCCTTGATTTATAGTTCTTCTTGACTTGAGATACATTCCATGCCATTTTTTATAACATTATGTTATTATTTAAACTTATCTTTGTTGATACTATGGTCATAGTTTCTCCATTGATGAAATTTGGACCCTCAATACAAGTCAATGACCGCTTACATATGGGGATACCTGCATGGAGCCATGGGGGAAATCTAGCTCAGACATAGAGATCTGGAAAATGGCACTAATTCTAAGACAAAGTTTTACAAGACCTCATCTGTTCCTCCCCATACACAAGAGATTCCAACTAATAATGAGGGTCTAGATTCCATCAGCGATGATACTATACCCCATATATTAATAAATAAATGTATAAATAATAGAATAGTGGAATAAATTAACAATTATAAAAAATGGAAACACAAGTATCTCAAGTCAAAAAAATTAATAATCCGAGGACCCTAAAAGAGGAAGTTCAGAAAAATGATGAGAAATAATGGAAAGAGAATAAAACATGGTGGTATAACTCTTTAGTCCATCTCATTATCGCCTATAATCATATTTATATGTCTTCTAGATCCCTATAATTGGGGGATTTCCTTTTCTTGAATCACTAATCACGAAGCCTGCATGAAAACTGATATGCCTAAACAGGGTGTGCAACCTAGTAAGACAACACGAGTGTTTCCATAACCTGAGTGAACATGTATAAGATTTTATTTCATGATAATATATAAATTGACAAGAAAACAATGTATAATCATATTCCAAGTGATTGTGCACTAAGAATTCCACAAAACTGCCCAGATGTACTTGCTCTATCTCCATGATATAATGTATTCATAATAGAAGTATTAATCTATAGTTTACCACAAGGTCACTACATGTATCCCCCATCCACTAAAAAGCTACGAAGTCTATCCACAAGGCTTTCATATTCTGAAACTACCTTGATAAAGGACATAAGTCCATTATATCTTGGCACTATTTACTGAGTTTGGTCAGCGAATTCTAGAATTACCCATTATTCACTGTTAGCTCATATCACCTATGACAATCATACCCCTATGTCAAGGAACACAAGGCCATAATACCCCATTTTCTAACATGATCCTATCATTATATCACATGTAGTGTCAATAAAATCTCCCCCATAAGGGCCATCGAGCCATGGATATTTCACCAATCACTTTGGTAACATGAATACAAAAGAATAACACATACAAGATACATCACATAGAAACCAATCATTACATATATAGGCACAACATAACATATCAAGAGCAAGTAACAATATCAAAACACACACACATGTGACCAAACATCAATGATGGTCTCACAGTCCAAATACACACAGGAAATCAAACACAATCATGTTCTAAATCATATAAGGACACAACATCAGTTCAGACTAAAAATCATATATAAAACCCCTACATTGTAATGAACTTACAACCTCAGAATGCTGATGTCAATTCCATGATTCGTCAAGAGTTTCATCACCCAAGCAATGTTTACAAACCAACTAGAAAAAGTTCGCACAATAATAAACCATAGAACCTATTACAGTAAGTCGGTACAATGGTTCTAAAATTAAAATCAAGAAGTAATCAAGACATTTGATTAGGTCAATACCAACATAACATTCAAAAAAACTCCATCTTTTCTATATTTGAGATTGATTAAAGAGAAGAAACCAACATAATAGTTCTGAAACTGATTTAATAACAATCTAAGAACTCTTCATCAGGTGGTATCCTAATCTATAGATTTTGAAATGAAATGGGAAATTTATTATTTAATTCATGGGATGAAGGTAGATCTAGAATAAACATTACAAACATGAAAATATACATCTCTCACCATAATTTCCCATGATCATGCTTCAATAAAAATAACAATGTATCTACTAGGGTATGATCATACAATATGGTTAATAAAGATGAGTCAATGACAATGATTATTCCAAGGACATAGCTTCAACAAGAATGTTTATCTGAATACATTCCAAAAAATTCATGAAAATTTATCTATAATCCGTCTTATTTGATGGAATCATCATGGTGAGGAGTATAAATTAATTAATAATGAAAAAATGGTTAATATTATATTAAAGACCCCTAATTTAAGATCCACGTGTTTCCCATTTTAAAAAGTCAAGATCTAATAATAAAGGTTTCAGTTTCAGTCGTTTCAAATCCCACATGAATGCCACCATAACCCCCAATATGACCGTGGTATTCTTGAACAAACCAGCCCGACATGACCATCTATACGACTTGTCACCCAAAAGTTTATTATTTCCCTTACCATGATATCCCTATAGTGATGGTGAGGTCTCTATGTCAGTGGAATGAAAGTGAATTCCATTAGCATCGTGATTATAGGGACTCCATGGGAAACCATTTACACATTACCATCTTACTTATGACCATTCCAGGGACTTCCATGACCTGCACTACGACCTTTGTGTAGTCTATTTTGGAAATAAACATCCCAAAATTCATTTTCTGCGTTCAATTAAATCCATCACCTTTCAAGACCCTATTTTTACAATCACAGAGGCAAATAAGACAACGTAATATATTCCAAAATATACATAAACACATCCACTAAAAAGGATGGTGTTAAAAATGACCTGAGTTTCCAATATTACCAATGTTAGGTGTGTTATTAAGTAAACATTAATTAATTTGATATCATATGACCTAATTTCAACTATAAAACCTCTATTATAATTTTTATTGAGGGTTATCTACTATTACCTTTGGAATAACTCTAGATTGAGAGGGGGAAAGAGTGGATCTTAGTGGAATTGATATTGGAATGAGGGAATGATACCAGATCCATGATGACATCGACATTAAAATCATACAGCAATAGAGAATAGGACCATGAAATCAATGATTTTTTGAAGGGAAAATAATTTAGATATGAGTAATGTATTTGTTGTTTGGATATTCATTTATTATTCTTTAATTTTAGAATGAAATATTTATTCATAAATTGTTTCCTCAAAATCATGACCTTGTAAGTTAGATGATTTTATTTTTGGGACATGATTATTTATTCTATATAGATTATCTTCCATTTTTTTCTATTTGATGTTCACACCCAATAGACAATGAATGGATGATTATTATGGGGAATAAACCCTATTTCCCCCATTTTTATTTTTTACTCTTCACACATTCATTTCCGACCATATCCATGGCTATAGATTCGATGAGACATTTCCCAGTTCAGTGAAAATGTTGAATTTGAGATTTAGATCATCATATTTGAGAATTAATGGAAGCTATTGGGCATCAAAATTAATGTTGGGAGATTACAGATCACTAGAGGGCTTCTGGTGAGGTCTGTTAAGGGATAGTGATGAGAGACATTAACAGCATACATGTAAGGTGATTGCAAAACCATATATATGTTGAAGGATGACCAACGATTGACAATTAATGGAATGAAAAAAACATGTGATACAGTTTCCATTATTTTAGGGCCTATTAGAGATGATGAAAGAGTCAATTGGAAAATTCAATTTATCTTGAAGAATCCAGGCACTCGGAAGCGATCTTGTTGTGAAGGATTTTTCATGTCATGGCTCTATGATAATGATGTGATCACACTGAGAACGATTTATCATGACAGGGTATTTATGACCTGAAGTGAGTGTTAGTCCATGTGATTTTCATTCCACACAAACTTAAAGAGAAATTCAGGTAATATCCTGACAGAGGATGGAATGATTTGATTCTTTAGAGTAGTGAAACAGTTTGATCCCATACATAAAGGTCATCTATGTAAGGATTTAACCTTACATATGGTCACACTATGCTGAATAATGTTACTACCTGAAGGATAGGTGAAGGTTGAGAACCCATAATGTGGTAAAGGGGTTGTAAAATGTGATGAATAGGGAATATAGGGAACCATTGGTGGTAGGGTAAGACTTCAAGATGTGAGGCCCCATCATACTTTCCCTCCATGGTGTGGCCAATATATCCACACCGTGATGATGTACTTCTAGGGTGTGATAGTTTCCTTCCATAGAAAATTAATATTTTTTTCATATAGAAAGTGATGGTAAACTTTCCTTAAGCATGAGAGGTGAAACATTAGATGTTACATGTATTTTTATCTCTTTTACTCTATAGATACGACAATAATGATCATATAAAGAGATCCGAGCATTATCAATGTTGGAACTCCAATATAAGCGATATTCTATTAGGTCTTGGGTCCCTTATATCATTGATATGATGAAATATTTAATCACATACATGGTCCATGAGTCCCCAATCTATAGAGTCAGTAGTTCCATATATATGATCTTAGTTGAGGCATGGGTCCTCCATTAGGGTTTGTGTTCAATTGACCAATAGTTTTACTATGATAAGGAACATGTCCTATATTAAAATTTTTGAGGGGTGAAATGGTTTTCCTTATAGTTTGGTTCTTATGATAGTTGATATTATTTATAACATAAATTAATTCAATACATGATCATGGTGTGTGCACCCCATTAAGCTTCTATAGTATTCTCTTTGTAATTGTGTATAAAAAGGTATAGTAATCCCTTAATTATCACACATGATTCATTGAATAGAGTTTCCTATTTTATGTTCCTTAGTGGTGAGGTGATAGTTGTTGAGGTTGAGTATAAGAGTTTCTTCAAGACTTGTGACTAATCTAGTACCCTGTGGTTGACTCTAATATGGAATGTGTAATTGGGATATCAATATCATATTTTGTGGCTTCATTAGTACTATGATTATCCCTAATTTATCATGACTATTTACCTCCTTGGATTGGATTTGAGATAATTGAGACTCTATTAGTTGATCATATCAAGATATTTATTTGTATTACTCCTTGATACATTCTTATTTTAGAGTATGAATTGAATTATTTTTTGACTTTCCATTGTGGTTTTGGGGCATCCTACTAAGTTTGTTTATTCCCACCCATACATGGGCTTTGTTCCCACATGAGTTGTGTATATGTAAGGAATTCTTTATAGTTTGTCTTTATAGATGTGGAACTAGTGTGGCTTATTCCAAGCTATTTCCTAGGGATACTTAATGATGCTTAGTGGATAATGGTGGTTCTTGTTGGTGGTAGTTACCATTGTGGATATAGACTGATCCATGAGTACACACAATAGGTAATAGTTTTCTATAGTCTTTTATCAAACAGATTCAAATAATTTTTGGATGTATAATTTCATTTGTGGTTTCTAAGGTGAGTTTTTTACTTGTATTTTTTGTATTATTCATGTATTATATATAGTTCAGTTATTTGGACACACACACACACGAAACTAACATTGCTGGTTATTTTATGCGTTGGAGATATGCATATGTTATAGGTTGATATAGGATAAGGCCTTCTATTTTGTATGACATGCCTAATCTATTTTAGTAACCAACCCCTAGACTTTAGGAGGGGATTAGGTTGGTAATATCAACTTATCATTGGTCTGGGTAGGGTCTCATAGTATTAATTTATGTCCGGGTTGTATCAGAGCAGTTGAGTCAAAGGGATAGAGTTTGTACATATTTTTTAGGTGAGGATTGGTTTGGGAATTTATGTAAGTGATATAAAGGTTTTATTGAGATCAATTTTCAATCTATGGTGACTAGTATTCTGTGAGTAATGTTCTATCCGTTCTATAGGAATCAGATAACATTTTAGTAGACCTCTATCTCTAAGAAATTTCTCCACAGTACAAGTTAGTCGGTATATACATCATATAAAAACTAGTTATTATGTTTCATATCCTTTAAATGTCATCTTATCCATATATTCTCTAATAAATTTTGGATCACCCCATTAAATTTATGATGTTACCCACTAATTACTTACTTTTGTGCAGAGTCAGGGTCATAATGAGCCCATGCTTGTTGTTGGGTTTCTCCCCACCAGTTTGTGTGTGATAAGGAATTATTTTTGAGACTATAGTTGAGAGATATACTTGACCAAAGATCTATGTTAGTTTATCTCGCCTCTATAATTAGTTTAGAAAACATATAGAGTGAATTTAAATTCTGATATAGCTGGATGAGACTATTTATAGGTTGAGTAAATTTTAAATATTCTGAAGTTGGAGATCTCAAGGGTCTGTGAGGAGACCATGATCCTCAGGTGATTGAGGTTTGGGTAGTTTGATACTCATGTTTCCACCATGTTTGGAATCTAGTTTAATAAATGAAAATTAATGAATTAATCTCTTTATATAGTGTATTGAGACATTAGTGGATGGTGTTTTCCTTGAACTCGATATGGAACTGTCTACCATGTTTAGAGTTTGTGACCTTGTTCGGGATGGGGTATTATCTAGGGATTTTGGACCCTTCGCAAGGCAATTAAAAAATGTTCAAATATATGATCAGGCTTATGGACTTAATGAGGGTTCACTAGACATGTCTCTGGATGAACATTTTCATGATACATAGCTTAATAGAAACATTAGAGGTAGAGTTACTGAGATGTGGTTATGTTTTCATGCAACACAAGCTATGGAGATATTTCCCATAAAATCATCTACATTTGGAGGATTATATTCTTGGATAAACCATGGTATTGGTTTTAGTCTATAACTTCACCTAAGGACAACTAGATCAAAGTTATGGATGAATATCCATGTTAAATATAACACATGTATCAAATACATTCATGTTGAAGGCATTGTCCCAAAAGGGATCAGATTCGAATTATGATTGGGTGGAATAAAATTAGATATATTAAGATAAAGATATGATCCCCTTAAACAAACATAACCATTGATGAGTTCCAATCAAGAATTAATTGATTGTAGTTAGAGTTTTGGGATGATTTTTTTAATGGATGACTATGGTATGACATTAATGGGTGTAGTTTAGTGTATGATTCATGTCCTTTCTCCATGAACCCTCATACTGGATTTCATAGGAAAGGGTAATTCATATTGAATATTATGTATAAGAGTTTTATATTCTAGTAGAACGCCTAGCCAGACCCTAGTCGGTAATAAAATTTCAACTGATGGTGATCATATATTACTCAATCCCTTGGGTAATGTGAGTTTATCCCCATCGAATAAAGTGTTCTTTCATGATATTTCTTCATGGGAAAGATATGATCCAGTGGAACCTACCTTGGTATAGATAATATACTTATGCTAGTATTTCATGATAATATACAGTTGAGTAAAGGGGTAAAGGTCCCCCTAGAAGTTAATGGAACCCCTTAGGTAATGTAAGAATATCCCACCCTCAAAATCATTTGTTTAGCTACCCATAAAATAATTAGAATAGATTTATGAACCATGATCATGGATGAGAATATGATTCATATGAATCTGAAGGATTAAATTAATGCTTCCAATGTGTGATCCATAGTTTTCTCTAGATTGAGATTGAAATATCCTTCAAACCAAAATGAAAAAAGTAACATTCTAATGTTTTTAGGATTAATAATGAACACCTTTGTAGTGTTCATGGAGAATTTAGATTAAATATTTAATTGTATGGGTTTATGTAGAATCTTTTTAGGCATTCAAGAACATCTGTAGTATTTCTGTGAGAGTGAGATATTTTCATAAACCTATTTTTTCATGGGTTTTTATTTATGTAGTAGTAGTTAGTCTTCGTGAAGTTGAAATCATGATGATTTATGTGATCTTAGTAGTGCAATAATATTGTGAAGGTTGATGATCTTATAAGAGTTTCATGAGATAAATAATTGGAGTGGTTGGTTTTTTTATATAGAGGGATATTTTTTCCATATTATATTGATATTAGGGGCCCCACACTCTTCCCTTGTGTTGTAGAGGCCTTTAATGGTGATGTAGACTTACTGGACCTACCTGAACATATGTTCTCAAGTAAAGGACCTATAGTGTATCATTGAATACAGAGAGATCATTATCACATATTCTAATAAAATAGTGGTTAAACTATTGTTTTCATGTTAAATATCATTATGGAAATCCTAATTGGGGACCACCTTAGTGGATAACTACACTTAGTGTGGTATGTCCAATAGACCCTTTTTGGAAATTCCCATCACTTGAAAACTATTTAAATATGTTTATAGAGGAGGTTTTTTTGAGAGGATTTATTTTTCAATCACTTTAGTTTTAGAGGGTGTTATTCTGTTGTCTGGAGCTACTAGAGTAGGTTCATTTGAATATACATAACTATCTGCTATAGATTGTGCTATATTGGGCCACCCGATGGGTAGTGGTGTAATGCTACAAATTTTAATGGTGTTATTGTAATTCTTAATGGACTCATTGGTAGATATTGTGACACAATGATGAAAAAATAATTGGAATATATATAGAAATGAGTGAAAACCTATGGTTTCTCGATATTTAGATGAAGAATTTCAATGGATGTTTATAGGGAGTTTTGGAAAGAATGATCATGTTTCCCTTTTTCAATAGGGAAAAAATCAATTCAAATGCCATGATGATATAAGAAGACATAAAGTTTATGTCAGTATATAGAATCATTCAACCTTTCAACTCTTCTGGTGAAAGTGCAAATTTTTATGGATAAATTAGTTATGGTGTGCGATATAGATGGGTTTTCCCCATTACATAAATATAAATAATGATATTTAAATGTTGGAATCAAATTACTCCGACCACTTATAACGTAATCAAATAACCATTTTTATATATCAATTAGTTATTGAAGGATTTTTTTCATCTCCCGTGATGGGGTGACCATCAGATGAGAAATGTCTTGGGGTCTTAGGGGTTAGAAAAACTCTCATTGAGTAGATGCCTATTCCCATTACAGTCCTGCATTAGGATGTTGTAATGTTAATAAAATTGGTTATGGGATAAGTTGTTCCATTACTAGGTGTGTTTTTGTCATGTTCATTTGAGTATCATACATCTAAAGATGAAGGAAGTGTTTGTGAAGGCTATTTGTTTTCCGCACAAGGTTGTTTCGTTAGATTAATTATTCAAGAGACTCATTTGTTTCCATTTTATGGTTGAAAATGTTTAAACATGGAGAGGGTGTAGTGACTCATATTTTTTTGATCCAAACATTTAAAATATTTCAAAATGTATTTCTGAGATGGGTTGCTGAGTCATAGTAAATTTTTGTACATCATAAATCGTCAATAAAAATATATTAATTTTTGTCTATGCATGAATTTAGGTGAATAATTACCATTTCCTATTGAATAAAACATTATATGGTAAAACCAAGGGCCCATTGTTCTCTGAAATAGGTGGTTTATCCAAGGAGCTATGTTATTTTGGTTTTTCCTCGAGTTCTTGGGATTATCCATCTCGGGTATGGGATTAAAAAAAATTAATTTACTAATAATTATTTAATTTGATATCTGGTGAACCATTTTCTCATATAAAATCCGTATTAAAATATCACAAGAGGGTTAGCTACTATTTCTAGAGATATAAACCTTTATTAAGAGAAATAGGAGAAATGTATGATCTTGGCAGAATCAACATCAGAGGCAGAATCGACATCAAATTGTGGGAATGCAACAAGGTCTATAATAAAATTGATGACTATATTTCATGATGAATATTAATGTTACTATAAAACCTAAATATTTTTATGAATTATTTCTCTTTAAATTGTTTTAATTATTCAATAATTTTCATTGCACACAACCGCCAATTTAAACGAACCACGAGACACTATTAATAAACAATGACCAATATATCCTAACTGTCTATTTTTTGGGAATAAATTTAACCAATTAATGAAATAAATATATCTCAATATAAATACTTTAAGTGCATAAAAAGGATTGGAAAATTTTTAGTAAAATCACCTTATTCTTTGAAAATGCGTTTTCATTAAAATGAGTTTATATTATTTTTTAAATGTTCTCGAAAATTTATCTGATAAAATAAATTTCATTTTTAAATCAATCATATAAAAATTGTTTTAAAATTATTTTTTTCTAAAAAAATTTACAAAATAGTGAGAATACATATTTTTATTGAAAATCGTATTATTATATTAAAGTATTTACAAGGAAAATTTATGTTTTGGATTAGTTTAAAATTTTAATTACTTCAATTTAAATTAAAATAATTACATTATTATTTTTAAATATTATTTTATACATGAATGTTTTATAAAAACATTTATAATTTAAAAGGGTATTTTTTTGGAAAACTGTCTTGAAAGAATTTTACCGATTTTATTTGAAATTAAATTAAGAAACATTTATGTTTTTAATTTTTAAATTAATTGAATCCATATTTATATTCCTATGTTCGGGATTTAGTAATTATTTCCCTTTAATTTATTGCTAATATGAATAGTACCGTGGTAATTTCGGTTACTATGGTAGAGAGTAAATTCTGTAAATTAGGTTTAAAATAAAATTATAAAGATTATAACTTGAACCTAACACATGAAAATTATTTATCAGATAAATCGCATTAAAACTTTAAAACCTAATGATCAAAATTAAGTTATTTGATGGACACTTGTTCATGAAAATGACTTATATAATATTTAAATCAATGTAAGTCACAAAATAACATTTTCTTTGTCTTCAATATCTCTTATGTGTCCGCATGAGGAATAATTTATGTTATAAACTAATATAAATATATATTTTTAAATTAATAAAAAAATGTATTGATATAAATATATTTTTTACATTTTATGTCACATAGAAGAGATTAATGTATTTATAAAATCTTATTTAATAACGATTTAAGCATGTCACATTAATGTTTTAAATAATATAAATTTTTTAATATATGGTTACCCAAATTATATATTAGAATATAAATATTATTATGAAATATATAATATTTTCCTTCATCTTGGTATTTTATTTTTAAATTTTAATAAAAAAATAAGTATATTAAATAATTACACAATATTAATGTAGTAATTATTTTGTTCATAGAAATTGCAAATAAATGTTATTAAAAATATTTAAATAAATATAATTTGACATAATTAATTTGATAAATTATTTTTATATATTACCTTAATATCTACGGATATAATAAAATATTTTTTTCATATTTAACTTATTATCTGGATATTTTTAAAAGTCCAAATAATGAATAAGTTAAAAATATACATTAATGACATTTTATCACAATAATTTTTTATTAAAATATTTTAAAAAAATAGATGATATTGAAAAATTAAATAAAATATTATATGGTCAAAGAATTCATAAATTATTCATTTATTATTTATTTAACAACACATAAGCTAAAATTACAACCGTTTAATGTAGTTTTGTTCACCTTAGTTTAAATTAAAATACGCTACATAAGAGTTAATAAAAATGACAAGGTCATAAATTATACGAAAATATGTTTAAAATATATTGTTAGATGATATTAAAACCTTATCTAATATTATATATTAATTTATTACCTTTTGGAGGTAATTTGATGGACATGGAATTTATTATAAATTAATAATTTTTGAGATTCCAAAAGTGCCCCTCACCTCAATTATAAAAGGGAACCTCCTCCCCAACTTCTTTGCATCAAATGGAGACTTTAAGATCAACCATAAACTATATATTTACCATATAAACTTTTATATACACATTCTAGAGCGTCTAGTATTCTCAAAAGACCAACCCTATTTTTCATAAGAGAAGATCTAAAGGAAATTATCCAAGGAAGAGGTACTCATCTTTACCAACTCTACCATGATTATTTATTCTTCTACATAATATTCATGCGTTTTTCAATTATAAAGTAACAAAGAAAAATATAAAATATACTATTTTATGTTATTATGATTATGGAATAAATATATTCCATCTTTTATTCATCCACCGAAAAATCAAAGTACCAAATGTGCATACATGCAACTTACTATCTTCATGCCACATCGTAACATATTTTTCATCACTACATTAATAGGATGAGTATAATGATGGAAATAATAGATATATATAATAATTAAAACATTATATTAGTTCTGGAAAAATATATATACCATCATTTTCCTTACCCTTTTACCAATAAGAGAATGATATCATCGCTCATGCGTATATATGACCTACTATCTCTACAACGTGATGTGATTAATTTTAAATATTCACAATTAAATAATTATTATATAAATATATATAATTATTAAAAATGATATATATTACCTTAATATAATTCTATCAATGATGGAACCATATCCCATTCACAATAATTGGGACTTATATGAAAAAACATGCATAGGAATGTGAAGCCATTCACACCCAAAAGAAGAGTAATAATAAAATATTATTAAAAAACAGGTGATAATATGACCATAAATGATATTATAAATATGAATAGGGTTCTATAATATGTTTATAAAATTATTTAATCCATTATATAGTAGTTATAAATATGTACAATGGAAATCAGACGTATGCAAATGGTTAATTCAATAATCTAATTTTTATTTGAGATTGTTTATCTGTAAGTATAAAATGAGAAATATTTATATTTTATATATATGTTTCTAAAAAATATTTTATAAAATATTTCTATCATTATTACATAATTGTTATATTCATTTTTACCCATGTGTGTGTTTTTACTGAATGGATTTAAAGGAAAGTTTTTCATTTTCCAAATGAGGTACGTTGTATCTTTTTCGAAAAAAAGTATAAAAGGAAAGTTTTTTTAATTTATAAAAAATAAATATATTTTTCCACATTAAAAATTCCTTCATACTATGATTCTTTTTGTACAATAATGTAATTTTATTTTCAGACAGAAATGTTTTCTTTTAAAATTACATGTCATTTTAAGAAAATAAATAGTTTTCAAAGAAGAAATTATACTTTCTTTAAGAATAATTTTCAACTGGTATCACAAAATTTAGTTTCCTTCTAAGATAAAATTATTTGTGGTTACTTATTCATTAATGGATATGTTTTTCAAGGATAATATTATTATTAATCTAATGGTTGTTTTATGTTTATAATGGAATGATAACTATGAAATCCATTTATTTTTCGTGGGTTATGTTAGGATTCAATGATGCTTACGACACACATTTCATTTCCTACGTTTCAATATGATGAATGATTTTTGTTCTTGTGGAACACATATGTATTGTTTTCATTATGTAATGGTTCGGAACCAAATCTCCCTCAAATTAATTGGATAAATATTTATAACTATTGATATCGACGTGAGTGTAATAGGTTACGATATTAGTTCGCTAATACAGGGATTAAAAGGGAAGAAAACCCAATTCAGTAACAAAGGGTTGGAATGTATAGTGAACATGATTCAATAAGATAATTTTTCCACTATGATATTCTTGGTAGCGAGTGTTGAAGAATATGGAAATTATTTTCTATACTTATGTTTATGACACATTTTAATATCTTATGTTACGATATAATGAAATATATTCTTTATGAACTTCTACGATTTACACCATGACATGATAAAATGTTATATGATTAGAAAGATATAATTTTCAAATGATTTTCATTAATTATTATGTTTATGATTATTATACAATTTATATATCCCTTATTTACCATTAATAAGAATCTGATCTCACCCTTTCTTATGATTATTTTTCTAATATATGAATAAAGGTAATAAGTATGATTTTTATCAATGGGTTCTAATTATGAAGGAATAAGTGGGAGATGATATAGATATTTTATGAAACATTTATTTATATTTCCCATTTTCTAAAGGCACTAAACCAATATGGTTCAGGTGTGGGTTTTCAGTGTTATGTAATGAATATTCTTTCATTTAGATGTAATATCAATGTATGAAAAGTATGATCCTTTATAGTTGTTATCAGAGTAGGGTTTAGTTATCCTTGGGAAAATAGGATGAGAAATTCTTAGTATGAACCCTAAGGACAAGTCTAATTATAAGATAAAATTCTTGAGAGGTAATACTTATCATAAATAACCTAGGATAGAACCTAAGTTTTACTCAATCAAATTTTTTAAATTAATTTCCTTTGATTATGTGGTTTTTTAATTTTTATTAGTATAGCTCACACTATGATTTTTTATTATATTCAATGGCTAGAACATAGAGGAACCATGTTAATTCTAAATGAGATGGTTAATGAAATGATTGTCCACCTAAGGAACTGAATGTTAAGGGGGCTAGAATGAAAAATATTTTTTCTATGATCGCACAAATTTTACAAGATATGAATAATACTGGACTACTAAATGATAAATACGGGGAACCAAATTATGTTGAGTTTATAATGAGATAGATTCCTTCTTATTTCTAGGGGTATTCTCATCCACTAGTGGTTGAATAGTGAAATAATATATCTAAAAAGTTATTTTTAGTTCTCGGATGTCCAAAACACGAGAAAGTCATTTTGGCTGTCTATTATTTGGAAGGTGAAGAAGATCAATAGTGTAATATTATCAAGAATATGGGGCAACGAGATGAAATTGACTATATGGAATTGGAAGAGTTTAAGAAATTATTTTTCAATAATTACATTCCTTTTATTCTTTGTATGAATTTGGAGAAATATTTTCTTGATATTAATCAAACGGATGATGAACCCGTTGGTACCTACAAAGAAAAATTTACAAGACTTTCAAGGTACTCTTCTAAAATTATTATTCATTATGAGAGTAATGTCAATTAAATATTTTGTGGCATAAAACTAAGTCTTAGAATATAATTATCCATAACAAAATCAGTAGTGATGATTAAATTTTTTTATGTGCTCTCATATTTTAGTTGGAGATTGGAGTCACCCATAAATATTATGGGTTTGGTAAGAATATAAAAATGGAATTCAAGGAAAAATCCAAAAACCATTGTAAAACGAAAATGTGTTTTCCTTTATGCTAAAAGTGTGGAAATAAAAATATAGGAAACTATATTAAGGGGACTAGTAAATTTTTTATGTCTTGGAATGATGGTCTCGGGCAATTGACTACCAAAGCAATATGAAAAATATAGATAATGATGCAAATAGTGAAAAGGCTACACAAAATGAATCTCTCATAGTTCCATTCTATAAGTGCATGTAAAATTTGTATTATGATAATTAGTTTGATAATTCAATGATTATTGATAATGATTGATGTCAAAAAACTCATAAGGATAAAGAAAAAGGAAAAATTTCATACTATCACTACTAGTGATGTGGAGTATGATAATGAAGTTGTAAAGGGTATACTTACCATCCTCTATAAAAGAGCTAATGTTATTTTTGATTATGGATCAAACAATCTTTTATTTCTAAATAATTTCTTATGGGTGTCTCTATATTTACTCAAGAATTTTATTTTGAGTTAGGTATGAAATCATCTAATGGTTGAACAATTGCATCACAAGATTATAATTATTCTTCAGTTGAAGTTTGTGTTAAAGAGATTCATGGAAATCTTTTGATCCATCCTTTAGTTAAATATGATGTGATTATTGTAATGGATTGGATTTATCTATTAGGATATTATTTCAATTACCATGTAAGGGAGGTCACATTTCATAATTTTAATGAATTTGTAACCATCTATTGATGCAAAGGTGAATATGAACATTCGGTGGAAATTAATTCCATTTGGCTGTTTCTAATTCCTATAAATGAAGGTTATCTATCTTAGATGTTAAGGGAAGAACTCACTGTTAAGGATACACCTACTATACAAGAGTTTTTGTTGTTGTGTTCTTATAATAATTTCTAGTTCTTCCACCGAATCATGAAGTTCATTTTTTAATATAACTCATATCGGGTGCTATGCCTATTTCATAGAATCCTTACATAATGGCCCCAAATGAGTTGTAGGAATTGAAGAATAAATTCCAATATAATATTTACAAGGGATTGATACGTCATATTGCGTCATGTTGGGGTGAAACAATTTTTATCTTAAGAATAATGTTGGATCAATGAGACTCTACCTTTATTATCGAGAACTTAAATAGATCACTATCAAGAACAAAAATCATCTCCCCTGTGTTGATGACTTATTTGACCAAATATGTAGAGATCAATACTTTTCCAAGATTGACATTGATTTTTGATATCATCAATTAAGGTTAAAGAAGGAGGATATACCCAAGATGACATTATATACAAGGTATGAACATAATATATTTAATGTGATGCCTTTTAGTCTTATGAATGCCCTCACTATCATAATGGATTTAATGAATAATGTATTTAAAGAATATCTTGATTATTTTTGGGTAGTATTAATAGACTATATTATTGTATATTTGAATATAATGGAAGAACATGAATATCACTTGATTATTGTACTTAAGATCCAAATAAATTATAATATTTACGTAAAATTTAACAAGTTTAAATTTTGGCTTCAGAAAGTTTAATTTTTGGGTCACAGAACATCAAAACTGGGGATATCAATTGATCTAGAAAAGTTAAAAGTTTTAGAACATTATCCTATACCAACAATGGTAACTGAGATCCAAAATTTTCTTGGTTTGGATGGATACTATCGACATTTTGAAAATATTTACCATGATTTCCTAATGCACTCACCCAGTTGACTAAAAATAATTTATGTAAATATGGTTGGATTAATGTGAAGATAATTTCAATGAATTGAAAATAAGGTTATGCTTCTAGAAATTGAAGATTTAACCACACTTATATAGCCATGAATTAAAAAAAAACGTGGCTATAGGTTAAGGTAACACCATGGGTAATAAAATATTCGTGGCTTTTGTAAAGTCCCGGAATTTCCATTAATTTTTTTAAATATATGGGAATTCTACGAGTCTGAAAAAATTGATGGCGTGTGATTCCGAGGCCTGGAGTGCCTGGAGTGCCTGGAGTGAATTTCGGAACTTTTGTTTAGCTACTTTCAGAAAACATGCGGGTAGGATTTTTTAACTTTTGAACCGGTTCTCGAAGTTGAAATATGAGGGACTGTTGAACTCGTAGCATCATTATTCTCTTATGGAGACCTTTACCTCGACCGTAGTTGGTCGAGAGTGAAATATAGTTTTGTGGTTTTTCATGGAAGTGAAAAATAAAATAAAATAAACTTTTATTTTATTTCTACTAAAATCTCTTATGTGAATATTGTGGAGGTGGGGACACATGAGTTTTATCTTCCATATTTAATGCTCGGTGGTGGGGACCACCCGAGCTAGTAAAACACCCAATTCAAAGATTGGTGGTGGGAACCACCCGTGTCCCTCATAATGGGGGGAGGAAACCTCTCAAATCCATTTTTAATGTAAAGGAGCGTCTTGACTTCTTCCTCATTAATTGTGCCGACAAACACACTTTTATTATGCCAACCAATGTAATTAATTAATACAATTTAAAATTGTGCGAACAACTAAAATTGGAGAAAAACTTTTTATTTTGGTGGGTTTTCTTTTGAGAGCATTTGTTGGCAAAAGAGAGAGAGCACTTGGTGGGACAATGCTCTCCAACGAAGAACTCCAATGAAGAACTTCTTCCATGAATAATCCTAGCATTGACTTCTTCCTCGGGACAAA
The DNA here is from genome assembly GCA_963277665.1 of Viscum album. NCBI lineage: Eukaryota > Viridiplantae > Streptophyta > Magnoliopsida > Santalales > Viscaceae > Viscum > Viscum album. Next base: position 379,514 of record CAUJRU010000111.1, read on the forward strand.
TTTCTAGGAGGATCTTCATCAACTACAATGAACCGACGCATAAGCCCAGAATTGGAGGTGTGTGGCGGATGAGACGAACTTCGACAACTTCACCTTCTTCCCTCCTCATCGACATCAACAAACGATCATGTAGGGGTTTATTTGTGTATGAATACTTTTCCCATGTTCTTCACTTGAATTCGTTTTCGGTAATGGGAATAAATTGTTGCGGGTGGTTGTAAAACTTGACGTTCTTCTTTATGTTCTTGTTGAGCCATATGCTACCACCCAAACACGGAGGGTACGGTCCAAAAAAACATCACTTGACCCCTATAAAAATCTTGTGATGATTTGTGGTGTTGAACGTGATAAAGGCGACGACGCAACGACACCGACACACGACTACTGCCACCTCACGCCTCCGCACCCTCGCGACACCCCACAACCGAGCCGCTCTACGGCACCCACGACCACGGCGCCACAGGGCCCCGCAGCACCGCCGTCCGGGCCGGGCCTCTACTGTCGACCGGGAAGTGCCACCCCCTCCATCTTTTGTACCCCTGTTGTCATCCATTGATCCGCCACTACCATTTGCCGAGCCGCCACCACCGACTGGGCCGAGCCGCAGCCGCTGTCCGCCGAGCTACTGCCGCCATCCACTGAGTTGTTGCCGTCTCGCCAAGCCATCAACCGAGAAGCCGCTACAACACTGCCCGCAGCCTTCCAAGATGCCCCAGATGAGCTGCACTACGGCCTCACGCCATCCACCGCCAAACACCCACGGACCCTTGTGGCCTGTCAGACAACCTAGTGGGCCAGGCCACCCAGCATAGGTCAAGCCAGACCGAACCCAATGGGCCGGGCCGCACTGCAGGCTGAGCCAGACCCAACGTGTCGGGCCAGGTCAACCAGAACTGGGTTGTCCTAGGCCGGGTCGGGATGGGTATTTCCGACCTGTTCGGACAAGACCCGGGCCAACTACGACCCATTTACATTCATTTGACCATAAATTTGGCACTAGACATCCATTTGATGAACTGTCAGCGGTGCTTGAAATATATGAGAAAGATGGTCCCCTTGAGTATACCCCACTAGTGTTTTGGATTAATATGGGGATTTTTCAGGTTAGATCGAGCAGGAATCCAAATGGGCCCCCAAGGACTAAAAGGCTAATAACTAACAAACCATGCATCCGATTTACGCGCCATATTTTTCATTGAGTCCCCTATGACATGGAATACCTTTGAGATACCTCCTCGTGGTACTTCGATGTAGTTGGAGTATCGACTTGTAGATTTTGGATCATATCCTTCTAGAGACAAGCGAGCAAAGTTCAGGAACCTAGTAGTAGGCCAAGACTTGACGACTGTTGGCCTCTTAAACTCGGAGTGACTTGACAGGCCTAGTGGGGAGCACCTCTGTGTTACGCGGTAGACCCATGGTGGGGACCACCTCAGTCCGATTCAGTAGACCCATGGTACTTGAAAAAAGGAGTACCTAAGTAGGAAATGAGGGGGAGAGCCTCTGTGTGACACGACGAACCCACATTACTCGATAGCGGGCGTACCTTAGAAAGTCACGAGTTGGAGTGCCACTCTGTGATGCGGTAGACCCATTGTGGGGAGCGCCTCTAGGTGATCCGACAGACCCAAAGTACTAGACAGGATGAGTAACTCATTAGTCTAAGTTTAGTGGGAAGTGATTCTGTTTAATGTGACTGGCCCAAACTACTTGATAGAGGAGGGGTTCTCTAGCAGCAAAGATGTTCGACTATGTGGCTGGGGATGTACTTGTTACTTCCCCTAGAATAAATTTTAGTGTGATCTAAGTCTGCACCTGAGTGGTACTATCCTTCGTTGTACTACCTTTGTGGTATTATTCTGTGTGGTGTACCGGTGTGGTACTTGCCTTTGTGGAGTTGGACTCTGTGTTTTCCTTATGATTGATATCTGTTTACTTGATAATATATGTATATGTATGGTAATATACCTAATTATGGTTATTAGTTGTTTTCTCAATTTTTTATTGATCCTTGTTGAATTTTGTGAGACCTTGAGGGTCCCGGGGTCCCTACTAAGTATCGTTATACTCACCCATGCACGGGATATGGCCACACCTTGTTTCGTTGGATAAAGACGATAGACATTGCTGACTGAAGAAGAGAGTACCCAGACTATATGGTGCTAGAAGGTGAACCATACAGCTTTGTAGTAAGCAGAGAAGATGGGTGGACATGGAGTGCTGTAGAGGCGATCTGTACCTACCCTTCAGATAGGAACCTTACAGGATGACCCAATAACTATCCTTTTCTCATTCTTCAGTTTTATTGTATTTCATTTGTACTTCTGCCTTTATTGTTGGGATTGTATTCCGACCCGTTTACTTTTCACACTGTTTTGGTTATACAGTTTTCTTGTGTTGGTATCTTGATGGGTGCTTGGTTACGTGAGTTCCCAGGTTATAAAGGCAATTCCTTGCCAAATTTTAGGGAGACATCCTTTTTGTGCTAGTCTCCATACCCTGGACTATGGAAGGCAGGCTTGGGGTAGTCACGACATGGGCCCAGGGGGACGGGTCATGACAAATTGGTATTGTAAGGGGTCAGTTCTACCGAAGAACATGGAATCTGATCTTTTCTATAAAGCAATAGTGTTGAGGGTATTGAATGGGGTTTTTTGTTCAGGGAGTTCAGTGCTGGTGCGGTGGCCGACGTATCCATACACCAGATCCCTGACTTTTGATTTCCGACTAAGTGCAAGAAAAAACTAATTACGTTTGTGTTTTCAAGATTCTTCATTGTGACCTCTTTGAGTCAGCTCATGAGGTATAACTTTTTCACCATGCCACACTTGTTTTTTTATGATGCCTCCATGCAGATAGCTTGCTCGGGATTCGAGTATTGTACGCATAGATAGCCCACTGAGCGATGAGCCATCGGTGAAGGTCCCTCTTCTAGTAGAGGCACCAATGGTACCATTATCTGTTGGGCCACTGATGACACTAGCCCTATCATCAGAGAGTGCACACCGCTTGAGAACGTTTCATGATTTCTAGTGCAAAATTCCACCCAGGTTCAGGGGTTGGACGGACCCACAGGCGGCTGAGGATTGGCTAGAGGCAGTGGTGAGAGTCTTCCGACTCATAGAGACACCAGCCGATCTCATGGTGATCCTTAACAACAGCCTTATACATGCAGTAGTATGAAGATGGTGTAGCTTGATGCTCCTGGTTCACGATGAGGTGACGCTTCTCTGGGCAGACGTCGAGAGCCTATTTTTGGAGAGCTTGTTCCAGCAACTCTTCTCGTAGTGCGCATTCAGGGTATACTTCATCTACAGTAGAGAAACATGACTGTTGATCAGTATTCATCAAGGTTCATAGACCTCTCATGTAACTCCACTGATATAGTGTAGAACCCTTTCTTTGTGGCCTGAACATTTGAGCCGAGGCTCGGGCGGGAGATCAGGGCTTTGATGATCTCACTCACCATCCTGACACAGGTAGGGGTGTTAGAGAGATCCCTCCTGGTGGAGAGTTTACTTTTCAAGCAGTCACTAGCAGCAAGACCCACCACCATTCGTCGCATAGATGAGTCTTCTACAGCTAGTAGCAGACAGATGTCACAGAAGTCCAAGAGGACCATACTTACAGGTTGATGACCGCATGACTCAAGATAGGTTGTGCAGGGCACCTGAGGCAGAACCAGTCAGACAAGGATCATGTAGTGTTACTCATGTCGCGGGCAGGGTCACATGGGTAATGACTGTCTGACCCGTCGTACGGATGATCAGCATATGGTCGAAGGACCTCTGAGGTATAGATAGAGATTTGACAGAGGAGGTCCGCAGAGAGTAGGCGGACGTGGCATAAGAGTTTTCCGTGAAGTTGGAGTGGGCTACGATTCGAGATGTTACTGCCACCACCACTAGGAGGTCCACCCTGACAATAGGGAGCATGTGGTCAGGGTCGAGCTCAGCTCTAGGCAGCCGAGGCATATGATCACGATGATTAGGAGATGATATGAGGTACGATATGTGACTATTCCACCATATCTATAGTACATGTAGATATAGTTTCCAGTCATTATTTTACTGCCACTGCCCTCATTCGGATCTCAAAGATTCTGACGGAGTTGTTGGCATGATCCTTATAGATAGAGACTCCTATAAGAGTGGATTCAGCGATTAAACAAGGGTTCTGGTTGTGTCAGCTTACTCTAGGAGGCAGGATCTTTGGCTGGGATCTCCTAGTAGCTGCATCGAGGCCTTACGATGTCATCTTGGGTATGGAATGGTTATCTATAGTTCATTATTAGATTGACTGTATTAGGTGCAAAGTGTAGTGTGTCTGCATGGATGGGACCAGGTTTACCTTAATCTGAGAGAAGGGAGCCTTTACAGCACAATATGGGCTTACCCAGAGGAGATTGCAGCCAATCACTCATCAATTTTCTTGCCTTACCCTTGGAGAAGTTGATGAGGAGTGTCCGAGTTATCCTGTAGTGGTGGACCGGTACGCATATGTCTTCCTTGATGATTTTCTGGGTCTATGTCCTTGTATAGAGGAAGACATTTACATTGACTTGCACCCTGGTACAACACTGATATCTACACCAGTGTATCAGATGGCTCCCGCGGAGCTTCGTGAGCTGTGGGTACGGTTGGAGGACTTACAAAGGAAGGGGTTCATCCGGCCCAGTGTTTCACCTTGGGTAACCCTGAATTTTTTGGCCAAGAAGGTGGATTGGAGCTTGAGACTTTGTGTCCACTATTGGACCCTGAACCAGGTGACCGTGAAGAACAAGTACCCGCTCCTGAGGATTGATGACTTCTTCCATCAGCTAAAGGGAGCACGATGGTTCTCAAAGATAGACCTCAGATCAGGCTATCACCAACTCAGTGTTTGGAATGAGGATGTGCATAAAATGGTATTCAGATGTCGGGATGGCCACTACAAGTTCTTGGTTATGCCATTAGGTGTGACCAACACTCCAATAGTGTTCATGGAACTCATGAAATGGATCTTTCAGCCATACCTTGATCACTTTGAAGTAGTCTTCATCGATGACATTCTGATCTACTCGATTACTTAGAAAAACCTTGTCTACCATATGCAGGTAGTACTCGACACACTCCGAGAGCACCATATACATGGTACGCTCTCAAAGTTCCATTTCTGGATTCAAGAGGATCACATTCTGGGACATATCTTATTCGAGGATGTAGACCACGTCTTTTTATGGGTCTCACGTCAATGAGGTTTGGGGAGATTTGGCCGAGGCGAAAAGTTGTCTCTGAGGTTCATCGAACCTTATCAGGTCCTCAGTAGAGTCAATGAGGTGGCTTAATGCATAGATCTTCCACCTCTGTTGCAACGGGTGCAGGATGTCTTCCACATATCCCAGCTGAGGAGATATGTGCACAACCCTTATCACAACTTCAACCATGGAGAGCGGTATGTCGATGATGGTGTGACTTTTACGAAGTTTCCAGTAGATATTGAGGATCAACAAGATCGGGTCCTTCAGGGAATTTCGATACCTCTAGTGCGTGTTCATTGGTAGCACAGTAACCTCCAAGAGAGCACATGGGAGTGGGAGGCTCAGATTCGTGCTCAGTACCCCAACCTTTTTAACTAGTTTGAGTTGTGGTTTATGGGGACGTAAAGACATGAGGTGAGGAGAATGTAAAGTCCCAGAATTTCCATGTAATGTTTTTTAAATATATGGGAGTTTTACGAGTCCGCAAAAGTTGAAGGCACGTGATTCTGAGGCTCGAAGTTCCTGGATTGAATTTCTAAACATTGGTTCGGGTACGTTCAGTAAACGTGCAAGCATGATTTTGGAACTTTTGAACCGGTGCTCAGAATTGAAATCTGAGGGCACCGTTGAACTTGTAGAGCCAGTAATTGATTAAGGAGACCTTCAACTCAACCGTAGTGGGTCGAGAGTGAATGATAGTTTTGGGGGTTTTTTGTGGAAATAAAAAATAAAATAAAATAAACTTTTATTTTATTTCTACTAAAACCTCCCATGTGAATACTATGGTGGTGGAGAACACATGAGTTTTATCCTCCAAATTGAATGATCGAAGGTGGGGACCACCTGAGCTAGTAAAACCCCCATATTCAAAGCATGGTGGTGGGGACCACCCGAGTCCCTCAAAATGGGGGGAGGAAACCTTTCAAATCCCTCTTTAATAGGGGAGAGCCTCTTGACTTCCTCCACATTAATTTTTCCAATACACATACTTTTATTATGCCAACCTATATTATTAATTATTCAAATTTGAAATTGTGCCAACAATTAAAATTGTGGAAACATTTATTATTTTGTTGGGCTTCTTATTGGGAGAATTTTTTGGAATAGGAGAGAGATCATTTAGTGGGAGAATGCTCTCCAATGAAGAACGCCAATGAAGAACTTCTTCCATGAAAAGTGACGACTTCGACTTGTTCCTTGGGACACCCTTACAGGAATAACTTCTTCGACTACGATGAGCAGGCGCACATGCCCATAATTGTTGGTGTGTGGTGGATGAGACGAACGTCAACTACTTCACCTTCTTCCCACCTCATCAATGTCAACAAATGATCATGTTGGGGTTTATTAGTGTATGAGTACCTTTCCCATGTTCTTCCCTTGAATTATTTTTCAGGATTGGGAATAAATTGTTCTGGGAGGTTGTAAATCTTGGCGTTCTTCTTCAGGTTTCTATTGAGCCATATGCTACCACCCAAACACGGAGGGTATGATCCAAAAAAAACTGGCCCGACCCCTCCGCAAATCTTGTGATGATTTGTGGCGTTGAACGCAACGAAGGCAACTGTTAAACGACACCGCCACGCCGCCACTGCCGTCTCGCAACCTCCACACCCTCGTGGTACCCCTAGTGGCCGAGCCGCTCTACGGAACCCTTGGCCACCGCACCCCACGGATCTGCCCCTCGTGGGCCCACTGCGTCGCTCACGACTACCGCCGTCCGGTCCGAGCTGCCGCTGCTGACTGGGCTGCGCCGTTGCTGCCATCCGCCGAGCAGCTGCTGCCATCCACCGAGCCACCTCCGCCGTCCATTCAGCCACCGCTGCCGACGGGGCCGCTCAACCGCCACATTCAACCATGATGCCACCATCCCGCCAAGTCGTCGGTCGAGCTGCCCCGTCCACACCGACCGTGGCCTCCCAAGCCGCTCGAGCCGAGCTGCCCTAGCTGAGCCGCCCTGCGGCCTCACGTCGTTCGTGCCCAAACCCCCATGCGTCTTCATGGCCTGCCAGACCACCCAATGGTCCGGGCCACTCAGAACAGGCTAGGCCAATCCCAATGGGCCAGGCTGGGGCGGTCCGACCGGGTCAAAGCAGACCCTGGCCCACTACGACCCATTTACTTTCATTAGTCCATAACTTTGGCACCGGGAATCCATTTTATGAACCATCAGTGGAATTTGAAATCAAAGAGCGAGATGGCCCCTTTGAGTATACCCCACAAGAGTTTTGGATTAAGATGGGGAATGGTCAGGTTGGATCGAGCATACATCCAACCGTGCCCCTAAAACTAAAAGGCTAATAAATCACAGACCGGAAGTCCGATAGACGCACCGTCTATTGAGTTGAGACCCAAATGACATGGCGGACTATTAACATACTTTCTCATTGGACTTTGTTCTAGTTGGAGTATAGAACTGAATCTTGTGGAGAAAATTCTCTTAGAGACGAGTGAGCATTGTGAGGGAACCTAGTAGCTGGCTGAGACTTGACGACTGCTGACCTTTTCGACTCGGAGTGACTTGACATGCCCAGTGGGTAGAGCCCTTGTGTTACGTGGAAGACCAACGGTGGGGAGAGACTCTGTGTGATGTGGAAGACCCATGATACTCGATAGGAGGAGTACCTCAAAAAGCTGCGAGGGGGTGCGCCTCTGTGTGACTTGGAAGACCCACGATACTCGATAGGTGGATTACCTCAGCAAGTCACGAGGGGGATCGCCTCTGTGTGACACATGAGACCCACGATGGAGAGTGCCTTTGTGTGATGTGGAATACCCATAGTACTCAACAGGATGAGTAACTCAGTAGTCCAAGTTTAGTGGGAAGCACCTCATTGTGACATGGTAGGCCCACTATACTCGGTAGAGGAGGGGTTCTCCAACAACAGATATGTTAAATTATGTGGCTGGGGATGTTACTTGTTACTAACCCTAGAATAAATCCTTATGTGAGATAATTCTGTACCTAATTGGTAATTTCCTTCATGGTAATACCTTGGTGGTATTCATCCATGTGGCGTACCTGTGTGGTACTTGTCATCGTGAAGTTGGACTATGTGTTTTTATAATGATTGAGATGTTTTTACTGGATAAATTATGTATATGTATTGTCATATAACTAAGTAAGGTTATCAGTTGTCTTCACAATTTTTGAATGATCCTTGATGGATTTTGGGAGACCTTGAGAGTCTCAGAGCCCCAACTAAGTATCGTTATACTCACCCCTACACGAGTTATACCTGCACCTTGTTGCATTGGATGTAGATGAAGGAAAGCGCATAATAGGTAGAGAGTACTAGGAATAGACAGTGCCCGGATGTGAACCATATGGCATGTCAATATGCAGAGGAGACTGGTGGACGTGGAGTGTTGTGGTGGCAATCTGTACCTACCATTCAGGTAGGAACATCGAAGGACGACCCAGTAGCTGCCTTTTTCTATTTGTTTAGTTGTAATGTACTTCAGTTATATGTGAACCTTTACTGTTGATCTTGTATTCTGGACCCTTTACATTCATAACTATTTTGGTTATACAGTTTTCTTATGTTTGTATCTTTCTATGTGCATGGTTATGTGATTTCGCAGGTTATAAAGGCAATGCCCTCCCATATTTTAGGGAAAATGCCTTTCGGTGCTAGTCACCAGCCCCTGGCCTATGGAAGGCGGGCTTGGGGTTGTCACAAAATGGGCCTCGAGGGACGGGTCATGACATATTTACCCCTTTTCTTTATATACTTCCACAATCCCCCACCGTCGTCCTACTGTGCGCTCGCGATCCCCACCCATTTCTTCCCTGCTCTCTTCTCACAATCCACACCACCCTCCCTGTCTGCCCTACTCCCCACGAACCTCCTCTCCCGACAATGTCATCCAATAATTCATCCATTCTACACCTCTAACGCTTCCACCGACCTTAGGACTCTTCTCCTCTGATGATTCAGTCACCCCACCTCCCCGCTGATAGTTGTCTACACATGGTTCTTATCGAGGCCCATCCTTTACAGTGATCTTCATCCTCTGACACAATAATCATACCTCCATGTTCTAGATCCAATTAAGTGTGATTTCTTTTAGTTTCAACAACCCATATCAATGCTAGTCGTTATAGTGTTAGGTGTAGTGACGATGCTAGTATTCTTTAGCTGAAGAGTTGTCTTTAAACAGGAGAACATCTTACATGAATTTCATTGTTGGTTATTTTTCTTATTAGATACTAATTATTTTTTCAATAATGGGTTCTTGTCGATTAGGTTATGATTTCTTGATATGTGTTAGAATTTTTTGTGTATTATTTTTAAAAATTTCAAATTTCAATGGTCTAGTAGTTTGAATGAATGAAATTGGCTATGATGTGGTGCTTCTCAGGAGTAACTCTTATTGTTCATAAGAGTCATATGATTTATGCACCGACAGAAATATTTACAAATACAAGAATCCAAACTGATTTGTAAAAGTCATCTGAAAATTCATAAGGGTTATTGATTTTAATTTACAAGTAATTTGAAAAATCATAAAAGTCAATTTGTTGATACATGATGTTTTGTAAGGGTCAACTACTTAGCATAATTTTTTGAGGAAGAGATGACATTCTCGAAGATACTTCTGAAACAAAACTAGGATGATGTTCTGTTGTTTTTCAATTCTGAAACATATGAACTAAAGGTTATGGTTTGATTCAAGAAGTGTTTGTGGATAATTAAAAGAGATCACTGCTCTAATATTCTGTAATTTCCAAATGAAAATATTTGAAAATTATAAACTGTGATGGCTGCTAGAGAATTAACAAGAATTTTTTTTAAACTGAAATGAGTTGATGGGTATTTTTATAATTTTATCATAGTTACATGTGTAATAGATCCACAAGAATGATTGAATGTGGAAGATCACAGGATATCATGGAGTACAATTCAATTTTGTGAATATTCTTGGAAAATGATTGGGGGCTTGATTTTATGAATTTAATTAATTCTATATTATTCATAAATGATAGATTAAGGAGTGGATTGGTAAAAAATAAAAAATGAGAGACTAATATAAAATTATTGTGATTTAGATCATAGAGTTTAGAAGTGTGAGGAAAATTCTACGGAGCCTGAGTATTCGGTGATTAGAAATTGAGAAGAAAAACATCTATGATTTGGAAGCAATGAGAAAGACTCACTGATATGGGTAAAAAACTAAATATCAGAGGTTGAAGTTCTTGAATAGGTGATAACATAATGATTCTATTTATTTGATGGCTCGGAGGGAATGATCATCAACATTGGTTAAAAAACTCTGAATCTAAAGTGATCTTACTCACCCAATTATGTTTTACGTTGTACACTACCTTTGGGTTGAGGATGATACCTCCCATATCACTTGTAATTGATAATTGATTCTAGTGAATATTTTATGGTTAGGATTGAAACTGATCACAAAAATGATTATGTATCCACTTTAGGATTGAACATAGTAAATATTGTATGTATCTTGTGTTTCTTTCATTGATATTACAATTGGGTAAGGTTGATATTTTAATTGGAGTGGATCAGTTCCTAACACGACACATAGGTTTATTTCTAAAGAAAAAATCATAAAAGAAGTACCACTGATTCAACCCATGCTTTCCAGTTGGAAAAATATTTCTAGATAACTTCAACTGGTGTCAAAGCATACCTAGGTTCCCTCTATCAGATCCTCTCGCTACTGAATATCAATGATCTAAACTCGATCAACAACGAAGGTATTTCTACCTTTTGTTAGGACTTATAGGTTTAAGTGAGAGAGTGAAGAAACATATTAGTAACACTATATTTACTTTACAATAACTATAGAATTGAGAGGTACAATATGTTAGTATAAGAAGAAAATGGATAGATAGATATAACTCCACCTAGAAGAATGCAAGTCACCCAAGAATGATGGTCGTCACCTACCAAGGTCCAACACCAACTGCTACCAAGAAGAAATTCAAATGAATCATGTCCCACACTACACCACCTCTCACCTATTTATTACCCCAATAACTACTAATAGCTCTTACCTTCCCAGCCCCAACAACTAAGGCTACAAAATACAGAACTGGCCGTAGTTTTCCCACGCAAAACAATCCAAACTAGCTCATCCCTGATAGCCATAATGGAACACACTGGCATCCCTCACCCATATTCATAACACTTTTGATGGAAAAAGTATTCATGTAGGATGTCACTCTATCATCAGTCATATGTCCTGGATGTTTAGGATGCAGTTAATATGGCATTTCCACTAATTAATAAGGATGCTCCAATGTCTTTTTCTATAAAAAAAAGAATCTCAAGGTTGATGTTAAAGATATAAATTTCATTCTCACAGCTGTATCATACAACGTGTATAAAAAATTTCGGGGGATCCAATCAGCAAAGGAGGTTTGGGATAATATGGAATGTATCTTTAAAGGAAATGTGATAGTCAAAGAAGTAAAGTTGTAAATATGGAGAAGTGGATTTGAGAATGTAAAGATGAATGAATAAGAAACAATTGATGATTATTTTAAAAGATTTAATTAAATAGTTAGCAATATCATCGGATAAGGGGAAGATCTGAAATAAACAACTATTGTCAAAAAACTGATGGGGAATTTTCCATACAAGTTTAATCTAAAAATTGATACATTATAAGATAGAGATATTAGAGGAGGAGATGGTTCATAAATCCATGAGAAAACTCAAAATCAAGTATTAAAAGGATGATGATTCTTGTGAATCTAAATATGAGGAAGAAATTAAATAATATAATGAATCTCATGCCAACTATACCCATCATGGGTCTATATAGCCATTGTATTGAAATTTTTGGACCTTTCATGAATCAATTAGAAAAATTTGGCGAGTTTATTCTCTCCATACACTAGTGCATTCTTGTCTGGTCTTGTCGATCTAACTGACCAATGTAGATTTTTTTTTCAAATGATAAATATTAATGGAATTATAATGAAATGAATAATGTAATTATAAAACATTTCAGGATCCTATAATCAAGGATTTTAAAAAATTATGATGTAAAAATTACCATGGCATGAAATGATTTCCCAAAATCCAAAATAAAAATATGATTATCTGACTTATTGATGAAGTTTTTATGTTAATAAAAACACATGATAAAGAAACATATAAATACTAGTCATATTCTTTAACATGGCCACCTTTAAGATAAAAAATCCGACCAAGGCTTGACTTGGGTTCATTGAGAAAAAATTTATTACTGGGATGAAAAAGCATAACCATATCATCGAAAAATTGAACACTACTATTCTCTAGAAAATATGAGAAATGGGGAGCCACTTCCCATGCATCATCTTCTTCACTAGATGATTAACATAGGATAGAAATTCTATAGAAAAAAAAACAGTTTTTTAGGTAACTTCAAACCAGAAAACCTTTTCACAATAGATCATATATAATAGGTTTAAAAAAGTTCTCAAACTAGTCATCAAGAACCACCTGGATGTTTTAGTCATTGAGTATAAATGATTTAGGCAGGAAAACATTTTTTACCCTTAGGTAGGCTTGATTCTTTAGTAGGTAAGTGATTGTATTCCCATGATTTTTTTATCAATATTTCATTGTGTGGAGTTTCTTCTTGTTGATGGTGGTGATGTGATTTATGTGTTTTTTAGTTTTTCTATTTGATTTATCATGTTTTTTGGTTGGAAAATTCTATGGAATGATGTTTTAGAGTTAGAAGATGACGGTGATGTAAATTTTTTTCTTCTAATGGTGTTGGATCCTAGAAGTGTGTTGATATCATTCCATCACACCTAACTCTATTAGAATTTACCAACACACAAGAAAAATATTGTTCAAGTAACAACATACATGTTATTAGTAGTTTAAATAATTTTTAATATTCATTTTATTTCAAGTAGTGACCTATAACTCCCTATTTTCACTTTATTCTATCCTCTTTTCATTTTTGTCTCTCTTCCTTTGTATTGTTCTGTGATCATTTTTATATTGGACTCTAGAAAAATTCTTGCCAGAGTGTGACACCTTTATTAATGGTCTGAAATGTTTCATATTATATCATTTCATTGTGAGACCTATTTTTTCATGTTTAATTAAGAGTCATCAACCAGATTCATGAAATCTAGTTAATATCTTATATTTATTTCCCTACAAAACCTGGGAGGATATTTTAATATTCTGTGACTCGAAATATTTCTCGAGGAATGATATGTTCCTCCATGTTATGATTTGTACATGGATTGAAACATTATAATTAGATTATATCATACTTCACGGAATTTAATATAGACAAAAATATAACCTATTCCACTTCAATACCCATCACATTGCATTACTAACTTCATAGTGCTTGAACATTCTAAATTATTTCACTACTAAATCTTCCACAGCCTTGATTCATGGAATCACATTGTCTTCACAGTGTGACTTCATGGAATCACATGATTCTTCATAGTGCAACTTCATGATCCATCAAAATCTTCATTCTATATATGGAGTCTTCACGGTTTAACACCATTATTTCATGATATTTCATCTTATAGGGAGTGGTAGTGAATTCTAGGAATAATCTTATGATTTAATGGTAATTATCCTCAGATATCGACTACCATCCTTCAAAATAATATGTTCAAAAAATTTAATCACCCTTTTTAAAATTTTTATTAACCTTAAAAAGTATGGAATTTTCCTTTTTGGGAATGATATATTTCCAATTCATGGAATAACTGTACACTCCTAAAACTTGTGGGATTCAATCAGAAAAGTGCTTCCCCATGGCCATCAACCATAGATGTGCTCATCTACCATGGTAAGGTAGTGGTGTGACCATATGCATCACATTAAAACTTCTCCCTAGTATACAAATATGGTAAAACATTTCCCACTCATTCATACCTTTCAAATGACAGTGTTTCTTCTTTTGAGACCTCTCTCTCATTCTATTCGACAAACACAACCCAATGATTTGGTGAAGATATAAAAAAATGATATTAAGTACCATAAAATAGAAGTTGTATATCATTATTATCCATCTTCTCTTCTAAAAATTAATGGGAGATCTCAATGTGTTTCATGTGAGTGTTATAATAGATTGTTTTCTATTTCAATAGCACTTTTTATATCTTTTTAAATCATTATTGGATATTTCACCAATTCATTGATGTATTACAACTAATTCATTATCCATGTAAGATGTGTGTTTGTTTTTCTGACTATGGGGGCTATGGTAGTTGGGTTTGGTGGGAGTACGGTGGAGGGTGGAGGGGGTGGCCCGGGGTAGGGGCTACTATAGGGGGTTGGGGGTTTCCAGGGGTAGGGGCAATGTAGTGGGTTGGGGGTGGTAGGGGGTTGTGTGTGTGGGGAGGGTGTCCATTGGTAGGAGGTCTACTATAGGGGGTGGAAGGGGTGGCCAAGGGTAGGGGTTGGGGGTGGTAGGGGGTTGTGGGGGCAGTTGCAGTGGGGTGTGGGGCCAACTATAGAGGGGTGTGGGCGCTGCTGAAGTAGGGGGTGTGGTGGGGGGCTGGGTGTGGCTGGGGGTTATTGGGGCTATTGCTGTGGGGTGTGGGGAAAACTACAGTAGGGTGTGAGTCCTACTGCAGTGGGGGGGGGGGTGGAGGGGTTTGGAGGGTGGGAGGGGGTTTTGGGGGTTTCTGTATGGGGTTGGGGGTGTTCAGGAGTAGGGGGCTGGGGGGAGGTAGTGGGGTGTGGGGTATGATGTAGTGGGGTGTGGGGGATACTACAGTGGCTGGGGGTTGGAGGGTGGAAAGGGGTTGTGAGGGCTGCTATAGGGGGTTGCAGGGGTTGTGGCAATGGGGTGTGGGGCCTACTGTATTGGGTTGTGGACGATGTTTTAGTGGGGGTGGTAGGGGTTGTTTGTTGGAAGGGGGTAGTGGGGGCTTCTATAGGGTGTTGGGGGTTGTCCAAGTGCAGGGGGTAGGGGTGGTAGTTGTGGGGGGGGGGGGGGTCCAGGAGGGGGGGTGTCTAGGAGTGTGGGATGTTAAGAAATAGTTTCTATAAAGATGGAATATAAAATCAAGAAGAAGGATGTCCATGCACCAAAAGATTGACTAATAATATTAGAAAACTGGTTTTAAAAATCCAAGTGGATTGAGTAAGAATAAAAAAATAAAAAAATTCTTCCTTTTAAAATTGATAAACCTATATAAACCAAGAATAAGGTTAAATTCCATAAAAAACATGCTAAAAAATAAAATATATCACAAAAAAATTATGTTTTTTTACTTCCCATCTCATCCTTCTTATGTTATATATCTTTAAGGAATTTTTACACTCTATCCATGTCATATTCTATGGCCATTTTGGCCTAGGATGCTTCACACAGGTATTCTACATGATCACTGTAGAGACTACCACGACCATATTGGACATGTTGTTTCACACAAGAACAGGATCATTGCATCATGACCATCATGATGCCTTCTTTGATGGGCGTGGACTTCCTGGATACTTATCCATCTTCACCATGGCCAAAACATGTCTATTTCCTTTATTATGGTATGAAATTCCTTCATGATGAACCAATAATGATTTTTGTAAATGTCAAGATTATTTCACATGGAATTTCCAGATTTATAAATTCATCTCATGATCCATGGATGAACCTTTTTAGAATGACTTCATCGTAGATATATATAGAAAATATCAACATAACTCCAAATGAGGAACTACCACAAGATGATATATTGATCGAAACATGAAATATTTTTTATATATCACACATTAGTTAAGTTGGATATCAGTTTTGTTTTTCTTGTAATTGTTGAATTTATTCTATTATTGTTGGTTATATGACTACGTAATTCTTGTTTATTGAGATATATTCTTTGTGGATTTTCTAAGATGTTTTGTTTTACCATAATTTTAGTGGATGAAAGCTAATGTGTTCTACCTTGTGTTGTAGGTACTAGTGAGATGGGGAGATGGGAAACTAGTAGGGTGGGAGGACTAGCAGGGGTGGGGGACTGATAAGGGCATGGGGGAAGAGGGGAAACAGATAGGGGGAATGGGGAAACTGGTAGGGGGACGGGACTGGCAGGGTAAAAGGGGTGATTGGAAGGGGGATGGGACTGACAGGGGGAAGGGGAGGGGAAACTAGTATGAGGGCGGACTGGCAGGGTGGAGGGGGAACTGGCAGGGGGAGAGGGGGGGACTTGCAGGGGGAGTCGGGACTAAGAGGGAGTCGGGGGCTTTGTGTGTGTGTGTGTGGGGGGGGGGCTATAATAGGGGGGGGGGTGCAAGGTGGCTGTCCAGGGGCGTGGGATACTATAGGGGGTAGGGTGTCTTCAAGGGGGGAATGGGGGGTGTCCCGAGGAGGTGCAAGGAGGGGTTTCCAAGAGGGGGGGTGCATGGGGGCATGGGTGTGCATGGCGGTGTCCAAGAGGGGGGTGTCTAGGTGGGATGGGGTTTCCATGAGGGGGTATGGGGGTGTTCAAGGGGGAAGTACAAGGGGTGTAGGGGGGCTATCCAAGGGTGATTGGTAGGGGCAGGGGGAGAGGAAATTGGATGGATGGGGGGGAGTGGCAAGACTGGTAGGGGGAGGGGGGAACAGATAGTGGGGACTTGCAGGGGGACTAGTAGTTGACAGGGATTTAGGGGGGGATACTATGGGGGGGCTACTGTAGGGGGGTGCATGGGGTAATGGGTGTGCAGGGGACGTCCAGGAGGGAAGGGGTGTCCAGGTTGGAGGGGGTGTCTAGTAGGGGGGTTGAGGGAATGGGGGTGTTCAAGTGGGCTATCCTGGGGGTACAAGGGGGTTGTCCGAGGGGGACTTGCAGGGGAAGGGGGTGGGGAAACTGGTAGTGTGGGGATGGTGTGGACTGGCAGGGGGAGGGGGGAACTGGTAAGGGGGGGCTGGAAGGGGTAGGGGGACTAGAAGGGGGTGCTGGGGGCTACATTAAGGTTGGGGGGCTACTACAAGGGGTGCATGGGGGATTCTATGGGGGTGGGCTACTGTATGGGGTGGGGGTGCTAAAGGGGTGTTTAAGGGGGGGCAAGGGGGTTTTCATTGGGTTGGGTGAAAGGGGGAGAGGTGTGCAAGTGGTGTGCCTAGGGGGTGTCTAGGTTGGAGGGGGTGTCCAGGAGGGGGGCATGGGGGTGTTCAAGGGGTTGTCCGAGAGGGGTGCAATGTGGCTGTCCAGGGGGTGTTCAAGGGGGTGTTCATGTGTGTGTAAGGGGTCTGTACATGGTGGTACAATGGGTATCTAGGGGGGAATGGGGGTGTTGGGTGTGTAAGGGGGCTGTCTAGGGGGTGCAAGGGGCTGTCCAGGGAGAATGGGGTGTAGGGGGGGTATTCAAGGGGGTGTAATGGGGCTATCTAGGGGGGAGGAATAGGGGTGTTCAAGAGGGTGAATGGGGGCTGTCTAGGGGGGTGAAAGGGTTGTAGGGGGTGCTAATGGGGGTGAAATGGGGATTTCTAGGGTGGCATGGGGGTGTAGGGGGTGATCAAGGGGGTGCAAGGGGGCTGTCCAGGAGGGCATGGGGGTTTAGGGGGGGTGTTCAAGGGGGTGCAAGGGCATGTAGGGGGTGTTCAAGGGGGTGCAAGGGGGATATTTAGGGGGGGTGTAAGTGTCTGTACATAGGGGCTTGGGTGTGCAAGGGGGTGTTCAAGGGGCGCAAGAGGGCTGTCTAGGGGGCTGTCCAGGGGGTGTAGGTGGTTTTCAAGGGGGTGCAAGGGCGCTGTCCAGGGGTGGCATGGGGTTGCAGGGGGGTGTTGACAGGGGTGAAAGTTAATGCCTAGGGTGGAGCCTGGGGGTGCAAAGGGGTTGTCTTGGTGGGTGGTTGTGGGTTTTCATGGTAGGTTCAAGGGGACTGTCTAGAAGGGGATAGCAGAATGATTTTATTTTATATACCATATAAATAATATCACCACGGGTTTAACTATGGAAATAGGCTCCTACAGCCACAGTTAAAATAGTGTTTGTATGTAGGTTCTAATGCCACGACGATAGCGGCCATGATTTTTCCCAACTATGGCCATAGGCTATTGCCACAGTTCCATACCGTGGTCGTAGGTCAATTCTCTAGTGGTGTTATTTAGTGCAATTAGGCTCACACTACCCTGTAGTGGAGAGAGGAATCTGATTTATATAGAAGAAACCATTATGGTAATGTGATCCGTTCTCTTGAAAAATGATATGGTGATAGCTTATGCCTCATGTTAATTAAAAATATAGGGGAAAAATTACAAACTCATGATTAGAATTTATCTACTGTTGTTTTTTCATTATATATATTGAGGAATTGTTTTTTTGGAGAAATGTTGGATATATATACTGATCCTAAATGTTTAAAGTATGCTTTCACTCAGAAAGATCGGAATATGTTCCAAAAAAGATGATTTGAGTTGATTAATGATTACGACAGCTCAATAAAATACCACCCTGGGAAAGGAAACAAGATGGTAAATTGTATGAGTCGAAAGAACCATGAAATCTTATCTATGATTAAGATCACAAAAGATTTAATATTTATGTATATAAAAAAGATGGATCTAGAAAACATAATGGAAAGGGAAAAATATTATTTTGATCGAATGAATGTTCAACCATTTATACAAGTGAAGATTAAGGAGCCATAAAAAGAATATGTAGAGATATAAAATAAGGGGAGAAAAATTCCTAAGATTAACATTGACTGTGATGGAATAATAATTTTTAGGAACTGTATTTGTGTCCCTCCCACGTTAGATTTAATAAAGGGGCTATTTTAATAGGCTCATTGTCCATCATTCTCTATTTATATTTGAAGCACCGAGAGATATAAAGACATGAAATACTATTTTTGGTGGTTTGACATGACGAAATATATTATAGAAAATGTTTATCAGTTCTTGTATTTTCAGCATGTTAATACCGAGGGATAGAAGTTTAAGGGGATGTTACAACCATTACCCATACCAGAATGAAAATGGGAAAATATCACCATGGACTTTGTCGTCAGACATCCCAAAACATCTAAAAGATATAGTTCTATATGGGTTATAGTTGATCTCTTTATGAAGTTGGAACACTTCATTGATGTCATAAAATACTTATCTCTTGATTATATTTTCTGAATATATAATAAGAAATTGGTATGATTGCATGAAGTACCACTTTCCATTAGATTGGATTAGGATCTGAGGATTACATCAATGTTATAGAAAAGTATTTAGAATACTCTAGATATAAAGTTATGTTTTAGCACTTATTATAATTATTATATAGATATTCAATCTAAGAGGACAATTAAAAATCTATATTACATATTGAGAAATTTCTATATGGATTTTAAGGGTGGTTGGGATCAATATATATCTTTAGTAGAATTTTCCTACAATAATAGATTTTACTAGATTATTCAGAAGACTCCTTATGAATACCTCTATGGCAATATGTTTAAAACTCCCACATTCTGTGGTGAAGTTGTGGAAATAAAGCTATTGGGACCTGATCAGGTTGAGATAATGGAAGATAAGATTAGCTAAATTCAAAAGTATATAAGATCATCACCGAGTCAAAAAAAAGTTATGATGAAAATCGATGAAGAGACCTAGAGGTTGAAGTGGGTGAAAAGTTATCTCTATGAATATCTCCCAAGAAGTGAGTCATGAGATTTGGAAAGAAAGGAAAGTTAATCCATGTGTATATCATTCACTTTAAAATTCTAGATCGTATTGGGAAGGTAGCTTATCGATTGGCACTCCTACTAAATCTCTGTCAATTTGACAATTTGTTCCAGGTATATCTCTAAGGAAAGTACATATCTAATCTTTTACATGTACTTTGATCAAATGGAAAACCACTATTTCAATATATTTCTAATAAAGAATACATGGTAGAGATTCTGTATCATTGATTGATAGTTCTATGAAATAAGAGCACTCATTTAGTTAATGTTTTATTACAGAACCACTAATTTGAGGAAGCTATGTGGGAACATAAATATGTGACAAGGTATAGGTATTTTTATCTGTTTGTATTCAAGTGATGAATTTATAGGTGAAAATTCATTTTAAGGTGGGTAAAATGTAACACCCTGATATTTTTATAAAATATTTATCTTTAAATTATTTTAATTCATCAATAGCATAGGGTGCATGCAACCGTGATTTTAATCATACCATGAGAGACTATTTGTATAAAATGAACATTATGAACAATCTGTTAATTTAGAAAGAAAAAATATGAATAACTAATTTATGAAATAAATATAACTCAATATGAATATATTAAGTTCTTTAAAAAATGATCCCACAATTTCTACTAAAATCTAATTATTCATCAAAAATAGATATTATTTAAAAATGAGATTATTTTATTTTTATTTTTAGAAGATATCGAAATATTATTTTATAAAATGAATTTCAATATTAAATTCATAACATCCAAATTATCATAAAATAATTTTTTTCTAAAACCATTTATAAAATAAATAAAATACTGAATTTTATGGAAAAATATATTTTTCCTTTAAATTATTACAAGGAAAAATTATTTGATGGATTTGTTTAATATTTTAATTCATAAATTTTGATTTTAAATAATCCAATTACGTGTTTTGAAAATAATTTCATAATTTTTTTTTCTAAAAACATTTTATGATTTAAATGGGCTTTCTTATAGAAACCATTTTTATAGAATTTTACCAGTTCTTTTTAAATTAAAATATTAAACTTCTGTGTTATTAATTTTGAAAAAATGGATTCCAAATTTATATTTATAATATCTAAATTTAGTGATTATGCCACTTTTAATTTTATCTAACATATATAGTAATCTTGGTAAATTTTGTTACAACGGTTAATGGTAAATATAGTAATTTAGATTAGAAATAAAATTACAAAGACTCTAGAATGACTCTAACACATGTCAAAAAATTTATTGGATGAATAATATTCTACCCATAACATCTATGGATAAAAATTAAGTTTTTTAATGGAATCTTGTTTAAGATAATGACCCATATAATATTTAAATTAAATAAAGACAAAAATTTCCACCATCTTTGTCTTTAATATCCCTTATGAGTCCTCATGGAGAAAAAGTAATGTTATGAACAAATATAACTATACATATTTAATTAAATAAACATATTTTCATTATATGAATTTATTTTTGACTTTTTAGGTCACTCATATGAGATTATGGTATTTAAAAGAATTTAATTAATAATTATTTAAAGTTGTCACATTCAGGTTTTAAATAATATAACATTTTTAATATATGTTTTCCAAAATACATACTTGAATATAAATAATATTATGAAATATGGAAGATATATATTCGTCATTGTATGTTATTTTTAATTTTTAGTAATGAAAAAGTATAATAAATAATTGAACAATGATGATATAGTAATTACTTTATTAATGGAAATGTTAAATTAATGTTATTAAAAATATTAAAATAAATATAATTTGAGATTATTAATGTTATAAATGAATTTTATATATTAAATTAACCTATTATAGATATAACAAAATATTTGTTTTGATGTTAACCCTTTTATCCTGATATTTTTAAAAGTCCAAATAATTAATAGTGTCAGAATTGACATTATTGACATTTTATCAAAATAATATTTTATCAAAATATTTAAAAATAATAAAAAATATTTTAAAAAAATTTTATCGTTTAAAAATTTGTTAAGTTTTTATTTATTATTTAATTCTAATAACATAAGTAAAAATTACAACCTTTCAGTATAGAAAAACTAGCTACCTTTGTTAAAATTAAAATATATTACCCAATTGTTAATAAAAATGATAAGATTAAAAATTACAGAAAACCATGTTTAAAATATATTTTCTATGATATTAAAACATTATTTCATATTATATTTAAATAAATTTTCTTTTTTATCTATTTGGATATATATTTAATTTGTTATAAATTAATATTTTTGGTGATTCCATTAGTGCCCCTCACCTCAATTTTAAAAGGACACCGCCTCCCCCACTTCTTCACATCACATTAATCCTTGAATGTAGACCATACCCTATAAAATTCCCTCAAAAACTTCTATATCCAAAAATAGTAATTCTATAATTCCAAAAATTCCAACTCTAGTGTCCCTAATTTAATATCTAAAATAAGTTCACTAATGAAGAGGTAATCATCTTTACCGACACTTCCAAGATTATTTATTATTCTACATCCTATTCATGTTCTCTTTCTATTATAAAGTAATTCATATAGTATCTCTTATATAATGAGATGTTATTATAATTATGGAATAACCATATTCCACTTTTTTCCATCCTAGAAAAGTCTAATGTACCACGTATGCATACGTATGATTTACCATCTCCACACTGTGGTGTAATATGTTTTTCATCAAGAGTTTACCTGGATGGGTATAATTATGGAAATAATAGATATATATAATAATTATAAAATGATATTTATTTTGGAAAAAAATATGTACCATCAATTTCCTTACCCCTTTACCATTAAGAGAATGATAACATCACTTGTGCGTACGTACGACCTACTATATTCACAACTTGATGTGATTCATTTTCTATATTCACAATTAAAAAATGATTATATAAATGTATATAATGAATTAATATAATATATATTACCTTAATATAATTCTAGAAATTAAGTAACTATATCCCATTAACAATAATTGGTACTTATAATGGAAAACCTACATAGGATACTGAAGTAGTAAACACCCGAAAGAAGTGTAATAATGAAATATTATTAACAAATGTATAATAATATGATCATATATGATATAATAAATATTAATATGGTTATTGAATAAGTTAATAACATTCGTTAAATATATTATAAATGATTTCAAATATATATGAAGGAAATCAGACTTAAGGTATGGGTTAATTCCACAATCACCTTATTATTTGAGATTATTTATACGTAAATATCTGATGAAAAATATTTATCTTCTATATCAATGTTTCTAAAAAATGTTTCCCATAATATTTTTAGAATTATTTTGTAAATTTTAAATTCATTTTTACCAATGTGTGAATATTTACTTATTGAGTTGTAATGAATATTTTTTTGCTTTCTGAATGAGGTACATTCTGTCTTTTTTAGAAAAAGTATGGAAGGAATGTTTTTTTTAAATTATATGATATTAATAGTTATTTCCTCTTTCATGGAACCATCATTCCATGAATATTTCTTTATAATCCTACAATTTTATTTTTAAATAAAATGTTTTCTTTTAAAATTGCACTACATTTTAATAAAGAAATATTTTTCAAAGAATAAAGGATATTTTCCTCAAGAATTATTTTCTAGTAAAATCTCAAAATTATTTTCCATTTAAGATAACATTATTTGAGGTTATATATATTTTAATGGGTATATTTTTCAAGGATATTATCACTATTATTTATATGTTTGGTATATATTTTTGATGTAATGATAACTATGAAACCCATTTATTTTCAATGGGTTATGTTATGATTGAATTATGTTTATAAAACCCATTTCATTTCTTTGGGTTTTATATGATGAATGATTTATTTTCTTATGAAAAACATATTTATTATATTCATTTTATGAAAGGTGGGATCTATATATCCCTCAAATACATTGAGTAAAGGTTTATATATCTGGATATAGACAATAATAGAATAGGAAATGATTCTAATTCGGTAATACATGGATTAAATGGGAAGTAAACCTAGTTTAGTACCATAAGGATCGAATGAGGAGTAAAATTGGGTTAGTAAATGAATTTTTTCACTATGACGGAGTTTTAAGTGATCATTGACTAATACATAAATTATTTTCTATGTTTATGTGTATGTCATGATTTAATGTCTTATATAATAATCTCATTAAATATATCTTTATGAACTTCTATGATTTAACCCATGACATGATATCATGATCTTTGAAATGCAGGATATTATTTTCAAATGAATTTTTTACATTATTATGCATCATGATTATTATAAGAATGATATTTCACTTTTTTATCCTTAATGATCATATGAGCTCAACTTTTATTATGTTTATTTTCCCAGGATATTAAGAAAGGTGTTAAGTAATATGTGTAAAAATCGGTGCTAATTATGAAGGAATAAGTGGGATATGATGATTATTTTTTGTGAACTAGTTGTTTATATATCACAATATCCAAATATAGTAAACATATATAGTTCTTGTGTTGATTTTTTATGTTATATAATGAATATTCTTCCATTTATATGTAATATCTATATATGAAATTTATAGGCCATTATAGGTACTATCACAACAATGATGGGTTCATGTGATGACTATTGTTCCTTGATATATGGATTTGTATTATATATATTTCTATGTTCTTTTTGAAATTTAGAATAAAGGATTTATTCTTAAATTTTTATCCCAAAAGAATATACTTGGATTTTATCTACATTGAATTTTGTAAGGAACCCCAGACCTACACTCCCATATATGATGCTAAAAATGAATTCTTTAAGTACAAGAATTGATATCAAGGGAGATGAATCAATCCAAAAATACATATATTTCTAGAAATAAACATGTCATCTCATAATAATATCATGATCACAAAGCCTATAGGTTTAGTGTCATTATAGATAAGCTACATAAATAATTTATTTTGCAAAACCTATGAACGTTTTTCCATAATAGAACCAAACTAGACACCATTATATAACACTTATATGTTATATTAATCTTCACAAATTGGGTAATGGAAACATAATAAATGTGTGAATTAAAATTCTATTTAAGAGAAAACGTCACCAAAATGTCGTCAAGGGTATATCATAACCATATGAAAAACAATTTGCGTGAAAGAAATATATTATAAAAAAGTAGTGAAACAAAAATTGTTTTCTATAAGACATTATAGAGTGAAATGTAATATCAAATTATTAGACATATACGACGACATAAGTGTGTGGTAGAATGATATAATAATCATAATCTATGGATTTTAAAAAATAATTTAATGTAGAAATGTGTCAAAAGAATAAAAATATGAAATCATAAAATCATGAACATAGCTAGACACATCATGTCTATTCTCAATCATGTTAACATAGATAAATAAATCATGACCCTGCTAAATATTTTAAACATAACTTACCATATAGTGTCCATGCTCAATCTTGGGAACATAACTACCCACATCATGTCCACGCTCAATATTGTGAACATCGTTAACCACATCATGTTCACACTAAACATCATTATCCCATGAGACATAAAATTGTAACCAGTGTATTTGAGGGTGATATAAGACCTCACCCATAAATATCCATATATATGTTTCCTATAAGATATCATTCACTAATTATTTCATTAAAACCCATAGAAGGTAAATGGGTATCATATCATTTCCAAATGGTATAGCATAACATGTTATCAAAAATAGATTGGATGATATAAAAAATTGAATAACCAAAAAGAAGTATTTCTTAAAGGAAATTAGAGGGTGGATTATGTAACATTACTCTAAAATATATGGATATCTTGGTGATAAATAGGAAAGATGATGAGAATTAGGAAAATATATTTCATAATACAATTTTAACATCATTATAAAAATAAAAAGTTATAGGTTAATTTAATAATTTTTTTCTATAATTTATAAAAGATTTTTTGAATACTCTATTTAAGAAGTAACATCAATTTTGAAGCCTGGAAAAATACACAACGGTTTCTTGACAAAATGTAGAGTGGGAGATACAATGTATGACCAAGAAAGGGAACAACTTTTTTAACTTAAAAAAAATACCTATATTAAATCCCACATAAAAAAAATTAGATAAATCTTCCATTTTATAGGTAGTAAATTGATGATTAATGATTACTAAAAATTATAATGAATTAAAAGATCAAATATTATCTTAATAAAAAATAAAGAACTACTTAGACATGAGTTATTTCATCAAAACAAACGATAAATGACTTATCAGCCATATGATGATCTTGACGTCATCAGTCTAGATCTGAGGTGATAGTGATACTATAAAAGATTATTAATCCAATTTTATGAATTCAATAAAATGATGATTGTGAAAATTAAAACTAATATCAAACCAAAGCATACTGATTTTATCAATTATTAAAAAACAAAATTGGAAGACTGATTCGACTATGGGTTGTAGACAATGATGATCACATGATCTCACACAAGGTTTATGGGACTGATTGAAGTTGAAAACAATTAGTGATATTACTTCCAAGACCAGAAATTGAATTTTATTACTATTTTTTCATATATTTCTATTCAAAGATGATGAAGATATGGGAACACTAAGGTCCGAGTTTTTTGTTTAAGTATCAATTTTAGGATGTTGAAAGGAGCCTCATATATCCCCAATTCTGTAGTTTTTCTTTTAGAGATTGGAACACAAAAGGTGATCTAATTTTTACCTAAATGATTTAGGAAATATGATGAGTTGTTGAGACTATAGAACTATACTATGAATAGCCTATTTTTTTGATAAGTGAGGGAGAGGACGTTTGTAGTTATTATAGCTACTACTGTAAATCTAAAAATTGGGGATGTTGAAGAAGATATGCATTTAATTTATTGAAACTGATACTCATTCTTGAGATAGGGGAGGTAGTAGGGGTTGAGATCAATTGATATTGTATTAGAGATATTTGGATTTGATTTTGGGCCTTCAACTACTTTTTAAATTTCTCCTAATTTTAATGATGGTTTGGTGGTTGAAATATTTTTGTAAAAGATTGAAATTGGTCAAGCTAATTCTTACTGAATTATGATGAATATTCATGAGGTTGAGGTGATTTTTTTTGGAGAGGATAATATATTTCATGATGATTAATTACTGGCTAAGGAATAAATTCATGAATGATACAACCTATAAATTGATGTTATATTGTCCATAAAAAATACAGGTCTAGCAATGAAGTCTAACAATTATAGGATGGATGACATTTTTGAACACCTAAACATGAGGTAAAACATTCTTGGTTGAGTAGGTGGGACTTTGAAAAATTCCATGCATAATTTTAGGTGGTGAAACCTAGGGAACCAATTGAATGTTGATTCAGTGTAGTAAGTTAGTGAATTTAATTCTATTAAAATGTTGGGAAATATATTTATAATGGCACATTGATTAATATTTTCATAGATAACAAAGTGGAGATGAAAACAATAGAAGAAGTTCTTGAGCATATAGATAAATGCGAGTGGGGATAGAGAGGGAGAATTGAGCTTGAGAGAGAAGTTTCTTCTTTCTATACTCTTCTTTTCTTTATCTATTTTGAGATGAATTTATTAAATATTTTTTCTCTAAAAAATACATATAAATAACTTATTTAGGAAAATTTATTGAAATTAAATGATTTAGTTTTCCCCTTTAGTTCAGATTTTAATGTGATTGTTTCACTAGTTCTATCATTTTGTCATCTTCATGAGAATTTTTTTTGAATTAGCTCATGAATCAATAGGTGAAGGGTAATAAATATTTAGACCTTGGAGTCTACAAAAATGTAATTATAGGAAAAGGGTTAGGCTATAATTTTTCTATAATGAATAATATATTTCTTGAGTCTTGATAGACGTATTATTTTAGGAGAGTTCATTTGGCCTAGGTTAATCACTAATAATAGTTAGGTTCCTCAATCCTTATTTTTCATAGATTATTTCACCATTATGTTATACTTGTTAAAAAAAATTCATTTGTAATTCAAATTTTTATGTTCTCCCAAAAATAATTTTCTATTTACCCACATACCTTATTTTTTTACATATTATTATTTTACTTCACTCTCACCATCAAATCTCCAATCACATGTCAATAATATTTCGTTTAGAAAATTTTCAACCATTCATTGTTTTCATTTGATATTTTTTGGGATTTCATAACTCTCTTTATATATACTTCATCCCTAATCATTGAAGTGATATTAGTTATTAGGTAATAAAAATAAATTAATCTATGTTTGTTAATAATTGAGCATTAAAATCATTGGTGCCATTTCTAGGTTGGGCATGCATGATAATTAAATAATAATCCTATAAAAGAAAAATATATATCTATTCTAAAAAATAAAAAAATAGAGAAATTAAAAGAGAAACATGATGAAAATTCAAATGAAAAACATATTAAACCACTTTTTCAGAATGAAAACCTTGAAATGAATAAACATAAAGAGTATCAAATTCCAATAATTTTAGTACATCAATCTTTTATTAGGATCTCTAAAAGTGTTAAAAACCATAAAATCAAGAAAACATACCATTCATTACTTCCATAATTCTTATGACAACCAAATAAAGACACCTTATCATTCATAAAATATTTATCTGTATTTTATATAATTTTAGGTATTAAGGGAATAATATCTTAGGATTTGAGTGATTCAATTTTACATAGAAATTAGTGCTAGGAATTTGTTTATTCATCTTGATAAGAACAAAATCAACACATGGGAGTGACTTTGTAATGTTTTTTCATTAAAATTTTTCCAAAGTGGTTGGCTGGAGAATTTATAAGTAGAATCACTTGTTTCCATTAAAATGATGATTATTAATTATATGAGGCATGATATCAAATTCAGGGTTTGCCTATGTAATTACACCACTATCAATTTCATTCCAATATTTTGATGGAATATTTCTATGTTAGTATTTTACCTTTTTTCTCAAGACATGTTTGACCAAATGTATAGTATAAATTACCCTAAAAAACTAATAAATAATTAAAAAAAATTATACTTTACAAAAAACTGAACACATAAATATTATAATAGTAAAAGAGGTAATGGATTTGGTAAAATCACTGGTTTAAATTTGTAATTTTTTTTAGATTGCATTAATTCTAAATCTGGTTTAAATATTGATGAATCAAAGTTACAAACAAGTTATGTTTCAAAGAAAAGAAGACACTTAAGGGAGCTATGTGAGTCTTGTGGGATGTGTGGGCATAAAAGGAATTGTTGTCCCAATAATGACATACATATGATACCCACCTAAAGTTCGTATTTTTTTGAATTTAGTGCTATAAATAAAGGAAAGATAAAATCATTCTTAAAAATTACAACGTTGGATACAATATCTACTCAACCTTTTAAAGGAGAAACCAAGAGTTTATGAAACAACCTATTGTCCCTAAATTTCATCAACAACTATAATCTATAATTAATAACTTAGATAGGGTCATGTTCACAAATTCACAATAGAATATAGTTGTTTTAATACACCAAACAATGGAATACAAAGAAACTAAAATTAATACTATTATCTATTCTCAAGATTTATAAAATCGGGATTATCTTGATTTTAAAAAATATTCCTTTGATTTTTTTGGACACTATGTCAATACATATGTTAAAAATGGCCAAGAACATATTTTATAGGGATAAGGTAATTTTTTCTAAGATAATCCATAAAATATGGATCTCTACATTGGATAACCACCTTCACACAGGCACCACACTATTACCACTAACCATACAATGAAACCATAAAACAGACATAAAACTTATGAAACTCTATAATTGTAGCCGAAACACTATGTGGGATAAAAAAAAGAAAAATATAACATAAAATAATATAAATAAAGAACTATAATGATATGTGTATTTCATAGTTTTAGTAACAGGAGTACAATTCAGCAGTGACATCCCCCCTTTACCAACTCTCCAACAGAGACTGTGCAATATGATAACATTTAAAAAAATCATACTTATGGTTTAACATAGAATCACACCGAAATTAATTAAACTAACCATATATATGAAAATTTTAGCCTCTGAACTCCAGAGTGACAATTCAAGCATTATCTTTAGCAGACCAACTTACTCTATTCCTCAATGGATCTCGAGACACATAACCTAGAGTATTCAACTACACCTTCCCAAACACTCAAGAGGGATCTCCATAAGAACCCTAATTCATAAATAACTATTAATATATGATATCTACCACATCTCCCACTATTTTAAAATATAGAAGCTGAAAGATCTATTAGACCACAAAATCCATAGTCTCAAGAAGATTAAAAAAGTTGTTTTTGTTCACTCGCTCAGGAAGATAACAAAAAAATAATAATGAGGTAGGACCACCAATAAAACCCCTAATGTTGTGGAAAACTCTCACCCCTTATGAATCTATTTAATATTATTTAAATTTACATGAATTTACACTTGATAAAGGAATCCATCCTTGAATAATTTAAGAAATTTCCGCTAATACATATCTCCCTGATGATTAAACATTATCTCCCACCATCTTCGATTCACAATCTAAAATAATCCAACTACAAAGGAAACATGGAAATCAAACAGGGTCTAACAATCCAAAAGAACCCTCAAAATACACGAAATAATCCTCAATGTTAGTAATAGAGGTCCCACCAATGAACATCAACACTTCCTTCCTCTATAATTTTAGTAAATTTCTATCCCAAAATCCCTCTTTATATTTCCCAAACCCCAAACATTAATGGAATTTCAACAAAATATATTCAAATTGAGAAACAACATGGTTATCATAAACCACACAAGCACTATAATCAAAAGAGAAAGGAAATAAAAACATCATAATAAGCATACCATGTTACGGTCATCCACACTAGATAACTCATCCACACCACACACCAAAGAACCACATTACCATCATCCATTAATCATTGAAAAAACAATCTCACTTGAACCAAAATCCCCCTATCCTCCATAAAAATATTCAATCCACCACACAAACCTCTATAGATACCAATAAAATAATTACTGAAATAATCACACAGCACTTCCTCAATAACACAAATTAATGGGGGTCATTCACTGCATTATAATATTGTTTGCTTTGGTTGGCCCAGACTCATCCACATGATTTAAAAACATGTCTTAAATACAACATGCCTTGATGGAGAAGGGGATCCCCTCTCTTCAATTACTTGAATCGATAACACATTTCAGTCACATAAGGTCAACTAAAATACACACAATCAACAAGATATAGAAACCAATAACTTATCATAACTTTATTATAATAATTAATGTGTTTCAATAAATATTAAATTTATAAATTTCAATATTTTCTAAACCACCTCTTAATTACAAGTTTCCAGTGATTTAACATTTATGGTATATGGGTGATCCCAGCAATACAACCACAAAAACACATAATCATAGCTAGGATTCCTGTTTATAACAATAAGGGAAATCATCTAAATGATCACACAGTTCCCATGTTTATAAACATAACGCGTTCATAGTTTAAGATTTATTATAAAACATATTATTGTTAAAAATACTTTAATTTTTTTATAATTTAGATAAAAATTTCTAATAATGTAACATAAACAATGCAATTAACACAATAAATAAACATGGTAATCAAAAAACAACACAAGACATTCTAATGATATGGTTAGAGGAATCAAAATGCCTTAAATTTAAACATCTCTAACACAAGAGAAAATTAAAGTAAAAAACTATACATTCCATGGAACTATAAATCAATCTTGACATACTTAAACAAAAAATTACATTACTAATGAAACATGCTTCCAATAGAAAAAAATGCACATGCTATATTCCCTTACATCATGGTATCCATAGACAAATAACACATATCATTAACATTTTATCATATAGGAAGCATTCTTTTAGATTTCAAATAGAATATTCATTCAGTCATACAATAAAAATTCCCATGTTCTATCACCATCATTCATGATTTACATTCTTGAATTAAACCGTATTTAAACATTTCATTACATAGAAAAATTTTCATATACACCAAAAAAAGGTAACATGATTTAAATTTTACATTTAAATGCATCATGATAAACATTATATATCCTCAGGATTTACATACAATAAATTACATAGTAATGAAATTATGTTTTCAACACTAAAAATTCTCCAAAAATAAAACTACCAATAGATTAATATGTTATCCCAACTTATTTTAGCACTATAAATATTTGTGAGTATTGAAAGGAATATGCTCATTCATTCAAAAAATATCAAATTTTTATATGTCATAAAAAGAATATGATCATTTATACAGACAGTTTCAAGTCTCATAACATTACTATAAATCATTCTTATCATTTTACAATAATTTAAAACAAATAAAGTCCAAAATTAAAATATTTACCCACCACCTACAAGCTACATATCATGAGCATAAATCTAACACATGAAATGGAATTCATATTTTGATGTTCAAAATATATGTATAAACAATCCAGTATAACAATACTCTTAACCTTTATTGAAAATAGGGTTAAATTTACTTATTTGAGAAAATTTCTAAATTGTTAATAGCTATGAATAAGCTTGTTTATCACTTTTAAAAATTTAAAAATAAATGAAACAAAATTACTAGACATGTAATAAATTTCCTACAAATTCTTACAACATATGTATCTGTTAATAATACAAAACTAAATTCATGAATAATGGATGGGTATGTTATTCATGTTAATGTTTTTAAATTTAAATGAATTAATAATAATCATGATGGTAATTATTTTTCCGGAATAATAGAATTAAAATAACCAAAATCAAATTTATAATAAAACTATATCACCTGTTTGTTTTGTATCATGAAAGAAAAACAACAATTGAAATATCAAATTACATGGGAACAAGAATACCCCTAAGCATGGTTTCAAAATAATTCATTTTCATTATACCTGTATAAAATCTACTTAATGTAACATTTTTTTATAACAGTTTTCAAAATTCATAAATTATGCATAAAAAATACATTAATCATGATTTGGTAACAACCCTGAACATTAAAAAAATAGGTTAGAAAGTTATTCAATTTAATAATTAATAAAAGAAAATTTATAAATGTCTATGTTATAACAAGAAAGGGAATAACATATTTAAGTAAGAACAATGTTTTAAAAAAAGTTCATTCCATTTAACCAACATTTTACTCTTTCATTTTTGGTTTTATGACCAATTTAGTAAACAATAATAGTTTATCAACAACTATCACATAGGTGCAGTTAAAGAAAAACACATAAAATTAATATTGTAAATTATAATGTAACTAATGACCATGATTAATGTACCTCCCAATAATTGTACCCCAAAATAGATGAACTTATATATGAACATATTTTTTAGGTTATCTTAGTCCTTAAAGTAGATTATTGGGGCCCCCAAAATATTTGTGTCCAAGCTGGTCTCCTTGGTCAGTTTCACTTGTTTTTCTTGATTTTAGCATTTTTTTTAAAATTCCCATGCATTCTTAACTTGTTACTAACTCTGATATCCACCCTATCTCTCAAAAAAAAAATGAATTAATGTCTATTTTTCACAACCCCACCCTCCAAAAGAATCACATGGGTCAAAAATAGGGAAAACGAAATCCTGAACCCTCGATCCTACCTCTAATAGGACATGATTTGGTAACTATAAATGAGGTTATATGAAAGCTAAAATGTGTGGAATTTTCATCTTAATTATAAGGAAAGAACACATAAACAACCACTAATAAAACTCCATATAAGTATAAAATAACATAAATCCATCATCATTATTTCCATAACATAAATTTCAAGTAAATTACGTAAAATAAACATAAAATACATGCATGAAAACAAAGAAAACTCCAAATATCCTTCAATTCTCATTGAGAAACTATAAAATTATCTCTAATAACCGTATGAATATCTTTTAAACACTATAAAACTATAGTTGGGGTGAGAACTTGAGAGTAATCATTATTATTATCCCTCTAAAAACTTCATCATACATAAAAAATAAATATGAAGGAAAAAATAATAGAGATATCATCGATGTAACCATGTAGAAAAAACACATACATGAGGAAACAAGAAGAAAATACACAAGGGAAAACCATATTAATACCCCAATACTATCAAAACTACTATCTTAAACACACACAAAATGAGTAATATCTGCAACAAGATTTCTATTATCACTGTCAATATTTCCAGGCTCAAAAAAATATCTCTTCTCAAAACTGTTCGATCTGTAGAAATCCTACTCAAATAGGTAGTGAAAGGTAGGACCACCCACTAATTAAGTGCTTTAACTCTTGTATGAAATAACACTGGTAAAATTTCATCAACCACCAATATTTCCCGTGACACCACCTTATATTTCCAAAAATAGTACCACCAACTATGTATCACATCTCATAGTACCAACTACATTCATCATCCTAATAATTCAATCTACTAGTTAAAAAATGAATGCATTCAGTTTCCCATCACCTATTATTACCCATGAACTAAACTTATCAACAATCAAGAGAAAATTGATAAAACAACAACATACCATTATTAAAAAAAATGTCACCAAAAAATGTCATCAACCACTAATATTTCCAATTACACCACCTTCCATGTCCAAAAACAATAACACAAATCATGTATCATATCTTGCAACACAAACCACAAACATCATATCACAGAAAAAACCAAATATCTTATATCGTGGCACTAAAAAAATATTTCATCTCACTGAAAACCCATTGGTAGGGAAATGTAAACAAGAAGGAAATCAACCTTGTTCCCTTCTCTTTCGTTGTACATCCCCACGAACACAGCATATCCTTTAATGTAGGGTATCATGAACATGTAGGTCTTCATCCTCATACCCTCCTCCTACAAAGAGATTTCCCCACCATTTATCATCATTACAATATGAATTTTTAAAAAATCAATTTCTTGTTATTTGTATCATATCTTTATCACTACATACATCACATGACAATAATAGTTTAAAGAAAAAACACATTACATTATATAATATCATCAAAACCAGAACCAACAATGGGAATGGAAGAAGGCTACATAACCCAAAATTCACAGCAGCTATATTAATCCCTCCATATAATATACTATTTCTCCAACTTCATTAATTTCATTATGATTTTTATTAACCCAGTCCAACCTAATTGTTTGACCTAAAAGAACAACACAATTAAATTGTTACTCGTAAAAATTTATTATCCCATCCATGTTCATTCACTTCAAACAAAAATTTTTTAGACAACTATCTGTATATTTAATTATATCCTAAAATCAAGTTCCTAAATAATTAATTCTTATTCTTAACAACACAGGAATTTAGTTTTCTGATCACCTGTTTTAACCTATGAATTGACATAATCAATAATCAAGATAAATAAAATCAAGCCCTAAGACACCAATGATAAACAATCAATATCATAATTTTAAATCTGTAAATCAGATTTTATAAAACATCTTTACACTTAACTAGGTTTAAGTAATTATCCATTCATGGTGATGAGAAAAATTTGCAGGTGATAATAAAAATAAAAAAATAACATCAAAAACACATCAATGAATAATAATAAACCGATATAAATATCATGAAAAAAAACATGAAACATCACATCCCTCCTTTTCCAAAAATCTTTTAATCAATTACCATATTTATATATTTGTTAATGTCAATTAAAGCTAGGTTTTCCTATGTTCCCTAATAAACCTATAAATTTAAACACAAATGAAAACATATTATTATACTTGGGAGAGAAAAAAACAAGAATGACATGTATATTTATTATAGAAGATATAAGGTATGCCTTGAGATCCCTTATCTCAATTAGAGCTTTAAAGAGAACAACTGCTTACAAGAGATATATTAAGGGATACAAATTCACCAATATCAAAGGGAAACCCACTAAAATATATCCATAGTAAGGAACTATCAAAAAATTCCGAAATCAATCATAAATAGAATAAATTTAAATAATGAACCTCAAGGAAATTGGATGAAATGAAAAAATAGTATAGTGAAATTAAGGAACCATAATTCAAAGTCACTAAATCTACACTATCGAAGGGTTTAACATAATTAAAAGAGACTATCATGGGGTGCCAAAGGGGTTTTGGGTTAGCCATTTCATGGATAGTAATGTGGAAAATCGATATAAGGATACTTAAGCCTTCAATTTATGAAGGAGTCATGAATGTTCTGACCATGATATGAAGATAGGACACTATGCCATGGTTTCTTTCTGTTAAAGGATATCCAAATATCCTACAGCCATTCCCCATTTTTTTAACGGTTTTAAAAGCTATTTGAAAATACCCCGACCACAACCGTAGACAATATCCATGGCATGGTTAACATTCCTTCCATGTTTTACCTCACCATTATAAAGACCACATTTTGGTGAGCTCTAGATCCTTATGTTACACATCTGAGCCCAGATGTTCTACACTTGAATCCTTACCCACACCAAGAATTTTCACACATCCCGTTTTATATAGGGTTATATCTCAACAAATAATACTCCTAAAATGGTTTTGGATGTCATTTTTATGGTTGTTTAATACACAATACTACACAAAAAATCTTTAAAATTGACAATACTACCATAAGCTCCATCTCACCCAGTGCCATGGTGTGGTGAACTCTATAATGGAACAATGCTCAACTATAGCCTAAAAAAACTAAAAACCCCCAAAATGACTCCAAAAATGTAATAAGAAATTTAATAAGATGTAAAGGCCTAATCTATTAAAAAGTTACATCCCCGTGATCTACAACTTAGATAGTTCCCACCAACATCATAATAAAATTTTGATTTAATAGAGGATTGGTACATGTAAATTATCCACACCCCCTTTTCAATTATTCATAGAGGGTATTCAAGGGGGAATGATACAACCTAAGATAATATAAATAAGAATAAATAAAATTAAGTAAATAACATCCACAAAAACCACAAATATTTCAGAAAAAATTATAAGAAAAATTAAATAGATATTTTAAAACAGGAGAGACACAAAAATTACCAAAACATCCACTATACACAGTAAGAATAAATAGATCACCAAAAAAATTAACGAACCATGTGCATCTCAGTAGATATATTTGATTTGTCTATACATATTGGCTATATAGTTTTATAAATCATCACCCAAGTGTAAAGGGTACACTAGATATCTCCTCTAATATAGGTCACATGATTTATACATGGTATATAACTCTTGTTCCTTAACTATGCACCCTAAAAGCATCATTTAACCCTATATGAATTTACAAAACATTACTAAAAATACAAAAAAAATTCTAAAATACTTATTTCCCAAGGTTTCCAAGTGATTTAGCAGTTATATCCTGGACAGTTGGGATACATGTTAGGAATTTTTTCCCCAACTGAAAAAATCCACCATCAAGATGTTTATAACTAATAACCCTGAATAAACTCACCATATATTAGAAATTCATACAATGAACTAAATAAGATCATAATAACAATAACATCAATATGACATAACATAAATAAACTAATAAAATACCAAAAATAATAGATATAAAAATTTTGTCATTAATAGTATAAATAAATAACCAAGTGGTCAGCCAAATATAACAAAAATTAAAAATTATAATTTAACGAAAATTAGAATGGGAATTCGATAAGAAAATACATATAATTTGATTCTAAATAAATACCAAATCAAAAAATGATCCAAAATAATATCTAACCATACACATTTGAAATTGGGGATCAATCATACCATTTCACCTACATTGAACCTAAACACAACTTGCATGTACATCCTCTACATAATAGTAGCGATTTTACTTTACCTGAACAATATAAAATGGTCTATATGGAGCCAAAGGGTGCATATAGAGTGTGAGCATAACTAGACAGTTAGGACCTCACCAAGTGTTCCATGATAATCATTTGTAAGATAATCTAATAAGATTAGTTTGAAAATAATCATATAAATATACACTTTTAATTTTACATATAATGTAGAAAGCTTTAATACATTTATGCTTGAAATAAAAGTGCCAATAAAATATGTTTCTCAAACAGTTCACAATTCAATAGCTATACTAGCATACTAAACTAGTGGTATCTCTAATAACTAGTGTGACAATATAACTAGGGAGAATAGGTAAGGTATAGTGGCTTCATTACCTAGAAGGACACTTATTCTAGGTTCCTTACACAAGAACCCATGGTTCCCCTCAGACATAATAATTTTCAAAGAATTATAAACCATTTTCATTTCAATTTAATTAATATATACTATTTAAATAATAATTTTTTAAACCCATATTCGGAATTTTAATATTACTATTTTTAGACATTCATCTAAGATAACTTTGTTTACTCACACTAAAATATAGATATTATAAAATAATTATAAAATACAAATCATTCCTTGTTTTTTGAATATAATACCATAAAAAAATTATAAATATCATTCATATTAGTCATGAACATACCATTCTTTAAAAAAGTGAGTGAAAAAACCCATATATCATTAATTAATTAAACCGTTAGCAGATTGTGAAAAACCACTAGAAGAAAAAAGGGAGGACCATTAATAGAAAAGTAAAACCCAGAAAATAAAAAAATCATATTATTAATACTTAATAACATGAACCCTAGGTAAAAAGTGGGTACATTTGAAGAAGAAAACCAAGAAGAAGAAAGGAAAATAACCTAAGAGGTGGAAGAAAACCACTTAATTGATAGTATCTTAAAAAGTTTTGATTAAAAATG
The DNA here is from genome assembly GCA_963277665.1 of Viscum album. NCBI lineage: Eukaryota > Viridiplantae > Streptophyta > Magnoliopsida > Santalales > Viscaceae > Viscum > Viscum album. The sequence goes on from CAUJRU010000111.1 coordinate 418,217, forward strand.
TAAAAAAATCATGTGGGGATGAGGGGAAGAACAAGAGGGTCAAAATTTGACATCTTTTTGTTAATATATTTAAAGTCAAATTAAATTAATAGTGTAAAAAATGACATAAATAATATTTTATGAAAATAATATTTTATTAAATTATTTAAAAATCATAAAAATTTTGAAATAGGAAAAGGGGTAATATATGGTCCAAATTAGCATCCATTTAGGAACAAAGTTTTTCCAGATAAGTTAAATTATAACCCTTTAATATTGAAAAACCTATTACTATAGTTGTTGTTAAAATTGGATAACCATGGGGTTAATAAAAATAATAGGGTTTAAAATGAAACCAAAACCTAACTACAAATCATTGGATGTGATATTAATAATTTAGATTATTTTTATTCATATATAGTTATATTTTGAAGCATTTTTCAGGATAATGAATCAATTAAATTTTAATATTTTTTATAATTCCAAGAGATCCCCTACTCCTATTTATAAAAGGGATCCTCTTATTTTCTCTTAATAACACATTTTGATTATTATATCATTACCAATACCTATAACAATACCTTCTTATATTAAATAAAGTCATCATAGAGCTTTTATTGTTTCTAAAAGATCATCCCATCTAGGTTAAAGGTGAAACACCAAAGTAGGTTCTCAACAAGGTCGTATAACTTTTAACCGAGAATTTTGAATTTTATTTCTTAATAAAACACTTATAAATTAATGTAATAATTATAAAATATTTAATTAAGTATCTAAAATATAAAAAAATTATTATTATTTTTATGTTAAAACAATTATCCACCTTCTTTCTAACTTAAGGAAAGTGAAAACATCACTCGTCATACATACGACTTATGGTTTCCACATAACGATGTTATTATTTTTTCGTCACCAATTTAGTAAGAAGGTTAAAATAAAATAATTAGTAAATATATATTTTATTTATGATATTATTATGATTATGTAAAGTTGAATTATTATTTACCTTATTTTGTTATATTCAAAGAAAAATTGAAACAATGTTCACGTGCACATAAAACTTATCATCTCCATGAATAACGTAATAAATTTTTCTATTACTACCTTTAATGGATGAATATATAAATATATAAATATATTATAAATATATATGATATTAATATCATGTTTCAATATCATTATATGATGTAACAATGATAAATGTAAAAATTCCGAGACATCTGAACCAAAACATAAATGAAAAATGACCAAATTATAACTTCGAACAGTGATTTTAATAAATAATTGTTAAAAAGAAGGTGATAAGATGTTATAGTAAACTCATATATTTTATTAAATAAATGATTACAATTTTGGAATAAATTTATAACAAATATTTATTTATTATATAAGATATTAAAACTCAAAAAAATGATACATATGGTAAGGGTTATATGTTTCAATCCTATATTAATCAGTTTTTATGATTTTATTTTTTAAAAGAAATTATATATTTTTTATTTTATGAACCTTTTAATTTTTTATTATTTTATGGTTATTTATTAGGAAGAAATGTTTACTTTCATTTTACTCACATTAAGTTCACAAGATATTGAATTTTTTTAAAGAAAACTGACTTTATTTCTCTCTTCAATAGAAAATTATTTTTCTTCAAAATCCACGTTTTAAAAAATGTTTCCATGATTTTTTTTGTATTCTCCTAAGATTTTTTAAATTTATTGTTTACAAATTATTGATTTGTTATATAATGGTTTAAAATAGATTTTATTCTCAATTTTTGAATGAGTTTCATTTTTAATTTTTATAAAAGTGTGAAAGGAATGTTTAATTTTAACTTATACGACAAGAAAAAAAATTACTACCATTAGGATCACTCAATTATATGGTGATTACTTTATAAGTATCCATGTTTATTTTAAAATAAAATATTTTCCTCAATATTTGGTAAATTTTTTGACTTTAAATAATTGACTTCAAAGGTAAAAGTGTATTTTCTTGAATAATTATTTTTGCGGATCTTTTGGAGAATGTTTTTATCTATAATAAGATCCTTTGATGTTAACTATGATTTATGAGGGTTATGAGGAAATTAAACCATACTTATTTTTCGATATATGGTTGATTATTATTATTATGACATGTTTATGAAATGTGTTTATTTTTCACATGTGATTCTATGATGATATGAATGATAATTTAAGATCATGTTACATTTATATGAATGAATTATGATTTTGTGATGAATGGGTCTATTAAAGCTCTCAAATGCACTAGGTAAAGTGATATTAATATATAATATAAGATGATGATAATTATAATCATGATTTAAAATTGATATTTTTACATATTAATTAATGTGTATAAATTAATTCTAGATATTATTATAAGAAAATGTGTGGAAATTATTGTGAATAGATTTTTTTCACATTTTGATGTATGAGTATGATCGATTTATTTCTATTCTTACAAGAATATACAAGGATATGATTAAATTTATCTATATTCAAAAGATAATTATTTAATGTGCTTATGATTCCACATGACGATATTGTTACTCTTGGATGTTGATTACTGCTTTGACACCCATGTCGATTGGTATTATTGTTATCAATTGATTTCTATGATAATGATCTATGTTATTTTGGTATCAATATTTTTAGCTAATAACATGCACTTGAATATGTTATCATTACCTTATGAACATATTAGCCTTTAATGATTGATATATCCTATTTTTCCCTTTCTAATCATTTGATCTCACCCATTCTTATGTTTACTTTACTTAGTTATTAAAGAATGGTTTTATGTAGGGTATGTATAAGAAGAGTACTATGTGGGAAGATATTAATGGGAGATGTTGAAGGTATTTATTGAAATAATAATATGATGTATGTAGTCTATAAATTTACTAAAAATTTATAATCCGCAGGCTTGTGTTGTTGTAAAATTAATTTAACATTATTATTAAATTATGTAATATTTTTTTAAATTATTCTTGACTCACCTCAATATCCACACAATATATTTTTTTCCTTTACATTATCTTTTTTCCCTTCTATTCTGGGAGTTATGAGTGTTGAAGTGTGATGATTCAATGCAGCGGTAGGGGTGATTTTTTATTCTCAATTTTAGTACATCTTTTCACAGATTCAACCATTTACAAAAGTTCCAAAAGTTTTTCAAAAATTTGAGATTAATGGATTTTTTCTGGTCATGGTTGATTCCAACCAAACATTCTCTAACATCGTTCTCCTTTGATTGTATTTTCTATTACACCCATTACAGATGATCTTATTTTTGATTGAAAAACCAACACTAAAACTTATTATAAATTGATTAAATATCATAATTTTTCTTGTTAAATGTATATATATACATATGATGTTGTTCTTACTCTAAAGTGGAAAATTTAAAGTGGTGAGGAAATAGTCCAATGAGAATCATCACCCATCCATTTTTCCGAAGACGGTTTCCCATAAAGTTCACTATTTCTCTTGTTTCAATGAATTATACACCGTTATCATTTAAATAATGTTGAATTAACCCCACAGGGACAGGGAAATTCATCTCTTTCATATTTTGATGTAGATTCAATATTCATATGGTCTTATCAGGCGATTGTGTGGGGTTAAGTACTTTTGAAATCTGTCCTCCTCAATTATAAATTCCTTAGATGGTCTGCAACAGGTTTATTCGTGGAACCAGAAACACCCAACCACCCTGGTATCCATGATTCATGGACTTTCATTCCAATGGAAGGTTCTAATTCATTGATGATTCATCCAACGACACTTAAGGACTCCATTAGTGGATATGATGGGATGTCTTGCTCACCACACCCTTCAGGGTAATATTTATACCTATTTTGAGACCCTCTTGTATATTTAATTCATGTTTATATAATCATTAATCCTCGGTTCATTCATGACGAGTGTTTCTACGGGCATCCATTGGTTTTCCGGATCATTGTAGGCTTGAATATATTTATGATATGGAGGTGATGTTGATTTGAGATATTTTAGAAATCGCTCTGAATATTATAATTATTGAGGGGGAAATAAGGTGATTTGATGTTGGTATTGGATCCATAATATGGGTTTCTTATGTATCCTTGAGAGAGGAATCATGACCCACATATTTTAGAATGGATGGGGCTTACAAATTGAATCTACCCATTTGGGGGACATGGTTGGGTGATCCCATTATGGGAGCTCACCTTTCTGAGCTTGGGATTTCATGTTGGCATCCTACATATCGTAGTTTTATCAGGAATCAGAGTTCACATAGTTCCAATGGGTTGATGATTTTCCATGGAAGCTTCCCATTTACGAAGAAATGATTGGGTGAACCCTTTATGGGAGGGAACCCTGTTGAGCATGGGCCTTCATGTAGACATCCTAAGTTTCATTGTTTTACCAAGAATCAGAGTTCTCACTGTTTTGATGGGTTGGAGCTTATGCATGGAATCATCCGATTTACAAAGACATGATTGGGTGAACCCTTTATGAGAGGGAACTCTTTTGCGGTTTGGGCCTTCATGTTGGTGTCTTACGTATCCTGGTCCTATCAAGAATCAGAGTTCTCATAGTTTAGATGGGTTGGGGCTTACACATGAAATATTCCCATTTACGATGACATGATTGGGTGAACCCTTTATGGGAGGGTACCCTTTTGAGCTCAGTACTTCAATTAGGTTTTCCATTTATCCTTATTTTATCATGAATCATAGTTCACATAGTTCATATGGGATGGGGATAATGCATGGAAGATTCCCATTTATGAAGAAATGATTGGGGGAACCCTTTATGGGAGGACACCCTTTTGAGATCGGGCCATCATGTAGGTGTCCTATGTATCCTGGTTTTATCAAGAAGAAGGGTTCTTATAGTTTAGAAGGATATAGATCAACCCTTTTGTATGGGAACCCTTTTGATCTCGGACTGTCAAGTAGCTGTCCAACGTATCCTAGTGTGATCAGGAATCAGAATTCTCATAGTTTAGAATTAAGTGTTTTTTGTGATCATCACAAACCATTATGCCCACATGAGTCCTAATCAGTGTGAGAAACAAGATGATATGAGAGATAAAACCAACCATATTGTTCCTCTCTTATTGGTGAGAGAGGGAGATCCTACGAAGGAAAAGGACAGGATGACGATGGGTGAGGGCGCGAAGTGATGAACCTTTCAATGTGAAATGACATTAATGGTCATGCGGCTTAGCCTTGATAGATTGGGGACTCACCAATTTGAGAGGTCCCTAGAATATGTCGGGTGAGGTATAATACATTTTAAAGTAATATATCATGGATGAAGATTAACTGGAGGATAATCATGCTGGGATATTTCAACATGCCTCGAGCATGAGAGGGAAGGAATGTACAATCCACAATTTTGAAGGATCTCAGATCAGAAGAAATGATATAAGGTATGAAATCCATTGAGAAGTAAAAATGTATGAAAAGAATATCCAGATATTGAATTTTCTATCGAATGATGGCTATTTTTCTAAGAAACATATGTAGATCCACCTGGACATGATGTGCATAGTCAAATAAAGGTGTCCGCATGACACTGACCTTCCTCTTATAATGGCTGGGGATGTTTATGAAGAACTGGAATTTCCTAGTATACTACATTTTAATTTCATATAGCATTGAAAATAGAATTATAGTTTAATGTCGTGTTTTCTATGCTAATACCATAGAGATTAAAGTCGCGTTTTAGGACGATAACTCATAATTTAGGGTCATAGAGTTTGGACAGTGATTTATAGAAGCCATTATTAACTTAAGTACAATCAAGCTTGGAGGTTCTGACATGCCTTGAACATGAGAGGGAAGGGAGGTGTAAAACATGACTATATTTATTCTCAGATCAAGAGAAATGATATAGGTAATGGAAGCCATTAAGGCGTATAGAGGTAGGAAAGGACTCTCATAAGGATGAATTTTCCATTGGTTGACGGCCGTTTTTTATACAATATATGAAAATCCATTGGGGAATGATGTGAATAGTGATAAAAAGGTGTCCCCAGAACTCTGGACTTCCCATTATGATGGCCAAGGAGGATTATGAGGATATCGAATCACCAGCGACACAATGTTTGATGGGTTTAAAGGATGTGTCCTGGCATTTAATAAACAATTAGGCCGTGATTTTCCATGTAGTTCTGGGTCAACCTGTCATAGGAGGTAGGTGATATGGATTTTGATATGTGCATGGGGAATCTCTCTTCTCATGGTATTTAAGGGATGGATGTTTGGGCGGCATAAGGGAAAAATGGAAAATTTCATTGACCTGGCCCGAAATGTTTGCGGTGCGGCTCCCCATTTTTCATGGGCATTAGTGACAGTAGTGAAAGAGCTGGCCTCCATGGATGGCCTTGAAGGACCGTTCATGTACTGGGTTCTACATATGGGATTCCACATATTTTCTTCTTCATATGGACATCAGTGTGCTTTATTCCACATATCAGAGTTTACAAAATATCATCCACGTATGGGAGTCTGTGAACCGTCTTCTGCATATGGGCATCTACAAACTGTCTTCCTCATATGGGTGTTCGCGAACCATCTTCCACATATGGGCATCCCTGAATTTTCTTCTTCATATGGTCGTACCTAAAACTTCTTCCGAATATGGGTGTCCAAGAACCATTTTTAGTATATTTTTATTGGTTTTCTAGTTGGCTATGGAGGCTGTTTTGAGAACAATTCATTGGATGCAGTCTACGAACTGAATATGGTTCATGATATGGAATCTGATAACTATTTTGGATGAAGGATAAAATCCTGTTATTTTATTAGAGTGTGGGAGAAATTTCTCTCACACCATCTAGGTTCTTCGTCCCTTTTTAGCATATCCCATAGCTCTATCTCCATCTTCATACACTCTTCTTCTATGCTTCTTTTATCGAGCATTGGGGAAAATCATATCTATGGGGTTGCAACACCATTTGCAGAAACCCATGATGAGACATATTGATCTACCAAGACATGATCGAATGGGTTTTGTGGTGGTTTGGTACACCTTAGGTTTCTCCTAATCCGCGAACCAGATCGCTCGCGAGGATGGTGTGCGGGGTGTACCTATGTTGGATTCTCACCAAAAAATAGATTGCAGCAGCTTTAGTTCACTGATGAAAAATCACCATGAATAGCGTCATTCACAGGACAATGCCTTGCAGTGCAGTGCATCATAGGCCTTCTAGATACCTACTGTTCACATCTTATGCCTTACGTGAACCGTTCATAGTAATCAGTATAGGTCGGGCAAAATTTCTTCGTAATATTTTATTTCTTCACTTTTCTCCTTAAATTTTCAATGAAACATGCATCCATCTTCTTTACAAATCTTTTGGGAGTATTTTACTTCCCTTTTCTTGAATTTTTGGGATCCTACACAAGAGCATGTTTACATATATATTGATATTCATATAAGAAATTTTGTATATATTTTTTCACGCATATATATATATACCTAATTCAATTTATATATAATTATATATGTCTGTATATGAGTTATATATAAAATACACACATACATATATATAATTTCATATGCATGATCACACACACACACATATAAATATAACAACACACACATATATATGTATATATGTGTATAATTATTATGTTTGGATAATTTTATTTAATTTTATATTAAATTATTATTTAATGTCCGATAAAAAATAAACAACTATGGTAGTTGTTATCAAATATTATTATACTTGAAATATAATCACAAAATTTTATATAGTCTTATCATTATATATTAAATCATTTTTATATGATATAATTATATGTTATACATGAATATATTTATGTGTTGTCTATCCTTGGGAGAAATATAAACATGACACTTAGAGCGATATGCATGCAATATAAGTTATCAAACATTAAAATTTTGTTTTTTCCTTATAAATATTTTTAAATTTTATATAAATTTTGGTAGATGATATTTTAGGGGTTATAAACTCGTTATGATGAATTTTTAATTGTTAAACAATCAAGAACAATTTGTATGCAGTTAATATAAGGATTGATACAAATATTGTAACATATAAAATCTTTATGAAATTCTTGATTCTTTTATTACTCTAGAAATAAAACTCTAAAAGTTTGTTCATCTATGGTATTCTAAAATAATGGTGAACTTATCTTATTTTAGGACAGAAAGACTAATGTTGTACTAATTGTTTTCTTCTTTTATCTATATAAGGCACTGAAATGATGTGGGTGAAAATAAAATCTCATAATATGATTTTGGTGATTCATAAAAACGATGAATACTTATAGATACATGATATTATTAGCTACTGTTAAAGGATATTTATCAATTAATTTTTTAATAACCAAAAAAAATCATTAAATTATCATTTGGAAATGTTTAATGAAGTATTCCATAAAAAATTTATTTATTATTAATGATAGATGTATATCTATAAAAACACCACTCTATTTTGTGGTGTGGTATCATAAACATCTCAACAAAGATTTTTTTATGAAAATTACCTCTATTTTATATTTTATATTTAGTCAACAAGTCCATAAATGACATGGAAATGATTAATAATAAATATGAATATTTTAATGAGGAGAGAGGATTTGGAAAAGTTCAACTTCTGTATTGTGGTATTTAAATATAACCGAAAAAGATTCTTTTTTAAATAATAAAACTATGTTATTCCCCATATAATCATGTCATTTAAGATCATAGAATACTTAAATAAAAAATATATTGTTGACAAATTATTTTCATCAAAACCATATAATAATACTCCCCTAAAATCAAAGAGTCTAATGTATTTGGATGATTAGTTACATCAAATAGATTTATTAATATATGTATATATATTAATATTTATAATTGGATCCTAATTATCATTGTACAGATATCACTGAATATGAACCCTTGTGGTGATACTTTAAAGAGAGGGTGACCATAAATCCCAACAAGGGGAAAATCCTAATAAACATGATAACTATATTTCAAATGAGAAAAAACATAATATAAAATTATAAAAGAGGAGAACCATAAAATATCTCATAGAAATATTATAGAAGAGAAATTATATGATAAGAACATATTAATCATATGAATGTGAGAATCATAAGAATTTGGAATAAACATAAAACATTTCATCATAATGAAAATTCAAAGATCAATGCTAAGACATCATAACATAATGCACTTCTCTATCTAACCATGTACCATACATTATTTTTTCTAAGATAAAATAATTACCTAATTGAATAGGTTCTGTATAATTTTTGACCCATTCATCATATAATAATATATAAGGTATATTTTAACCATATATAGAAGTAATCAAACATATAAAAAAACATTAAAAACCCATAAGGAAGAAATGTGATACATAATTACTCTACAAAGTATAAACCGATGATGAATCATACAGATTATCAAAAGGATAATCGATTTAGGAAAATTAGAATTTATAAAAATGAATAAAAATATATATCATTAATATCGTTATTAATTTGAAATAAATTTTATACCATATAATCAATAAAATTGTCTTTGAAATTATTCCTTAAAATAAAATTATATTGAACATATTGAATATCATTCAAAGGTATTTCAAATTCAATATTAACCAAATAAATAGATGAGAAAAAGGGTAAAAAAATATGGTTTAGAAATCATAAAATATAATATATATATATATATAAAGTGAAATATTAATGGAATGAAATTAAATGAGATATAGTTTCCCTTTCATACATTGTATGGTTTGACTTGAAAGGAATTATTGGGAAGGTATTAGATATATGTATAAATTCCAAAATAAAGAAGGGAAAATTAAATAAAAGAAATTAATATGGGATTTAAAAAGAACATACAACAAGCCTATTTAGTTTCATGATAATTGTGAAGAGGGAAAGCGAGGGTGAGAGTACATACTAAAAATTAATAGTAAAAGGGAGTGTGAGAGTCACCTTACATAGAGTCTTGACTTTCTTAGGCTTATTATCTAAAAATCTAAATAACAAAATGATGTACATTAATTATATATTCTAGAACCTTAATAATATTTATTTAGTTAATTATAATCCATTAATTATTTATATTTTTGGTGTTACAATGTTCATGTTTATTTCTTGAAAATGTTTGTTCAAAGATGGTAAAAGTTGAAGGACTTTTTCCAACAAGTATATAATCTTTAAAAGAGACAAGTTAATGATTTAATTTCATTCCAAGTGTATAAATCCTCAATGAGTATAATTATATTCAAAATTAGGTATAATTAAATGATAAAATATCTTTTTATGTTCAATTTGGAGGGTTCAGTAGACATGATAAAAATAATTATAGACAATTAGTTTTTTAATTTATTATAGTATACTAAATATGGATGTAACCTCTTGAGCTAGTACAACCACACCAACTAGGTGAAACATCACATGGCCTTAAGTGTTATTTATGATCACTAGATAATGGTGATTAACACTAAGGGTAATAGAAATATTGATTGGGGTAATTTATTTTTTAATAGTTCATCTCAAAAAACATGATGAAAATAAAAATACAAAAACTATAAGTAGTAGAAGACATTGAAATCAATATGATAAGGTCAAAATTATATCTCAACATTCCACAAATGTCACTAAAATAATCATGAACCAATAATATATTTCACATGATAGAAAGTAAACAATACAACTAAAATAAATCATAAAAATAAAATTATACAACCCACTCTACAAAACATCAAAATCTTACGAATATAGCTCTAAAGAGTCTCTATGCACCAATTAACCGCAAAAAATGCCTCTTGAAATGATTAAAAATTCCATTAATGTAATTTGTTTTCACACGATGTGTGTATGCATAGTAATTGAGAATATAATCCTTAATAGAAATCATTGAAACCCTTACCTTCTCATGAAGTCAATATGTAAATATATATACAAATGGTGTAATGATAAAATGATTCAACAAATATCATTTAAAATTTGAATCAATTAGTAGGTGTAATCCATGTCACCTTAATAAACATGACTGGCATTAGCCAACATCGATATCCAAGGGACAAATAACTCAGTCCCAAGTTTATTCATACTTTTCTAAGGCCTCACCCAAAGAAATAATTCACAGGTAATACCATATATCTAGTATTTTTATGATCATTCCATCCCCATGACATCATATTGATTCAATCCTACGATGTCCAATATCTCCATCTCAAGGGGAATCACATTATAGGGATCCATCACAGTCAATATATCTCAACCCAACAAGGTTTCCTACAAGTGACTAACTCTGTAGATTTTTTAATACAAAATATGTAAGGGAAGACATCTCATACAACACTTTAGTTTCATCATAAAATATATTAGTTTCATCCCATGAAGTTCCTCTTTAACAAAATAATAAACTTACAAATCAAATAAAAACATTAAATATTTACGAGATATTTTATAATAATAATAAATAAATAAATTTTAGGGATAAAAAAAGGTATCAAAAACACACATTTCAATATAATATTTATCATTTTTACATATTTTAACATTACTTTTCCACAATTAAGCATAAATTATTACTCCCCCGTGTTAATTAAAACTAGTGAAATACACAAATCACCCCAAAATCGCACATGTAATTTTAAATTACTTCACAAAAACAGATACAAATTCTTATATTCTTCATAAAAATTTATTATGCTATATCTGTTACTGTATACATCAATTATCACAGTCTAAAATTGTTTATATTTTCTTTCTATCCGTATTTAACAACCATGTTATTATATTGTTATGTTATTTAAAATAAAATTGGATATTACACATTCCAATTCACCTATTTAATCATGTAAAACAAATTTTCAGACCTTTTCCACTATTTATGGTAAATTTAATCATTTTAAAACTCCATATATATCCATTTCTCAACATTTATTACAATATCCATGTAAATAAAAAAATAAGAACAATTAGATCACAAAATAAATAAACATTATTTATATAAAAACATACAAAATAAAAGATGGAGAAATAGGTCACCTACCTCAATGGAAACAAACAATTCGTACAAGTTTTAGAGACTTATATTCTCTATGAAGAATATAAAATCAATAATAGTGTAATATAAAATAAAAATTGAGGGATTGCAATCCGATAAAAATAAGAAACCATTTCCTTCATACAAAATGGTGATATTATTGAATCATTTACCAAGATTCATAAAATATCCAAAATGGATAAAACAACATGAGACAAAATGATGGAGAGATAAAATACTCATCCAAAGGAGGTGGGGGAGAAATTAAGGCTTGATATCTCCATTAAAAACTAAAAAAATACGTATAGGGTGAGAAAATCCTATGTTAAGGATCAAAAATTTTTGACCATGAAAATATGAATTCAACCTTATTTTTAAAAAATAGGCCTAGATCACATTGGCTACAGAAATAGATCTCAACAACTACCTAGTGGATCATTAGAATCATAATAAAATTACACTATCTACTCAATGTTTAGTCTAGTGGGATTTCCACCCTAATATCCACAACACATATATAATGACATGAATTTTCTATGAGGTATGTTTTCTTTATTTTTGGATAAACCGGGAATCCAATTTCAAGGGATGGTTGATTCATTTTAGGGAAAGAGGTATCATGTGGGTTATAACCAAGATTAGTACTAGATACATTGTGTATATTAAAAAAACATTGTGAATTTGGCTGTCCAGACCCTCTTTCATGATGTGTGAAGGATTTTCCCCAAGAGAGAGAGAATGAAAATTACAATATGTGTAATGAAATTAAAAACTCAAAATTATCACATGTGTTTTTTAAAAATTTAGAGGATATCATTTTAACAGATCCCAGTTTTCCTCCTTTATATAAGAGGATCCACGAGAGATACCCCTTCAATCCAAACCTAGTTTTTTTGCTTAACTCATTCGTTTGGACTCCGTTTTCATCCCTATCAAGTGAATTTGATTCCACTCGGTGATCTCCCCTATCATATTTTATCACTTAATTGATTATTTTATTTTATTTTTTGAAATTTTTGTGTGAGATGATATTCCCTATTTTCAGGATTGTTGCCCAATTTTCTATTTTATATCATTATAGATCAAATAAAAGGCCAGTAACAGTCATGTGGTCATCTACAAACATAAGGTAGATAGTATAATTTATTTACATAAAATATAGTTTCTTTAATATCATGATCCCTTGTTCTATGTGCCATACGTTTCCAGTTATGCCTCTAAAATGTCTGAGAAATTAAATTATATAGTTTTCCATTTCCTTTTATATTACTAGACAGTAGTGAATCAATACTTTGGCTGATTTCCTTGACTTGATCCACACTAATGGGTATACCTTCCTTTAAAGTCCTATATTATCTTTTCATAAATTGTTAAAGCAACCATTATGTGTGTTCCCATGTAATAAACACTTTTATATAATGAATTGAGTTAAGGGAAATGGTAGTCCATGATTTAGGCTTGTTCACTTCATGCCATAATTGAATTGTTGATTAAATGAGTTGGACATATTCTCAATTCTATATCTTGACTTAAAATTAATCAAATTATTTGGATAAAATAATTAATTTATTATAAATTAAATCCCTTTATAAATGGTTTAATATCATGATGACTAGGCCATACACTTATTTCACACTGAGAGTGATACTCAAGATTACATTTATATATATCAGTGGATGGGATCATTATGCTTTATAAATATAATGTGATGAATATTGGTTTTATGTCAGGAGGGATACTAGGTATTCCTTAGATGGAATCCTTGTTCATTTTATCTACATACATATGAGTGATACCAATTCCCTAGGTAATTCACTATGTATGGGCCTAGTGGCATGATGGTTACACCGTCCCATGACCGATACTCAATCACTCAGACTAGATACCAATGATAGAATCAAAGGCCAGGAAATACCTGTATACCATGTTGGGGGTGATACATGGGATTCCATAGATGGATTTCCTTGGACTTAATCCAATAACATTTATCATTTATTAATCTTCTAGAGTAATACATGGGTTCCATGATGTGGTTCACTTTGGACAGGCCCATGATGTTGCTTAATTAAAATAATGATATTCTTTTCTTCATATAATTTCTAGAAATTTAATTCATTCAGTTAAATAATTTACCCCCTAAGATAAATACCATATTTTGGTGAAGTCAATATCTGGATACTTTAATTATAACAACCCAATCTACTTTACATCACACTTTCATAGGTCAACTTTTTTCAGAGATGTTCAGATTAGACTGAAGCAGGTTGAGTTGGTCAAGTATCTCATGAGTAAATTGATATGATTGAATTATTTATTTATTCATTTTGTTTCAATTATTATTATTGGAACACTACTCATTTTAAATTCATTGACCAGATTGACCGAGATACCATTGGTGGTGGCCTATTATGTATATCTCACACCCTGTATGGGCCACCCTGGGTACCTAATTAGACTTCATGGTTGTAGGTGTAGATTAAGGGAAGCATCCATATTACATTGTTTGATTCTAAGTACTAGGGTGGAGCACAAGATCAGAGGATTGAGACTATACTTGGGATGCTAGTAGTTACATATTTTAGCCTCTATTGTATTTTTTATACCATGTGCTATATTCCTGCTCCCTTATATCCCATGTACATTATTTTATATTTCTATATGACATGATCATTATAATAAAATTTCTATCTATTTATAATTTATATTATACATGTTTATTTATTATCTACAATGATTATTTATTCTACAACTTGTTAAATTCTTTTTCCACTGATGATGATTATATATTACTACTTTGTTACACTCAGACTGATGAGGGAATATTCTCCCCATGGACACACCATAGACACTCAATGGAAGTCGAAAACCTCTGGCATATAGGGAGGTGCACTTGAGGTCATTTTCCCAACCATCTCAGGGCACCGGTCAGTGGATTCTGGGTTAGGATGCTACAAAGTGGTATCAAATCTTCATTTTTTCCCATTTTCAGACTTTTTTGTGTATTTGACAAGTGACTAGTATGTATTATAATTTTTTAATAATTCTATTACTGGAAGTAGCTAACCCACATATGGAGGAAACCAAAATGACCTAGTATGGGTTACTGCTATTCTGGTTTTTTCTTTCAATATTTTAATTTATTTTACTATTTGGTTACATAGGTGTCTTGGGATGTTATTATTATTGATAAAATTATATATATGAAGTTTATTTTTCTTTACCTAGTATTAAAAAATTTTATCATCTCAGGCAATATAATATGCACTTGAGGATTCACTTGTCAGGAATTTTTTCATGTTAAATTTATATTATCGCGTGCATTTCCTATATTGTATGTGATTATTATGAGTGCATTTGTTTTTAATAGTTGAATGGTGACAATGTTTCTTGTAGTGATAAATTAATTAGATTAATTAAACTGACAACATCTTTTTATATGGTATTTTCATGCATAGATTGAGTATGACAACTTATTTAACCAATTATTCCAGAGCTGATCCAATAACACTAGTTCAACGGGCTAACATATTAGTTGATTTGATTGATGAATGAAAATTATAATATATGAATGAAGCACTTATGTAAATTGGGGACATAATTTCATGTATTAAATCCACTATACATGAGTTGTTACATATTCATATCAGACATAAATGTCAGTTTGTAGTTAGTTGACTTACTAATTCCAATTTTTAAGAGTATGGGACATAATAGATCAGAAATCATGATGAGTTTAACCAAATTAAGATACTTATATCCATATAAATGGGAATGAAATTCAATATAATAAATCTTTAAAATTAAATGGTTACCACTAAATTGGAATTCCAATTTAAAATTAAAGGGTTATTTCCTTTATACCTTGCAATTAACACTCAATATATAATAACTTTTGTTGTGTTTAATGAGACCATGACTCTGACCCACCTTAGTAGTGGGTAGTAGGCTCTATATTGTATAGTATGTCATGATCTTCTTTATTACATATACCTGGATTTAGGAGTAGGATAATATGTGTGGATTTTTATATGAAGGCCTTGTACCTACAATTTCATTCATTCCCTATTTTCATATATGTTTTAAATCATATCCATGGAATGAAATTGTAAATTATTAACCTATGCCACCTTGACACACTAACGTTGTACTCATGGAGTGTGGTGATGACCATGCTCTGGAGGTGGTGGTACATAAGACATCAGTATCACCTCCTATATTGTCACCTGAGGAACCTCCTATTGATCATCCAGTGGGCACTGATGCTCAATTATGAGATTGCTTCTTATGTTTTATACTATATATATTGGGTTCTCTATGACCTACCACTACAATGGAAGAGCTGAGCGGGAATTCCAACACTAGTAACCTCCCACATTTTTAGGGGATGGTTGACCACAGGTTACCATGTTAGGGATCGAGGTAACGTTGTCTATATTTTATAATTTGGAGATGCCTCAATAGTGTAGGGTCAAGATCGCTACCTACATGCTTCGGGATTCTGCTAAATGTCAGTGGGATGTCATTACCCAGGCTAGATGTCATCAGGGTATGGTCTAGATAAGCTTCCAAATGACCTTTTTGACTACATCATACCCCAAAAGATACATGCAGACTATGATCAGGATATTATTCACATATAGAATGGTTCTATGTTAGTGATTTATTATTCAAATTATTTCACTGAGCTTCATCGATTTTCTCAAATTTGACCGGTGATGAGATGATGATTGTGAGGCATTTTGAGGATGGGATATCATATGTCATTCAATCATATGGTGGCCATTATTTAGACCGAATACCATTTCATAGATAGTGAACTAGTCTGTCATCACTGAGTAGAACCTATAGTATGGTGGTAATGGAATCTAGGGAGGATCAGCTTCCAGGTAAAGAGATAGCGTATCTGGTGGTAAGAAGTGTCATTAAAAGGGTCCTTGTGGTGGATTTTATAGAAAGATGACACACATAAACCACTATTTAGTGTGTCAGAAGTGTTTTAGGTAGGGACAAAAAAATCTCTAGTGTATGAGTAGCCCGATCGAGTGTTGATATTGTGTCAGGATGGGTCACCTACAACATTTCATTAAAAAATTCCCCTCCTATATCTCGTGATAAGGGATATGTGCCGACCATGATTTTAGGTACATGACCATTAACTACATGATAGGCTGGGATTTGGTATACTAAAATATAATTTGGATAAGTAGGTGTTCATGGTTGAGGTAGCTAGACATCAGAGGTTTAGTTCCAACAGAGTATACATACCCTGGCTTGTTAGGATACATCATTGGGCCGCAGTTCAGACCTTATCAATACAATGTATCATACACCGCCTCTAGATTAGGGTCCATGTATTTCTACTTTATGAGGTACAATACTATTAATCTCTACTTTAGTTTCTTCTCTATTTGATATTGGTTCACCTTGCTCCTTCATATATGCTATAATTATGGAAAGACTATGCCTATTAATGGAGTAATTAAATGACGTAATGACTCTCAACAGATGGTTAGGGGTACATTCAAAGAGTATAATCTAGTGAAAGGAGTGTTCCATTGAGATAGATGAGTACCATTTTTATAGAATTTCATTATCCTAAAGATGATTGGCTTCGATGTCATTCTCGGTATAGACTAGCTAGTGTCTAATTGAGCCCATGTTAATTTTTATCACTAGAGGATGTTTTTACATCACTAGAGAGATGTTCTTATATACAAAAGGGTGAATGGTATATCTAAGTGAGTCAAGATGAACCATAGTGTACTGGGCAAAGAAGAGTGAAATTCCAAATGGATAGTCATTTCACAATTGATTAGGGAATGCAGAATGTAGAATTCCTTCCAATAATGTATAAGAACCCGGTTTTTTCTATAAAAGACTTTGGGATATTATTGATGTTATTCTAGAGCAGTGCCTTCAGAAAGAGAGCGATTCCGAGCCCCGGTGTGGCCGGAATTAAATTTCCAGTGCGTTCACACTGGGCACACAAAATAAATAGGATAACTCTCAAACGAAATTTCAGATCCTAAATATGAGTGAATAGATGGGTTTGTAATGGGGTGTTCACCCTAGGAACGACATAAAGCATGTCGGTGCGGGACGTTGGGACCCCTCGCCTGTTCACAAAACGTTAAATGGAAAATTAAATTATTTAATTTATTCGTTTAATGGATAAACTCTTCTATATCTTAACATGGGGATCAGATGGGAAACCTGAGGGCACCGTTGATTCCGGAATGTTCTGTTTACCCTAGAAGGGGTGTATAATTTGTGGGTGAGGGCCTTCTGTGAAAAATGACGCCAGGGGCATTTTCATAATTTGGCGGCCTCAGGCTTTGAGTTTAATAACTGTTTAATGGCACCTCAGACTAAAATTTTGAGACTTCTGTTGTGCTTGGGAGGTGTTGTTTACCCTAGGGGAGTCTTAACCTCGACCCCACCAAGGGTTCGAGAACGGGGCTACCGTTAGAGGATTAAAATGAATTAAATTTTTTAATCTAATTCCCTACATAAGTCTAATCAATCTTATTGTCTCCCATTATGCATCTCCCTAGCAGAAGATCTCCCAACCAAGGATATCTCCACATCATGTCCTCTTCTCCTCCTCCTATCCAAGGTTGTGGCTCCGGCAGATCGACGAAGAAGTGCCAGGCTACGACCAACAAGGTTGGCAGTGTTCATTTTGTGTTTTAAATCCCGAACCCCTCATTGAATAACAATGATAGCGTAAAAATGTTGTTTCATCTTTGATAAAATCCCATAACTGCATATTAAATTTTATGAGCTTTCTAACGCATCTTTCGGATTCAAAATCCGAGGCTTGGGGCGTCCGCAGCGGTCCGTCAAAGAATGCGTGTTTTTGGAGTTTTTCCGGTGGTAGGGCGGAGCTATGGTGGCGGCGTGCAGGGGTCCGGCTTCGGCGGCTGGCATGGTGACCATAGGCGGACAACGAGGGTTGAGGGTGTCAGATAAAGGTGGCGTCTCTAGGCAGAGGTCAGCGTGGGGTTCATCAGGTGGACTGCTCGGGGGGACCGGCCGGTTGTGCCGGCCGGTTGACGCAGAGGTCGGGGTCGCGGCGTGCGACCCCGCTCGGGAGACAGAGACCTGCCATATGTGGGTCGCTGCGTGGAAGAAGCGATCATCCACAAGGTTGGTTGGTGAAACAGTGGACCGCGGGGCCACGTTCGGCCTGCAAGGCGGAACCGTGGGCCGGCCCAGGCCGGGCGGACCGGTCGGCCTAGTCTGGTCCAGCCCAAGGGGCATAGCCCCCTCGAATTGGATGCCCGTAATTTCCTCTACGGGTGTCCATTTTTCATTCCATCTGTGAGAATGCCTTCATTGCATCAAGAAGAACTTTTTGAGATGGCTTCAAGAGTTTTTTATTCCTGAAACGAGGGGCCTCGGAGGCGCAACAAACCTTTATGTAGTTTGACATTTTTCCAGGGGTTCGTGTTTTGAACTGCGTAGATGCATCTGACGTCCGATTTGAGCACCGTCAGTGGCGTTGGGACCCTGGTGCCGAGGCAGAGTTTTCCAGTGTGGTTTTGGGTGTTGAAACCGTAGTTGAGGCAGGGACCCCAAGGCCCGTCTTTCGAGCTATACACATCTTTTTGTAATTTTTTCATCGGATGTCCGTTCGGGGCATGCGACTAGTCAATTTTTGGTGTTTTTTCGAGGGCATTGCATTGGTGCAGACTGCCCGATTTAATTCCGCATGCTGGTGTGGGCCTCAAGAGGGCCTTTTTGGGAGTTGGAAGTGATTTTCAGCTTTATCACCGGATGTCCGTTCTGG
Organism: Viscum album; assembly: GCA_963277665.1. Classification (NCBI taxonomy): domain Eukaryota; kingdom Viridiplantae; phylum Streptophyta; class Magnoliopsida; order Santalales; family Viscaceae; genus Viscum; species Viscum album. Next base: position 438,017 of record CAUJRU010000111.1, read on the forward strand.
ACAAGTGAATAGTCCATCTTGTGTACTTTTTCGAGAGGATCGCAACACTGTGATCCGTTCATTGTGCTTCGGGACTAGGAAGCGGGTCCCAAGAAGCACCGTTTGTGTGCAGTGTGGCGTAATGCATCTTCTTTCCGAATATCCATTCCACTCAAATGAGCAGTCCTTTTGACGTGTTTTACTGAGGGGATCGCAATGGTGCGATGCGCCTGACTATTATCGGGGCCGAGGCTCGGGACCACGGGACGTCGTTCGGGCGTAAAGCGGTTTCAGACAACTTTTACATCAGATATCCATTGGAGGCGAGTAAGTAGTCTATCTCACATGTTTTTCTACGAGGATTACAATGGTGTAATATGTTCAGGCGAGCATAGCCTCTTACACGAACTTATTAAATGTCGAAATATTAAAGGCATGCCGATGGAGGTTCTTCCTGTAGTGTTTTCAGAGCACCCTTGGCATGTGATCGCGTTCACTCTTAGGAGATTGAAGTGAATGATTGAAGAGATATAGTTGGTCGTGCCTAGGCTAATGAGGTGGAATGTTGGTGTTTTTACGTTTACACCTTCACGTTGACGTTGGGTGCTGTGTGCACGATAGCCTTTGTGTTTGAATGTGGTATACTTTGGGAGTATACAGGAACAATTGGTGATACATGTGGTTGTTTATACCTGATAATGTTTGTTCTCTTTGTTGGTGTTGACTTGGGTCTAAATTTCGTGTGGGCCCCATGTGCGTGTCATGTTCTGCTTTGCCTACCCTTGACCTCTCGCAACATAGAGGGTTCCTCTGTTCTTGTTTGTTTGACCAGCAGGGTTGAGTTTCACCTGGTTCTGTTCTCTTTTATTTGACCAGTAGGGTTGAGTTTCCCCTTGGTTTTGTTCTCATTTGATTGACCAGCAGGGTTGAGTATCCCCCTGGTTCTACTCTCGGTTGTTTGACCAGCAGGGTTGAGTTTTACCTTGGTTCTTCTCTCTATTGTTTGACCAGCAGGGTTGAGTTTCCATAACGTTCTATTCTCGTTTTTTTGACTTGTAGAGATGAGTTTCCCCCTATCCTGTTCACGATGGTTTTGACCAGCAGGGTTGAGTGGTTTTCCCCTGGTTCTATTCTCTATAGTTTGGCCGACAGAGTTTCTTTGTGTTCTCTGGTACAGTTCTTGTGGATTTGGTGTGACCAACACCTTACACGGGCACCGATCCTCTACCTAGGAGGTTGTTTCCAACAGGGCTTGCCAGGAGGTTGTCTCCCGAAGTTCTATCCAGGAGGTTGTGTCCAGCAGGGCTGGCAAGGAGGTTGTACCATCCAGCATGGATGGCCAGTGAGGTACCATCCAGCAGGGATGGCCAGTGAGCTACCATACAGCAGGGATGACCAGTGGGTTACCATCTTACAGGGATGGCTAGTACAACAGTGTTCACCGAGCAGTACCATCCAGCAGGGATGGCCAGAGAAATTCTAGGTTTAGCTCCAGCGGGGCTTGGAAGTTGTCCCCGATGCTGGGTTTTCTTCTAGCGGGACTGGGAATTGGTCCTTGATGTCGGGTTGACCTTCAGCTCGGCAGGGAAATGGTCCCCGATGACGGTTCCGAACGTCCCTCCAGTGGGGTACCCTTTTATGGTACTGGGAATTGGGACTCATAGACTACATTAGCTAGGTATCCTTCTATTGGATTACCCTTTTATGGGACTGGGAAATGTGGCACCCATCGAATTTTTCTAGGTCTCCCTTCAGTGGGAACACGTCGAATTCTAGGGATTACCCTCCAGTAGGTCTGGGCAGGGGGTCACCTATCGACTTTGAGGAGACCTCTCGACTGCGGGGCGGGGATGAGGTGTGGTTTGATGTTCCCCAGAACTCCCAAGTACGAGGGACACTTTCCCCTCCTAGACGTGTCCTTGAGACACGACCTAAAACCATGTGGGCGAGTCAGTGTAGCCCAATGCGGATAGTGTCATGGTGTGGGGATTTGAGCCCATTTACTTGTAGTTTGCGGCAGACATGCGGGATGTTGGGCATCGATGGTGTTTACTTCTGGGGCTGTTGGCTACTCACTTTCTTGGGTTGAGCTACGGGATGGAGATCCCCTTACGATCTTGTTTGGGCTTCTTGATTGAGCATGTGGATATGTATATACTTTGTTCCAGTACCCACTTCTTGGGTATTTCTTTACTCTCCTTCATGGAGAGGCGAAGACGTGTGGGGTATGCCCCGTACATTCCGTGTCTAGCTTCTCATGGTTGGACGAGTCTAATCTCCTGCTATACTTAGCGAAGACTCGACCGGATGTTCGTCTTCTCACCGTTTCCAGCTCCTTGTGTCTGGTAGAGTCTACCTACATTCTCTTGTTGTGTTGAGCTGGACTCTCTACTATTATTCTTTACTGCACTCTCGGTTTTACCCCTTTACTTTCCCCTGTTCGATCTACTTCTCACCCTTCAGTACCTCCTTTGTTTCTCACTTGAGCCTTCGGGGTATCATACTGAGTATTTTTATACTCACCCCTGCTTGGGCTTTGCCCACACTTGGTGTGCCCATGCAGATGACAGACAGGTTGGTCGTGACTTCAGCGGAGCTTAGGAGTTCGGGGGCTTTGACCGTGTGCGGTGGTCGTAGTCGGGTTCCTAGTGTGGGATGCTCCCAACTATTTTACTTTTATTTACCTGTTGCCGGGTTGTGGCACTTTTTTGATTGGGCGTGTGTTGTTTCCTTTTCTTTTTAGATTACCTTCAACTCTTGCTTTGTACTGTGTACAGTTTGATGCACATTTGGGGTTTATTTACAGCATTTTCTACTTTGATTTTCTTATTACTCTGCACTTTTTCATTGAGTGTGCTGCGTGTGTGTGTACAGGTACTTAGGCAAAGGCCTCCCCAAGTTGTTTTGACTTCGGCAATGGTCGCCAGCCCCTGGCCTATGGAGGTGAGCTTGGGGTAGTTGCGGCTCGATCTTGGGTAGGGTCGGGTCATGAAAAAGTGGTATCAGAGGTGGTTCATTCCTCGGGATGTTGTTTGGACGTCCCTAAAAAAGGAATCAGTTGGGATTTAGGGAAATAGTGTTAACGTGTCTCAAGAGAGGCTCATAGGCCAGTGAGTCCAGTGACGGTGCGGCGGCCGATGTATACATTCACCAGGACCCTGATAACCCACTTGTCGACTCGGCATGCTGAGACACTTTTTGCAGGGAAAATTGGTTTGTGCATCACATAGGATTGAGTCTTTGACTGTCCTTATTGAATCAGCTCTCTATTGTTGTTACTATTATATACATATATTCTCATCTGACAACGACACTCCATGATAAGATTTAGGATGTCTCCGCGAAGATAGCCAGCCAGGATACCAGCTTTGGTTCATGAAGACGACCCTATGAGCTTCGAGGCCACAGTCCAGGACCCATCATGCGAGCCCCTTTCTTCGAGTGGGCCAGTAGCAACACCCCCACCCGGTGAGCAGAAGATAGCTCCAGCAGAGTAGATGTGGCTTGAGCGCAGGTTGAGTGCACACCGCGAGTTCCAGTGGTAGGGACCATTGAGGTTCAGTGGTGAGCCAGACCCTCTGGTAGCAGAGGTTTTTCTAGAGATAGTGGTTCACCTTTTCAGGCTTGTGCAGACGCTGACAGATCTTATGGGGGCTTTGGCCGCCAGCCTTTTCCACGGAGCAACATGGCGTTGGTGGAGTCTGGTGACTCAGTTTCTTGATGAGTCGTCACATTCATGGGGCAACTTTCAATTGTTGTTTCGGGAAGAGTTTTTTCCCTCATGCTTACACTCTATTCAGATTCAGGATCTCCTGTAGTTTTAGCAGGGAGGGATGATGGTGGCCGAGTACACTGCTAGTTTCGCAAACCATGCACGCTTTTACCCGGACTTGGACCATGATGAAAACATCTGAGCACGGATGTTCGTGCAGGGTCTCCACAGAGAGATTCATGCTGTCATAGTACCCTTGGGAATTCCCACATATACTGGGGTTCTTGAGGAGGTGTTGGTGACAGAAAGATTCCTGTCACCTTCTATAGTTGGTGGTGGCAGCAGGCTCGAAAGAACCGAGACGTCTGCCGCAGCTAGCGTGCGTCGGCAAGCAGAACCTCGACACATGTGGATTTCTGATAACTAGACACAGGGGCATGGGAGTACATCACAGTGGCAATGGAGGGCACCAGTGTAGCCCGAAGAGCGCCGATGCTATGCTTGTGATGGGCGAGGTCACCTGGCATGAGATTGCCCGACCAGGCGCGCTGAGGATACCGTGCACGCAACAGGTGCACCACCACGACAGAGGCAGCACTGTAATCGAAGTAGCACCCAAAGAGGTTGTTCTTATATAGGAGAAGGAGGAGATGGAAGTTGAGGACCACCTTACGAGGTCTCCCCACCACCACTAGGTGGTCCACATCAGGCTCCGGGAGCTGACAGTTGGGACCAAAGACAACCGCGAGCTTTGGATGTCTACGATCCATCAGAGAATGAGTTTATAATAGGTATGCTTTATAGATCTTCTACCTTTTGCAGTATAATTGTTAGACTCATTGTGTGAAATGTTTTTCCTACCTGCTCCTTGTTTGAGTTGTTACCAGGGTGGCGTGGGGTGTCGTTGTAACAGTTTGTTGGTAAGGTAAAAGGTGTTGGACCTTTTCTTTAGTCGATGGTGTCAACTCCTTCCCTGTCCGAGCTTGTAAGAGACTCTTGGTTGCGAGACATCGACTGTGAAACCTTTCTTGACTAGATATCCTTTGTGTTTCACCATATGGATATTATGAAGGAGGGAATCACTGAACCTTGTTCCAGTTGCGAGCAGTGATTCCAGTCACGACATGCGACGTAGAGGTTTGATCGGGGAGGTGAGTGACCCCTGAGGTCCTTCTGACCATTTGAGACCATGCGAAGGGATTTAGCGGTTCCATGCCGCTTTTACCTAACCACAAAGGCTGGTTTGGGTTCAAAGAGTCTCCCGCGTGACTCACCCAAGATGAAGTTTGTGTGATTCTATGCACGTCACCGGCAAGGGTAGACCTCGTGTGAAAAGATCAAATCCGTTGATCTGTGTGAAGTTACATGGGACTGTGCATGATTTCTTATGGGTATGGGAGTGCCAGGTGTGGGCTTAGTACCATGAGTTGTTCCATGGTTTTACTTTTCGGGGACAAAAATCTTGAATGAGTGATTGATGTAAGAACCTGTTTTTTTTTCTATAAAAGACATTGGAATATTCTCGATGTTATTCCAGAGCAGCGCCTTCACCCATCGTGCGATTCCAAGCTCCGGTGTGGCCGGAATTTAATTTTCAATGTGTTCACACTGAGCATGCCAAATAAATATGATAACCCCTAAACGGTGTTTTGGATCCCAAATCTAAGTGTACAGATGGTTCCGGAATGGGGTCTTTACCCTAGGAACGACATAAAACATGTCGGCGTGGGACGTTGGGACCCCTCGCCCGTTAACGGAACATTAAATGAATAATTAAATTAATTAATTTAATTGTTTAATGGCTGAACACAGGTATCTATTAAATGCTGGCTCGGATGGGAAAACTGAGGGCACCGTTGTGTTTGGAACATTCCGTTTACCCTATATGAAGTGAAACTTTCACGGGCTCGGGCCTTTTGTGAAAAATTCCGCCTGGGGAATTTGCATAATTTGGCGGCCTCGGGCATTGATTTTAATAACTTTTGAACAGATCCTTGGATTAAAATTTCCAGACATCTGTTGTGCTCGAGAGGTGGTGTTTACCCTAGGGGATGCTTAACCTCGACCCCGCCAAGGGTTCCGGAACATGAATACCGTTAGAGGATTGAAATGAATTAAAATTTTTCATTTAATTGCCTACTAAAGTCTAATCAAGATCACCCTATCCCATTTTTCATCCCCCTGATGGAAGATCTCTAAATGAAGGAGATCTCCACACCTAGTCCTCTTCTCCTCCTCTACAAGGTTGTGTCTCCGGCGGTTTGACGACGAAGCGTCGGGCTACACCCACCAAGGTAGGCGATGTTCATTTTGAGTTTTAACTCCCGAACCCCTATTTGAATCACAATTATAGCGTCAAAATATTGTTTTATGTCTGATAAAATTCCATAATTGTGTAGTATATTTTATGAGCTTTCTGGCATATCTTTTGGATTTAAAATCGGGGTCTTGGGGCGTCCGCAGCGGTCCGTCAAATAATGCGGGTTTTTGGAGTTTTTCTGACGGCAGGGTGGAGCTCCGGTGGCGGCCTGTGCCGGTACGGCTTCGCCGGCTAGCACGGCGGCCATAGTTGGATGGTGGGGGTCAAGGGAATCAGTGTCGGGAAGCCTCTCCATGCAGAGGTCGGTGCGGGGCTCCCTAGGAGGGCTGCTCGGGGGGACCGGCCGGTTGACGCGGAGGACAGGGTCGCGGCGCGCGACCCTGATCGGGATACAGAGACCCGCCGTATAAAGGTCTCCATGTGGATGAAGCAACCGGCCTCAAGGCCGGTCTGTGGAACATTGGATTGTGGTTACATGACCGGCCTGCACGGCCGAACAGCAGGCCGGCCCAGGCCGGTCGAACCGACCGGCCCGCGCCGGTCCATCCCAAGGGGCTTTGCCCCCTCGACTCGGATGCCCTTAATTTCCATTACGGGGATTTGTTTTGCATGTTTTCTGTAGTAGTGCCTTCTAGGAATTTAGACGAACTTTTTGAGATAATTTCGGCAGTTTTTAATTCCCAAAACGAGGGGGCTTGGAGGCGCGACACGCCTTTAAGTAGTTTGACTTTTTTCCAGGGGTTCGTGTTTTGAGCGGCACAGACCCATCCAACGTCTGATTTGAGCGACGTTAGAGGCATGGGGAACCTGGTGTCGAGGCAGAGTTTTCTAGTGTGTTTTCGGGCATTGAAACCAGAGTTGAGGCGTGGGCCCCATGGCCTGTCTTTCGAGCTGTACGAAGCTTTTTGTAACTTTTTCATCAGATATTCATTTGGGGCGTGCAACCAGTCAATTTTGGGTGTTTTTCTGAGGGCATTGCATTGGCAAAGTCTGCCCGCTTCAATTCTGAATGCTGCTGCGGGCCCCACGAGGGTCGTTTTGGGAGTTGGCGGCGATTTTCAGCTTTATCACCGGGTGTCCGTTCTGGACAAGTGAATAGTCCATCTTGTGTACTTTTTCGAGAGGATCGCAATGGTGTGACCTGATCATTGTGCTTCGGGACTGGGATGTGGGTCCCACGAAGCACCACTTGTGTGCAGTGTAGCGAAATGCATCTTTTTCTCCGGATATCCGTTCCACCCAAGTGAGCAGTCCTTTTGACGTGTTTTCCTGAGGGGATCGCAATGGTGCGATGCACCAAACTATTTTTTGGGTCCGAGGCTCGGGACCACGAGACGTCGTTCGGGCGTAAAGCGGTGTCAGATGACTTTTACATTGGATATATGTTGGAGGTGAGTAACTTGTCTATCTCGTATGTTTTCCATGAGGATAACAATGGTGTAATCTGTTCAGGCAAGCGGAGCCTCTGACGCAATCCTATTAAATGTGGAAATATGAAAGGCGTACCGATGGAGGTTATTCCTGTGGTGTTCGCAAAGAACCCTTGGCGTGTGATCGCGTTCACTCTTGGTAGAGTAAAGTGAATTCTTGAAGAGATGTAGTTGGTCGTGCCTGGCCTGATGAGGTTGAAATTTGGAGTTGTGACCTTTACACCTTCACGTTAACGTTGGGTTCCCTGTGCACGATAGCCTTTGGGCTGGAATGTGGTATACTCTAAGAGTATATATGAACACTTGGAGGTACATGTGGTTTTTTGTACCTGAGAATGTTTGTGCGCTTGGTTGGAGTTGACATGGGGCCACATATCTTGTGGGACCCATGTGTGTGTCGTGTTCTACTTTGCATACCCTTGACCTCTTGCGACGTAGAGGGTCCCTCTATTTTTTTTGTTTGACTAGCAGGTTTGAGTTTCCCCCGGGTTCTCTTCTCGTTTGTTTGACAATCACAGTTGAGTTTCCCCTGGTTTTGCTCTAGGTTGTTTGACCAGCAGTGTTGAATTTTCCCCTGGTTCTGCTCTCGGTTGTTTGACCAGCAGGGTTGAGTTTCCCCTGGTTCTGTTCTCATTTATCTGATTAGTAGGGTTGAGTTTCCCCTGGTCCAGTTCACGATGGTTTGGACCTATAGGGTTGAGTGGGTTTCCCCTGGTTCTGTTCTCGATGGTTTGGCCGACAGAGTTGCTTCGTGTTCCCTATTATATTTCTTGTGGATTCAGTGTGACCAACACATTACGTGGGCACTGATCCTCTACGCATGAGGTTTTTTCCAGTAGGGCTAGCCAGAAAGTTATTTCCTATAGGGCGGGCCATGAGGTTGTTTCCAGCAAGGCTAGCCAGGAGGTTGTACCATCTAGCAGGGATGGCCAGTGAGGTACCGTCCAGTAGGGATGGCCAGTAAGCTACCATCCAGCAGGGATGGACAGTGGGTTTCCATCCAGAAGGGATGACCAGAATAGAAGTGTTCACCGAGCAATACCATCCAGCAGGTATGGACAGATTGATGCCATGTTTACATCCAGCGGGACTGGGAAGTGGTCCCCGATACCAGGTTTACCTCTAGTGGGACTGGGAAGTAGTCTCTAATGCCGGTATTACCAACAGTTGGGTTGGGAAGTGGTCCCCAATGACCGTTCCGAGCCTCCCTACAGTGGAGTACCCTTTTATAGGACTAGGTATTGGGACTCGTCGACTAATTTAGTCGGGTCTCCCTCTAGTGGATTACTCTTTTATGAGACTACGTAGTGGGCCACCCGTCGACTTTTGCTGGGTCTCCCTCAAGTGTGAAGCTGTCGACTTCCAAGGATTACCCTCTATCGGTGCTAAGAAGGGGGTCGCATGTCTACTTTGAGGAGACCTCTCAACTACAGGGTGGTGACGAGGTGTGGTTTTACATTACCCAGAACTCTTTAGTATGAGGGGCACTTTCCCCACCGAGACACATCCTTGAGATGCGACCTAAAACCATGTGGGCAAGTCAGCGCCGCCCAAAGTGGATAGTGTCATGGTGTGGTGATTTGAGCCCCTTGACTTGCAGTTCGGGGAAAACGTGCAGGATGCTGGGCATCAATGGTGTTTACTTCTAGGAATATTGGCTACTCACTTTCTTGGTCTGAGCTATGGGATAGATATCCTCTTATGATCTTGTTCGGGCTTTTTTATTGAGCATATGGATCGGTATATACCTTGTTTCTGTACCCACTTCTTGGGTCTTGAGTTACTCTCCTTCCAGGAGAGGCAAAGACACACGGGGTATGCCACGTGCTTTCCATGTCTAACTTCTAATGGTTGGATGCATCTACGCTCCTTCTATAGGTAGAGAATACTCGATGGGAAGTTCATCTTATCACTGTTTCCATCTCCTTGTGTATGGATGAGTCTACCTCCTTTCTCTAATTAGGTTGAGCTGGACTCTCTACTGTTAATCATTAATGAACTCTCGGTTTCAGTCCATTACTTTCCCCAGTTTGATCTACTGCTCACCCTTTGGTACCTCCTTTGTTTCTCCCTCGAGCCTTCGGGGTATCTTACTGAGTATTTTTATACTCACCCCTTCTTGGGCTTTGCCTGCACTTGGTGTGCCCTTGCAGACAACGGACAGGTTGGTCGTGACTTCAGCGGAGCTTAGGAGTTCGGGGGCTTGGACCTCGTGCAGTGTTCATAGTCGGGTTCCTAGTGTGGGACGATCCCAGCTGTTTTACTTTTGTTTACTTGTTGTCGGGTTGTGGCAATTTTCTGGTTGGGTGCGTGTTTTTCCCCTATTCATTTTAGTTTACAATCAGCTATTACATTGTACTGTGTAGAGGTTGATGCACATTTGTGGTTTATTTATAGCATTTGGTACATTGCATTTCTTTTTTACTCTGCACTTTTGCGTTGTGTGTGTTGCGTGTGTGTGTATAGGTACTTAGGAAAAGGCCTCCCCGAGTTGTTGTACCTTCATCACTGGTCGCCAGACCCTGGCCTATAGAGGTAGGCTTGGGGTGGTTACAGCTCGAGCCCGGGTAGCTTCGTGTCGTGACAAATGGATCATTCTAGGGATTCCTTCCTTGAGGATTTCTCTAGGTTACATCCCATTTGAAATGTAAATTTTACCATAGAGCTAGTACCATGTGAAAAACCAATGTCCATTCATCCCAATATGCTGGTACCTATTAAGATATATGAACTCAAGAAACAATTGGAGGACTCAGAGCCCCCCTGGCATAGCTTAGCTGTTGCGCCCTATGTTGTCATTTGGTAGGTCTCAATTTCAAGCCTACCCATATGAAAATTATGATAATTTTCATTATTTTCCCCCCTCCCCTCAACATTGTAAAATAACTGGTGGAATGAGAGGAAATGGGTTTCATATTACATGATACCTCATCATGGGGATCACCTATCCATTTCACCAAGATGATAGATGGTGCAATGAGGTTGTGCATGTAATATATCTGGTTGAACTAGCTTATGACAATGAACCGGTTTCAATTACCTCTCGTAGATGACCTCTTAAACCACCTCCAAGGAGATACCAATTTATATACGATCTACTTGAGTTCAAGATACCATAAGGTGAATGTGAGGCAATAAAACATATCACATATAGTTTTCCAAAGCAGGTAAGACTTGTACGAGTACCTGGTTATGCTTTTTGGTATTATAAATGTGCCATAAGTCTTCATGGATTTGATGAATCAGTATTTCCTCCTGTAACTGGATTCATTTATGGTAGTCCTAATAGAAAACTTTTTAGTGTATTTTAATACTAGATACAACCATTCAAACCATATTGAGATCATGTTGAGTACTCTGAGAGAGCACCAACTATATGATAAGAACAAAAAATTTCACTTTTAAAATGATAAGGTTAACTTCTTGGGTCATATCATTTTAGAGATAGACATATATGTTACCCTATAGATGGTGATTGCTATAGAGTCATGGGATAATCCCATGAATGTCTTTTATATACATAGTTTTTTTGGGATAAAATGCTATTACTGGTGATTAATTCAGGAATTATAACACATAGCAGTGCTTTTTACTGGGTTGACTAAAAAGGGTGTGAAATTTTAATGGATAGAATCTTGTGACACATCCTTTATGTAGTTAAAGGGGATAATTAATTCAGCACTGATACTGATTCATAAATAGCTGTGTAGATGTTATACTATCAACTATGATGCTTTAGGGATTGGTCATGGAGGACTTATAATGTAGAGTGATCATGTTTTAGTGTAAGAGTATCAGCAATTGATACCTTATGAGAAGAATCACCTTATGAATGACCCCGATCTAGAATCCATGGTTAATGATTTATGATATTAGATGCATTAATTTTTTGGAGAGTGGTTCCAAATTTGCGTGCACTATAAAAGTCTCAAATACATATCCACAGTTCGGGACATGAATATGTGGTAGTGAAGGTGGGTAGAGTACCAAAATTCATTTGAATTTGAACTTTCTTATAAACCTAGAAAGGGCAATGAAGTAGCTGATTTCCTAAGCTTGAAGAATCAAACACATGTTGTCTAGGAGGATATAAGGGAGTGGATGTTGGTGTTTTTATTTTTAGAGATACACCCAGAGGTTTATGAATATCATGTGTAGTCTATTTTTGTAGCTATAGTATTGAAATCCTTCCTTCTGTAGTAGGTACATATGAGGTATCTATTAGATTTCAAGGGCCTTGTCTTAAGGGAGAGTGTCTTAAGTGATAACCCATCTCCTGGTTGGGTTATTGATGAGAATGATATCCTACACTTATGTAGATATATATAGGTTCTTTGAAATATGCAGGAGGAGTTGAACTGGGAGTCTCATGCCTCTGTTTTCTTAATTCACCACGAGCTTAAAAAAATGTACTGAAAGATACAATTTCAGTATTTATAGCCATGTATGAAGAGGAAAATTATACGATACATCCTGAGGTGTTCCACATTTCAGTTGGTGAAGCTAGAGTACTAGTGATCTTTTGAAATACTACAACCTCTATCCATTCTTGAGTAGAAATATAACTACATCACAATAGATTTTGTGATGGGCTTACTAAGATCCCCTCATGTCAGTGACATTGTATGGGTGATCATCGATAGGTTGACAATGTTTTCATACATACTAAAAATCTTGATACCTTCTCAATTGATAAGAATGAGAGGCTTTATGTCCCAGAGATTATGTGCCATGATGGTGTTCCTCATTCTCTCATATTAGACCAAGATGCATTGTTTATATCACAGTTCTTGGAGAGAATGTACATGGAACCCAGATCGCATGTTCTCTTGAGTATAGTATATCACCCTCAGACTAACAGGTTGTCATATAATATTATTGGGGTGTTTTTGGACATGATTCGGGCATGAATATTTGATTTCTGGGGTTTATAGGAAAAACATATACCTCTTGTTTTGGTTTATTAAATTAAAATATTTTAGGAAATTACATAGATTGATTTATATGAGGCCCTTTATGATAGATTGTTCTATTCCCATATATATTGTTTAGAATAAAGTAATGTAGCACTATTGGGTCCTTGTCTCATTAATGATACTTTAAAGAAACTACAACTGATTTAGAAACATATGGCTACAACCCATTATAGATATAGTTCTTATAACAATCATTGTAGATGATCTCTAGAGTTCGATGTGGCACATATAGATTTTTTGTGCGTATCTCCTGGATAGGTTCATATACGACTTCATAAAAAGTGGAATATATATTGTCTTTATTTTAGGCCTTCATGATCATTGAGAGAGTTAGTTTGGTAGCCTGTTGGTTGCTGTTAAAATAGAGTTACCATGCCACGCATGAAATTTTCCACACATCATAGATTCACCTCTCTCACTCTGATGCATATCATTAATTTGATCCTAATGTTATTGAGTTGGTGTTAGATACCTCTTTTGAGTAACATATGATACTTATCATTAATTGGAGCATGAAGTCTCTCTGAGGTAGGTCAGTTCCTTAGGCCCAGGTGCTATGGTAGCATAGTTGTTTACCGGATGAGACCTATGAGTGAGGGGATGATGTACATGCTTAGTGGTCTGAATTTTTCATAAATGATTCTTTAGTACCCTTAAAAGGGAAACATTGGGATGAGTTGTTTTAAGGGTGGGAGTTTGTAAATTCCCAGCTTTTCTGGGAGGTACATTTTATTTTATTTTTGGTTAAACTTGAAATCCATGCCTATGGGTTGGTGGATTAATTTTTTGAAAGGAGGAAGTAGGTGTGATGGAACCTAGTTGTAGATCAAATACATAGTGTGTTTTAAATACACAATATGTATTGGGCTGACCACAACTCCATTCACAACATGTGGAGTCTTTAACCTGGTAGGGATATTTTGATCCTTACATGAGGTGGAATGAACTTATACACCATGTGAATACCCAAGAGTATTTCTTAAATATGTGAAGGGGATTATTTTAACATATCCCTCTATTCCTCTCATACAGAAGAGGATCCATGAGAGATCCCCCTTTAGGCCTAACAAATGTTCCAATGAAACTACTCTACCCAAACTCAATTTTCATTGTTTTTAGGTGTGTGGAATTCCTATTGGTGATATCTTTACTAATATTCCCTAATTTCTTAGTTTATTTTTCTATAATTTGTTATATTTTGTTTCAAGATGATATTCTCTATTTGTAGGTGTTTTTCATTTTTTTCATTTTCTCCCGTTTCAAAGTAAATAAACGGTAGATAACAGACGAGTGGTCATCTACAAACCAAAGGTATGCGGTCTAGTTTATTTACCTCTAGTTTATTTTATTTTATATCATGAACCATTTTTTTCACTTAACCTTTCTTGAGATGCCTTTAAAATGTATAATAAATTAAATTAAATGGTATTCCATTCCATTTTTTAGTCCTAGGTAGTGGAGAATCAAATATTTTGTTGGTTTTCCTGACTTGAGCCACCACAATGGAGATGCCTTCCTTTAAAATACTATTCCCTCTTACATTAACTTTTAAGGTGCCTTTTAGGTGTGTTTTACATTTTAGTAAATTATTTTAAAGAATGAATTGTGTTAAAATTAATGGTAGGCCATGAGTTAGACCCCTAGACATCAGGCCGTAATTAAATTGTGGATTATATGAGTTGGACCTATTCTTAATTTTATAACTATCCTTAAAATAATTTAAATGGTTTATTAAAATTGATTAATGTATTATCAATGAAATACCTTTTTAAATGGCTTAAGATCACAATGACTAGCCATGCCCTTATGTCACATCGAGAATGATACATGAGATACTATTTATGGATTTCCATGGAAGGGCTCATCGTGCTTTATAAATACAATGTGTAGATGATTAGTTATACACCGAGATTGATACTAGTTATTAATTAGATGTGATCACCATTCATTTTCTCTACCTCTATGTGAGTGAGATAAGTTCCTTAGGTAAGAAAACATGGATGGGGTTGGTGGCTAGATGGTTATACCAGGCGATGATTGAAATATTTTCCCTTACTTGAGATACCATGGAATGGATCAGAGGTATGGTAGTACCTTAATTCCATATAGGGGTTGATACGTGGGATTCTATTTATAGATCTCCTTAGACAAAATCATTCAATTATGAAATTTTATTTCTCTCCTGATGTGATACCTAGGTTCTTTGATATGGTTTTCCTTGGACAGACCTTGAATTATACTTAATTAAATTCAAGAGATTAATTTTTATATAATTTCAAGAAAGTGAATTCATTTAGATAAAGGATACATCTTCTAAGAAAAATCACATGCCTGGGAACAATCCATATTTAGATACATTAATTATAACAACCCATTGTACTTTATATAATACTTTCACATGTCACCTTGGTTTAGAGGAATCCAACACAAGACAAAGCAGCTAGCGATGGTTGGGTACCCCTTCAGGATACTAGTTGGATGTAATTATTTATTCATTCATTACCTTTTATTAATTATTAATGGCACACTGATGATTTTAATTGCATTGATTTTATTGATGTAGACACCATTGGCGGTGGTTTAATGAGTATATATCACACCCTTATTGGGCCACCCTTGGTTCCCAGGCATACATCATGGTTTTAGGTCCAGATAAAGGGAAGTTTCCAACTTATTATGTTTGATTTTGAGTACTATGATGGTTTATCAGATTAAAGGGTTGAGTCTATGCTCATGATTCTAGCAGTTACATCTTTTAGCCTCTTTTTTATTTTTTAAACAATGTGGTATATTCCTTCTACAATTTATCCTATGTACCTTATTTTTTATATATACATGACACGATGACCATCATAATTTTATATTCAAATTTGTTATTTAGCTTCATCCGATTGTTTATTTATAATCATTGTTGATTATTTATTCTTTTTCTTGTTAATTTTTTTCCTAATGCCTATTTTTGTACCACAATGTTACAATCCGACTCGTGAGCGCATAGTATCCCCAAAGACACACCATAGGTCCTTATTACATGTCAGTAGGCTCTGACATATTGAGATGCACAATTGAGTTCATGTGGACAACTATCTCAGGGAACTGGTTAGTGGTTCTGGGGAGGTATGCTATAACATACCCATTACCCCACCACAGGGTATTCAGTGGTCATTTTTGTGTTAATCTAATAAATTTCACCACCACATCCTCATCTCATTGATTTATCTAAATTTAAACACCCCAAATATATCTATATGTTAGATAAGAAACATACCAAATATTTAAAACTAAATCAGAGATATACATAAATTATGGGGGTTATGAAAAAATCTCCACCATAGGGATTCTCATCCACCAAAAGAATTATAACGCCCCACTAATGAACGTCTCCAACCATTGGGACCTCATCTCAACATATCATCCCTTGGATTACTCTTATATATGTCCATAATACTATAAAATACATAAAAGTGGTTGAAAATTTCATAATCCTTTTTATTATTATGATTGAAAATCTAAACTATCTTCTTTATAAATTACCATCTAACTCTAGCTACATATCATCACAATAGTGTACATGAGATAGAACATTTACATACTTTCTCAATTATGACGAATGAAAAATTCAATACATGGAACCATAATTTAGAGTTAGTTCTTACTTATTATCAACCCTTGATCCTTTCCAAGGTCTCATATAGAATTACAAGTCATAGAGACAATTTATCTTGATTACCAGTCCTATAATTCCCCAACCAAGGTAAAACTAAAAGAAAAATACGATTTAAATCTCCATAATCATAAGCTCAAAAACTATGTTTGATATAATATTTCTTCCTAGTTTGACATGTATATTACCTATAATTTATAAGTTTTATATAATTGGAGGTTTCTTGTATGAATCTAGGTTAATTAGTCGTCTCACTAGAATTTTTCAATCAAAAAGTAGACATACAAGGTATACCATAAAAATCCCCGTATGGTTATATATAAATGGATGATTAGTAACTATTATTATAAAACATATTCAATAGAACCATGATCCTCTCATTAATCACCAATGTCAAGAATACATTCTTGAATAATATCTTTAAGAGTTTAGATAGGGAAGTCAGACTAGGCATCTGTATGTGGATGATAGGTCGTACTCAACTTCACCTAAGAACCTAAAGCTTTTTGAAAGCCTAGATAAGATCATTATGTGATTCTTATATCACTATCCAATATGAATTTATGGTTAATCCCATGAACCCTCAGGATCACATCGATATGAAGTTTTCTTAGCTACTCAACCACATGAATATCTTAGACCAATATGAAATAGTAAACTTTCGTCAACCATTCAATAACAATTTATACCACATGTTTCCCATTCCAAAACATTTGAAATCCTATCTATAAATCCATAATGATTTAATCTATTTTCCATTTCATAATGGGAGATGTCTGAAGATCACCAGTTTTCCTTTGATGTTATAACAACCATAATATTTATTACATATATAGCCATGATTTATTACAAAAACCTGAACTTAATATAACCCAGAAGATCAAGAGGTATAGTGTTTTTTGGGAAAAAAAACATTACAAGACAACGTAAGACATAAAAAAAACATCTTTAGTGTAAAATTATTTTACATGACCACAACATTCCTTCATACTTAGCATTGCATGAGATTAAATAACGATATTCATAAGAAAAGGGTGAGCTATAAAGCCCAGTAAGGGAGTAAAAAAGTAATAACATGAAGAATAAAATATATGTTAGTCAATTGAAAAATAAATGGTTACATGTTAGTAAATAGGAAAATCAATATTGAACAAGAGAAACACGAACATAAAGGCATGATATAACTTGCTCACCATAACATAGAAATGTGGAAACAACATAAAACATGATATTAGCATGATCCAAGGATCACTGAACATTGATCAACATGAGTAAACACTCATTACACATAAATTATCATGATTAAACAATAATTTCACATGGTTTTTCATGATAATAAACATTACCCAAATTTATTGGAGCACTATTAGGGCGCACCCTTCATAATCATTTCTATCACATGCATAAGTGTGCCACATAGATCATGTAACATGGATTCATTAAAAATAATAACTTATTCCATGAAAAAGTAATTTATAATAAATACATTAAAAAATATAAACAATAAGTATATTCACATAAATTTGAATACCCTTAATGGAGAAATGGATGTGGTATTCACTACATGATGATTTTGGTAGGGAAAATTGTGGTGCAATTTCGGCAGACTAACGATGTGACATAAAAAATAAAAAAATTGTTGATGAGAGATAAAAGATTATCTAATAATATATAAATGAAATGGAAAGAAAGGGGTTCATATATAAATACATGTTCCGGCATAAGAAATTTGTAAATAAAAGGTGTACCATAATAAATAAACATAAATAAAGAGGATATATTGAATAACTCTAATGAAATTTCGGCATGGTAATAGGTGTACACGATAAGGATTAAGGAGAGAGAAAGAGGTATATTATAATTAAAACATAACAATGGTAGTATGTGGAAGTTTATAAAACAAACCCAATTTTTTTAATTAAAAATAAAAGGCTGTAAAAATATAAGGAAACTAGGATAATGATGAGATGGAAGGGAACCCTTACTTGAGTGTGTGACTTCAAAAGCTTGAAGAGGGGATTATTGAGAGATTGGGGTTCCTTGGGAGGATTATATAGAGGAGAGGGAATACTAGGGACGTGGTTCAAGTATTTTTAGTGATGATAAGTGAGAGATAGAGTGGGTTTATATAGGAAATAAGAGGGGAATTCTTTAATATTTTACAAACATTGGTTTTGGAATCTATATAATTAAATATTCATAACCAAAAAACCTCCCATAATTGTTGCACATGGTTTTTCCAAGTTTCAGTGGATAATATTATATTATAATGAATATGGCCGAATATATTAAAATATTTTTGTTGATAATGTGGAGGTGAGTCACTCTTTCAAGGAAATGATCTGAAAATCATAAAATATTGTATGTGTCTTGGAGGATTCACTAATGATTTTAAAATTATTAAAATATATAAAATAAAATTATTTAAATGTTAAAACATATATTGGGCTGATAATACCTATTATAGAATTTATTACATCATTTTGGGTTCATTATGATGTCATAAAACACAAATTTTATTTATACGATATTTAATTTTTATCCAAAAATTCAACTATTTTTGAAAATTATGAAAAAACCACTATTGGATAATATCAACATCCTAATTTCGAAAATAAAATTCATTTTATCTAAATAAATTTCTAAATATGCTAATTTTCACTTATAAAATGAAAACATACAATTTTTTAAAATTCATGGGATTTGACAGATTACTATTTTCAATCCTTTATATAAATTACATTTGAAATAATGAAAATTTCATACTCATTTATTATTAATTAAATTAATTTGATAATAATATTTTTTAAAAATAATAATTATTTAAAAAATTCATTAATTCCAAAAAATAAATTCTTTAATTAAAAAATACACTTTCTATTTTATCGTATAAAAATATAACCCTTATCAAATTTATTTCACATTAATTTATAGATAATAAATTGATATTATGTTAATTTAAAATATTTTTTATAGTATTATTAGTAAAAACATTAGTTTAATATAACAAGGTATATATTTCTGAAAAGAACTGTTTTTACCCAAAGAATCAATTTATCAAATTCAAGTTTTTTTAAGAATGACAATTATCATAAAAAAATTTAAGTAATTAGACTTTTATTTATAAAAAGGGATCACACAATAAGTAACTAATACCTTTTTACATAACCCCTTATAACACCTGTATAATATATAAGGGTATGGTTTGAAATGGTGATAGACTCTTGGGGTGGCTCTAATAACATCGCTTGGGTGGTAATCATTATTAACTTGAGCTTCTCCCATAAGAGATTCTATTCAAGCATATCATGTTGAAGCTTATCTTGGGCTTGATCTTGAGAAATGACCAATGATGCTTCCACCTTTCTGAGCTCCAAAAAATTAGCTTTGTACAGTCTCAGTCTTCTGGATGAGGCCATCCTTTCCATTTTCTATATTGAAAATATTTTTTAAAAACTCTTACATTTATATCAGTCATGTGATCACTATTCAATGACTATATTTTCAATGATAAGGAAACTTAAGGGTCATTTAAACAAAATAAAAAAGTGTGTATGTTTTTTATATATCCACAAGTCATTAAATTAAAGAGAATTTTTTTTTCATAAATGACCAGATCATTAGAACATTCCCCCATTAAGAAATTTCATCCTCAAAATTTCTTTTTACCAAACTGAGAAATATGACGGTAACTCTGTCTCATCACTTCCTCAGGTTCCCACATTGCTTCTTCAAACTTGTAGTTTTTCCACAACACCTTGACAAGGGGCATCATCTTATTTCGTAGAAAATTTTCTCTAGGATCAAATATCTTCACCATATTTTCTTTGTAGGAGAGGTCATTATCCAATGGTGCCACCTCTAGGATGAGTACATGAAATGGTCCAGGTATGTACTTCCTCAAGAGTGATATATGGAATACATCATATAATAGAGACATGTTCTGTGGGAGTGCTAGTCGATATTCCACTGCTCTGATGTGATCAAGGATCTCTAAAGGGTCGAGGAACCTTGGAACATGCTTTACCATTTTCCCAAATCACATCACTCTCTTACATGGATTTATGTGGAGAGAAAACATATCTCCAACATCAAACTCTATGTCCCATCAATGGTTTTCTGCATAGATCTTTTGTTGACTCTAAGGAGCTTTGATGTGCTACTGGATGGTCTTATCCTTCTCCACCATATCATCAACCATTTCTGGACCAATAAGATTTCTCTCCCCATCATTATCCTAACCTGATAGTGATTTTTCCTATTCATATAATGATCTTTATAAGGCGCCATTTGGATGCTTGAGTGGAAACTATTGTTGTAAGAGAACTCCACCAAAGAAAAATGTTGGTCCCATCCACCTTTGATGTCCATTAAGCAAGTCTCAACATGTCCTCTTGTTTCTAGATTGTCTATTCAGATTAGCCATTAGTTTTAGGGTGATAGGGCATGATGAAGTTCAACCCAATGTTTAGAGCATACTGGAGACTCTTCCAGAACAGAAAGGTGAATTGTGGATCTCAATCGGACAAAATTGATAGTGGTACTCCATGCATCCTTACCACTTCTATGATGTTTATTCATGCCAGTTTATCTAGTGAAAAATTATCTCAAATCACAATGATGTGTGCAGTCTTTGTAAGATGATCCACAACAACCTGGATATCATTGTTTCAATTGGATGTCCTCAGATGTTCGGTGATACATTACATGGTGTTATTTTCCTATTTACATGATGGTATGGTTGATGGTTGCATCATACCCTTATAATTCTTCCTCTCAGAATTCACTTGCTGACATATGAGGCACTTTTATGTATACTCAGTGATCTCCTTCTCCATGTTATCTAACCAATAATTTTCTTGGAGATCACGATACATCATTGTGTTTCATAAGTGAATAGATAAGTTCGAACTATGTGCATAATCCAAAAGTTCATTCTTTAACTCCATTTTTATGGAAAACATATTCTTGACCCAAATCTCACAATTCCTTCATCATTAATATTAAACTATGAGGATTTATATTTTTTGGTACATTCTATTTTCTTTTGAATTATAACATCATCATATTGATTATTATTTAACCATTACAAATGATAGAGTTATGAAATAATTTGTGAAAGGATTCTTGATGATCCCTTATTTATGATACCATTTACATCTTCATCAAATATATGACTATAGGATCCTTTTCAATTCTCATAAATGATAGAATCACCAGGTCCTTTTTACTTAGATCATCTGACACCTTGTTCGCTTTCATAGGGAAAAAATGGAATAAGCACTCATAGTATTTGATCCACTGTAACCATATTCTTTGGTGCATATTCAACTATTTATTTTTTGAATACATATATTTGAGGATTTTGGGATCCATATATTTTTCACACTTCTCCCCAAAGGGATAATGCTACCAAATATTCAACGCAAATATCAGAGCTGCTAACTCCAGATCATCCATTAGTAATTTTTTCTCATGAAATTTCAAACGCATTGAGACATAGGAAATGTGTTTGTTATTTTTCATGAAATTAAATAAAAAAGGTCTTATAATATTATCAATATTAACCTTTTGAAAAAATTCAAAATGTGATACAACACTTACATAATTTTCCTTAATTATTTAATATCATTTCTAGTGGGGACTCAATGATATTAGAAAACATTAAATATATACTAATAGGACATGAATTGAAATACATTATGACATACACGACTTTGAATTAGTGGTTTCATGTAATTCATTCATCATTATCCATATTATCATAGGAATTTATGTGATCCCTTGATCATGGAGATTGTTGATTCTCGTCATGCTTTTCAGCCTTTACAACAGATCATTTTCTTGGATAATGCCCGAATTCTCCACTTTTATGACATACAACTATATAAGATTACTTAAATTGAAATTTTTTTCCATAAATCACATTATAAATTATCTTATAGAAATTTGATACTTCGTTCCCTTCCTTCTCACACTTAAAACATCTTTTAGTCCCTTTGTGACATTTCCCTTGGTGCCACTTTCCACACATGTTGCACAAAGGAAATTTGTTATTTTTTCCCTTATAACATTTATCAGATAGAATTTCAGAAGATGGCATATTCATCTTACTTGATTTCATTTGGAATTAAAAAAATAACCAATTTTATTTCTTATTTTTGATAGCTGGTTTGGCATAATCATGATATGTCATACTTGAGCTCCGATTTTATTGGGAATCTTGTTGGGACATTCATCACTGTTCCCTTCACATAGGTTGTTAGCCCGATTCCTCATATTACTGGCCATCAAATTTAATAAAAGGAAGATTAGGTATGAGAATCTTAAATAATTTAACACAAATGTGGAATCCAATGATATTAAAGGGGTGACTTATAAATTACATTTATCTCCTTACCCATGAATTTATTGGCTTTAATCTATGTTATCCATGATGTATCTCTTAATGTATGTCCATATGGGATTATTTTCTTCCTTAATAATGGTTCATATTGTGATTATGAATATACAAAATAGCATCCCTAGGAGTGTTGAACCAACAGTTATGTAAGGCCCGTTGTTGTGCACTAGTTCACATTCGAGTCTAGCTCAAAATGGTGTTTTCTGCTTTTACCCCTAGATACATCTCTTCCACCACCACCTCTACATGTTCGTATACATATAGGGATGTGTTTCTTTTATAAAACAATTAATCTATACTACCCAAAATTTAGGGATTAATTTCATATACTTGGTATTATCACTAAATATTTCACTAGAGTTTTATAACACTAATCCCAAAAACAACTAACATTATCCTTCGATACAGAAAATAACAACCCTAGACATTATTAAACATTTAGACATGATTTATTACATATTATTTCACTTAATACAACCTTGAAGACCAAGAGTTCTATGGTCATTGTGGCATAGGACCATTACATGACAAAATAAGACATAAAATACAACATATTTTTCATGACGACACCATTCCTTCATACATAGCATTACATGGGATAACCTGAGGACATACATATGAAAAGGGTGATCTATAAATCCAACTATGTTATTAAAAAAGTAATAACATGAATAATATAATCACTTTTTTGAAGTACAAATATGAATGGATACATGCTAGGAAATAGGCATATCAATGAAGCAGAAGAGAAACATGAACATAAAGGCATGATATAGTTTGATCGTCATAACATGGAAATGTGGCAACAATATACAACATTATATTACCTTGAGCCAAGGATCATTTCACATGGATTATAATGAGAAAAACCTAATTTCACCAGAATTATCCAGAATAAACCCTCAATCCACATGGCATATCATGATACAAACATGACCCAATGCATTGAAGCACCATCAGGGTTCTCCCTACATAATCATTTCAATCTCATGCTTATGTGTGCCACATAGATCTTATAACATGTATTTATTCAACATAATATTTTATTCCATAGAAAATTGTTGTAGAATACATACATGGAAGCTTATAATAAATATGTATATGTGAATAAAAGTGAATAACCTTGATAGAGAAATGTGAATGGTATTCACTACATGATGATCTTGACATGGAAAATCACAGTGCAATTTCGACAGCCTAATGGCGTGACATAAAAATTAATAAAAATGGTTTATGATATTTAAAAGAGACTCTAATAATATATACATAAAATTTACAAATAAATGGGTTATATAAATACATGTCCCAACATAACAGATTTGGAAATAGAAGGTGTAATAGAATAAAGAAACTTGAAGAAAAAGATTGTATGAAATAACTATTACAAAATTTTGGCATGGTAATGGGTGTACACTAAAGGGATTAATGAGAGTGAAAGAGGTATCCCATTAGAAAAACATAATATGGAAATTATGTGGGAGGTGTGAAAACATATTCAATCACTTTTAATTTAAAATAAATTTTTTTCATAATAAAAGGAAACTAGAATAAAAATGGGAATGAAAGAACCCCTTACTTGAGTGTGGGACCTCAAAAGCTTGAAGAGGGGCTTCATGAGATCTTGGGGTACCTTGGGAAGATTATAGTGCTGGGATAGATGATTAGGGATGATATCCAAGGATTTTGAGAGAATATAAGTGGGAGATTGTGTGGGTTTATATAGTAAATGAGAGGCAAATTTGTTAATATTTCACAAACATAGGTTTTGGAAAGTGTATAAATAAATATTCAAAACCAAAAAACATCTCCTTGTTTTCTCATATAGTTTTTTCCAAATAGGATTAGAAAAAATTATTTTATAATTCCAAGGGCAGAAGATATTAAAATATTTCCCATTCAAATGTGGAGGTGAGTCACACTTTCAAGGAAACGATTATAAAATCATAAAATAATATATATGTCTTGGGAAATTCACTAAGGATACATAAAATAAATAAAAAAAATCATATATCTCATTATTTTAAATTTAATACATATATTGGGCTGAGAATACATATTAAATTATTTATTACACCATTTTGGGGTCATTATATTTTCATAAAACACATATTATATATATATCGTATTTAATTTTGACCCAAAAATTCGGCTGGCTTAGAAAATTATGAAAAATTCACTATTAGATAATTTAGACGTCCAAATTTAAAACATTATATTCATTTTAACTAAATAATTTTCTAAATATGTGAATTTTTACTTTTATAATGGAAACTAATTTTTATTGAAAATTCATGGGTTTTGACAATAACAGTTTTCAAAACATGAAAAAAATTACATTTGACATCATCAAAATTATATACTCATTTATTATTAATAATATTAAATTGATAATAATATTTTATTAAAATATTAATTATTTTAAATATTCAGTAATTTCTAATAATAATTTTTTTTAAATAAACTTTTTATTTTATCATATAAAAAAATAAATCTTATCAAACTGATTTTCTAAAAATTTATATATAAAGAAACGATATAATAATAAAATTTAAGAATTTTTTCATATTATTATTAATAAAAACCTTAGTGTAATTTAATAATGTATATATTTATCTAATTTACCATTTTTACTCGAAGAATCAATTAATCAAATTCATCATTTTTTAAGAAAGTCAATTCTCATAAAGGAATTGATGGAATAAGAAATTTATTTATAAAAATGGGCAACACAATAAGTAACTAATACCTCATTAAAAACCCCCTTTTAACACCTGTATAATACCTAAAGTTATGTTTGGAAATGGTTATAGACTCTTGTGGTGGCTCGGATAACATCACTCAGGTGGTAATCTCTATTAATTTTAACTTCTCCCATAGGATATTCCATTCAAGCTTAATGTGTTAAAGCTAGGCTTGGGATTGGTAAAGATAAAATCCCGATGATTCCACCTCCTTTCTTGAGCTATGACATATGATCTTCTTCTGATTTGAGTCTACTGAATGGGGCCATCCTTTCCTTTGTTAGTGTCAAAAGGATTTTTTTAAAAAACTTTTGTTATATCAGTTTTGTGATCACTGTCCAACGACTATATTATCAACAGTAATTAAACAAAATGTTCATTTAAAACCAATAATCAAAAAAAATTGTATGTTTTTTCTATATCCATAATTCATTAAATGAAATGTAATTTAATTCATAAATTATCAATTCTTTACAGATGATCGGCTTTAACCCATAAACAGGTGATACACCATGAAAACACACAATCATATATTCCGTCACACTAGAACAAAAAATGTGTCATTAAACACTATGGTACATTTTTATGAAACCAAGATGAAATTTCAATGAAGATATCTAAAAACAGATAATCATATCTTCTCATAGAGATAATGGTATATAGAGTATCCCATTAAAATCTTAATAATGATCTCCTCTGAGCACACACCCAAGTATTATCTCCTCTATATAGATTTCCTTTATAAACATGGAACGTAGAATCATAATTATGACCTTTATTTACCAGCTCTACGAAGGATGAGGTGATAAAAAACATGTTATAAAATATTAGGCTTTCTTCTAATAGAATCAATTAAAAATTTACCTTATTGGTTGTGTATATAATTTATAGTCAAATGACTATAGTTATTCAACCAATAATCTATTCTGGAAATTTAAATACCTTTAAAAATATATATAATTAAATATTTTATTTTTATAAAAATCCAAAAAAAAATTCCTACACAAATAATTCCCCCAACTCTTGAGAGCCTAAAATACTACACCAAAATAAATACCATGAGTGAGAAAATTCATCTCATATAACTTAATCTACCAAAAACCATATACCACCACATGAACCTATTGTATCGACACACAATCCAGTCCCACGCAAAAGCTAACAAAATAAATTTTACGTTGATTCCTAAGCCCCAAAAATGTGATAATAGGGCACTAAAGTCAACATTTACTTTAATTCATGAATAAAATCCTCACACATATAATTCTAATAAAATTTTACAACCATCGAAGATGATTCTATTATTAGCGTATCTAGGAAAATGATTTGATAAATGAAGTAGTGATAAAATCATTCTAGTTTCATGAATATCAGAATCATGAATAAATTCTTAGTGATATTCCATGACATCACAATGCATGCCTTCTCAAGATCCTCCAATATCAATAATTTCAACATGAAATGATTGAGAAAAAAAACCTCTTGAATATAGATCCAAAAGATAAAAATCATCCCATTTAAGTATTTATTTTGAATCCTATACTTGATAAATTTTAAATTATAACCATTATCCTCATATAATAATGAATATAAAACAATATCCTAAATATAAATGATCACAGATGAATAACCATATGAATGAAAAATGTGGTTCATCAAAGCTATTTATACCACTAGTGAATTCATCACCCTAAATGACATTACTATAAATATAATTTGTACATATTGATATTGAAAGAATATATTCATAACATCCATATCCCTTACTCTTAAGTGATGATAACAAAAAAGGAATCTGGGAAAACCATTGATAATATATCATATGGTCCAAAAAAATCATGATATAAGTGTAAATGATATTAGTTACTAATATAAACTAAGTTTAGTCAATAGTAATCAATATATAACCATATATTCACATAATATTTCTTAGAAAAAAGAATCAGATCACCCCATGGAGATGTAATATGATAAAATAATCAATTGGTTTCAAGACTCTCTAACTAAGTCTTTAACTTTAAAAAATCATCTTGTAAGATATGGTAGGGAGAATATAAATAGGCTCAGTACCTAATACTATGTAAATCATAAACATTATCTCATAAATAGGTGGGAAACCCCAAAAAAAATATCTGAAAACTTATCATGATACTAATTATCCGTAGTAGGAAAAATAAAATATATAGATATACCCTCATCCAACCTAAGATACATCATTACTACATAAAATGTGATGTTATTCCTATATACTAAATCATGAACTATCATATTATCATGATAATTCCACTGAAAAAGGAAAACACATGGTTCTTTAGAAAATAAAAAAATGTCACAAATATCTGGTAGAAATATATATAGGATCAAAAATTAAATAACTAGTCTATATCGATAATCACATATAATTATATCATTTTTAAGATGAAGAAATCCCAAAAATATCTATAATAAAAAATATCAATAACATAAGGCAAGAATATCTAGATTGACTTTTCCCTCCACCCAAATGATGTATTATTAGTATTAACTACCAAAAGAAAATCCACAACCAAGGATGGGTTAAAAAATAAAAAATGGACAAAAAATATTGAGATAAACAATATTAGAAAAACAAATTATAGGTTATAGTTAATAAGTATCATACTTATAACCTAAGAAAAATCCTATTTGATATCCATAGATTCCTGCTCAACTTTAAACAACTACTCAAAACGAATACCATGGCATTTTCTTAAGGTTACATGGTTTACTTACACAACATCTCCTAACTATGCCTATTCTATATAGACTCTACTTTCACCATCATTTTATCTCCAAAAGGATATATAATTTTCAATTTTTTATGGGGTATTCTCCCATTCATAGGATTCTTGCATTGAATCAAAACCATTATATTCATTTCCCCAATAACCATTATGAAAAAAAACCTTTGATGAGGCCCATCCTATTCACAAAAGTGGAACACCTTATGAATATAATGATAAAAAATATCGGTTTGTACTTTGTGAATACACTAGAAACACTCAAATGAATCACTTCATATAGAATATGAAGAGCATATGACCTTCAATTGAACACTTGAACACTCTTTATCTCTATGATAATTACATTTCTTCCTCCTATTATGATTCATAGATTCACCCATTATCGTTAATTTTCATGTCGTTTCCTTATGATATTTTCCATTCATAAGATATTTTTTCGCCACCTATATAAATTAAGTTTAATAAAATAGATTAACCATTGATTTAATCTCTATACTCAACCCCTAATTAAACTAACAATCTTTATAAAGATAATTTCCTCCAAATGTTGGATAAAGATAACATAAATATCTGAACATAGGAATATAATTGAGGACACATATACTATATTTCATATGATCTATAAAATATTTACCTAGTATATCCTTACTATATTTGGATAAATTTTTTCATAAATATAACCTTTAAATCATGCCAATGCAATCCTCTGTTTCTCTTTTCCTATGTTAGGATATCCAACCAATGTAAGGATAGTCCCTTATGCATAAATATAGTATGGTTTATATTATAGCTTCTTGATCATATTTTAACATGAATAAATGATTCATTCCCTCTAGATATTACTCAAATTACCATGATATAGATTATTCATTGATAATAGTATGCTGCAATAATTATATCTCATATATTACATTAAATATCATAGGAACTTCCTTTTATGATCACACCACCATATTATGGATCAACATAAATAAACTCTCAGTGACCTTGTTTTCCACTAGGGTCACTGGCTTGACCCATTTGAGAACACTTAATATTTCCCCCCTATGTTTCCATCATTATAATTCTCTTTCTCATTATTTCTTTTCTAAGGTTTATTAAAATTCCTCTTTAGTTCCATAATTATACAAATAAATAACCACGTGTGTTAGTAAATAACAACCATCCCAATATGAAAATAAATTTCACATAAAATATTTCACATACTAAAATAAATTAATCATGCTAAACTAACTATAATATAGCATTCCATTTAATTCAAAAATAGATTCACAAAAACTTAAATGTCACACTGCTAGGTACCTGAAATAACACATGAGCTTCCCTACTACCCACTATCAACCAAGTGATAATACTTCCCTAAAAGCTTTGGTAAATGAGGGAAATAATTCCCATAGATAGTATTTAAATTGGAATTACACAATTTTTATGTTGGATAGGATCCCACACAAAACATTCATAAAAATTCTCATGTACGATTATCCATTACACCACATACCTACTATAATGTCTCTAGAAAATAACTACGCTAATACCATTTGATTACATCCTAGACTAGTACGTCTATGAACTCGTGGAGAAACATACCTTCACTTCTACTGTACTCCCCAATCACTAGTGGATAGTGACTTAAGATAAGTTTCTAAGAACATATCTTTAGGAGTGGATTAATCTTTAATAATCCATAAAATACAAGGTAAATATTAACATCTCAATAACCATAAATAGAAGAATATAACCACATTAACAAAATATGATCAAAGTAAAAACCCAAAATGAGAAAAATATCACAAAACGAGCATTCAAGAAAATTATATCACACATTATAGAATGTAAACAAAAGAACAAAAGAACATAAGAATAGAAGTGGATAACCCATTTAAATATCCTAGGAATGGGTTATACCAGTGATAGGGGGAAGGGGGAAATCAGTGGTAATGATTTTATAATTTCTTCTATATTAATTAACCTCAATGAATTGATATATGTTGAACCACTAAAAAATAATTCAAATACTTACTCAATTAAAATACGAGGAATGAACAAAACATGAGTTAAATATTTTTTGTAATGTTTTCCTCCAATGTAGGTACATACTCTTTGATTTGATTAGGTTGAGATTGAAACATATATTTTACACAATAATAAATCAATAATTAAAAGTGTTTTATGAGGTATCACACATCATAATTTGAGTGTTTAATAAATGATACACACCATCCCACTGAATTTGATAGACACTTTTCTATTAATAATATTGTTCAAAATAGGATGAATAAGATTACTTCGAATTCAATGCTTCTTTAGCAATATATGATGATCTTCATCTCAATCCATTAAATAAATAAAATCACAATGTGTTTAACTATATTATAACTTAAACCTCTAATAATCAATTTTAAACAAATATCCTTCAATGATTCTCCCTTGATGCAATTTTCTATGGTTGGTGATTAAAATACACACTTTTACAATTGTCTTCAATACCAAGTGATATTTTCCAAACTAAACTTGAATATATTTCAATAATATAATCATTAAATATTCCAATAAAATCATAATCCCCATAATGGAAGGTATACAATCAATGAGGATCGGCTATATAAGAAACTTATTTTTTGATACCAATTAATATATTCCCATAATCAAACCACATTGGACACCCTTATTGACATATCATAATTTATTCTATTATTTATAACCTTGGGAAGGAAAACATAAGAAATTGATGAGCTCAAACACTTAGTAATGGAAAAATTATGTATAGTTATTCAAGGAATAATATTATAATCTTGTGAGAAAACATGATTAGGGTAAAATTATTTTATTAAATTGAGTATTGAATAATGATAGTTTTTCATCAATAATGATAAATGGATATGCAATCACAAATGAACAAACAAGTACCATGGAATAAGAGTATATAAACATGATATAATAATCACGATACATGGGCCATAAAATAATATAATAACATATAATTATTGAATAGGTATAATCATAGGAAATATCTATATTGAAAACATATATATCTACATCGAGTTCCCAATATTTATAGTGAATGCAGCTAATCTGCATCACGTTTAATCTTAATATTATGAATGTAGAAAATTTTCATTGTGTTCATGATCAATCTTATGAATATAACTAATTAGAATAATTTTTACACTAAATATTTTTCATGTATCTAATACACATCATTCTAACAGTCAATATTTTT
Source organism: Viscum album (assembly GCA_963277665.1). Lineage (NCBI taxonomy): Eukaryota > Viridiplantae > Streptophyta > Magnoliopsida > Santalales > Viscaceae > Viscum > Viscum album. The sequence goes on from CAUJRU010000111.1 coordinate 469,224, forward strand.
AATATATCTAATCTATATTATGTCCATGAAAAATCATATAAACATAGATAACCCACATCATGTTCACACTCATCATATTTATCATAGGAGGTATAAAAATTAAATCAATGTATTTGAGGAAGGTATAGAGACCCACCCATCAATAATCCACATATATTTATGCCAATTTAATTAAATCATTATTATTTCAAATATAACATAATTAACATATAAAAACATACAGGTTTCAGGAATACCTTCATAGAACATTCTATAATTCATCTAGAGAAAGAGTGGGGCTAGTATCATTATAAAATATATCAAGTGTAATATAAAGAACATTGATGGATGCTGAAATATATGTAAAAGACCTTTTTTTAATATTTTGAATAAATCAATTTAAAAATTATGAAAAAAAATCCTTTTTTAAATGTTTTGAAAATCTGTAAAAATGTTTTCATTAAAATAAAATAAATGGGCTTCAGAAAATATTTTTAAAATTACACATTAAACACAAAACAATATATATTAAAGATTTTATAAAATAAATATCTTTTCTAATTATTTAATTAATAAGATATAAAAAAACAGAATAGTTATTTTAGAAATAAAATCTGTTAAAATAATTTTTTAAAATTTATAATTCATTTTTAGAAATTAAACTTTTACATTTGAAAAATGAAATAGTATTTCTTTTTTTATTTTTTGAAAACAAGTTTATTGAAAACCAAATTATAAATTAAGTGATAAATATTAATTTTTAAAATAATTAAATTTAAATCTAAATATCACTAAAATATTTTTTAATCTCAATATAAGAAAGGTGAACATTATCAGATTGAGTTAACAAGAATATGGAAGAAAAAGAAATCATAATAGATAATGGTAAATGTTCATAAAATAAAAAATTTTATAAATAAAATATCCATAAATTTAATTTTCTTCAAAATAATGAGTAAATAAATTATAATATCATCATAAAATAGGGGAAAATTATGATTAAAATATAGTCAAATAAGAAAAATTTTGACTCATGAAAAGATGCCGAGTCATGAAAAAACGTTACAAATCTTATAAAATTGGACTCAAAATATATTGAAAGGGAGAAATTAAAACGCCTCTTTAAATATCATTAATAAATATATATTTCAAGATTTCATAATATAAACCACATATATTAAAATAAGTACATACTAAAAAACATGCCTCAATGAAAAAAAATGAGGCAAAATCCTTATATTTTACTACCAACTTCTAAATAAGCTCTTTAATCTCTTGTATCATAAACATAGATATTAATAAATTATTTTGTTACCTTATTCATATCTATAAAAAATTATATGATTCAATCATAATATTTATTTAATCATTTATTAGATAGTTAATTATTATTTTCTTCATCAAATATTAGTGATTTCAATTGTTTCCTTTATGCCTTAGCGTGTCAATGTTGATTCTCATTCATGGATACCTATTTAATCATTACTAAATTTTATGATGCTCTATAATATATGATATATAATGGTGTATAAATTAATAATTTCATTATGTGAAAATTTCAGCCATAATTATTTAAGAGAGAAGCAACGACGAGTTTGATACAATAATTTTTTTTGAGCAAAAGTTGGTATGTTAATAATGAATTAAATATTAAGATAACACTCATAGAACCTTAAAAAAGTATTATTTCCTAAATTATTTATACTAATAACATTAATTATGTTTTTAGACTAATCCTTTATAAAAATTGATAGCATTTATCATGTAGGTGGTAATATTGACCCAAAAAAGAACATGTTATAATCATTGAGTGAGTATGATTAAGAAAGTGATTATTTTTTCATAATATCATTACTAAATAATTTTAATTATTTCCATTATATGTTTTTAGTCAATTAATAATATTTTAAGATATCTAGATAAATAATGAAGGTCTATATGAAAAATGCTCTATGTTGCTTCGTGGAGGCGGTAATCCGCATATACTAACGATCATCACTCTAATTTTCCATAGAATGGATAAGAGGTAGAAAATAGATTTTATTTTTTTAATTTCAATAATATTGCATTTATAATATTTATTCATAAAATACACCATTTTATCTAGTAAATTATGCCATTTATAAAAAACAAATCACATAGCTTATGGAGGCAGTTGTCCAGAAATAACACAATCATCATTTTCTTTTTTCAAATGGTTGGGAGGAAGGTAGAAAATGGTTATCACATAAACATAAAAATTTTTTATGTCTACATGTGATAATAATTTAATTATTAATAAATTGGTATAATATATTAAAATGAGGAATAAGAAGAAATAATTTAAATGTATTGGGAAATGAGGAACTGAAAATTTTACCTTACTCCTGGGAAGAACACCATCGCATTTTGGTATAATGGATTTTGTGGTGGAATTTTGAGTAGATAAAAACAGCAGGATGTTTTGATTTGAGTTGATGAGTTATTGGGTATATGTTTTATGAATATAAGAGGGATAGTGTGTGTGGAGAAGTGGAATGGTGATGAGTCCTTTTATAAGGGAGAGGAGTGACATTTTTGTAATGACATAAATAGTAAAGTCTCAATTACAAGGCCAAGTGAATACAGTAAAGGAGAATAATGTAGTGAGAAAAGTGTTTTGGTTGATAACTATTCATCTATAATGATTCATAGATTTTTTTTAAATTGTTTTAACAATTTTAATTTTAGATATTTTACTTTTACCATTTTTAGATTTTATCATGGTAATTAATTATATTCACTGAAATTTAGTTTTAATTACAAAAAATAAAACATACAGTATTAAATAATATTTAACTAATGACTACAAATATTAAATAAAATTTTTAATTAATAATTATTTTTGTGATAATAATTAATTTTAATATTAGCCCACGTAACTCATAAAAACCATTTTTTGAAAAAGTGTACTTTCTACATAATAATTATTAATAAGATACAATTAACTATTTTATTGATTTATATGACATAAGTTGGTTTTCAGTCAAAAAAATCTATATTTAATTAAAAACATGCGAAATCAAATATACACCTTATGAATAATTTTTGAAAGGAAATAGACCAAAAAAATGTTTATTATGATAAAATGTTATTTAGTTTCTGAAATTTTAAATATAGGTTTTAAAATTCTATTTTTGATTGGATTTATTTAATTTATTAATATTAATTTTTTTTATGGATTATATTTCAGGAACTTTAAAATCATTCTTGAATTTTGAAAATTATATAAAAGTGGCAATATTTTGAGAAATTATATTCTTAATTATTTATCCAAAATTTAGGATTTTCTAAAATATAAATAAAATATATTCTAAGATAATAATAACATTATAAATTAAAACAATTAATATAATTTTATGAAAGTAAATTTAGAAAAATGATAAATGTTTTTTCAATAAAAATTAAAAATAGATATAAATACAGTTTTTATTGAAAAATGATGTTTTAGTTGTTCATAATATTATTTCATATTAGTTTATAATTTAAATAATATATACATATTTGTTTATATATAATAATATATCTATATTTCTGAGTTTAATTTTTTAGAATAAAACATTCAATACATAAGAAAATAATTGTTTCAGAAAGAATAATCTTTTATAATATTAAATCATAATAACTATGTATTCTCTATGTGTATGAAGTTTTAGTTCAGTAATATATTTTTATTTACTATAAATTTAATTATTCTTTGAAAATATTTAATAATATTTATATAATATGTAATGACTCATTATATTTTGGTGTTTCATGTGGAGTATGCTATTAAACACATTTGATTTATTAAACGTAAAAATATAATATAAAATCTCTGGGGGTTACATTACGATCATAAAAAATTTACAACATGAAAATTCTAATTACTACTCACTATGAAATTTCAAATGGTGTTCGTAAGATATACATGACTCAAAATTTTATTTTTAATGAGATATTTACCTTACAATCTTATGTATGACTTGTAAGTGTTTTATCGAAAATATAATATTTAGGAGTTTCTAAATACATATATCATATATACACTTTCATTATACTTTTACAAATAAAATAATAAATCCAAAATGGGTATTATAGTATCCAATAAAATAAAAATAAATTATCTTATGAAAACATAATCCTAAGATGTATTCTCTATTGAAACCATCATTTAATCCAATGATGTGTTCATGTTAACTATGACATTATTGGATTAACCTTTTAGTACTTTATTTTTTCCTAAGATACACATTGCTATTTTCAAATTGGGTTTTTTTAACTAACTAGTTATGTGTTACATCTTTAATTTCAATTTAAATAATTTGTTTCATAAAGAGTGTGTGAATCACCAAAGAATATACCCTTAGAGTGTTAAACCATGTGTACAGTTAAACATTGTTTTCATACACTAGATGATGACTGAGTTAATGCCCAATGTGCCTTGTGGGTTCAATACCCATAGGTTCATCTATAATAGAGCCTATATCAGATTTTTTATATTTGGATAAGGATATCCTCTCTATTAAAGAACTGAATCAGTACTTAAAAAAATTCCGGATTTATTCTTTTACATCGACTGATCTATATTGATTACACAAATTTAATTTCATCTAAATCCCCCAAAACAACTAAACTAATCCCCAAAATGATCAAAACATTTCTATAATAGCAACAGAGGTGCCCCAGACCGACAATCCCTATACTAGATAAAAAAACAAACTTTTAGAACATGATTCGATTCTATGTGAGATTTCCCAAACTAAAATTACATATATTTCAGTAATTTTGAGATTATAAATCACAATAAACAAAAACTCCCAAGAATGAATGGTTTAATCTCATTGAGGATAAACTACATAAGAACCATATTTTGGAATTCTTATGAGATTTTATCCATAATCAAACGAAAATAGACTCCCCTCTAGGTTTCTTATATGATATACATATCTTCATAACTTGAGGAATAAAAACAAATAAAATGGGTGATTTTAGACACCCAATAATAGAAAAATTAACAACCTACCGTGAAGGGTTAGATCATAAGAATATGATAAAACATGATCATAGTAGAAATGTATTATTAAAAATAACATGGAATAATTAGAGTTATCTATAAGTCATTATAAAGGGATATGTAATCTCAAATAAACAACCTTGTACCATGGTATATGAGAGTGAAAACATGAGATAATAATATATAGACATAGAGAATGACATGTGAATATAACATAGAATTAAATTATAATAATAAGAATAAAAAATATTTATAATGTGAACATAGATAACCACATAAATTTCCTACTCAATATTGTGAATGTAGCTAATCCAAATCATGTTTACTATCAATCCTAAAAAGATAGATAATTCACATCATATCCAAGATCAATTGTGGGAATGTATATAAGACACATCATGTTCATGATCAATATTGTGCATATAGATAATCCAAATCAATTTCACTCTCAATCGTGTGAATGAAGTTGATATTCAACGTGTTTATGATCAATATTATAGAATTATCTAATCAACTTTCTATTCATGATCATCATCTTAATCTCATGTGGTTTAAAACATTAACCTATTCATCGTAGGTAGATATATGAACCAACACATCAATAATCGATACATATACTTTAAAATTTATAAAATTTTTTCATATTTCAAACATCATTTAATTAACGCATAGAAAAGAGATGAGTTTCAGAAATACATTCATAGAAAATATCATACTCTATATAGGGAAATTAGATGGATGGTATCATCATAACATATCTCAACTATAACATAATGAATTCCGAAGGATGTTAACAAAAATATAAAACACACCTTCAAAATTATTGTATAAATCACTATGATATGAGAAAAAGAAATACTCATTTTTAAATTCCTGAAATCTATCAAAGAATGTTTTCTTTTATACAAAAATCTTGAAATTAATAGCATTTTTTAACAAATATCCATTAAAACCAAATGATATTTTTGAGATTTTTTCATACTTTTTTTAATTACATTTATTGGTAATTCATAAAATGAAATTGGGAATTTTTTAAAAACACTAGCACATAAAATTCCTTTATAAAATAAATAATTTATTTTTAAAAATAAAATTTTAATTAGGAAAAATATAACAATTTTTTTTATATTTTGAAAAAAATATTATTGGAAACAACATCCTAAAGGGGGTGATAAATAATCCATTTGAAAATACTAAAATAGAAATAATACTATAACTAGGATTACAAAATATTTGGATTTCAATATAAGATTAGAAATCTTTAGAAAAAAGAGTGAACATGGATATGAAAAAGAGGGGTAATATATAGAGAAGTAGAATTATTATTAACATCATGAAATTTTATGAATAAATATATCAATCATTGTAATTCCAAATAAAATAAGGCGTAAATTCTTTATAATTTCATCATAGAAAAGAAGAACACCAACTTGTAAAAACATAGTCACAGAGTTACAGTTATGACTCAAAAATAAAACTTGAGTCAAGTAAAATTATAAAATTTGAGTCAAAATAGAATGAAAAAACATGAAATGAAACATAAAATAACATGAATAAGTAAATATTTAAAAAGTTCATAATATGCCCCATATGAACAAAAATATAATCATTATACAAAACATATTTCAAAGATGGGAAATTTAAGATGAAACCCTTACCTTTTACTCCCAACATCCATGAATGATATTTGATATAATGTATCATAAATATAACCATATTAATTATCTATTTAAGAACCTTATTAATATATATTATCATTTATAACATTAATTTATAATCATTTATTGTACAATTATTCGTTAGTTATATTTTATTTTCATCACCAAATGTTAGTGATTTTGATTGTTTCTTGCATTCCTTAAAGTGTTACTAAAAATTACTGCTCATAGATTCCAAGAAAAAAATACCTATATTATATAAGAAAATCTAATATATTTTTTATTAATAATTATAAATATCTAATTTAATTACATTATAGTTTTATTCACAATTCATAATGACGGAATCTACAACATGCTTGTTTTTGTAATGTTTGATGAACAAAATTATGTATGTGAATATTGAGATAAATATTAATATAAATTTTCCAAAAAAACATATTTTATATATTTTTAACTCATTTATATCAGCTATTTATAGTATTTATGTTTCCATTCTCAAATATGATATAAATTGTTTTCACTATTCCAATCAGTGGTTAAACCGACACAAATAAGTTCATATTATAATTGATGGGTAAATATTGTTGAGAAAGTGTTTTATTTCAAAATATAATTATTATAAAAATATAACTATATTATTTATATTATTTTAAGGTAGTGAATATAATTTTTTTTGTTTTTAATAAATAAGAAAAGTCTATATGAAAAATGAAATATTTCACTTTGTGGTGGTGGTAGTCTGCACATACTCATCAACATCAATATTGTTTTCCATAGAACACAAAAAAAGGAAGGATTTTCTTAATATTCACATAATATTAATAATTTTTTAAATATCATATTTTTTATTAAATAATTCATTTATTTTATCCATGAGTTGATGCTATGAAAAATGGATCACACTATTTATAGAGGCAGTTGTTTTCACACAACACAAGATACATTTTTGTTTTCCTAATTATTAGGAGGAAGATAGAAAATGGATATACAATAAAAATAATAAAATTCAAATATTATTTTGGTAACTATGTAATTATTTTATCACATTTATATTATATTTGGAGGATTTAAAAGAATAAATAAATGAAAATTAATGGAAAAGTAGTAATTGAGAATTTTACATTACGACTTATAATTAATCCTTTGGAAATTGGATTAAGGCATTGAGTGGTGGCCATTTTAAAAGAACATATCCTATAATAATTGGATAAATGTTTTGGGGTGTTATTTTGTAATATTTTTGTTTCATATAAGAGGCTTCAGGTGTGAGGAGAAGTGGGTGTGTTCATTGCTCCTTTTAAAAGGTAGAGGGATCTTTTTATCATAATATAAAAGGTAAAGTCATTGTTCAGAGGTCAAGTGCATCCAATATTAGAAAATAATGGAGTGGGTGAAGAAGTTTGGTAGATCAATCATGAACAATATATTTTCACTCTTGTTTTTAAATTTTTTTATATCTTTTAATCTAATATTTTACAATTTAACCAATTTTGGTTTTTATTGTGATAATTAATTTTTACCTATGTAATTTATTTTTGATGCCAAGAAATAAAATGGGACCTATTAAATAATTTGTAAAAAATTAATTTAAATATTAAATCCATTATATCAAATAAAATTTATTTTGGTGATAAAAATTAAGTTAAATATTAAAACACATAACACACAAAAACCATATTTAAAAAAATGTATTTTAATGCATACAAATTATGATGAAAATAAAATTAACAATTTTTTTAATTTATATCACATATATTTAATTATTTATTAAAAAATAATATTTATTTGGATTTTAAATCTCGTCAAAACTAATTTGTACCTTGAGCGTATTTGTAAAAATTTACGGACCAAAAATAATAATTATTTGACAAAAATCTCACTTATGTTTCCAAAATGTTAAACATAGATTTCATAAATTTAAAATCATATTTTTGAATTAATTATTTAATTTATAAATATATATATATTTAAAATAAGTTTTAATAAACTTTTAATTCATTCTTGTTTTATGAAAATTTCCTAAAAGTGACAATATTTTCAAAATTAGAATTTTTCACTATTCACCCAGAATTCAGACCTTTCAGAAAAATATCAAATATTCATCATTACCTAATATTGACACGGTAAATCCAAAATAGTAGTTAATTTTTATAAAATTAAAAATATAAGGTTATAAAATTAATATTTTAAATGAAAATAGAATATATAAAGACCATGTATTTTTATTAAAAAATGACAACTTTAAATGTTCTTAATATTATTCTATATCAGTTTATAATTTAATGAATGATAATACATTATTTTATATATAATAATATTTTTAATTATTTAATTTATTTTATTATGATAAAAAATTCACCAATTTAAAAATAAATGTTCTTTGAGAATGTACAATCATTTTTAATATGAAATCATATTTACTATTTATTCCATAATATATAATCATTTGCACTGAGAAATATAATTTTTAATTTACCAGTGGATTTTTATTCTTATAATTTTATTAATAATATTAATATAATATATCATGGAATGATTTATTTTGTTTTTTCATGTGCAGAAAGATATCAAGAGAATTTTATTTAATTAAAACAAATATATACAGTAAATTCGTAGGGAATTACAGTCATCCTTGAACATTACTTATAAAACTTTACCATTTTCCTTCCCAATCATGGAAATATGAATGCTTGGGTCCTTTTTATTTTTACTCATATTTTTTGTCTTCTTGGTCTTTCTCTCAATATATCTTCATATTTTATATTTTTCACCAACCACTTTATTAATAATGCATTATCCATTACTTCTAAAATAAATAAATTCAATGAATTTCACACCATAATAGGTTTTAGAATATTCTCACAATTTAGTGTTCTTTTAAAATCCTCAATGCAGTTATTTTAGTAAAAATTATTATGGGGATATTTCATGATTCTCATATTAATTAACCCAAATAACCATTTTCTCATTTTAGCTGATTGAATAAAAATACCATTGAATTCCTCAAATGTGCTCAAAATTAAATTTTTTCCAATATTTTCGTTTTAAAATTTTAAAATGATCAAACAATGAACACATATTTTAATTTATCACAAATTATTTTTGAATAATATTATAATCATTAGCTTATGATTTTTGAATTAAAGATTAGAAGGATGTTAGTCTGATTAATTTTTATAAGTATCTTCTATAACTTCTCTATCTTATGATTTTTTTTCTAGATATTAGACTCAAGGTGACCCTTACAAAACATTCTAGCCACCCTTAAATTTTACAGTGTCATTTTATGCCATTGTAAAAAAATTTAGAACACTAATGTATTCTTTTAATAGAAAATTATTCTAATGAAATACTTTAATGAATCTTAGGAAATCACTAAATTCATCTTAAAGAATCATGGTATGACTACCACGAAAAGATTAAACTACTCTTAAATGGAACAATATCCCTCAAGAAAATGTCATTTTTTCCTAAAACATACTAGATGACTCTTATGAAATATCTAAATTCCTTTTGTAAAATCTTGGTAAGAATACTATGAAAAGTTTAAACTACTCATACATGGAACACTATTCCTCAATAACATGTCATTTTTTTCAAAAAAAAACATACTAGATGACTCTTATGAATACAATCAAAGAAAGTTTAGGAAATTTTAGAGGAATTTTAAAATAACACCCCTTCTAAAAATTCCACTGATCTGTTCAGAGTTACTCTCAATTTCTAATAATATTACTCTCGTATGATCAAGAAAAATATCTATTTTTTTTGGATTTTAATTCCATGTATAATGTTAATACTATGAATTCAATGAGAACTATAACATAGAGTACTTAGATAATTTGTTCCACCAATATAGAACTGATAATTTGAACTCGTTTTCTTAACAACTTCTCATAACTATTCTAACAACCTCAGTTTACTAAAAACCCATTATAAAACATTTCAAAATCATTGTTTATAGATTCTAATAATTCTAACACGTGGATGACATCAAATAAATCCCATAAAAATTCTATTATGATATTAAATCTCCCCTTTGTATTTTTTTAAAATCAACAATTATTTTTAAATTTTAGAAACTCATATCAAATAATCATTAAATCAAATACCTTCTCAAAGAGAAGAGTATTGATAACAAATAACAAAATAATTTTTTTGAGAGAATTTCATCAATTAGTAATAATAAATATTTGGACAAGAATTTTAGATACTCTCTGGCTAAATTCAATCAATCATTCAATTTCCCTATATTATTTACAATAAATAAGACATTGTATTGAAAATAAATAAAGATAATAGCGTAATTTTATCCCATAATAGTCATATAATTATTCACCCTCATTGAAAATTGGATCTAAAATATTATTGTGGTACATGTCAAATAACCTCATGTGATAGGGGAAAGATGTTCATGAAGGTTCCACCTTAACTCAAAAAATCTCACTTTTTGGAATTTATTTTATGAACACATGTATATTTTGATAATTTTTGGAAATGTAATCTAGTTCACCATATCCATTTTTAACTTTCTCAATGATGAAATGATATTTTATATCAATATGATTTGATCTGGAGTGCTTCATTTGGTTATTTGATATATAAATTATTGTATGATTATGACAAAAGTTCCATAAAGGTATCGCAAATTCAAATTTCAAGACATATGACTACACATTCATACATGAATGTTTTGAATGCAATTGAGTTGAAGATACATATTTTTCCTAAGATTTAATAAAATTTCAAATAATTTTATTCTAATGATACCAATTCACATTTCTTTTACCCAAACATAATGTTCCACCGGATATATATTTTCTACTAGTGCAATCACTATCCCAGTTTGAATATGTGATATGCATAAAATTTAGTATTTCACTTTGAATATGCATTAGACCATAGTTCACTATTCCTGAAATATGTATAAGTATTATTTTCTTACTTATAGGAGGTTATTATCCTTTGTATCACTTTGATATCTTCTATAGTGTGTAATTGTGTTAAATATGCCTATTATTTATCGTATTACATAAATAAGACTTTTGAAGAATCTACTAATGTATTTTTGATAAAAATTTATTTGTATTCCCTATTTAATTAATCTCATTCCATCTCCTATGGATGTTAATACTTATTAAGAATAGTCCTTGAAAAGTTATTCTATATGTATCAAGAATATTATCCTCAGTATAAAATGATATAATCATCTTTTTATGAAATTTGTAATGCCAGAAAGTATCTCATTTCACAAAATATAGACATCTGAAAAATCATATTCATTTATTGTGTAAAGTCATCACAAAAATTATTTATAACACCTGTAAATATTATGACTTCAAAATAATATATTACAATCCGAGTGCCTTTGAACATCTCTCTCAAAACAAAATTTTTATCAACCTTCCCTTTTGAAAATGTCACTTATCATCGACAACAATTAAATTTAGAATAATATGATTTAAGGGAATGATACAACCCATATATGACCTTCCTCATCCATTATTCCTTATTCCAATAACTATAATGAATTAAACCATCAGTTAATTCAATAAAAAACTCTTCATATTGGTCTCCATTTATACAAGAAGATTTAAAATCCATTTAATAATCCTTTTAGTGCATGTGTGATGCAATTATAATAATAATTTTAATTGATTCATGTATTTAAACAAGTAAAAAATTATTTCAAAATCTATTTATTCAATTTTTAAATTTATTTTTATTACATATACCACCATATAATCAGACACATTACCATGTTCAGTATATTTATTTATGAATATTCACTTGGTAGATGTGATACTGTCTCATTCTAGTATGAAAAGCCTTCCCCAAATGGATTTATTATCTATCTAATAAATCTCTTATTATAGATTTTGTATATGTTCTTCATTTTCTACATCTTATTAAACTATTATTGAGTCAATCATCAAAATGTGATCTATTTTATTTTAAATTATCAATCTTATTATTATCTTTTCTGGAGCCTCATTATTTATAATAATATTTTTGGTTCAACAGTTTTATTAAATATCTGATGTTTTAACATCTAATATGTAATAACATAATTTTAGCACTGGTTTCATCTAAATCATCATAAAATATTATGTTTTTTGTTTTTTATCCATTATATTTATCATAAATATTATTTAGTGACCTATTTTTTATATTATTAGACTTTAAAATATTTATATATATATTTCCAGAGCTAGGAATCAAGATGACATGTGATTTAGAGGCCAATGTTCCTAGAATAAATTTTAAAAATATATTAAATATATTTTATAGTATAAATGTATGAATTCTTAAATAAGGTATAAATATTAAAAGGGGATAGAAACAAAAATCTGAGACCACAGTTGAGTTTAGAACACAACGTTTACCCTAACCGCGAAATAAAGTAATTCGGCACGGGATGTCCAGCCCCCTCACTCATTGGTGGTGTTTTTATGTGGATTAATTAACTAACTAATTAATTTCATTTAACCTAAATGAAATATTATTAATATATATTTATGGAAACCTTTCTATGGTTAGCCTCATAATTTATGCTATCGCCTATGGGAGCTTTCATTACCCTTCTATTGCCAGATCATGATGAATGATTATAGAATTATAAATCGGATCAGATCTAGACACAACAAACATGAAAACTGCTTACAAATCATTAGTGAATGTGTTCTTAATTGATGATCATTCTGTAATATAGTTAGCACTCATAATTTCGTGTTTTTATGCCCTTATATTAAATGATTGAGCAGATCAACCCCTTTTCTTGGATCTTCACCAATTGTATACACTAAATGTGCCCACATACAAAAATTACTTGGTTTATTCATATTTTTATGACTCTGGAATCCCTATTCTCAATAATTTGTCATGAAAACATGGCCAACGATGTTGAAATAGTGGTTTGTGGGGATTTTTACTCTCATTGATTCATGTTATTCAATGTTTAGACCCCCAGGGTATTGGTTTGACATTGTGAGCAGTTACTGAGATTGATTGGACCATCAGAATCACGACAAATAAAAGATATGATAATAGTTCGATGAGAAAGTCCTATATCATAGATCATTGCATAATGAGGATGACCTATCTACTAATTAAACATCAAGAACATGATGATTGTAGGTGTAGAAGAATGAAAAATGATAAGAGACAACTTCCATAGTGATTGGAGCGCATTTTTAGGCAAATGATGACATTGATCCATGATTCATGGTTATATCCACTCTTTTTGAGTATATTTGTGGTGAGAATTTAAGTATAGCTGACAAATTCAAGAGAAAAATATGAATATGCATTTTCTGAAAAAAAAAATCACTATACGTCTTATTCAATGTAGAAGACGCGACATGTAGCCCCTCCCACGATAACGAATAGGGTTTAAAAAATCATAAGGAGGTCACAAAATGTAGTTCCCCTCACATGCTATATATCGCATTCCCTTTTGGACAACCCATGTGATGAGTCACATGGGTGATAACTTATGTGGAGATACACGGGGTCAGCTACACACCTATGTACACTAATAAACAGACACAAAATCAACACACAACTCTAGTCTGGTGAGTGAGAAAACACCTTATAGTTATCCTACGTGGCATGTAATACCTCATGGGATAAATTTGTGTGTCATACAGGGGCACAACCAAGATGTGAAGTGGGTCCGCACACCATGTGGGCCCCCTCACACACCATATACCACGAGTTTCTATTTTAGGAAACTTCAATTTTTCATAGCATCTTTGTTTGAACTCGAGTTCTAGACCGCAAGTGGGATATCTGGAGTTTCATTCCTCAAGGAACTTGTTAGTGACTGTAGGTGTGGATTTTAAGATATGATATATAATTTTCTAGGAAAAAAACATTCTGAGGTGACCCTGATGATAGTATTGATCATGCCAGATCACCAGATTCTTCCTTCCCTGTGGAACCATCCTATTGGGTCGGGCATGGATCCTAAATGGTTTTTAGAGTAAAACCCTATACCCGGGTAGGGAATGGGTCATCTACAAACTCGCAAGTAGAACCTTATTGTTAGGAAAGTCATGGGTCCTCAAAAGATTATGACAGTGGAACCCTATAGCTGGACTAGAATAGGGTCCATAACCTCATGAGTGTTACCCTCTTGTAGTATCAGGACATGGGTCCTTGATGACTTAGAGTGGAACACTACAGTTGAGCTAGGAATGAGTCCTCAACCATTGGAGTGGAACCCTCCCGCTTGGTAGGGAATGGATCCCCCATCGACTATTAGAGTGGGACCCTTCTATTGTATATGGCATGGATTTCCGACCTATAATTTTTGGCCCCTGGATTATGAGGAATAGTGATGAGACATGGTTTAATGTATCATTGGACACACAAGGAAGAGAGATGATTTCCCCACTGAGATGAATTTTTGTGAAGAAACCAAAAATGGAGCAGATGAGTCTGTTCCAACCAAAGTGGATAGTATCAAGGTTTGGTGAATGAGTTCCTTGGACTTTTCTGTTCTGGGTAGATGTGTGGGAAGTTGGGTATAATTTTTGGGCTTTTATAACAATTGGCTACTCTTCTTCTTAGGTTATTCTATGAGATTGAGATCCTATTACTATCTCGTTTGGCCTTCTTTAACCGAGTACACACACACACATAGACACACTTTTTGTGTATCCACTCTGTGGATTTAGTTACTCTGTTTCCATGATAGGTAATGATGTGTTATGTATTCCACATGATTTATGTGTTTATCTTATCATGATTGGATGAGTCTAATCTCATTATATAGGTGGAAAAGACTCCATGGGTAGTTCATATACTCACCATGTTTAGACCCTTATTCTTGAATAATCTTAATTTAACTATTTCATGGGTAGAGCGACACTCTTTAGTTTTCTGTGTGCTATCAATTGTCTTCATATTCTATTATATCTCTTAATTCTCACCCTTCAGCATTTGGGGTGTCCTACAAGGTATGTTTATACTTACTCTTTCATGGGATCTTCTTAAAAACACTTTTCTCATGAATATGATAGACATGTTCACCATGACGTCATAAGAGATTAGAGATACCAGGTTCAGGGAAGATGTACGATGGTCATAACATGGGATTCACTAGCTGGGATCTATAATTTATTTAGTATATCTACTTTTCTGATAGTTTAGGACACATTTCTATTTGGGATTGTTTACTCCTTTACTTTTTAGTATACACTACCATACATTTGTACTGCTTAGAAGTTTATTCATGTTTGGTTTACTTTATTTTAGTGTGGATTCTTTTCTTATTTCCCACTTAACTGTGCTTTGAGTTTCTATTTGAATACATGTTCTTAGTAAAATGCCTCCATGAGTTAGTTATGCCTTTAGATCTTGTTTCCACCCTTTTTCCTATGGAGGTATTCTTGGTGTAGTTACGGATCAGGCCCTAGATTGGTTCGGGTCATGATAGATTTTTATCAGAGCAAGGATCATTCCATTTGATGTTTATCATACATTATCCTTAAGATTATTGGTTGGGTTTAGAGTTACATTGTCAATGTGCCTCGAGTTTGGTTCAAAGGCTAGGTAATCTAGTGATGGTGCGATATATAATGTATCCATTCACCATGGCCACAACTACATAATTATCAACTCAGCATGAGAAGACATTTTTTGCACGAACCAATGGTACATTCATTATATAGGATTAAATATTTGACTATTTTCTTGAGTAATATTCCCATTATTTTTTAAATATTTATATTCTCATATTACCATGATACTGTTTGATAACTTTCAATTTGTATTCTTGATGACAGACAGCTCGGATACCTTCTCTGGTTCATGATAATGAACCTATGAGTAACGAGGCCTCAGTTTATGCTCCATCCTATGATCCCTCTCCTCTAGGTGGGTTGGTAGTAGCACCTCCCCCTGTTTAGAAATATATCATTCTAGAAATGAATTTTGAGTACATTGATAGGCTTAGAACACTCGACAAGAACCAACATTAGAGACCCTTGACATTCCTAGGTGAGCCAGATCCCCAGGAAACATAGGATTGTATAGAGTTTGTGGTCTATATCTTCAGAATTTCTCAGAACCTGGTAGATCATATAGTGGCACTATTATCCATCCTTTTCCTCAGAGAGACTGAGAATTGGCGAAGACCTGTTACATAGATTCATGATGTGTCAACAATCTCATGGGATGACTTCTAACATTTGATTTATGAGGATTAATACCCCTCTTACATGCACACAGTTAGAATCTAGGAGCTTCTAGATATGTAGTAGGGGGATAATAGTGTAATAGTATGCAATGAGGTTCACATACCTTACACACACTCAAATGACATGATCTAGTATTGTGACTTCTGATCATGAAATTTTGAGTAGGGACACCACAATGAGACCTGAGAATGCGATGTACCCTTCTTCATCCCCACATATTCAATGGTGCTGGAGAGGTCACTATTGATAGATATCTCTCTATAAGAGAGATTACATACAACTAGAGCTTGAATTAAGCACCACAAAGTTGAGTCGTATGCAAAAGATAACAAACACCATGTGCTAAGATCATTGTCCTATAGTCCCTTTAGTGATCATACTCAGGTGAGTATTCAGAAGCATCATGGCAAAAAAATGTTTCCTAGAGATGGTATGTGATATAATTGTAATGGGATAAGTCACATGGCATAGGACAAACCAAAAAATCATGTAGACCATCACAAACATATAGCTAATGGATCCCCATGGAAGAGGCAAACCCATGGTCATGGATATCCCAAGAATGAACATGATGGCCCTCATGGATGTGGATATGGAAGAGGAGTAGGAGGATTAATGGGTGGTGGACTGAATCCTGAGATCCTTCTACCACCTCCACCGGGTAGGCAACATCAGGCTCTGGGAGCTGGTAGTCAGGGCTGCAGAAAACAACATGATTTGGATGTCTATGATTTCGTAGAACACACAATTATAATAGGTATGATCTACATTTATCCTACTCATTCATAAGAATCAGTATAAATAGGTACCAATAAATTTTTCATCTCTCTACACTTGGTGTGAGAGCTGGAGATCTTAGTTGAGTTGCTGGAATAACTTTTTTGTGTTGAGGTTTCTACAGGGAACACATATTCTGTATCTTTCATCATCCGATAGCGCAATCTATCACTTGGAGGAGAGAAGTTCACTTGGTAACTTTTTTTAATCACAATGGAACCCTATGATGTTATCTTGGGTATTTATTGGTTGTCCATGGTCTGGTCCTAGATCGAATTCCCCCTTAGATAAGTTAGGTGCCTACGTGCTAATGGGATGAGAAACTACTTCTCTAGTGAGAGGGGTCTCGAGGAAGTGTAAGTGTGTTCTAAGAACAAGAGGATGTAGCCCATCACCCATAATTTATAAAGTATATTCCTTAGTAAAACATGATCTTTGGGTTTCTGGTATCTTTAAATTATGTTTTATTACATGGGCGTCTTACATGAGGTAATCTTGGGACTACCACTAAGGCGGGAGAAGGAGTTTTAAACTAACATGAATCCTGGAAATGCTCTTATATTCTCTTAGGAATATTGAATGGAACCTATTGATATCTATGAGATTAATTTGATGTTTTATAACCTTTATGATAAACTCTTCATCGTACCCAATGTTTCCCTATAAGTAGTACCAGTCCTACTCGTGAAAAAGGCAGATAATAGATAATGGAATTGTGTCCATTATCATCATATAAACCTCAGAAAAAGAAATAAAATGTATACCTTATCGAGTATTGAAGGCCTATTAAACCAATTACAAGGTGAGATATGTTTCTTGAAGATCGATCCTAGGTTAGGCTACCACCAATTGAGGGTTTGCGAGGATGATATTCCGAAGTTGTAATTTTGATGTCAGTATAGACACTATGTGTTCCTAGTGATTCCCTTTAGTGTGAAAAATTCCCATACCTTATTTGTGGCTTTAATGAAATGGGTTTTCTCATCATACATGAACAATTTTTTATTTTCATCATCAAATATATACTCTTCTACACTACAATAGAGTAGGAACATACATGGAACTTGAGGATGGTCCCATACTTGCTTCAAGGGGACCTGCTTTATAGGAAAATCTCGATGTGACAGTTTTGGATACATGAGGTTTACATTATGGGGTATTTCATTTCTAATCTTGGATTATACATGCATCCAAAAAACAAAAAACTAGTGATTTATTGGGAACTACCCAATAATGTGCCATAGGTGTAGAGCTTTCATTTCTTGGTAGGGCATGATTGGACGTTTGTGGAAAACATATCCTGAATCACAGACCCTTTGACCCCTTGGCATCGAACGGAAATACATTTACAATGATTGAGTGGTTCTAGAGGTCTTATGAAGAGTTGCGGTAGAGGATAATTAATGTTTCATTGTTGAGACTTCCAGAGGAGGGTGTGGAGTTCGTGGTGTATTACGATGACATAGGAGTTATGCTCGATTGCATGTTGATCTAGTATTAAGAAATTATCGCATACTGATTGATACAGTTGAGACCTTATGAGCTGAACTAAATATCTAATTACCTAGATCTATAAATGGTGGTAATATCAATGAGGATTTTGTGAAAATACCTTTCGAGTTAGTGCTTTATGGTTTACTCAGACCACTAGAGTCTCAGGTTTGTCTCCATGTAGAGAGACATGAACCTGAGATAGTGATGTTGGATAGAGTTCCAATAGTACAACATAATTTATATATTATATACTTCATGGAAGGTGAATGTTTTAGAATATTCATTTAGTATTATTTCCTTCGATCACTTAGTACATGAATCTTCAAAGTAGTTAACTTCCCTAAAACTGACCCAGGTGGAGTAGGAGGACATAATTTTTCTTCAGTCGATGGTGTTGACTTATTGGATTGTAGAGAATGTGAGAGAGTCCCAACTAAGAGACATTGAATATGAGGACTTACATGATTATATATCTATAATAAACTAACCAACAACATATTCTGGAGGTGGAAAGCAGGTCATCTTGTTCCAAGGGTGAATAGTGCTTCCGGTCACGTTGCGTGAGGAGGTGATGCGAGAGTTCCACACTTCTCCCCTAGTTGTACATCCTAGAGTGGGGAAGATGTATATAGACCTTCATTGTTAGGTTTTTTACATCCCATTGAGATCCCAGAGTTGAAGTGTGATTAAAAATCCTTGTAATTTTCCATAGGGCTTCCACGCGCAACTAAGAGCCATATCACTAACTGTGAGATAGTTGACCGATCCATGAAGTAAGTGCAGTTACTTGCCATCAGGGAGAAGAGTTTGATGGAGAGTCTTAGATATATATACTTATGGGAGATAATTCACCTTCATGGGGTTCCCTTGATGACTATATCTGATCATGCCACAAAATTTACATCATGATTGTGGAGAGCCTTGCAACAGTAATTCAAAACCCCATTGAGAATGAGTACAACCTTTAACCCAAATAACGATGGAAAAATGACCGAACTATCTAGCTGTTGGAGGATATATTTATGGATTTTATGTTATACATTGACTAGGTATGGGAGGATCACATACCGTTTGCAGAGTTTGTATAAACCTACAACTACCAGTCAATCATCGACATGAAACAATTTGAGGTCCTATACAGGTGACCATGTAGGTCACTCTTGTATTGGATGGAGATGTGTGAGTCATCTCGTGTGGGTCCATAAAAGGTGTAGGTAAAAATAGAGAAACATTAGATCATATATGACTAGATGAGAATGGCATAGATAAGACCCAAAGATTTCATATATCACCATAATATGGCATTTGAGTTCATGTAGGGAGACCACATTTTCCTGAGAGTCTTCCCATAATGAGGAATATAGAGGTTAGGCTAGGGAGGAAAGCTATCCCTATGGTTTATCATGTTGTTAAATATTTTTCATAGGGTTTGTAAGGTTCCCTACCTCTTTGAACTAACCCCAAATTTAGAGAGGGTGCACATCATCTTTCATGTGTCTCCATTAAAGAGTTAGGTGCATGAAACATCACACATCATTGACAAGGGAATGCTAGAAATTAGGGATGGAGGCACCTTTGTAGATAACCCAATGGAGATCGAAGATCGGTGGGAGTGTAACCTATGTGGATAGACTATACCCTTTTTTAATTTGTTGTGGCAGTACAGAAACGTTCATGAGTGTTCTTTGGTGTGAAAAAGCAATGAATGAGCTCAATATCCCATGTTTTTAGACTAGTTTTGTTTTTTGGGAAGAAAATATTAAAGGATTTAATGATGTAGAAACATAATTTTTTCCTTATAATACATTGAAATAGTTATATATATTTTTTTAGAGTTATACGCTGAGACGGTTTGGGGAAATCCGTTGTTATAGTTCACTTATTTGGACTTATGCCAACAGTTTTGGCCAAACCATTGGCATAGGTCCATAATAGAGACCATATTCCTATAGATTTCCCCAAACCGTTGGTATAGGTCCCACCTATATCAATATTTTGTCCAAAACCATTGGTATAGGTCCCAAAATCAAAGAATCTATACCAATGGTTTTGAGAACCGTTGGTATAGTTACATGTATTTTTTATGGAATCTTCTTACAGAGAACATTAAATAAATCAAAATTTAAAATATTTCTGATAATACAAATATATATTTATGAAATTATGTTCACAAAAGTCATGTTATATTAGTAGTTACATTGTCTAATCATAAAATGCAGGTATAGGGATCAAAACCCACTAAATGCTATTTTTTTGAAATACATATATCAACGGTTTTATGGAATTGTTGGAATAGATTTTTCATATTACTTATACCAATGGAAAAATCGTTGGTATAGGTCTATACCAATGGTTTTGGGAAAACTGTTGGTATAAACCTATCCCAATGGCTTACTTGGCCATAATTTTTGAAACCGTTGGTATAGGATATACAAACAGTTTTTAGACCTATACCAATGGTTTCAAACTGTTGGTATATGCTATTTTTCTACTAGTGATTCCCTACAATTATCAAATATATACTTTTTATATAGACATCAAGATCATTTTTGACCATTATTCCTAAAATTTTGGACATATATACTATTTTAGAATAAAGATTTATAAAATTTACATTGATAATATAGGTAAAATCATAAATGATTTTAATAAAAAATATATATACTTTGATATAAATATTTCTCATTGGTCCATATAGGTTAATATAAATAATCTCAACTTGTGTAATAAACTAAATCCCCACTCCAATATGTGTTCTTTGAATCGTAATGATTTTATAAATAGTTTGTCAGTAACATCGTACAAAATGTCTATCTTTTATGGTTTGGTATCTTACCAATTAATTATTGGAGCTTATACTCATATTTCATTGTTTATGATTTATATTCCTTCCATATCATTACTTGTTCTTTTCAAATATTTTAGTAATGTAATTAGAATTAATGAGATCATTAACTTGGAAAACATTTACACTTATTATATTTAATTTATTTATAAAATATTCATTTTTTAGTTATTGATAAAATGATAGTATTTATTGAATGTAACATTATTTCCATTGTCAAAAAGTTGTACCATACTTAATTTATTGTGTTTAATACCTTAAAAATTAATATATTTTGATTTACCTTCTAGAGTTCAATTTTGGATATTCCAACACCCTTGATTTTTAGAATATAATAATTTTCAGAAGTTACTACGCCTCCACCATGATCTTCCAAATCATTTAAGATTTTATGTCTCTATTAATATGAGAGGAACATTCATAGTCATAAATCCATGACATACATCTCTTAAAGGTTTCATAGTAACTTTAATGGGAGATTGTTCATCATTCCTATTCTATCCACCATTTTAATTTTTATAATATGTTCAATTATATAATAGAGTATTTATACACTTTTCATTATATTTAACCTTTTCTTCACACCTACCACATAGTTCTTCTAGACAATCAATTGTTTTTTGATATACTAGACTTTCTAAATTTATATTCACAACATTGTTTCTCTTCATATTCTCAGAGTTTGTTATTTTCTTGTTAGTGTTTATTCCCCATTAGTAATATCTACTACAAGTTAGTTCAATTTTTTACTAACATGAATAATATTTAATATAACCAATTCTATATCACCATAAATTTACTCTATCACACCTTTTGTCAACCAAAAGGTGTTTATTATACATTCTTTAATTAATTTTGGAGAAAATTAAATTTTAATATGTTTTGGATTGGAATTTTCATTTTCAAATAAATTTTTTCATGGTTTATGGTTTAAGGATAATGGTTTAAAAAAATCATATGGTTACCCTCATATGGGGATTATTTTAATACAATTTTAATTTATATTTTTTTCTATAGAAGTATTTCATAGTTTTGATCCACTGTTATTCTATTGAATAAAAATAATGCGACTTAACTTAACAAGTGAATTTCAATGTTCAAAGGTTGCAGAAGATTAGGAAATCTCTAGGAATTGTGTGAAATATGGATCAAATAATTAAAAGTGTGTTTTTTCATAGTTGGTGAATAGTTAGAAAACCATTTGATGGAACTATGAAAAATTGTTTTTTATACAATTAAGTCTTCAGGGTTTTTGCACGATTAACCAAACTATTGTGCCTAAACATTCGATGATTTCATGTTTTTAATTTGTGTTTTTTATAGTTTTTACCCTCTTATAATTTAAGGGGTTTTATCTGAATTTTATTTTTTTGGTTTGAATGATGCTTGGGAATATAATGTTGTTGATTACCTCTATTATCAATCTCCTTAAGTATCCATTTCTTTAATCTTCATGTGTAATCCCTAGGTAAGCCCCTCATTTCTTATTTTTTTCTCTTATAATTTATTTTTCCCTTCCCCATTGATTTTACTCTCTTATGAAAACCCTAGTAACCTTCTAGGTTTAGTTTTAAGGTTTAGGGTTTTTTATTAATTGTGATCTTAATGTCATGGGATCCCTCAGATTCTGTTTTTGCTTGTTGGAGTGATTTCCATCATGGGCAACGACCTCCCGCTCAATCACCGTTGAACTTCAGTAGGAATTACTTTTTGTTTAATTAAATTTGTATGAAAATTTATCCTTTTTTCTTTAAAATGATTTATTTTTTTTATTAACATTACATGTGACATTTCAAATGAGTTTCATAATCTTTTTAATAGTGGGATTCTCTTGGAATAAGTTTTTTACATAGTATTTAAAGTGGTAATTTAATTGTAAAATATTAATAAAAGGTTCAATAAATTGTCCTGTTAAAAATTGTAATTTTTAAAATTCATTTGACCTTATTTTGGATATAAAATAAAATAGAATGTGGTTTTTCGTACTTTTAGGGGATGAAAAGTAAAAAAGTGGTGAGTTTACTAGTTTGAATAGTTTTTAAAGGGCCTTAGGGAATTGTTTTAGAATGTGAGTAGGAATCTATTTTAAGTGGGTTGGTATAGAAATTGGTATATGAAATTGAATTCTAATTGAGAATAAATGTATTTGAATCCAAATATCTTTTAAATGTAGGACTATTTGGTACTATGAATGATTTTTTAAATTCTGTGGGAGTATGCGACCCTCTAAAGTCCTTTGTTTAAATTTATACCCTCGAGGGGTGATGTTTCTTATTGATGATGGATTATGGATGAAGGGGAATGTTTTTTCTTATATTGTGATACAATTAATATATGATTGAGGATTTTTCTTGAAAGGGTGTTGGATGAGAGTTGATATTTACTAATTTTTATTCATTGATTTGTATAATTACTCACCTAATATTTATTGACATGCATAGGGATCCTAAGAATCGTACCGAAAGATGATATAATGTAAGTACCTAGTCCTAATTATAAATAATATATCCTTTATGGAATAAAAAGTCCATTGGGTAGTGTCACCGATGAGGCTAGTTGGTGGAAGCATATTATTTATAGTCACACAGATTCAATGATAGGCCTACTGATGGTTTTTAAATGAGTATGTCTACGATCACCTCATGAGATGTTTAGAAATTTCCAATATTTACTTTACTATTTTATTAGAAAAAATCATATCATTAGTATTCTATAACTTGATTAGCATTATGGAATCATGTTTCATTACTTTTGACACGATTATTTGGAATTTTATCTATGATTATATTTTTGTATTTTTAGTTTAAATTAATTTAAGAATTTGAAAAATGTATTTATGAAGTGACATATTATATTAGGATTGAAGTGTGTGTTTTGGGGAAAAATGAGGCTTAGGATTGAGAAATGGTTTTCTAAGTATTTTAAAATATAGATGGATGGGATACATTCTCTTCATGTGAAATTTAAAATCCAATTTTTTTACATTATATTTCACACAAGCATAAAATTAAATTTCATTAGCGAGTAATATAAAAACATTATAGTGCTTACCTTTTAGGATTAGTTTTTCTCACACCCGATGTACACATTTAATCTAAGAAAATCTTTTTTTTTCAAGTTACCTAGAATTATTATTTTTGTTTAGGATGTATAAGTTTCTCCTTGTGGTCATATTGAGATGTGGTGAGTGATATAGGGTTAACCAAAGATTCATTGAAGCAGTTTGCGATGTCTCCAAAATAGTTTACTCATAATTAACTGAACCAAAGTGAACTATGGTCTCAAGATCACCTCTTTATGCTCTAGAGGATACCAACTAGAAAAAGGGTTGTAATTGTGGTATGGTGGAATGATTATATTCTCTAACTATGAAGTTAGAAAATATTAAATAAGTGAAAATAAGTGAAGGAAGATAATAAAATATGACAACCTAGAGAGTTCCAATAAAATAAACAACATAAATTTAATTAAGATACAGACGTATAAGGTAGTTGATACATAAAATATTTGATACAAATATAACCGGGTTAGGTTGATATAAATATAAAATAAGGAGAACCCAACTCTTATTTGAAATCCAAGCACATGATCAGTCTATAGATCTCATTGTAAGTCTTGTCCAACACATGCAACATCAAATAAGTATCAAATAATGTCTTAACATCCAGCCGTGTGATCTTCTTGAGTATCGAGTGGTATCTCGAACAGTGTGTGAGTAAAACTCAGTATTCCACCACTAGTGGTGTGTATTGAATTTATAGGTTATGTGAATAAAATATTTTGTGTTTAATATATAATTATAAATAAACTACTTAATGTGTTAGTGGTGTTGAGAATAGGCCCACATGAGGTGTCCTGTTGAACTTATCTTCTTCGACGTAATCCAGATATCTCTAAAAATAGTTTTCAATTGATAAATAAATGGTCTGTAATAGTAATCTTAAGAATCAGAACCAAGCTTCATATGTGAACCCTTGATGTAGGTAAAATCATTCCTATGAAATTAAAACAATACAAATAAAAGGAAAACTATAAGGAGTTATATATGTAAAAATTTAGAGTCAACCCAGGTTGATCTAGCCATAGTGTATGGATTTAAAGTATAATAATAGTGATTAAATAAAAAAATTCCACTTCCTGAAGGAGTTATAACCAATACTATAAAGTAAGTACTATGTAATTTCTGGAAGACACTTATTTGGGATACAAGGAGGAATACCATGGAATTTCATGTTTCTGGATAATAATATGAATTTAGGAACTCATCCAAAATATTATAACGTTATAGAGTTTCTAGGTGAATCCACATAGCCAAGTAGAGTCATTAATGTGTATATGAAATTAATTGGATACAAAGATGGACTAGCCATGAAATTCACATTAATTAATCATTTAGTATCTATTGGGATTATACATAGAACTCAGACATAGACTCTAAGGCTTACCCTTGGGGTTCCATACCATTAATCCAAAATTAGATTCATTATTTTAAAAAATTAATACCCATATGATTTACCTCAATTAATAGTTTTGAATCCATTGGGTTCATGATTCATATTCAAATCAAGAATCCAAGGATTACCCATGTAATTCCTTATTTTAAATCCATAACTAGTTATAATATATTAATAAAGATTACAAATAATAATATTACTTTATATGTAGAGAAAATTAAATCAATACAAATATGATTTATTGATTAAATAAATTCATTTGAATTATTCCCAATGACTTCCATTAAACATTATCCCATTAGTTTCCATATTCTCATTTCATTATATTAAAATATTTAATTAAAGGTATTGCTACTCAACCACAACATTACTATAATTTATTTTCTTAAAGGGATTTTAATGCTTCAACGTCCTTTTTTAGTTTTGGTAGTAAATAAATGATTTTATAGGTTATCATTTTATTAAATAACAATGGAAAAACCAAAAATCCTATTGTACATAAATACATTTGGTCGATGTTTTGGGTTAGAGTACCAAAATTCCAACTAGGTATGATAGAGTGGATTAACTACATCATGTAATTTTATTTACTTGAATATTTTTTATACACTCTAGGTTTAAATAATTAAAAAAGGTAACCTCATCGGTGAAATGTTTAATAGGACAAGACTCTTCTAAGACCTTATTGTAATAATTATCCTGTGGACTATCATCATTCCAAGGTGAATTTTTAAACTACATGTGAAATTAGGAATGCTAAAATTTACCTAATTCAATTATTTAATGTAATAAAACATTATAATTTAAAATTTATGATCTATATGGGATTATAGTGGGAAACACCACCGACTTTCCTTATAAATCGACATGAAAATGTGGGAAAACACTTAGACCACCTACCATAACCTTGGAGGGACCAACTTTTGTGATATCATCCTTTAGACTAACATAAAATGTTATAAATCATTGTAGTAGACTCATTCCCTAAAAAAGGGCATAATTTACATAAAGGGAATACAGAAGCATAAATGTAAGACATGTTAAGAAATGAGGGAAGATAACCCTTATACCCACAAGTAGCTTTCCAATGCTTCCAATGATGCCAAAAAACTGAACAAGAATAGGGTAGATCCACCATGTACTTATAGTAGACAAGGGGATCAATTGATGGTTGGAAAACGGTCCCCAAAATGGCCATTTTTAGGTAGTAGAGAAAATGGTGAGGGATATAGTGATTCCTTTTGCCCACTATAAAAAACTCAAAGGGGTCTGTTGGTTGGTTAGTTCTTGGATCACCTGGTATAAGATATCCTCTGTATGGATAGATTATAGCATTTTAACCTTTTAAATTCATTCCATGACAAACCCCACTCAACACAAACTCATGAAAGAGCTATCAAAACCGAAGAGCACTAATAATCCAATCCAAAATATCTTTTTTAGGGGTTCCAAACCTCAATATCTAGATAAGAACCTCAGTGGAAAAACATTCCCCTCCAAAATAATGGAAGACTAAAAATTCCTCTAAAATCAAACACCTGTAAAATACACATGGATTTAAACAATTTTGTTTTTATATTATTTTTGGGTTGGGCATGTATCATCTTGGTCCATTGTTTAGATTTATTTTATATTCATTTTTCAACATATATATATGTTGTTATTTATTATTTCTATTTTTCTCATGTGATGTATCCTCTTACTTTTTCTGATTAATTTTATTTTATGTTTTATTTTAGATGTGTTTTTATTATTTTTAGGAATAAAACATTACCAATTTCTATGTTCTGATACCATTACACTAGTTTCTAGCCAAAAGATAATGGGACCACACCTCAACTATATGACATGCCAGTTCGGGAGTCTGGTGGTTAGATACATTAGGTTAGTTCATGAATAAATGGTATCATATAACACCCTATCATTATTTGTGGTGTTTCTGAGTAGTATGGGGACTAATAAAATCATTTTATCCGGATAGGAATGTTCAAGGGAGTGTATCATGATATCTTTTCGGTCCAAGCCTCATGTTTCCTTGGGGGTTTTTTGGTGGGGTCTTGATTTTTGATTTTTTTTGATATATTTTATAGATTTTGATATGTTGTGATGATACCTTGTCCCCTAA
Organism: Viscum album; assembly: GCA_963277665.1. Lineage (NCBI taxonomy): Eukaryota > Viridiplantae > Streptophyta > Magnoliopsida > Santalales > Viscaceae > Viscum > Viscum album. Next base: position 497,778 of record CAUJRU010000111.1, read on the forward strand.
TGAGAAAATAAATGATTTCAGGGGTTATCTTGAGTATTGAAGGTGAGAGTAGTGAACTAAATAGGGATGCAAGGTAATCCCACATGGTTTGGTAAACAATACAGATCCTATGCACATTGGTTCTATAACCTTGATAGTGCATGTCACATGGTTGGCATGTAATTTACTATCTAGTGTGGTTAATCCATAAATAATAAGGTTTCCCCTTTGATAATGTTGTTTTACTACCATTTCTTTTATAATTGACATAATGTTTTTTATCATCGGTGTAATAGTTTTGAGGTATTTTTTTTGGAATTGATGTGATTAAACGATTTATGATTTATATCCATGCTCAAATTCCTGATTTTATCCCAGAGATACATTGTTTTATAGGTTGGGATGTTGGTTTTTCTGATGAAGAAAATAATTTTTGGGGAATTATGTTTTTGGAACACATTTTAAATATTAGTGTATTAATTTATTATTTTATAATTTGAAATAGGATTTTAAATTTACTTGTGTAAAGAAATTTAAAATTGTATAGGGTAATTTGTACTGTGTTCTGTTTGAAAATGATCTAAAGGGTTTTGTTTTTGGTGAAAATTAAATTTTAGATTAAAATTATGCTTTATAGAAGATTGAATTTAAAAATGGAATGTTTTAATTATTTTTAAATGATTCTTAATGGTTATAGATTTCAAAATAAAATTTTTAAGGTTATTTACAAAGAAAATGTATTTTTTGTGTAAAAAAGAGATCTATAATTTGAGGAATTTGTTTAAAGTGTTTTTTTTATGAACAAGGGATCTTAGGTGATCCCTTAGATTTTGATAATATTCAATTTTAATTATGATAATTATAAAATAATATCATGTTTTCTGTTAAAGAATAATTGTCTCCTAGATAGGTCTTAAATAAATACATGGTGTTTCTCTTTGTTACCAGGTGTAATCATAATTGGTGTTTAATATTCCAATAATCTAAGTAGTGTGGGGGATCAAAATTTTCTTTAACTCTCTATTAATTTTTGTTCAGTGTCTTCCTATTTTTGGCAATCTGGGTTACAATGGAGTGGTAGAGTGATTAAGAATTAATGGGATTTCAACTTTATAAATTGGCTTTGGACTAGAGATTTAGTGGTAAGTTTAGTGTGTGTTTTCATGGTGGATTGTGTATCTTCCTTAGGTAGTTTATTTTGGGAGGATTATTGTTTTATCTTACATTTATTTTTAGTTCTATTATGGGTGGGTATAATTTAAGGATAGGTGTGAAGGAATTCTAGATTTGTGGATGGTGTTGAGTTTTTGGATTTTGGTTCTTGACTTGCTATTTTGGTTTCCTTTTCTTAGGGATTCTTGTGTTTTATTTTGATGTATCCATTTGAGGTCAGTTTTTAATGGGATTAACATGGATAACCTATGGTTTGTTTCTTTGGTAACTAGGATAGATGTTCCCTTTAGGATTTTAATCACTCGATAGTGTTTGTTATTTTGGGGTCACATGGGATGGTATTCCATATTTATTATCCCAGTTTTCCTGTTGAGTACTATTAATTGGATTTGGTCCCCATGTTATCTTTTGATTAATGATATTGTGAGATTTACATTATGGTATTTGCGGTTTAGGGGATCTAATGAGATTTATTATGACTTTTATTTTGGGTATTATGTTCTTTCACGGTTGGGTTACCCTTTAAGAGTTGGTAATATATTTACTGGACGATTCATTAGATGGTCTTCAATATGTGTTCACATATTTTATGCTTTGGTCTTATGGTTTGTCACCCCATCACAAAATATAGAGAATTTTGAAATGGTGGGGAGACCTATGGTTGATCTCCACTCCTTATGGAACAATATTCTATGATTTTTTAATTTTTATCTCAGTGGTATATTGTGGTTTTATGGACTTGATAAGTTGGTTTAGAGGAATTATTATTCTCAGTGGTCTTCTCCCTTAGGGTATTATATGTTTAACGACCTAGTTATTTTTATTCCATAGGGTATGGTTATGGTCTATTTATAGTTACTTACATTTCATCTAAGAACATTTTGGTGGAAGAAAGTGGCATAGTGGGGATTTTTTAACATGGTGTGTCGCTATAGAGGTATTTATTTTAAATTAATTTAATTAATTTTTCAGAAATCTAATTTATTATAAGATTTGAATTTGATTTTTTATTTTTATGTAAACTTTTTTCTGGAAGATGGGTTGGGGAACATAATTTAGAAGAAACTGTATGGTTATTGTTACATGGGGTAGTATCCAGTTCATTCTAAACATTCATTGTTTGTCTTTCATGTATATCACATAGTTTGGGTTGAACCCTACACAATTCAGTAAAAACCATGAGAATTTCTTTTCCATGGGGATTTATTAGTGCATGACTTGATCATGGTTATGATAACATGTGAACATCTGTGATAGGGATTGACAATTTAACAAAGTTGTTTTGCACAGTTAGGAAACTATTTAGAATAATCATGCATAAGTGTTTTTTATCTCTTTTAGTCCCACACAGTTGGTGTACGGTTTACAAAACCATGTGGCATAACGCTGTGAATTATTTTATTTTTTAATTTTTTGTTTTTTTTGGTTTTACCTCTGTCAATATTTAAGGGGTTTTAAGACCATATTACATTCTTCTAGTTCAATAGGTACGAGGGCACATGTTGGAACCCTCTACCACTATTCTCTTTACTCTTCAAGCCTCTATTATTTATATTTTATGCATAATACATAGGTAATGAAATTCATTCTTATTGATTTCTCCAATCCCTATCCAAAACTTCCATTATAATTTTGTTTTTCTCTCCCCCAAAGTACCTAGGGGTTTCTTAAGTCTATTTTTAGGGTTTAATGTTTTTGATTCATGGGGTAATTGATTTCATGTACTTTCTTGGAGTCCCAGGGTGCTTATTAATCAGAGGAGAACATTTATAAAACAATCACCATTAAAAAGAAATATATTTTTTCATTCATTAACTTAAATAGGAATAACATTGTGTTCTAGATGATTTTAATTGATTTATAAATTACAATAAAATTATATGTGATATTTGGATAGAGTTTGATCATTGTTATAAACATGAGTTTTTATTGGAATTTTAAGCTATCAATAAAATAAAATAAATTAATAATATATTTAATGAATTATTTTAATAAAACATATATTGTTTAAAAATAATTATTCCCCATTTGGAAAATGAATCAAATTGTAAAATAGTGTTTCAAAATTTTGGGGGATTAAAATACTAAAAGGGGTGAGGTGATTCTTTTGAATAGGTTTCAAATGGCCATATTGAATTGTTTTATAAGTTTATTTAGAAAATAATTTCCATGGGTTGGATTTTAAAGGTGATTAGAAATGGAAATAAAAATTAACACAAATTGTTTTACATCCTAATACATTTTAAATGAAAGCTTTTTTGAAAATTTTAATGATTTTAAGAATAGTGTGGGTGTGTTATAACCTCTTCAAACTTCGGTTTAAATCATGCTCCCTAGGAGGGTGTTCATTATTAATAATGTATTAGGGAATGAGGGGAATGATTAATTTTATATTATGATATTTTTGATATATTATTACAGTTATTTATTGCATAGGTGTAGGAGGTGTTATGAGATTTACAACTTTTGATTCCTAGATGCTTGTGATTCATTAAAACCGAATTACTGACATGCATGGGGATCCTATGTTATATAGTGTGGGATGGTAGACAATTGATACCTAGTATTGATTAGATGTATGAGATCCATTGTGATATGGACATGATATAGGCAATTTCCACCAGTGAATCTCGTTGAGGGAAATAGATTGGTTATAGAGATATAAATACATCAAAAAATATAGAAAATGTTCTGACACGATTATATTCAGGACCCCCACAAAATATGTTTATTAATTTTCCATGTTTAATTAAATAACATATTAGGTAACTAAATCCCTTTTTTCATAGTTTTATATGTATTAAACAACCATGTGTTGTTCCTTTTGACAATATTTCTTGGTGTTTTATTTATGTTTCTTATTTCCTATTTTGTATATAAATAAATTTAAAATAGTATAAAATAATTTATTTCTAAAGGGAGTTTTTTTTGAAATAAATGTAATAGTTAAAAAGGGAATTTTTCTTAGGAATTGGTTTTCTTGGATATTTTTTTCACTTAAAAATAAAAAGGAAAGAAACATTTGAACAAGTTGATTGATGTTATACATTATTTTTATGTGAAATGGAAAACACTATTTTCATATCTCAATTTTGTTAAGTAAAAAAGAAATTTAATTTATGTGGTATTACAAATAATATTTATCGATTGTCTACTAGGATTAGTTTTATCGCACCTTACATACCCCATTAAATTGTCAAGCTCTTGTCGTTTTCCTTTAGGTTCCCTAGAATTGATTATCTAGTTTTGGATATTTAGGTTGCTCATTATGATCCTATTGGGACTTGGATATTGAATGAGGGTCACATGTAAATTCATGGAAGTGGGTTTTTATATCATTGTTGGGTTATATATGTATTGATTCAGACATTATCTTGTTCAATTTTGTTATTTATTCATTCGTAAGCCATATATATCTCATGAGATATAAATCTTTACCAAATGCAATGGAGGGAGATATAGTTACCAACCATATCTTAATGAAATCATACATAAATGTTCTATAAAATATTAAATATTCATATCATAACCCATAATATTAAATGGGTATCATAAACATGTAAACATATCATAACTTTTAATATAGATATATGTTTTACAATCATTTCATTAAAAGCATAACTCGTGAATGAGAAATGAAATTCATAAACATATAAACCATGAAAGAGAAATTAATTTCATAAAAATATAACCTGTGAAAGTAAAATAGGTTTGATAAAGACCATGAAATTAATCATAACATATTGATTTAAATAATATTAATTGAATCGTTGGATCGTTTCCAAGAAGGGAATGAGGAAAATCAACAGATGTCATCATAGATGGAAATAATTCTGAAATATCATTCAAAAATTATTCTTAAGAAAATATCCTTTCTAATTTGAGAAAAATACTATTAATACATAATACTATTTGAAATTAATTTTCTTATAAAATACCTTGATAACATATATTGAAGACTTGAAATAATTTTGAAGACCAATTTTCATGAAAACATATAAAATAATTATCAAATAAATTTTAAAAACATTTTTATTTGAAAACTCTTCTAAAATATCTTAATAAATATGGTGAATGTTTTTAAATCCTTTTTACTTGAAAACATGTGAATGGAGCTTGAAAATGTTTTAAATACCATTTCAACGAAAGTACTTTGAAAAAATAGAATGAAGGATTTAAAATTTTTTGATAATAATTTTACTTGAAAACATATGAAAAAAGCATGGAAAATTTTCGAGAACCATTTCTTTGAAAATATATTTTAATTTGTTTAAAAAATTAACCTTTAAACATTAAAATGACTCTTCAAATGATTTATGGTGGATAAATTCATACAAGCCATACAATGTAAATATAATATTCCTTTTGCACGATAAAAAGAATAAAAAAATTCCTGGTACTAAAATTGATAAGAAGAATCCTTTAAATATATTGGTTAAATGAAAAAAGGTAAAACAATTTCTCTAATTATCATAGTATATTAGTAGAATATAATTAGAATCCTTTTTTAGAGAACATCATTTTCCGACCAATGAGAGGGAAAAGTCGAGCTTTCCTAAAAACACTATCTTAACTATATTATGTAATAAAGAGTAGAAATATGGTACCAGTACATGATTATATCACGAATAAGTAAAGGGGAGGAAAATTCATGAACATATTGATAGATTGGTTATAATATTTCATCAAAGGAAGCATAAACATAAACAATCTTGAAATGTAATGAGATTGTCTCAATAAACTCTTATAACTCGATAACATGGGATCGTACACTCCATGAATGAAATGAAAATTAATTAATCTTATAATATAAATAAAATGTGTAAGTTCAAGTTATAACATGAAAATTGGAAGTATATACATCTCGAAAGATAATTTAGGTGGATAATAAAACATTGGTCACAAAGAAGGTAAACTTAGACAAAACTATGCTACCAATTTGGTAAATTTTGAAACATAAACCCCAAGAAAGAAATATCATAAAATTGATATGTGAGTACCCATAATTTTTAATATAATATTAATATTATATAATCGTGGGTAGTATATACACCACACAAAATGAAAGAGTGTGAAACATTTCATGTATCACACGAACATAAAAAGTGAGATGAAATCCATTTATCGTGTGTCTTAACACTAAACATACTCATTCAAACCAGCTATAAAATAAATATAAATTTAGTATATATTTTTTAAAGAACCATATTATTATATCTAATACCATATATATTTTTATTATTACCTTATATTACCCACTTTTTCACCATTCAATGTTAGGATTTCACGTCGGGTAAATTTCACTTTGTTTTTCGTATGTGTCTCATTTTGTTATATTTTTGGACGTTATATATATATCATGATTCCATAATTAAAAAAATGATATAATTATCATGTATATATATTATATTTTTATTATAATAATTTTTATAATATATAAGTATTTAACAAAATACATCGTTCATTGAGACGTCAGGCCATACGTACCCATGATGGCTATTTCAATTTAATTTTCATGTTGAGAGAAAGAAAGTAAAGTAAATATTTGTGTGTATTTATATACCAGTAATAATTTAGCTTTATTATATCATATATATTCACTAAAAACATTCTTAAAACAATCCATGTAGTTTATGAACCAATAATATCACTTTGAGGGGGAAGAAGTCCACACTTCCTCAACCGAAATTATTGTATTTACATAAGACAGAAAGCATAAAAACATGATCTAAATAAAAATTACATGATCATAAATATATTATAAATGTATTATATATAATATTTAAATATACTGTATATAATAATGTCAACCATGATATGTTGTAATGGAAAAATGAATAATCATTATTTTGTGGGGCAGTAGTTCACCGTACAGAGAAACAATTTGTTAGTTACCCATTAGATGGAGGTGTGTATATTTGTAGATTTAAAAATATATATAAAAACATCATAGTGTATTTAGGGTACTATTTTTTTATATAATCATCAAATAAAAATGTAGGTATGGGGAATGAAATTAAATAAAGGACTTGAGAGAAGGTCTTACCTCTTAATCGGGTAACTCATTTTGGTTTGGGCTAAAAGGCATACTTGGATTTCCTTATTCCCAAGATAATGATTATATGAGGAATTAAAGAATTATGGTAAGTGTATTGAGAAGTTTGTTTCAATATTAAGATTTTTGAGAGGCGTGAGGATGCTGGAGAGTTGGTTGCATATTATAGAGAAGAAAAATGACTCAGTGGGAATTGTTTGAAAACATGTTAGGTCTACCCATGTTCCAACCTAAAAAAATTCATAAAAAATCAAACTAAATCAATAATATATGGTTTATAAAAGACATATGTCCTTAAAATGGGTTTTTTATTTTTCTATATGTCATTTGGGCTCTTAATATTAAGGCTTAGTCCCTAATTATGCTTAATTTGACCTTAATCGTTGTGATTAATTATAATCATTTTTACTGATTTTTTAGTAGAAATTATGTTGATATTATTATAATATAAATATAATACTGATTAAAATGGGTAATATAGTTTTTCTTAAATTAAATTCATAGAATCCACGAAATTATGATTCATGATTATCCTATAGATGGGATGAAATAATTAGTTTTTAATGCAGAGAAATATTCAAAAGAATATTAAGTTTGTAAATTCAATTTTAAGTAAAATTGTTTATAATGTCCTAAATTATAATAATATATGTATAATTTATCTAAATGGAACATTAAAGAAAGTATAATTTATAATTTATAATTTATAATTTTTTCAAAAAAAGGCAGTTATTTACTAAAATGCAGTATTTTTCATTTTTCAATAAAAATGATGTTTCTTAGAAAAATCCAAAAAATAATTCCTAAGGTTATTTCAAAAATAAAATTAAAAAATAAATTTTATTTTATAAAGTTCAATTTTAAATTTTTCTAAGATAAAATTTATTATTAAAAGTGGTTCATTCGAGAAAACGATATTTTTATACATTAAAATGACTTTACCAAAAATTATATATTTCATTATCTAAATTATTTATTTCTATAAAACCATTAATAAAAATATTATAATATAGTTATTCATATTCATATCAGTAATTTTAATGACTAGTTTATAATTATATCAACTAAAATAATAATAATAAACTTTTGTTTTGTAGAAACTCGGTGTTGCGTGTAACGTACACCAAGTCTGTGTTGCATGTTGTACAAGCCAAGTTGGTGTTGCATGTTGTGCAAGCCTTGTCAGTATTTCATGTAGAGAAAGACAATTAAATTACATATAAAAAGAATGTTTCACTTAGTGTTTTAATATATATATATATATATAATTAAATAACTATTTATAATGTCACGTGAAATTCAATATATCATGAAGATAAATTAATTTCAAAAAAATAATTCACAAAATATATGGGTATTACATTTCCAGGAGAGTTTGATATGAGTGGTGTGACTATGATATGTATAATTTCTATCTCTTATACATTATCAATTGATTTATTTTATATTAGTTCCTCTCACTCATTTTCATCAACTAATATGATGGATATTGTACAACTGCTAGTGGAAATCATTCCATTCATCATGGAATTAGTGATTCCTCTTGGAAATAATAAGGAGAATGGTATTTAATGACCCTCATGCTCTTTTATATGAGATGTAGAGATGGGTTGCGATTTATTTGTTCTTGGCTTGAACCTATATGATGTAATTATAGAGATGTATTAGTTCATTGATCATAAGGCATGGATCGATTGTTATTGTCAATAGGTGTTCTTAACATCTTCTAATAGAAACTCTCGTGTGTTTTAGGGAGAGTGGTATCCAAGACCCAGTTTGGAATAGTAATCACTCTATATCTTAGTATGATATTTTTTTTATCTTCATCAATGTTATAATAGTAATAGAGAAGTGGTAACCTCTCTCAAGTGTTTAACGAGTTTCCTAAAGTGTTTCTGGATGACCTCTTAGGTTTGCATTTGGATTGGGAGGTGAAGATCAGTTTTGAAAGTTCCTAGATCTCATCATATATCAATGTTATCCTACCATATAGATCAGGATGAGTTCAAATTTCTAAAAACTCAGTTGGATGGTTTTATATCCAAGGGATTTAAATTCTTATATATTTCACAATGGGTATTCTCTTTGTTTTATTATCAAAATTATAATGTAACACAAACTATTTATGGATTATCAAAATATTAATCATGTAATGGTAATGAAATAATATCGTTTGCCTCAAATTGATGATTTGTTCAACTTTTTGAATGGGGTGATGTGGTTTTCATAAATTAATGTTCAGTGTGATTACAACAAACTCATAATCCATGAGTCAGATATTCTTAAGACCACCATCAAAAGCAGGTATGACTCTTCTGAGTACCTAGTGATTCTATTTGGTCTAACTAACACTTCTTTATTCATTATGTAGTTAATGAACTAAATCATCCATGATTATCTGGAAAATGAGGTCATAGTATTCTTATATGACACCATTATGTATTATAAGACTGATGAATATAATGTATGCCACATGAAGAATATTTTGAGATTCAAAAAAAGTGTTTATGAAAATTTATGAAAGAGCCCATTCCTGATCCATGAAGTCATCTTCTAGGGACATGTGATTTCTAAACAATAAATCTATGTGAATTTCGGAAAAGGTGATGACTATCTTGTCATGGTAAGAACCCCCAGAAATATTTGAGATATATTTCTTCTTGGGAATGACATGATAATATCATTAGTTCATAAATTATTTCACAAAAATTGCATCTTATTCGACCACAATCACCTAAAATGGGGTGAAATTTTGTTGTAATCAAAGGGCCAGAAATTCGTCAATGAGCTAAAGTGATGGATAGACTCACCATTGATTCTAACACAAACAAAGTCTTTAAAAGACTTATAAGTTTACTGTAATGCTTTAGGTTTAGTTTTGGGTTGTGTAATTATATAGGGAGTTCATGTAGTGGATTATGGCTCATGTCAGATTTGAACTCACTAGAAGAATCTTTCCACTCATGATTTGGAACTTTCAGTTGTTGTAAATTCACTCAAATTTGGTGTAACAATCTTCTTGGGAAATGTTAAACATTTAATCTAGAAAAAAAGTGTCTGTTATAAATTTTCTCACAAACAATTGAACCTTAGATGATATGATTAGTGGATTACCAAAAATAGTGTGAATTCATCATTACCTATATTTGAGGAAATTATAACATAGTATTTAGAATTATTATTATAAAGCTACATTCTCAAACCATGAATGATGTAAAGGATGAGTGGAACATTATAGTAATTTTTGATCAGATGCACTTACGAGTTAAGGATGAGGAGTCTAGTCTTATTTTAAAAAGTGTTCTTGTGACATCCTCTCTTCTAGAGATTATTCTTTTGGTGTAGTATTTATAATATGTGTTTCAAAGTGTCACATATTGTTTATATATTTTGGATATAATATTTTATTAGTCTCTTTTTTAATGGGGAATACCTTGTTTAGGATTTTATATTCTGTCCCTTTAACTATAAGAAATTCCATTTCAGGAGATTGTTAGCATTTTTTGGGGGTTTTCCACCATGGAACCATTAATATGTTGTATGACCTGAAAAATTGTTTTTATGGGTTAGTATGAAAAAATAAATAACATACATTATATCTTGTTGTTATAAATTCCAATAGATTAAGGCTATGGTTCAAAAGCCTTTAAAGTATCTTTAGTATCTTACCATGAGGACTTGGAAGTGGAAAAAAATTTCAATAGATTTTTTGTTGGGATTCCTTGAACTCCCTAAGTTAAGAGTTCCATTTGGGTGAAGATTGATTATATATCCAAGTCAAATCATTTCATAATGATTCATGACACCAATAAAGTGTAGGACTTTGGAAAGCTATTTATCCATGAGATCATGAGGCTATATGGGATTCCTATGGACACTTTCTTTGATAAAGATCCTCATTTTTCCTCATAGTTTTGAAAGTTCATATAAAAGGTAATGGGAACATTGGTTAGGTAGAGAAACAAATATCATCCTTATAAAGATAGGAAAATAGAAAAGGATAATATGTATCTAGAAGGTTTTCATGATGACTATGTATTAGAATTCATAGGTGCACGTGAAAGTCATTTAGGGTTGGTCGTATATGATTATAATAAGAGTTTCCAGTCTTCTATTAGAATGGTACATTTAGAGGCCTTTCATTAATGTCATTACAGTTATCCAGTCAATTACTATGAGGTTAGAGAAGCTTCCATGGTCGAATAGTGTTTGGTTTATGATATAAGACTTAATATCTCATCGGTTTGTCTGTATTTCGTGAGAACCTGGAGCCGATAAAAATATTATGGGATCTACATCATCATCATTTGTAGTATTTGGTTAGTGATCAGGAGTTCTTAAAAGACTCTCCCATGTTGGGTCACCACCTTCTTAGAAAGTAATGGAAGCATGATCCTTGGTATGTGGGATCATATGATGTCAAGGAATGACTTTGAAAGGTGGATTATCACTTGGATTTACCACCAATGTTGTCACTGATTCACAAATATTTTTTTTCTCAACTGAAAAAGTCTCAACCATACCCATATAAAGTTATATATATGGAATATCTTAACATAGAACATAATATGAATGTGATTGAGGAATATCTTTTGATCATTGATTACTATGTAATGGTTTTATAAGGGATGTATATATCTTTAGTTAGTGTTTTAAGTGGAAAGTTTTTTATTCTCATGAGTGTAAGATATATACATTTTATAGAGGTGCATCCTCATTAAATATTTTGTGAAACACAATTTATTTTGTTTAATGAAAGGGTTCTCGGTGGTATATGATGTTTTGGTGGTGTACTAGAAATGTGGGAAGTGAAATAAAGAATAAATTTCCATCCAATGCATGTTTCATGGTTGTCTCATGGTTATTAGTAATGGTACGCCATAACCATGTGATCTAAGGAAGTATGGTTCATGGTTTGGGAATTGTGTAAGGGGGATCTTGAAACCATGCAGGTTGGGAAAGATCCATCCTGCATAGATTTCACATGGTTTTTTAAACTATGTGGTATTCCCTGGAAACCATTCAACATTGAGTTTTCTTTGATAGAGGGATTCACATAGTGGAAATGGAGTTTGGACAACCATGTGGCCAAACCCTATGGGCTATTTAAATAGGGAATTTCGTTTACCATTTCCTCCCACAATATTTAAGGGTTCAAACCAAAATTTATCCCCCATTCGACCCATACAACTTGGGTGCTGAACCAGAATCCCCCTCTTCCTCCATAGGTCTTTCTCATTAGATTTATAATCATTTTGAGTGCCCTTCATTGTGATTTGATGATTCAGGTATTTCTTCAGCTCAGTTTCCTTTTATTTTCTAAAAGATTCTAGTCTATGGTTTCTTCTTCTCATAATTATTTAAAATCATTTTTTTCAAGGATGTTATTTATCTTAGTGGTTGAGGTCCATTTAGATTGATTAAAGGGTTTCCATTATATGAGTGGTTTTCTATGAACATGAGGTTGGTGGATACACACCTTTTTTTATATTCTTATTGTTTTGTAAGTGTATATAGGCGTTCCCATTTACTACCCTATTGTGTTTTTGTGTTCTTGATTAATAAAGGTAAATTGGTCCTTATTTGGAGGAATGAGAAACTCTACATATGTTATGTGTTCTATTGATGACATGAGACTAGACCGAGGGCTACCGATGGGGTAAGATAAAACCTTGTAAATGATAAAATATTTTTGTAATTAATGTGATAGGGTAATAATGGTAGTGAATGGATTATGAATTATGTTTAGGTATATATTCATGGTAAAAGGAATAATAAAAAATATTATTTTTTTGGTGATGTTTACAAGAATCTTTTGAAATAGTTTTAATGATGTGTTTTGGATATGATCTAGTTATGGTTTCGAAAGATGAAAGTGGGAAACATTTTAAAAGGAGTAGTCATCCTCAAGGTGAATCAGAAAGTGGTTTAATTTACAGATTTCAAATGATTATTTTAAATGAGTTTATTGTTCCTTTTCAATGAGTATGCCTTAACGATTATTAGAAATGGTTTGAAATATAAATGAACTACTTGGTTACGGTTTAGTACTTCAAATAGAAAGACCGATGTTATAATGGTGTGGATTCAAGATGATTTTAAATGAGTGATTTGACTTGTGTGTTATCATGGATCATGAAATGTAATAGTTATTTATTTATTTCTAATTATTAATATGGAATAAAGTGGTGTTCGGTGTAATGGTTTATGTGTTTAATGTTTTATGGCATGTAAATGGTAAATATGTTGGATGTTTAAAGTAGCATATCCACCAGGAAGATTGAATAGATATTGAGTTAGGATGTTGGATTGAGGCTCTATACCCCCAAATTATAGACTAAGGATATTTGGTTGAGTTGGACTGACTGATACTCTATGTCCCACCAATGAATTGTTATGTTAGGAAGTCAAAAAGAGAATATATTATCCTAAACAAGGGGATGAGGTTCTCAAATGGGTTTGGAAAGACTGGTTCTCTAAGACCAGGGATGTGTTATATGGTATAGGATTCCAGAAAAATGGTATATACATTCTCAACATATGTAAATGTAATTTTTTGGGATGTTGAAATGTGGCTCTATGATTGATTGGTTATCACAATATGTGTCCGAGGTAAGTAGGTAATTTTCTTGATTAAAAATTTCTCGTTGTGATTAAATGTTTATAACACCTTATGACATGGATTAGGCTCTTGATTCAACCCAAGCTAGTATAGTTGGTTGGTTGACCCTAATAATCATAAAAAAATAGTGTATTAATAAATTGTTTAAATGTGAATTATTACTCCCTTATTTCTTGTTTATTTATTTGACTTAGATTACCTTCATACACTATTTTATATATTGGTTATTACTTTAGACACCATTTTTGTGCGCAACAGTGTATTACTCACTCCCTACTCGGTCCATCATGGAACATGGGTACCCATGTAGATGCTACACGTTTTTTAGTACATGTTTAGGATAAAGACCATGTGTTTGGTTTTTTCAGGGAATAATGAGTTAGAACATGGGAGGTCAGGATCTGGTTGAGGCTCATCTCCATTTTTGGTATCCTTTGGATAGATTTAGTTCTAAAATTTATTTGTAATACTGTCTGACATATAGACTATCCATCATATTATTATAACATGCATGAATTTTTTTGGTTGGCTCGTACTGTTTTATGTACCTTAATTTTGACGATTGGTTTTCATGTATGTTGATATAATTTATATTGTGGTTTACTGTAATAATCATGTATCACATAATCATTTTACCTTTATAGGCCTGTATTGTTAGTTGGTGGCCTCTGACATATGAGTAGGTGCGTCTAAGATCATTTGGTGTCTCGGGTCTGGGAACCAGTTTTAGTGGATACCAGGCCCTGGATGTTATAATAATACATTGGAGTGGGATTATCTGATGGGTTAATAATGTCCTATGCTCGTTAATATCAAACATTTTTTTGACATAGATTTGTGGGGGAAAAGGAAACAAGGTGTCAAGAATTGTAACAATCAATTTATTTTTTAAGGTACTATAATACTTTTTTTTATTTGTTTTCTATTTGATTACTTTGGGCCTATATCTTTGTGTTTGTTGTTGGTATTAGTTGAAAAAGGTATCATGAGTGAATCATTACGCTTTGTTATAATTCTAGTAATGAACATATGGCTTGAATAGCTACATGTTGTCCATGATTTGGTTTGTGGGGGCCACCATACAGCAGATGAAAGGATGAAATAAGGGGTTCCCTATAGGAATCCCTCTAAGAATTACGTGGAACCCTACAACTGAGTAGTTGGGTTTTTATAGGTGAAACCACTGTTCCTGCACCATCGAAATATCAGTGGGAGCACATTGGCCAGCATGTGGGGGCTCATCGGCCCACCAATATTCTTCCTTAGTTATGAAACGTTATTAAGAATAATATGGCGGGGGGTGGTTGAGGAAGAAATAATTAATGGGGTTATGAAATAATGGATAACTAGATCATCCCCTCACAAATGGTTAATGCACTCCGCAAATGGGATATTTTACAATTATATATGATACATAGATTATCTAGGGTGGTAGCGGATTCCATGTAATCTACCACCTTATTTCTATATATCCTTTTGTGGGTAAGATTGATTAAAATGTTGAGTAAATTCCAACACTTGTTCAGTAAATTGGTAATAGAATAATGGATTGTGATCACTCCCAGAATTGATGTTAATATAATAAAAGAATCCATATCCACCCAATCTAAACCAATACCATGATAAATGCACAATTCCAACCCCTTGATAGTTTTAATTGTTTCAACCAAAAGGGAATCTCTATGACAATAGAATAACTCTAAAAAGATGGAAACAGAACCAACATGATCTAAAACATCCCATCCTAAACACCTAAAACCCTACTTCCATGAACAATCAACATTTATATTCCCATAAGTATGATAAATTATAGCTTCTAGACATCTACAGAAGCCAATGGCTAGTTAGTTCCAACAATCTAGAGTAATGAAGAAATTGGTAGCTTCATATTTTTTCCACCCAAAACACCAATTTTAATTTTTAATATACCCATTCAACCTTAATTTGGATCATTAAACATAGATATTCTCATAGGGTGTTATATTCTTACTTAACTCAATTCTTTGGTAGATTGAAGCACTGATGGAAGCCATATACCACACTTGGTATGTTAATATATATTTAAGTCATGGATGTACTTATTGTTTAAATTCCTCATTTTTCTCTGTATGGATTGTATTTTTCATTGATGGGGATTTTGGGACACAGTATTGTAATATTTTTATTTATAGATCCATCGTGGAATTGAGGGGTTATGATTGGTTCTTCAATCCTTATATAATGATGACCAATAATTATGGTGGTATGTGATCCTTTTGGTATTCTAATTCATTCAATAACTTGTTAATTAAGAGATTAATGATTGGAAATTATTATTCTATAATCCTTCCTCAATTAAAAAGGCCCTCAGATCATATTGGACTACTATATTATCAGGGAATTATTCATTAAAAGTGTTTAAAGGTTGGTGGTTTCATGATTCGACTTTGTGATATGATCCTTTCTTGTATTTTTCAAAATTAATTTATAATTTTGTTTAAAGTTATGAAAATTATTTTGATGGAATATGGTGGTATTGAATATGGTGTTGAAAATGGAATATCCCCATAAGTTTTTTAATAGAAATTATTTCAAAGAATAATATTATTGTTCTGAAGGATAAAATTACATTGAATATTATTATTGTGGAAAACCTAAATGTGATCAAAAATAATTCATCTATCCACTCATGATGATAAAACATTTCCCTAAATATCTTCCAATTATGTATTTTATGAACACAGTTTTATAATTTATGGAATTTATATTCTCTTGGTTGTGTAGCATTACCTGTGAACCCATTCTTTTAGGGTAATGCGCACACTAAGTGGCCTACTAATCACTACAATGGAATAAGTATCCCCCTTTTTCACGAATTTTTTATCTTTTTTAATATTTTATCTATTAGTTATCTTTGAAATAATTTATTTGTCCATGTACTGAATATATCTGGAGAAAAAATTTATGGAACGATCCAATATCAATGAGAAAGGGGTGATGAATCCAATATTTTTGTTAAATTTTACCTCACTCCTTATTTTAGGTTATCCAAGAATAATTAGTTTCTTTTGTAAAATGTGATTATGAAACACATGGTGGGATCCTGCTAGGATTTTTTCTTACACCCTACATACAAATTTTAGTTTATGTAGATCTTGCTATATATAATGCAGTTTATATAAAGAAATTACATGGATGCCGTAGGGGTTTTCATTAGTGGCGTATGGGATTCGGGTGGTGACATCATGTCACATGGAATTTTGTTTTGAAATATTAATTTAATTTAGTTGTTTTGATGTATCTTGTATCTTTTTTCCTAATAATTATACTTATCTTCTATTGTATTATTTTCAGAATATCATAAAATTCTATATACTTCAATTTTTTACATTATTTGTGGATACTTTCGTTGTAATTGTAGTTCTTGATGCACATGTACTTGACTCTCACTCTGGGGATCATGAATACCCTTCATGTTGAGTCAGGACTGGTTTGGGTTATAGATGGCTTGATACATTCATGTCACTTCATGAACATATGTGATTGGGATTTAACTTTTTTAAGAAACATTAAGATGGCTCTAGAGATGATTGGAAGAATACTAGAAACAGTGTGAAGGTATAAAACATATAATATGGTTTTGTAATGGGAAAATAGAAGATTCATAATCTACGTAAATGTTTTGAGAAAAATGAACTTACTACATATTATTAAGAAAATACATAGACGAAGGTAAGAAGGATATCACATGATGGTAATTAAGAAATCACATGAGGGTTAATATGTCGTTGTGTGATGGTAAGCATGGACTCATGTGAATGTAATACGATTGCAATTTTTATGAAGGATGCATGAAGAATGAAATACTACGCTATGTAATGGTGATACCAAAATTTAACTGTGTATGTAAGGGTAAACTAAAAAATAAACAACTCACATAAATGTAATGGATGATTTATCTAGTTTACATAAATGTTTGTGTAATATGTGAACCACCAACAATATATAATGGTTGAAAAGTTTTAGCACTTTATAAGGTTAAAAATAAATTTCAAGAGAAACATAAAGGTAATAGTTTTATCTTACTACGTTCTTGGGTTTTGAGTAATGTGACCTAAACATGATGTTATCAATTAAAACATTCTTGATTTTTGAGAGTGAGGGATTTATGGAAGAATATAATATCATATATTTTATTGTATTAAAGGAAAAATAATCAGATATGGAAACTGGTACATAATTCAATGGCTCAATAAATTGGGATATTTTAATAGAGGATTGTATAATTTATATTATGGAATGCAATGTGAAAAAATATCAGGCATTCCTAGTTTCAAATATTAAAATATTATATTATAGTGATATTCATATGAATAATAAAATAGATAATTTTGTTGATTCTATATCATAAAAATATAAAAATATTTAAATACAATGATATTAAGGTGTTGGTTTTTTTAGAAATTTCCCATTTATGATAATAAAATATTGGAATTTAAATAGATAATTGAATCCCAAATTTAAATAGGTTTTCTCTTACTAATATAATAAAAATAAAAATTGTTGTGAAAAGTGAAGGGGTTTTATTTTTTGAAATATTTTGTGGTTATCAATTAAGAAAATAGAATAATATATAAATATATTTGGAGATACGAGAGAGAGAGAGAATATAGATTAATATATAATACTTATAGAAAAAATAATACGAGCCTTCATCGATATACCAGTATACAAAAAGAGATCATGGGAGAATTTAGAAATGTAGTTCCCTTAAATAATCTATATGATGGAAATAGAATTATGAGATTTACTGGCAACAAATTTAATGTAAAAAATAAATTTATATATTCAAGACATTAATCAAAAGAAATCGTCATTTCCATGTGGTATAAATGATGAATGCGTTCTATTTTTATTGACGGATTGTGAAGTTCAAAAAAAATTCAATATAGAAGAAGACATAGAATCTCTTGAAAAATATTGTAAAGTAATAAGTGGATTCCATGATCTTATATAAAATAGTGACATGTGAAGTGATATTCATACCATGGCCATTCATGAGTAGATGGAGTTCAAAGGAACATACCCTATATTTATTGAAACATTAAAAAGGTGATACTGTTCATGGTTTTTATATCAATTTTATCTTCCCCTTGGGAACAAAGTGTGAATAAGGGAATTATGAAGGGATTGATCACATGTAGACAGTGTGTAAGAATCCTATTTTTATAAGGAATATATCCCTTTAAATTCTGTTTAATTATTTACTTTAGACCTAAAATGGATGCCTAATGAGTTCAAGGAGGTTATAGGGGTGTTAATGGTTTGTTCATATCTCAGAACCCCATCTGGTCGTGAATATAAATAAGCCACATTGTTACTAGAAACTATGTGATCCATCCCACATTGTCTCTCCTAACCATTCTAGGCTAGAAAGAGGGTAATGTAGGGCGTATGGGTTGCCACAACCATGTGCACAAGGATTCACACCCATGTATGTTTCTCAAAAAAATGTAACAAAAGAGATTTCATGGTTTTCACTCAGTTAGTAAAACTATGTGCATGAAACCATGCGAGGTCCCTCCTTGAAAAGTGGGAGGTGCACAATGGTGAATGGTTTGGCCAATCATGTGTCCAAATCATGTGAACCAATTTTTCTTGTGTTATATTAACAAAATTCCTTTAATGATTTAATATCTTACCCCTCCTCTTTATTTACTCATTCCAGCTCCTGAAGCTCTTCTTTTCTCAAGTTAGAGATATCAAACTCCCCACAACCTTATTTTAATCTTGTTCCTTAACTCAGTGTCCGATCAAGGCTTCAGTAGACTTTTTCAATTCCCATTGGTAAGCTATTTGATCATTTTTCTTGGATTTTTGTTGATATTTCTATCAAAGACTATATATATATTTATTCTCATATGACCTTTTTTAGGTTATTGATATGCACTTTAGATTCCTTCTAATCTAGGCCTAAATAAAGGCTGACATTGGATGAGGAGAGTTATATAAACATTAGGCAGGTGTTCTATGACTCATCCCTCAATTATATCAATGTTATAAACTTCCTCCATTGTGTGCACTCCGATTTCATCCAAAATTCTCTATTAAATGAATATTTTATTCTTATGTTCATCATGATGGTTTTCTAGATCCCATTATATTTGTTTCCTTCATTTTTTGAGGTTATTACCTCAATAAATTCCACCCCATGTTGGGTGATTATTTTGGTTATTCCTCTTATGTATTTTTTAAAACTATATGTGCCACTGTTCGGGTGTGCCTTGAATTGAACTTCATAAATTAATGTTTTATAATTAAATGGATGGGGTTTTAATAGACATTATATCATAGTATCAATTTACACTTCTAAGTAAAGTGTTTAAATCAACAAAATGGATATTTAATTGTATATAGAAAGTACAATTATAGATATCACTTGGTCTAGTAATGATGATTGAATGGAAAATGGTTGCAGGTCCTTTTAGCCTTGTCAAACTAATGAATGACATGGAATGAACCAATTGACTTTTCAAAAGGCATGAGTATTTCATGAGATTAATTAAATAATGAATTGTGTATAAGGTTCTACTGAATATGGACCTGTTCATATTTATTGGACTCATTAGAATTCAACCAGCCTGGGAATCATGAGGGAATTCCATGAGTACTCAGATCATTCCATTTTGATTCAAGGGTGTCAGTTTCCAGGGGAGATACCCACCTTTGAACCAATGAATTGTCTACTTGTGTATTCCATAAATGACATTATATGGTCCCTTCAATATCATTTAGATAGTAACATGCCTTGGATACCCTCCTTGGATCTATATTGACATCTTCGTACAGGTGGATCCATGGATACACCCATTGGACCTAGTCATTTCTTAGCCCGTTTACCTTAGAAGAGATCCTTGGACATAGTTATAATCATATGAAGGTGGAATAACATGGGTGATACCCCTTGTATTACACTCAAACTTCTTATATATAGGCTATGAGTTATTATTGAGCTGGATCAACCCCTAAGGTCATGGATTCCTCGGTTACTACCTTGGATCCTCTTCATTATAATCATCATAAAGGATTACTTGGTTATTACCTTGGATCTATTATTATTATTATTATTATTGGATTCCATGGTCACAAATTGGACCTTATAACTTCACTTATTATGAAATGAAACATAATTATTTAAATGGTTACGTGTTCAAACACTAACTGATGTTGAACCAGGTATCAGAGAATTTACATTTGATATATTATATTTACTTTATTATTAACATGAACACAATTTAAATTTATATTACACTGGCTAGATGGTATAAAAACCATTGGTGGTGGCCTACTAAGATATATACCAGACCCTATATGACCCAAAATTATTGTCTAGGATTATTATATGTATGTAATATTTGAAACGGGAAAACATCTTGTTTTGGGTACCTGCTCTTGTTTTCATGCATTAGGATGGAGCTTGGTAGCAGATGACCGGGTCAGTGCTTAGGACGGTGGATAATTTTTGGCTTCATTTTTATTCTTTTGTATTGCATGTTTTTCTTTCTTTTATATATTCATGTTTTATATTTTGATAGATAAATGAAATACATTATCATTAGCTTTTGTATATGTTTCAGTTTCAAGATTTTGAGTTATATTTTTAGTTTCATATTATTTATGTCAACATCCACTATAGAGGGTTTCTAGATCTGTCATTATAGTGTCTGTTTCCAATATTTCATCTATTTACATATGCTTCCTCTATTTACCTATTATTTCTTGTTCGTTGTGCTCCACTTTACTTTTGAGGGCATAGTGTCCGCACAAACACACCATAGGCCCTCACTACTCTTTAGGAGCCTCTGCCATATGGGAAGGCACATGTGAGGCCATGTGACCAAACAACTTTGGGGAACCTTTGAGTGGAACCCAAGTCAAGGCATGACAAAGTTGGATCAGATATTTTTTCTTTCCTTATTCTTTTGAGACAATAGATTGGATATTAGGAAGACCATGGAATTTGGTAATAATCCATGATTGTGAGTAGCAATCCCATCTTTAGGGTAAATATGGAGTTTCCAAAAAAAAATTAATGTTCTTATTTTTTATTATAACATTTTATTTCATTTCACCATTTGGTGATGCACATTATATGTGATGATTATTATTATTATAATGATGGAGTATTTCATTTTATACATTGCTTGATGAGATGAGGGAAATGAAGAATCAATCATGCATCATTATAGGCACTTATAAGATCACATTACCTGTATATTCCACACCATATTGGTTCATTTCACTTATTTAATTGCCTATGATTCCTATGATTGGTGAGTGAGATATGTTAGTTACATATTATGCATGTGCGGCTAGAATCTTCAAAAGGGTAGAGATCAGGTTATTTAAAGTGTAAAAATCAATCCTAATATTGTTTTATTATATAGGCTGATGGTTTCATGTTAAATAGATAGTTTCTATGCATGTTTTCTACATACCTCTAGTTACATAAGATGCTCTTTGGTTGTGATTGAGTAATCACTAGTTTCAATTCAAGTTGTGTATAGGACCACATTGATTAAAATGGGGAATTTATTTGAGTTGATCTATCTTACATTACCTATTAATTTCTGATACTGAATGTAGATGGGGTTAAATATAAATTGATGGATGTCGATCATAGTGATAAGATTTATGTTCCCTTATTCTCCAAGAATGATGATCCATTTAATCAACCTTGATATACAAATATAATGAAATGGAAACATAAAATGTTAATATTAGATAATAAAACCAAGTGGTTTCAGTAAATGAAGATAAAAAGTGTGATCAATCATTTCCATTATGGAAAAAATTATAAATTATACTTGAAATCATACTAATACCTGGCCTTCCAAGAAGGTAGTTAAGGTAGTAACTTGGTTAGTGAGACCTTATTTTTATGATCTAATTCTACTAATTCTCCTATCTATTACAAATCTTGTTCTGATGTGTGTTCATGGAATATTAAATCTATGACACCAAGATGGCCTCATGTCATGGACCATAAGGGTAGTGATGAACATGCTCTAGAGATGGTGTCTCTTTATCCTCCAGTCTTATGAAAAGTATTTCCACTTGTAGCACCACATGTTATACCCAAACAAGGAAATAAATCTCAACTTTAGGATTATTTTCTACATATGATGCAATCCATGTATGTTTCTCCATGAAATAAACCTCATATGGATGATCTGACACTTGAGTTACACTAGCATCATCCAACAATATTATTGGGGAAAAGATGGTACAAAATCTACTACCTCTTATATGGATGCCACTCTCTATATCTTCAAAAATCTGGAGATCACTCAAAATATGAGGATCACATTTTCCATCAACATGCTTTGTGATTTGGCCGAGAACAACTGGGATGTAATTACCTAGGATGGTCATGATGAAGGCATGGCATTGGATGACTTCAAGAATACCAACTATGATCATTTATTACCTCAGATACTGAGTGATGACTGATCTAGAGAGTTCACACATCTAGAGAAGGGTTCTATATCTATAATGGAATATTCAACATTTCTTATAAAGCTGAAATTATTTGCAACTTTTTTAGTTGGTGACAAGATTTTTCGAGCACAATGTTTCAAATATGGGATCTAGTATTTCATCCATACTTTGGTGAATTTATTTCACCTCCCTAATTTCTTTGATATCATTAATCAAGACCTTATCACTAAGAGAAACAAAAGAGAATGTGATAGTTCTATGAATAGAGGTTAAGTACTGAGGTATTCCAACAGTTATTCTAGTGGAATGATGCATTCCCTAGAGTTTTATCATTAGAGTTGTGGTTGTTTTAGTAACCACATCTGAATCTCTGTTATTTTCCATCAGTGTGAATGATAGGGAAATATGAAGACAAAGTGTGATAAAGATCCTTTGGAGTTCCATTATTGTGGACATATAGGGAATCATCAATGATTCTACTATAGATTTCCCTCTACATCGAGTGGAAGTGGATCTTCACCAGATCCACCATTGGTGGAGAGATCTTTTACAACATTTTAGGAGTAGTGTTGGAGGAGAATGGGTAATACTAGATGAGGAGGAGGTTATGAACATGGTAGTCAAACTTCTGATTATCAGTACCAATACAGAGATCCTACTCAGAGTAGTCCAAATATAGCATAATTCCATGGATCAATTCAGTTTCATGTCTTATAACTGATACATGAGGATCAGAGATTATGATCACTGAAAGTGTGAGGTACTATTATAGTACCTTCCACTATTGTATATACTCTATTTGATACATGTGCTTCACAATCATTTATCTATTTTAGGTTGTGAAGAGTCATAGTATGGAATTTTAGTATCATTATGGGGTGATGACATTGGATACACTATTGGGTGTATGGTCTGAGCATGTACGCTAATGCGGGGAATCCACCTTGAGGCAGACAATTATCCCTTATTGTGGGACCTCATCATACTTGAGATGACGAGCATTGATGTCATTCTATGAATGAATTGGATTGTTCTATATGACATTTGTTTTTGACCACTATCATTATAGGGGATCATTTACATCACTAAATGATAACAATTATCTCCAAAAGTGTGGGTGAGATATCCAGTATAGTAGAGTTAGACCAGATCATCATGGGATAGGAGAATTGACCACCCATATTTCGAGATAACCTCTTGAGAGAAATGCATATTTTATGATTGATCTCATTTCAGAAGTATCTATAGTTTCATCTAATCCGAAAAATATGTTACCTACTAACCTCTAGGAACTCAAGAGAAATTTGGAGGTTCTAGATGACTATGTTTTTATATGTCATAGTACATCCTCTTGAGAATTACCCACGATTTTCTCTAAGAAGGTGGATGAAACTCTTCGTTTCAGTGTGGATTATTAATGGTAGAACTAGATTATGGTTAATAACCGAAATCTCCTACCTTGAATAGATGATCTCTTTAAATAACTCTAATGAGCTATGAATTTCCAATTATCGATCTAAGATCGAGTTATCATCATGTGTGAGTGAGGCCTTCATAATTACATCAAACCACTTTTCATAAAAGGTATGGTATTTATCAGTATATCATATTATCCTTTGGCCTTATTAACAAACCATCCATTTTAATGACCTTCATTAATAAGGGTTTCCATCCGTATATGGATTATTTTGTTGCTGTATTTGTTGATGGAATGGTAGTGTATATTTACACTCATTAAAAACATGCTTCACATCTTGATATTGTTTTGAATACAATGAATGAGAATTATATTTGTTAAAATCTTTCTAATTTCCACCTCTAGAATGATAAAGTTCACTTCTTGGGTCACATTATCTCAGATACAATAGTAATATTTGACCCAGATAAGGCTAGTGATGTGGTTTCCTGGGAGAAACCCATGAACATGATTTATTTATGAAGTTTCATGGAGATTGATGGTTATTAAAGTAATTTAATATATAACTTATCATTCCTTTATACACTTACAAAATGTCTTATAAAGAAGGGTGTGAACTTCCTTTGGGCAGAAGCATGCAAGAAATCCTTTCAGAAGCTGAATGGATGGATTTTTTTGACACTTTTTCAAGTTTTGCAAAAGCCTCGAAGAGGTTATTCAGTGTTCTATGATGAATCTAACATAGGACTAGTAGTAGTGATGAAGTATGAGGATTGAGTCATTATTTATGAATACCAGAATTTGAGGGATCATGATAGAAATTACCCAACACACAATCTCAAGCTTACCACTATTCTCTAAGTCTTACATTGCTAGAGACACTATTCGATGGGTGAGCACTTTGTGGTGTTTGCGAACTGCAAGAGCATATAATATATCTTTACATAATGAGAATTGAATCTGAAACAGTGGATATAGTTCAATTACATTCATTCCTTGTACTTTGAGGTTTCTTCTACACCTAAAAAAGGCAATGTAGTAGAGGGTGTGTTGAGTCAATGAAAATCAGAAATAGGCCACTTTGGAAGATAGTGATGAATAGAAGTTGATGGAACTCTTCTATGAGTTGAATATATAGTTTCATGAGAGTGATGATTGTTATTATCTTACATCCTTAATTGTTACCTATTTCCACCTTTATATGGTAATGAATATTCCATTTTTTGATCCTAATGGCTAGGTTCTTTGTGAGAGTATTAATAGTGAGGACCTACCTATGGATTGGTCTATAGATATAGACGGTATCCTCCATATACATGGATTTTTATTGGTTCCAACATATATGATAGAGGATATGGTGTGAGATTCCCATGCATTTTCATGGTCATTTCATCCATGAATATACATGATTAATTGAGATATGGGATGCCATTATTGGTTTCTAGGGATGAAATATCAGATAATAGGTTTTATCACTAGGTGTTCCACATATTAGAGCGTGAATACATAGCACAAGCGGGCTACTATTGTGTTAAAAATGATGCCTATCATTTAATAAAAATGGGAAGATGTTTCTATATACTTTGTTGTCGGCTTACCAATGTCACCTCGATGTAGCACCACAGTATGGGTAGTCGTGGATCGATTGATGAAAGTAGATCACTTTATTCCCAATTAAGAGACTTTCTCATTTGATGAGTTAGGATTATTGTATTTCTATGATATATGTAAATAATACAGGGTCCCTAATACTATCATTTTGGATATGGATGCTTGCTTCACATCACGGTTATGGAAGGGTTTTTTGAGAGATATGGTTATATAGGTGATTATAAGAACAAATTTTCACCCTCATGCTGATGGCCAGTCAAAACAGATGATATAGGTTCTTGATGAAATGATATGAGTATGTGTCTTACATTTTATCTATTCTTGGGAAATGCACATCCCTCTTGTATATTTCGGCTAAAATAAATATTTTAGGTGACAATTCAGATATATCCTTTTGAATCCTTGTATAATAGTTTATTCCATTAACCACTATGATAGTTAGAGGTATGAGAGGAAATAACACTAGGTTTTTGTCACATTAAGGAGATTACAAAGTATGTTTGGAAAATTAGGAAGAATATGTCTACAACTTAGTGTAGACAAAAATATTATTCTAATCGCTATCGATGACCTATGAAGTTCGAGTTTGGGGACTGTGTTTTCCAACGAGTATCACCCAAGCATGGTAATAGATGGATCGAGAGGAAAGGGACTATTTCAGCACAATATTTTGGTACATTTGATATTCTAGATAGATTCAGGTTAGTTTCCTATTGGTTGCTACTACCTCAGAGGTACCATGCCATGCAGTAACTATTCCAAATTTCATACCATCACTAGTATCATGAAAACCCATATCACACTTTTAATCCTAAGGAGGTGGAGTTATATGTAGATTCTTTATTTTAAGAGTATCTTATATGAATCATTGACTGGAGAACGAAGGATCACTGAGGCCAGTATTTCCTTTTAGAATGGGTTCTATGGTTGCATGGCCTTATAGAAGATGAGACATGAGAGCTGGAGGCTGACGTACATGCTCAATGGATAGATTTCTTTGCAAATGATGGTATTCCACCTTTGGAAGGTGAAATAGAGTAGGATTTATATTAAAGGGGAAATACTGTAATAACTCATTTGTCAAAAATGTGTGGATACTTTTAAATATATATTGATTATTTATTTTGGAACTAACATGGATTCAAAATGTGTTTATAGAGGATACAAGGGTTTCTAGGTCCTATTCAGAGATTGGAACCCCAACTGGTGAAGAAAATCATTGGGCCTCACAGTTATTTGAAACCATGTGACCCAGCCTACACAGTCTCTCCTATCCTTATTAGGCTGGATAGAGTGCATGCTAGGGTTCACGTGTTTCCCAAACCATGCATCTACATTTGCATTCTCATGAAGGTATCTCAAAAAATTTGTCATATGGGATTTCATTGTTTTCACATGGTCATTCGAAACGTGTGCTTGAAACCATGCAGGGTACATCTTTAAGAAGTGAAATGTGCACAATTGGTTCATAGTTTAGACAAATGTGTATCCAAAGAATGAAACCGTGTTAGTCATGGGTGAAATGAAAAACTCCCTTAATGATTTAATATCATAACAATCCTCCTCTTTTTCTCATTAAATTGACCGAATCACTCTTTTCCTAACATTGGATATCTCAAACACCCATCTTCCCTGTTTGGATATTATTCCTTCCTCCGGTGTCCGGTATAAACTCCGCTCGACTCGTTGTATTCCTCCTAGTAATATATTCAATTGCTTATCTCATTTTATCATTGTTATTTCTATCGAAGATTCTATTTAGTTGTAGGCTCATGTTCCCTATTTTTAGGTTATTTTTATTTTCATCATATTTATTCAAATCCAAGGAAAACTGAATATGGATACTAGATGAGGGGAGTTTCATGAGCTTAATATTGTTGGTCTGTGACTCATCCCTCATATATCTGAACTTTATATACTTCTGCAATTATTTTCCAGAAAATATCATTAGGCGTTGCCTATTTATTTTATATTTCATGCTTTTATTCATCATGATTGTATTTTAGAGAATGTTCTATATGTTACCTTAATCATTGGAGGTTATAAACTTAATAATAGACACCCCAAGTAGGGTTCTTTTTTTGTTTGTGCCACTTAGGTATTTTTTATGAAAATCTTCACCACTTTTTCTGTGTGCCTTGACTTGACCTACATAAATGTAAGTGTTATATTTAAATGGATGGATTATTCATGGATATTACATCATATTATCACATAAACCATCAATTGTAAGTGTTTAAATTAACAAAATTATTCTTTAAATGGTAAATGGAAATTATAATTATAAATATCCCTTGTTGGAGTAATTATTATATCAGGGTAAATGGTTGTAGGTACAATATGATTTTTGACACTAATGAAAGCTATGGAATAAGCCAATTGACTTATTAAAAGGAATGTGTATTGAATGTACTAATTTAAATGAATAATTATGTATATGGTGATATTATATATGGACATGTTTATATTTATAGATGTTTTTAGACTTTATCCATCCTTGGATAACTCAGAGAATTCCATGATCACTAAGTGGACACCATTCTGATTCAAGGATTATAGTTACCAAGGGAGATACCCAACTTCGAACCTGGTTCTTCTCTACTTATGGATGGCCAACATGACTCCATAAGATCCATTCACTATAATTAAGATATTAGGATTCCTTGGATACTCTCCTTATTTCCTCCTTGATGTATTTAGACATGTGGCATCATGGATACACCAACGTGGCTTAGTCATTCCTTAAACTACCTTTTCATGGATGAGATCCATATACATAGTTAGAGTCATATAATGGTATAATTCCTTGGGTTATTCGCATTGGATATACTCATACCTCTTATAGATAGGATATAGGTTATTAATGAGTTGGATCAACCCTTTGAGGTCTAGGGTTCCTTGGTCACAACCTTGGATCCTCCTCCTTACTATCATAATAATGGTTTTCTTAGTTATTACCTTGGATCCTATATTATTACAATTACTATTAGTATTGGATGCATTGGTCACTCCTTGGATCTTATTACATTAATTTTTATGAATATAAATAGAATTAATTAAATTATTACATGTTTTGACACTAGTTGAGGTTGAAGTAGGTATCATGGTATTTACATTTTCTATACTATATTTACTTTCATTATACCTGCACACAATATTAGTTAACATTAACACGACTAAATGGTATATACGCCATTGGTGGTGGCCTACTAAAATTTATCTCAATCTCTATCTATGAATACATTAGTATCCAAGAAGATTATATGTATAAAGGTGTTGATAAGGGGAAGAATCCGGCTTTGGGCACATGATCGTGTTTTCTTGCATTAGGATGGAGCTTGATAGAAGATGATTAGGCTAGTTCTTGGGATACTGGATAGTTTTTTCATATTATTTCTTATTTTTTGTCGAATATTTTTTCTACTACCATGTATAGTTGTTTTACTATTTTTTATGAACATGACATAAAATATCATTAGCAATTTTACATGTTTCAGTTTTCTTCTATTGAGTTTTTAGTGGCTTATTATTTATGTATTCTTCCAGTGCAGTGGGTTACATGTTATTTAATTATAGTGTTTATTTACATTGTTTCATCTATTTAAATATTCTTTTTCTATTCAAATTTTCTTTCTTATCTGCAGTTCTCTACTATATTTATGATAGAATAGTCTCCCCATAGACACACCCTAGGCCCACACTGATAGTTGATAGCCCTTGGAGTATTGGGAGGCATGCTTTGGAGCATGTAGTCAACCGGATTTTGGGAACCATTGAGTATAGCTGGTGTCAGTACATTAAATAATGAATCAAGCTAAATATTTGTAATCTTAGTGAGACCAGGTAGAACTATCCTAGCCAAAAAACAATAGTTATTGAGTTTACTATTTTTGGTGAACTAATATACCTTCAGTTGCACTCTCCTTGTACTAGCCTATTGTGGTGAACATAGTAAACAAATATACAATCCCTTATGATTACTTTTATCTACTCTATATAAATTTCAATTTTAAGATTTAGTATGAAAATCATAATATTAATTTATATAAAAGGTTGGTCATGTAATTGGATTTATATAAAAACAAAAGAGAAAAAATAGTGACCCTAATGCTTAAAAATCAAGATCCACTAGGGAAGTCTGAGTTTAATGAAATGTTATAAAATTCTTATTAAGCTACATACCCTAATTCATGCCCCCTCTTAGGGTGTCTAACACACAGGATCCTTTTGGGTTGAAAAAATTAAAGTGAACCCCATTAAAAGATACATCCACTTATTTATGTTGTTTTTTTAATACAAAAGTTATTCTTGGGAAAAATATCACATCTCTGACCAAACACCACACGATATCCTCCTGGGATTAATTAAAATAGTCACAAAAAGATAATTGGTCATTTAATGGTGATTTTTGACATACCAAAGACACAACATATTTTTTCTAAATTTGTTTATTTAATTTATTCATTAATATTTATTACATTTTTTATTTTAGGATAACTATGAAATATACTAAAATAGATAAATATTGACCTTACCCTCAAATATCACAATACTTCCCAGTTTTTTTTTCAATCTAGTAGATCCCCTTCCTCTATCGACAACCATGGCCTCACACATATCAAATTGAATATCATGATAAATATGTATTATAAGGGTAAGAAAGATAAATATTGGTTTATAATGCGCAAATTACATAAAAAATTTAATCAATGTATTTTATAGGTAAATTTAGATTTAATAACATGGATGGTCTCATGGATTAATCTTTTTCAATAAAAATGCCTCACTCATTTTTAAAGTGACTTTGTACAATCATAACTTTTAAAAGATACCAACATAAGTTATTTTTTTAAAATAACCCCAGTATCTATCAATAAATAATCTTATGAAATATATGAAAATATTATTATATAATACTCTAGGGAATGAGAACATATAATATTTGAGAATATAACCCATGGAATAAATTATAATAATAAATAAATCTACATGAACTTCATAAATTCACAGAATCAAAAATAGAAGGGAAATTTCATTTTGAAAATAAACTCAATCTCCCCAAACTATGCCTTAATATATACAAGCCTCTCTGATTAACTCTACTAATTCAATTCCCAATTTTACTCATTTAACCTCATTAATATAAAAATATAAATGATTTGATAATGTTCATCTAATGAAATTAAAGTAATAGAGATCAAAATTAGTAAAATTATAAGAGTGGGGCATGCATTTTACATTTAAAAATAGAAACTTATTTCATGTAAAAAATTCATGGAGTATAGGAAACACTAAATATCAAGCATTACTCCCCTAATTATCATTATTTTTTCCTTTTTACTTTTTTTATCCTCATTTTTGTGAATCCTTTCCATCCATTTAAAAAAATTGATATAAAATAGTGAAGTAAAAGTTCCATATTAAAATATATCTCAAATAATATAGAGGGAAGATCTAAATCCAAAATTCCTAAATTCAAAGAAGAAATAAAAAACTCTGGTTTCCTACCAAAAGTACTTTGGTTACTATTATTTAGCTGATACATACCTCTATTTACTAATGTGATAGAGGATTGGCATAATTTTACCCTGTTTGATTCACAAATGACCATAATCTAGAGTTCACTACATATGTGTGCTATTTTAGTTTTTATAAAATAATTTTTACTCTACCTATGGGTAGCTAATTTTCTAATTCAATCAGGCTGATCAACTAATATATTTTATTCCCAAAAGACATAAATTTCGTTCATGAACCCTCCATACACTATATCCCTCTTTAAACCTATCAATTCTTATTATTCATGCATCATTGGTGATTTTATTTAGCATTGATATCTACTTTGTCCCCTCTGTTCTCCTTTTTGTAGTGTGTGTACAATAGCCACCTACTTTATATATTTAATAGTAGCCAAATTTTTGTCATCAAATTTTCCGTCCACATCCAATTATTTATCTTCACATCAAAATTCTTCATGGAAAAATGTCTATTGAAAAAAACATACTCACCGCCAACTCCTTATCAAATATCAACATTTTGGGAATAAATTAGTGATAATAAGGTTTCCCTAAATCACATTTCCAGTATCAGCCGAGTCATTTCTCCATCCATGTAAAAAACTATAAAATCCACTAATAAGGTGAAAATTTTCACTTCCACTATGATGTATTTGATTAATCATCAAGGGTTCTTCCTTGTAGAATCCACAATTTGTAGTGAAACTCCCACGGTCTACATATCATTCAATCCCAAAATTTTAAAATCTGTGTATGACATACCGTTCAGTGTTGCACCTAAATTACATTGTTCATTCCCAACCTCGTTACATAGAATATGAATTAGAATTGAAAAATGACCTATGTCTAATCAAATCATGTAATAAATCCCTTGATACTATAAACAAGCAGTCACTTATGAGTCGAATGGTACTTATTTCCTCTAGCATCCTTTTGTTAGACACCAAAATTTTCTTGAATGTTTCGTTGACATGAATTATAGAAATCACATTAACAAAGGTGACACTAATTTATAGTTTTTTAAT
Source organism: Viscum album (assembly GCA_963277665.1). Classification (NCBI taxonomy): domain Eukaryota; kingdom Viridiplantae; phylum Streptophyta; class Magnoliopsida; order Santalales; family Viscaceae; genus Viscum; species Viscum album. Next base: position 530,656 of record CAUJRU010000111.1, read on the forward strand.
GTTTTATAAAAACATATTTTTCCCTTTAATTTCCCAAACATTTATTCCTTCTAAAAATGAAAAAAACTTTATGGGTGGTGAGGGGTCTTCTATTGTTTCTTCTTCATCTACCTTTTTTCTATGATTAATTTTTACATTTCCTTATATTTGTACTCTTGTTTTTCATTATGTGTTCTAATTATTTAAGGTAAATAATTCACTCTTTTTTCAATTATCAAGTTAGTTTCTTTTAGGTATCCACATGAGTGAACCTATATATCTATAAAATCACCGCACAGGGAATTTATTTTATATTTTTGACACTACAGATAACCATAAATTCAAATTGTATTGTGAATGTTTCTAATCCCTTGTGTCATTTTTTGTTCTTTGATGGAAGCCTTGGTTGTGGTCATAAAAAGCACTAAGGCTTATTCTAATGATTGGATTTGAGTTTTAATAGAGATCGCTTGTTGTGTTTGGATCCCTTGTGGTTGGTATTATATCTTGTGTAGTTGGGGTCTCCACCCATGAAAATGATTTTGGGGACTATAATCAACAAAATTTTCTTCTTTTTTTGTATGTACAATGTGGTAGGAATTAGGCTGGTATGGTGTCCATATTCCTTGTTAGGGTTTACATTTGAGATAATATTCATCTGTTGTTATCGAACGTCTATTTTCCCCTACTCTGTCATTCATTAAAATACCATTATAAAATATTTTCTTGCTATCTCATATATTAGTTTGTATCTCTCAGCTAGAAACTTCTTCATGAGTGATACTCTATTAGAAGCATCAACAATGGACCTATTTCTCTATGATAAACCCCTATAACAAAGTTTTAATTAATAAAAACATATAAATTTTATGATATATGAATTTTATTATTGAATATTTGAAACAATCATAGGAATTATAGGTTGATACACTATTTAATTAATTTAAGTAGTGTATATTAGTGATATTTTTTATTATGTTTGAAGGATAGAAGAATCAGGTTAGAAATGTACTTGACAGATTATCCCATGTAGTGATGGAATGAGGTGGCAGGCCCTATATCAATTATCTTGCATTATATCATAAGGAAAATGAAACTATATTAACCATAATATGTCACTAAATTCATCATGAAATTAAAAAATTATCATTGAGTTCTAAAAATAGTCTTATATGTGCATTTGTATCTTCATGAGGTAGCTTAGACAATCTAATTGAGTTTGTTTTTATCTGGATAATAGATTGATTGATTTCTAAATGATGGACCACCACTAGTGGAACTAAAATTCTTGGTTTCACCTCCAAATTTTATATTTTTTTATATCCCATTAGAGTACTTATCCTTATATATCTTTTTGGTACTATTATGGACACATATTTTCCTCTTTGATCTTTTCCAACCATGATTTTGTATTTCTGGTTTTTTCTTCTTATACACTTTTCTAAATTGGGGTAACCTTTTAGAATATCTTTACAAAAACCTCAAGTATTAATGTAATGTATAGTTTTTTTCATTGAAAATCATATACTAAGAGCACACAATGTAACAAATAAATAAATCTATATATGAAAAAAAACAATTTATGGACCCTATGTTTAACGGGAAACTATCTCTAACAACAATTCCATAATTTGGACATGAGTCAAGGAATTTTTATATGTAAAGAAGTTTTAAATTTTAAAATTTATAATAGACTCAAATAAATATACTACTAACTAAAATAATATAGTATTTGGAATTTTTTAGGTTGAATGAATCAGATGGTCTATAAAAAAATAGATAATTCTAGTAAATTATAATTGAAAGTAGAAGAAGTTGTAAAGAATAATTGGTGAAAACAATCCATGTATTGTAATTATAAGATTGCGTGTTTAGTAAAAAGACATTCTAAATATATTTAACCATGATTTTTGTAAAATTTAAGGCTATGATAACCATTATTATAATATCACCTCTCAAATTCAATGATTTCTCAATCATATAGACAACTTATTTTGGTAATTACTGAATTAGAAAACTCAAGACCTTGTTTATAACTAATTTTCAAAAACATTGGTTGTGGTTAAGAATCATTCATATATAATTAGTTAATCCCTTTAACATGAAAACATTCATTAATGTAAAAAAAATCATACAATTGTAATTTGAAAGGGATGATGAAAATAATATTTATAAAATAACCCAAATATGGACTATAAGAGCAAATATACTTCACTACATATAGACTACCTTGATTACATCACCTAACACAAATAATAATTTTCAACTATACTATTATTGAGGGAAAAATAAAATGAATGAACTTAAGAGAGATATAAGAAAAACTTATCATAATAGCACCGTACTCAAGAAATTACAAAACATCCTTCTCCTTCAGTTTTCTCTCCATCCATGCAGGGATGTACCTCTTATTTATATAAATCAAAGTGTATTTGAATCTCTATTATATTTTTCATTCGGTAAAATAATTTTATTATCCATAAAAATATATATAATTTTCACATATGATATGACCTCCCCCACAAAATAGATCATCAATATTATCTATTGGATAAAATGAATTTGAAATCTACTTGGAACTCCAATGAAACACTAGAACACTATAAGTGTTTTCATATATTTTTTATTTCATTAAAATTAACGATTCCAAATGTCTCTATCACCCTGATATAGGTATACCAATATAATGTGAACTCATTCAGAAAATCTTGTAAAATTCACTACAGCCATGATACATTTCCATTTTTTTGGGAATATTGATTACTCTATCGTAATACTACAAACACATTCCCAATAAAAATTGTAGATGTGGGTGTTTTGAGTTTATATTTTACCTAGTTCAAGAAGTATCTTCTCATGGAATATCCTTAAGAGTTTCTAATAATGAAAAACTCATTAATTCATCTAAATGTAGTTTCATAACATTCCATCCTCTATTTCAACAGTCGCCTCCTTCATCTTCCTTCACTATATTCTCATTTTCAGCCGTACATATCCCACCACACATTTATATTACATTTATATGAGTCTAATATAATGAATTCTTGGCCTTATGTGAATTTGTGGAGCTATGATTCCATCCTCATCTATGTTATGTACATTTTTTAAATTCCACACAAACCTCGAGATTCATTTGATCAGTATTTACGGTTCTATGACATAATCATTCATCATCGATGAAACACATACAAAAGAACTTCAAATGGATTCAATTGCATTAATATGCTCAGTATGATGATATTTTTGTTTAAATGATTATTTACATACATTTATCTATCTCACATTAGAAATAGAAGGAGATATACACCTATTAATAATCTTGGATTCTCCCTTAGCAAGATAGTTATGTCTATAAGGTCACGGGTACTTGCGTTTGGCCTCCTATGTAAAGATATATGTTTATCCAAAATATATAATAAGTAATTTTTTTAATTTCTTTCCTCATTAGTTTAGTGAGTTTTAAATTGGTTTTTTACACTATTATATGATATAATAAATTTTTTATAATCAATATGTTTGTAAAATAATAGTTTGTTTACCCTTGGACAGAATTTTAGTGGAATTATAAGCCATTATATTTTTTCTAGATTAATTGGTAATTATTATTTAAAAAATTAAATATTATATCATCAATGCACATTTGAATGGTGATATATTTTTATGTGATTATCAGATTGGGATTCCATCATTGTATTTGAGTCTATAATGAGGTGTATTACTTAGGAGAGACATATACTCACACTGGGAATTAGGGTTGGGGTTTATCCCCTTTTTTCATTTTTTCATATATTATATTTTCATGTTGTCATTTTATTTTCTACTTTATTCCATTTGTATTTATTATTATTCCCCCTCATGGGATGTTGGATCACACGGCTAAGAGTGGGAGAGGTAGACAAGAGGGTGTGGGAGGATGACGTGGAATCCACTATAGAGCTAGATTGAACGATGTCTGTTGGTTTGATTTTCAAATTCCGTTCTTATGGGTTGATTTTATCCATCGTTTTTGATATTTTGTGTAACTGTCTGAGGGTTTAATTTCAAATCCAATACATCTTTCTAAAATCAACCATTTCATATGGGGCTTTCACTGAGACTAGCTAGAGGATAACCTAAAATAATGTTTTTTTCTATCACACATTTTTCCATTTTGCTGTATCCTCTTTTGAATTTTTCTAAGTGTTTTTTTCCTAAATTAAAATTTGGTAATTTTAGAACATATTTTTTAATAAGGGTGTCTGTGAAACCATGATATGAGGGTACATCGAGGGTAGAATTCACTCCATCACTGGTGGTTTTAGCATGACCTGATGACCCAATAAGTTTTCACCAAATATTTTTCTAATTTAAATGGAAATAATTAATTAATTATAATTTTTATAAATAATTAATGATTGATGTTTGGCATGAGTTTCATAATCACGAGGATGAGTGGAAGTGGTTGAGGTTGGTAGTGCTTGGATGGGCCCTGTAAGCTACTACAGACCCTTATAAAGATATGGAAAACATATCTTATGGTTGGGGGGTTGTCATATTTTCCATTAACTTTAGTTATATGTGGCTATATGTAAAGTGTAGTGCTTAGGTTCCCTCAATGATGGTGAGGGACCATAAAAACAACTCCATTCAAATTTAGTTATTTAAACTGTATAAATAACTAGTTTAAATTATTTAGAATAAATATATTTCACTAACTATTTTATAGAGAAAATTATAGGGTCCACTTTTTTCCCTTGGACACTGGATCGACCCCTCATCCATAGAAGATCATAACATTATACTAGACATTTAAATTATGTTGAAATGGATCCTGATGAGGATCCCTAAAATATTGAATTGGTGATGGAGATTTTATGCACCGAGACTTAGGTGACCTTGGGACATCCAGTAAGAGGATGGTGCCTTTAACTAACAAGTTTGGATGTGGGGGCCATTTATGACTCGAAAATTGACTACCCCTTTAATGAAGACTATAAGGGTCTGGATATATTATCTAATACCTCATTTGGGCATTCTTACTTTTAGATATAGGGTTTTTCCTTTGAGATAACACTTGGATGGGACCTTGATTGGGGTACCCCAATCTCATTAATACCCCCACCAATAGATCATATTAAATATATTGTGATACCAATGGGTATCGTTCAGAGATTTAATTAACAATTTTACCAAAAGGCTAACATTGTAATAAGATATGTTTGTGTGTTCATGTAACACTTCATATTCTAATTCAATAGAGCTTTTATAGATGGATAAATTTTAATTGACTAGACTTAGATGATTATTGATGAACTGGAATATTTTGAGGTACGTGCTTCCCTCAACAACTTATATGTCTTGGTGTCATGTAACTAGTTTTTCTAGCCTTTAATAATTACTATAGAAGTAAAATGTTTCTGATTACTCACTGTAATTAAGAGATATATATGTATATGTTTATTTAATTTCATATTTATAAATATGCATCGGTATATATATATATGACATTTTATTCTGGATAGGATGATGTCCAACTCATACAAAAACATGTTATTTAACAGTATATTAAGAAATATTTGTAGTAAAATTAATTAATGCTAGAAATTATGTGGATTCCAAGTGAGTACGAGATCTATGATTGGATGTCATGATGCTCAAAATTCTTTGTTCATATATAATTTCTCCCTATCATATAAACAAAATAGTTTTTTCAAGTTAATATAAAAAACCCCTTCTAGCTAGTGTATCACCTATAATACCAAACATTATAGGATTTAAGTTATTACAGAGGAAGCATGATGTCCATAATTTTTTTGAGAATTAGATGCTAGAGACATCTCGGAGGATAATTATGGGCATCTTGATTAATTCCTATGATACTTCCAAGGATTAGGTAGACACATAATTATTTCTTTGATTAGATCAATCTTGAAATAGTATGGTGATCCAGTGATTGAAGGATATAGAGTCACTATCTCAGATTAGGATAGTATTCCATATATATTACATAAGATTAATCCAATTAAAAATTAAATCTTCTAACAAGTCTTTTTTCCTATGAACTAGGAAATCGAAATCAGACATTATATTGGAATAGGTAATTCTGAGGTGTTTTCTATGTTTCACTAGTTACAGATGAATTGAGTGGAATTCCTAGGATTCTTATGATCCAATTCAATGCATTATTAAAAAAAATTCTAGAAGATACATGGAATTATATATCGTAACGAGTTGAGTTGTGCACAACTGATCCTCGGAGCTAGGACTTGTATTCCCCTGTGCTGACGTGGCTTTTTCAGATATTTTTCATCACTAGAAAAAGTAGTTATAGTTGGACATATGCAGCCGTTAGGCCTTAGGTATGATATTGGTTATTTAATTTAATTTCATAAAAATTAATCCTTATTATAATTCATTTTAGTGGATCATATACACATTAAATAAAATTAATAGTTATATACAAGAAATTGTTATTAGTGACCAACCGATTATTGTAATAACACCCTACTCAGGCTGCCATTATAGATGAGTACTTGAGCATACATTTACCTTGTCATATGAACAAGTTAGATAATGGCCAAAACTTATCGAGAAGTATGGATCATAAGAGCACATAGATCTTGGTATATTTAACTAAGTGACATGTTGTGAATGTTTTGTTTTTATTTTTTTATTCCATTATGTATATGTGACCAGCCCAGTGGGTGGTTCATGCATGTTTGGCATGACTTCATGAGACCTTACTTCATTTCATTTTTATCCCATTATTATTTTATTTAGCTTACAATTTCATCTAATTTTGGATATATCATCTATAATTTTTTCATTAAATTTTATTTCTCAAATATTTGGGAATAATCACCCCAAAATTACACCCTAGGCCCTCACTTTTAATCAGCATCCTATAGAATATGAGGATGCATGTTTGAGGATTTATAGAATGCTAACATTGTTAATTTTTATAGTAACCATGGAAGGGTGTGATAAAGTGGTATTAGAGAAGTTTCTTAACAGTTGAATTACTATTTGTCAATGGGTATATATGATCACTAGTAATGTGTGGGAACCTATGATGGATAATAGGCTGGTGCATTAAGAACCCCTATTCTAGTAGGATATCTTGGTTTCTATGCCGAGGATTACTATTTCTATTTGATATGTTATAATTATTGTTGATTTTTTACCGTGATATATTCACATTGATGGTTTAGGTTGATTATTTATTATGAAATTATGGCTCTTGGTCCTTTAAAAAGAGGATAACAACATAATTTTGACTCATGTCCTATAAATTCAAGATGCATCACTTGTATTGTATTTGGAACATAGGGTCTATTGTTTATATGACTTAGAGTGTCTGATTTCAATGATAAATAAAAATAATTTAAGTGACAAAAAAACATATTTTCCTCCATATTTTATTGGTCATATTGTATATAGTTAGAACACCTTGTTTAAATTATTCTATGATAGTCAATGTGGACAACACCATGATGTGATTTGGTGAGGGTGACGCCACTATAGTTTCCTCTACATTGGAGGTCAAATAACCCTTCATTGGTTGGAATAATAATTTGGCACCTCTTTAGTACTCCGATATATTTATAGGATATGTGATTTTTTTAAAGAGGGAAAATTAGTAAAACCGTGTTGAGATGGGGTTCTATAGACCATCCAGTAGATCCTTTTTGTGCAGTTCATTTTTAGGTGTCGTTAACTAAAGATTTGAAAAAACCTACATGGAGTTTTACAATCATTCTTACAAAATTATTTTACGTAGATAACTTATTTATGGTTATCTATGGTGATTTTTTATTTTCATGTTTATAGGTACTTACTTTTTTTAGATTTATAGACCATTGAGTTGAAATTATTATATATAGATACTTATTAAGGGTTAGTTTATTTTCATTTTATTTTGAAATTGTTACCCTATAGGGAGAAATTTTTTATGAGGATGCTCAGATATGATCATCTCCTGGTAGGATGATGCTTTATAGGCAATACCTTAAATGACTAAGGAATTATAGTCCATCCTTAAGTTAGTAATTACTAATGGGTTTCACTTAAATGGTTTTTCAATTAAAACTTATAGGGTGTTTTCTTATTTAACGTGAAATCAAATCCCTATATAATATTACTTGTGTGACCAGATTTGACCTTCATAGGTTAATGATATCTCCACCTACATCATTTTTTTAATAGAGTGAACTATAGAGTGTGTTATATATCATGTGGTAGTCAAGGTGGGAATAAGGATATTGCCTATGCATTTTAATTAATGCGGGATATGATTATTGTACGAGAGACCTATGGGATAGGCGGTTGGAACTAGTGATGTTAGCATACAACCTGACTAGAATGGCTTGGTGGAAGACATTGATACCGTTATTTGTGTATGGTACATTGGTGGGTTGGGGGAAATTCATGTGTGGGGTTATACTAGGATTATAGATTCTTGTAGGGGTGTTGAGATTTCATGATTTATTTTGTTGAGAATAATTCATGGGTGTGATTTAGTTTTGTCATATTGGATGGGTGATTAGATTAGTTTTGTAGAAGCAACTAGGGTGTTTGGGTGTCAAGACTGACATTGATGGGTAGTATTGTTTATGTGTCTAGCCTTATAGACTAGTGGGTGTATTGCTAACAGTGTGGTTAGACCATAGGTATACTATCATAACTAAAATGATTATAGGTGTAGGTTTAGAATTCATATAAGATTGAATAATATTAGGCTAAGAAGAATAAGCTACAGTGCTATGAAAATTTAGTTGTATGGGAATTCATGGAATAAATTGTGGCATGAATGAGGTGCCTGATTTTGAAGAGGTGTTACAATGGAGATACTATAGTGTTATGTATTATGTGTCTTGGAGCATATTCTACTTGGCATTCGTGACGTGGGGATCTAACAATCATTATTTAAGTGGTGTGATGTGGTTGTACATGTAACACCCCAAGCTTCCATGGTACGATTCTATTTGAATAATACAGTATCTTGTGTGGTACGCAACTTCGAGATTCCAACACACCACAACCAATCAATCTGGCCATTATGAATTGTAATATCCACTTTTTGAAATTTTATAAATTTTATCTTTCAAAATGGACTTCATTTTTGTATTCGGAATATCGAAATTAGATTAGGGTGAATTTTTTGTATTTTTAGGAAAACATTCAATTTTTGATGAATAGTTAAATAACACAGAGTTATATTTAAAAACTGAATTTTTATTTAAATAATAATTTATTTTATTTAAATTTAATTAAGGTCAAAATATATATATAATATCTATATAAGTTAAATGTAATTCATTGGAGTTAGTTTAGAATAATTTTAGATATATAAAAATTTTATGGAACTTTTCACCATCTTTTACCCACCTCCTAGAAAAATTTAAAAACTCATATAAAAAATCATTTTACCGCATCTGTGAGTGGAATTTCGAAAATCTGAGAGACAGGGTTAATATTAATGATAAAAATGTGGCACAATAAGATAAAAATAATTGTTGGTGAATAGTAACTTTTTACTTTTATTTACAATGGTTAAATGTAAATAGGGCAATTAAGGATAAAAATAATATTAATATTACCCTAAAACATGTCCTAATTCTATTGGAAAAGTTTATCAAGACCAAAAAACTCTTAGGAATAAACATTATCATTTAGTTCCACTTGGTTTAGATTAGGACATTTAATATTATTTAATTCAAAGAATATTTAAAAGAGTTAAAACCAAAGTTTAATTACTAAACCATTTTTAATATTGGGTTTTAAATAAGATAAATTAAATTGTAAATATCCATTATAAATATATAAAGATTTCTTAAATTATTTTATTTTATTTATAATTTTTAGACATTAAATAATTTAATTTATTTATGACACAACGTTGTTGCAGTAATTACCTAATTAATGAAATATTAAACTAATTTATATTATAAATATACAAACAAATGTAATTTGAGACTTTTTATGAATTACACGAATGTTATAGGTTAATATGACATATTAGGATTAGTTATATAAATTTTTTTCTAAGTAATAATGCTGTTATTAAATTATCAAAAACAAAATACCAAATAGTGTCAAAATTGACATAAAAGGGTTTTTAAAAGAAATATTATATTATTAATTGATATTCTATTCCTAAAAATCGAAGGGTAGGCCAAAGGACTTATATCAAGATATCTTTATCATTAATGGACCACTTGGGGGTCTCTGAGATGTATATAGTAATATTATTAACTATATAATATCAAAATACAAAATGACATGGTAAATTTCAAACTAATTAAGTAAGAGTTAAAACTAAAAGATACGCTTAATATAATGACCCAAACCTATCTAAAATCTATTGGTTGAAGGTATTTCGACCCATCACCACATTATACTTTTAATAATACAATTTCGATCCATTATAAGCCGAATATGAATTTATTATAAAATAATACATTTATTTTTTCCTAAAGAGCCCCTCCTCCCCCTTATAAAATGACACAACTTGAAACCAATTATTCACACATTCAAAGACTTTTTTTCAGCCAACCCCTGCCCAAATATTCTCCAAACTTCTCCTAATTTAACCAAGAGGCCTTAGTTTGATTAGAAATCCAACCTATGGAGCCATTTTGATCAAATCAAAAGGAAAACCCCGAAGAAGAGGTAATGTTTATACCTCCCTCTTTCAAGTTCCTTTCTTCCTCAAATTATTCTTTCTTTGTTATTTACATTCTAAAATAATAACTCCTGTATCTCTTGTATACTTTGATATAATTATAAATATGGTACAACCATATTCAGTATTCTATCCATCCTTTTAATGACATGTCATAATAGGTGCGTACGTACGGCCTACCGTCTCCACGTCCTGGTGTAATTGTTATTCAGTACACAATTATTTGGATGGGTATAATAATGATGTGTAATTCATGTAAATAATAAATATAAAATGAAAATTATTATTCATATAAGATATACCATCCAATTATATATTATTTTAATATCAAAATAATGATATTGTCGCTCGTGCGTACGTACGGATTACCATATCCACGGACGCGATGAGATTCATTCTCCATCGTACCCATTCAAGACTAAATTTTATTTTATGATTAAAAATAATTTTTAGAGACATGATATCATTATGTATATGAATAATATTAATCCCATCCATTAAAAATATGGCTCACATAACAAATAATATAACGAAAAACGAATCCGTTAACACCCGAAATGATGATAATTCTAAGATATTATTAACAAATCAAAGTTAAAAGATTCTATATGATATCATATTAATGTATATGATTATGGTATAATTTAATAACAAATATTTATCCATTATAAAAAAATTCAACCTACTATCAAACAATGAAAAGTACAATGTAAGGGGTTATTTCACAATCTCTTCATAATCTGAGGTTGTTTATATGTAATTATCTACTAGCACCTCTTAATCACCCACATCCATGTTTCATAAAAATTCATTTTAAATCATTCTTACTATTTTAAAAACTATGGGATAAAGTCATTTATACCCTTTTTGACTTTATATAAGATTTTTATAAAGGAATCTTTCTGTCTTTTTCCAAACAAGGTCCTTTTTAACCTTTATGACTGAATTAAGGTAAGAATGTGTTTTTTAACTTATACAGTGTGTGCGGCTATTTTCCGCCATTATAAAATCATAGAAGCTTACCTTAGAATATTATAAGAATATTTTCAATGTAAATGTTTTATTTTATAATTATGTGTCTTTTAAATGATTTCAAAATGGAGATATTTCTCTCAAACAGTTTTGATTTCATCTATGTCAATATCCTTTGATGGATTTTAATCATATTTGAAGTTGATTTATTATGATACAAAACTTCCATACTGTATTGAAGTTTTTGTGATATGTTTTACTATGGATGTGTTATTTTTATACCATTCATGGTTTATAGAGAACGTATTGACATTTCGTATGCTATTTTTAATACGAATGTTTATGTCATGTTTAAATCTATTCATATGAGGAATGCATTGGACTTAATATGTGATGGGTGGAGCCCGCTATAGCTCCTCAATGCATCGGTAGGTCTCGTGAGACAAACTAGTGTCTTGGCACAAGGCCTTGAAAAAATATTATTTGTAGTCTTCGCATGAGGCCTTGAGTATGTGGATTTGATAGTCTGGCATTATGAATTCCATCATTACGAAATTGGTTATTGATATTGCATGTGATTATTCGACTCGTAGAATATCAATGTCAATAAGTAAATGGAATTATTTCATTTTATTTTTTCCATGTTATTCTAATGTTCAAATTTAAAAGTCTTTTGTTTTAGTTATACATTGCCTTAAATGTTTATGTTTATTTATAAACATTTCCGCAATATTATTATCCTTACTGAGCATCTGAGCTCACCCCTTTCAATGTTATCATTTTTCCAAGGATGTGAAGAATTATTTTATGAATGAAATATAGGGAATTTATGAAGGGATATGAAGACAAGATGTGTTGTAGTTTTTTTCAATTTATGATGTAATGTAAGACTTATGAATATATCTAGTGTTTCCAAGGCTAATAAACTAATCGGTCTTTCTAGACTTGATCTTGTGTGATCATGCCAATGTTATGTAATACTGCACTGAATCTGGGTAACTAGGTTTGGGGTGTTACAGTTGGTATCAGAGGAAGATTAGTACAAACCTTTGAAGCTAGATTTCAGTAAACTATGATTAGAGCACATAGCCCTGAGATAGACTTTGAGGATTAGTTTAGAAGAACTTTCTAGAAATTTGGTATTGTAGAGATTTTGTGAGTTTTTTGAGAAGTACATCCCAGTCTAGATATGAGTAGGTATAGGAGGATCTGACACATATGTACCTAGGGGTAAAACCCAAAAAAATGCATTGAGCTAGACTCGAATGGAAACTAGTGCACGACAATGGGTCTTGCTGCACTCTTGGATACGACACTCATGGGGGATATGCTTAGGACAATTCTGATTTTATTTACAAATAATTATGAATGGTCTATGAGTATATACTTCCTCAAAGTAATTTTTTTTATGATTATATCCATAAATAGTTCAATTTATGTAATGTTTTTTACAAGTATGGAATTATGTATTTTGATTCATAAAATGATCTAGTTTATGCCATTTCATAGAAAAGGTTCTTAGTGGAAGAAATGGAAACAGTATCAATGAATGCACTCCATGTAGGGATTTCCCTCCTGCTCAAGATAATTATAGTGGAGCTGGTGATGCAACTGGTGCTGATCAGCTAATCACCATACTAGGACAACTCACTCTGGTTATGAATAATAACCTTACCCGTATGGAGCACCATGATCCCTAGTGTCGAGGATCCATTTAAGATCGCTTCAAGAGGAAACAACCACCAACATAAAATGGTTTTAAAAATACCCTATAATGGAGAAATGGATAAATTCCTTAGAGAAAATATTATACACCATGGGGAGTAGTGAAAGAGATAAAGTTGTCATGGCAGTTTACCACCTCACTAGAGATGCTGATCAATGGTGGTCATTGATTCCAAACACAAAGAAATATGATGAAGTATCAAATATGAAATTGAGGGAGTTTAAAGAGATTTTCTTTGAAAAATAATTTCCTCGTGACCATCAAGAAGATATGAAAAGGTAATTTCTGAGTTTGAGGCAAAAAGAGGATGAGAATATCGCAAAGTATGAGGCTAACATTACATGGTTAGCGAGGTATGCTGTAGATTATATACATAACCCAATTAGTAAGATTGATCGTTTCCTTGATGGGTTAAAACCGCTTCTCCATTGGGAATTAGTCTCACAAACCTTCTCGTTGTACGAAGATATTGTCTCATGTTCTATAAAGACAGAAAAAGAATTCTCTAAGTCTTATGAAATTAAAGAAATGAAATAGAAGAATAGATCTGCTGACCAATCTGGAAATGAAAATAAGGGGAAGAAGGGAAAATTTGAATATCCATCCTGTAGTAAATGTGGGAAGAAACACCCTGGTACTTGCTGGAAAGGAATGGGAGTCTATTACAAGTGTAGTGAAAAAGGCCACTAAACTCGTGATTTCAAGGGGAAGAAAGAAGCTACCGATGTTCAATGCTACAACTTCAGGGAGATGGGATATTAAGAAAATGAATGTTCTAAGATTCAGGGAAACATACCTCCGAAAAGGACAAAAGATCAAGGCCAAGCTTATGTGATCACTACTACTGAGGTTGATGCACCAAAACACGTGGTGGCAGGTAATTTAATGGTTTCCTCAAGTTTAGAAAATGCTTTATTTGATTTTGGAACATCACATTGTTTCATATATTCCTAGTTTTCTATAAAAATTAGATATTTCCAATTTGATTTAATAAGGGAGTTGTCAGTCAAAACTCATAAGGGAAGTATCACTGCAACATGGTTTTGTGAATCAGTTCCTATTAGAGCATATAAATGTTCTTTATCTGCTGATCTCATCATCATACCTATGATTGAGTGTGATATAATCCTCGGGATGGATTTGCTTTTGGACCATGATGCGAAGATTTATTGTAAGAAGAAGGAGGATACAATTTTTGATGATGATGATAAAGAACACCTTATCTTTAGATCAGAATCGTCACCACTTGCTTCTAATCTAGATCCACCCCCAGTAGATCAACTAAATTCAATTATTGGGGAGGAAGAGAATGAAATGACTATGGGTGAGGAAAGTAATGTTCAACTAGAGGATGTACCTATTGTGACTGAATATGTTGATGTGTTTCCAGAAGATTTACCTGGACAGCCTCTAGAATGAGAAATTGAGTTTTCCATTGATTTAATTCCTAGATCAAGGCCCATATCAAAGACCCCTTATAGAATGGAAACTGTGGAATTTGTTGAACTAAATAAACAACGAGAGGAATTGAGTAATAAGGGATTTATTCTACCTAGTGTTTCTCCATGGGGATCCCTTGTCCTTTTTGTTAAGAAGAAAGATAGATCTATGGGGTTATGTATTGATTACAGGGAGATCAATACTATAACAATAAAGAACAACTGTCCCCTAGCTCGCGTTGATGATTTATTTAACCAACTTCATGGAGATAAATACTTTTCAAAGATTGAAATCCGTTATGGATACCATCAGTTGTGTGCAAAGAAGGAAAACATTCCAAATACAGCATTTTGAACAAGGTATGGGAATTACGAGTTTACAGTAATGCCTTTTGGGATGACTAATTCACCCTCTGTTTTCATGGATATAATAAACAGTGTTTTCAAGGAATATCTTGATTACTTTGTAGTGGTATTTATTGATGATATCTTGGTATAATCCAAAAGCTACAAAGATCATGAAAATCACTTGTTCATTATATTGAAGTCTTTGAGAAGACATGAATTATTTTGGATTTTTAGAAAGTGTGAATTATGGCTTCATGATATTTCTTTTCTTGGTCATATTCTCTCTAAGGATGGAATTTCGATTGATCCTTCTAAGAAAGGAGCAATCAAAGAATGGTCAGAACCGATGAGTATAACTAAGGTACACAATTTTATTGGTTTGGCAGGTTATTATCGACGTTTCGTCCAGAATATTTCCAGGTTGGCAAACCCATTAACAATTCTTACACATAACAAGGTTAAATTTGTTTAGAAAAAAGAGTGTGAAGAATTGTTTGAAGAACTGAAGAGAAGATGTGTCCATGATCCTATATTGAATCTACCATCGGCGAATGATGGGTTTGTTATATAATTTTATGCATCAAAGGAAGGACTTGGTTGTGCTCTTATCCAGAATGATAGGGTTATTGTCTATGCAACACAATAGTTGAAAATTCATGAGCAAAACTTTCCTACTCATGATCTCGAGTTAGCGACTGTGATCTATTCTTTGAAGATAAGGAGACACTATCTCTATGGTGAAAAATGTGAGATTTATACTGATCACAGGAGTTTGAAGTATATTTTATCATAGAAATAACTCAACATGAGGAAAAGGCGATGGCTCGAACAACTCAAGGATTATGATTGCACATTACACTACTATCCGGGGAAGGAAAATAAGGTGTCAGATGTTCTGAGTAGAAAAGTTCATAGAGTTTTGAACATGATGAGAATTGAAAGAGATCATATTTTCATGGATCTAGTGAAGATGGATATGGGAATAACCGTATAAGGTGAAAGATCAATGCATTTTCAAATGGTTGCCAAACAATCTTTACTATAAAGGATTAAGAGTTTTCAGATTGGCGATGAAGAGTTTCAAAAGAAGATTAAAGCGATGAATGATGAGAGATTGAGTGACTTTGTGTATGAAGATGGAATTTTGAAAATTGGGAAGAGACTTTGTGTTCCCAAAATACCTGATCTAAAAAGGGAATTGTTGGATGATGCTCATAGTTCCAATTTCTCTATACACCCTAGGAGCACCAAAATGTATAGAGATTTAAATGAACATTTTTGGTGGGACAACACGAAGAGGGAGATTTCTGATATTGTGTCAAGATGTATTGTTTTTCAACAAGTTAAAGCTGGAAGGCAACAGCCTAGAGGAGTCATGAAACAACTTCCCATACCTGAGTGGAAATGGTATAATATCACAATGGACTTTTTCATGGGACTACTAAAGCTACTATAAGGAAAGATGAAATATGGGACATTGTTGATCATCTTACCAATTAAACACATTTTCATGCTATAGAGGAAGATTTACCACTTGAAAGTCTAGAAAGACTATATATTAATGAAGTTGTGAGACATCATGGAGTACCCCTATAAATTGTTTCTGTTCGTGATCCCCATTTTACTTCATGATTCTAGAAAATTCTATAGAAATCCTTTGATACTGAACTTCGTTTGAGTACTGCCTACCACACTCAATCAGATGGACAATCAGAACGGAGTATTCCAACCTTAGAAGAAATGTTGAGATCATGCTCCGTTGACTTTCAGGGTATGTGGGATCAATATATACCTCTGGTTGAATTTTCTTATAACAATAGCTTCCATTCAAGTATTCAGATGGCACCATATTTAGTGTTATATGGAAAGAGATGTCGCACACCAACCTGTTGGGATAACTTTGGTGAAAGATAACATTGTAGGCACATAACTGGTGAAGGATACGATGGAAAATGTAAAGTTAATCCAAAACCACATCAAAGCTGCTTGAAGTAGGCAGAAGAGCTATGCCAACAACCGAAGGAAGGATTTGGAATTTCAGGTAGGAGATCATGTTTTCTTGAAGGTTTCTCCATGGAATGGAGTTATATGTTTCAGCAAGAAGGTAAAATTGAGTCCTAGGTACATTAGACCATTCGAAATTCTAGAATGAATTTGGGCAGTAGCTTATCAGTTGGAAATGTTCTATGGAGGAACCATAAGATGTAAGAGGCAACGTGGGAACCCGAGGAACTTGTGATGAAGAACCACCCGAGCCTTTTCATGCAGCAGTATTCTATAAATTTCGAGGATGAAATTATTTTAAGGAGAGGATAATGTAACACCCCAAGCTTCCACGGTATGATTCTCTTTGAATAATAAAGTAGCGTGTGTTGTACGCAACTTCGAGATTCTAACACACCACAACCAATCAAACTAGCCCTTATGAATAGTAATACCTACTTTGTGAAATTTTATAAATTTTATCATTCAAAATGGACTTCATTTTTGGATTCGAAATATTGAAATTAGATTAGGGTGAATTTTTGTTATTTTTCTGAAAACATTCAATTTTTTATGAATAGTTAAAAAACACCGAGGAATAGTTAAAAACTGAATTTTGATTTAAATAATTATTTATTTTATTTAAATTTAATTACTGTAAAAATAGATATATAATTCCTATATATGTTCAATGTAATTCATTGGAGTTAGTTTATAAGATTTTTAGATATATAAAAATTTTATGGAACTTTTCACCATCTTTTACTCGCCTGCTAGTAAAATTTATAAATTCACATAAAACATCATTTTGCCGCTTCTGTGAGTGGAATTTTGAATGTCTGAGGGACACAGCTAATATCAATGAGTAAAATTTGGTTCAACAAGAAAAAAATATTTTTTGTTGAATAGAAACGTTTTACTTTTATTTATGACGGTTAAAAGTAAATAGGGTAATTAAGGGTAAAAATGATATTAATATTACCCTAACGCATGTCCTAATTCTATTGGACAAGTGTATCACGACCAAATACATCCTTATAAATATGATATTATCATTTTGGTCCACCTGGTTTAGATTAGGACATTTATTATTATTTAATTCAAAGAAGAGTCAAAAGAGTTAAAAATCAAAGCTTAATTATTAAAACATTTTTAATATCATGTTATATATAAGATAATTTCGATTTTAAATATTAACTAGTGAGATAAATAGATTTTCTACATGATTTAATTTTAATTATAATTTTTAGACATTACATAATTTAATTTATTTATGACACAATGGTGATACATTAATTACCTAATTAATGAAATATTAAAATAATTGATATTTTAAATATCCAAATAAATGTAATTTGAGACATTTTATGAATTAAAATAATTATCTAGGTTAATATGATATATTAGGGTTGCTTATATAATTTTTTTTCAAAGTAATAATGCTGTTATAAAATTAACAAATACAATATAACCAATAGTGTCAAAAATGACATAAAAGTGTTTTTAAAACAAATATTATTTTATTAATTGATATTCTATTCCTAAAAATATAAGGTTCAGAAAAAGGACTTATATCATGATATTTGTATCATTAATGGACCACTTGGGGGTCTCTTTTATGTATATATTATGTTTATTAACTATATAATATAAAAATACAAAGTGACATCGTAAATATCAAACAAATTAAGTTAGAGTTAAAACAAAAAAAATAAAGTTAATATAATGACCCAAACCTATCTCAAATCTAATGGTTGAAGGGATTTTGACTCATACCTACCATAGACTTTGAATAATCCACTTTGGAGATACTATAAACCTAATATTAATTTATTATAAAATAATACATTATGTTTTTCCAAAAGATCCCCTCCTCCCCCTTATAAAAGGACACCACTTCTAACTAGTTCTTCACACCATAAAAGCCTTTTGGTTTAGCCAACCCTGACCCAAATATTCTCTCAACTTCCCTCACTTCAACCTAGAGGCATTAGTTTGATCATAAAGCCAACATAAGGATCCCTTTTGATGAAATAAAAAGGAAAACCCCGAAGAAGAGGTAATGTTTACACCACTATCTTTCAAGTTCTTTTCTTTTTCAACTTATTAATTCATTGTTACTTCCATTATAAAATAATAACTCCAGTATATTCTATATAATGTGATGTTATTATAAATATGGTTCAACCATATTCCGTATTCTATCCATCCTTTGAATGACATGTCACCATACGTGTGTACGTACGGCCTACCGTCTCCACGTCGTGGTGTAATTGTTATTCAATACACAATTATTTGGATGGGTATAATAATGATGTGTAATTCATGTAAAAAATAAATATAACATGATAATGATTCTGTATATACGATATACCATCCAATTATATATTATTTTAATTTTAAATGAACGATATTGTCGCTCATGCGTACGTACGGATTACTGTCTCCACAAAAACGATGAGATTCATTCCCCATCATATCCATTAAAGACTAAATTTTATTTGATGATTAAATATAATTTTTATAGACATGATATCATTACGGATATGAATAATATACATCCCATCCATAAAAAATATGGCTCACATAACCAAGAATACAAAGAAAAATGAATCTGTTAACACCTGAAATAATGATAATACTAATATATTATTAACAAGTCAATGTTAAAAGATCATATATGATATCATATTAATGTATATGATTCATGTATAATTTAATAACAATTATTTCACCATTATACAGGAAGTTAACCTACCATAAATCAAGGAAAATTACAAGTTAAAGGTTTATTTCACAATCTCTTCATTATACGAGGTTGTTTATACAGAATTATCTACTGGGACCTCTTTATCATCCACATCCATGTTTCATAAAAATGAATTTCAAGTCATTATTACTATTTTAAAGACTATGGGTTAAATTCATTTATACCCTTGTTGAATTTTTATAAGAAGATTATAAAGGAATCTTTCTGTTGTTTTCCAAACAAGGTCCATTTTAACCTTTTCAATAGAATTATGGTAAGAATGTCTTTTTTAACTTATACGGCGTGTGTGGATATTTTCTACCGATATAAAATAGTCAAAGCTTACCATACAACCATATAAGAATATTTTCATAGTAAATGTTTTATTTTAGAATTATTTGACTTTTAAATGATTTTAAAAAAGAGATATTTCTCTCAAATAGTTTTGATTTCATCTTTATCAATATCCTTTGATGAATTTATGATTATTTGAACTTGATTTATTATGATACAAATCTTCAATATTGTATTGAATTTTTCGTGATATTTTTGACTTTGGATGTGTTATTTTTATACCATTCATGGTTTATGGAGAATGTATTGACATTTCAAATGCTAGTTTTAATACCAATGTTTATATTATGTTTAATCCTATTCATATGAGGAATGAATTAGACTTAATAAGTGATGGGTGGATCCCGCTGTAGCTCCTATATGCATCGGTAGGTCTCATGAGACAAACTAGTGTCTTTGAAAAAGGCCTTGACAAAACCATTTTTGTAGTCTTGGCACAAGGCCTTGACTATGTGGTTATTATAGTCTAGAATTATGCATTCCATCATTATGAAAGTGGTTATTGATATTTCATGTGATTATTCGAGTAGTAGAATATCAATGTGAATAATTAAATGTCATTTTTTAATTTTATCTTTTCCATATTATGCTGAAGTTCAAATTTAAATGGCTTTTGTTTTAGTTATACATTTCCTTAAATGTTTATATTTATTTATAAAAGTTTCTTCTATATTGTTATCCTTACTGAGAATCTGAGCTCACCCCTTTCAATGTTTTAATTTTTCCCAGGATGTGAAGAAGTATTTTATGAATGACCCACATGGAATGTGTGAGGGGATATGAAGACAAGATGTGTAGTATTTGTTTTACTTTATGATGTAATGTAAGAGTTATGAATATATCTAGTGTTTCCAAAGATAATAAACAAATCGGTCTTTTGAGACTTGATATTTTGTGATCATGCCAATGTTATGTAATAATGCACCCACTCTGGGTAACTAGGGTCGGGGCGTTATAGTACATGACTGCAAACCCACTGTGTTGGGAAATATATGAATGGTGTGTGCAGATTATGGGTTGAACCGTTTAAATATTCAATCAATGAGTGGTCGTGTGAAAGACAAGGAATAATGTATTTAAATAAAATCAAAGGTAATGGTTTCCTAAGAGTTATAATAAAATTATGAAGGTATATCCATGGTATAAGAGGCATCAAGAATCTATTAGGTGCTGAGGAGTGACCATTTTCGCTCAATCCTGGTCGTATATTTACAGGACAGGGAGTGTGACCCATATATACATCACATGCATAGTAATAGAACTGGTTGAGTCTATGATCTAGAAGTGATATATGGTAAGTAGTATGATTTGTATTGGACCATAATCTATTTGAAAGTGGTGACCTTTGTTTTGAGTAGAAATACAACCCTTTACATGGGAATTGTTCTCAGGAAACTAGATCAATTGATGTTTGGATATTGTAGGTTATTGGTCAAGAATGAGTGGGTTTGGACACACTAGTAATTTAATTATGTGAAGGATAGATCATAGGACATGTTGATTGGTTTTATATGGGTGTAAATGAAAAGGATACTACTTGGGTAATGAGTATCAGATCGATCGTGGGTGAATGTCTCTTTTATTGGAAGAGAGTTATGATAACTATGGGATGCGTTATTGGGTGGTCAAGATAGCATGCCTGTGTAGAAAATTAGGGTGAGAGCATTAATTCTAATTTAAAACCAAGGATTATTGGGGATGATATGTTCTATGGTAGTGATGTTGAAAAGACCCGTGTTTTTTCAAACTACAAAATGAGAAAAAAATTTAATTTTTATTGTTGGTTTCTTATGAGGAGTAAAATGATCTGTTTTCACAAGAATATTATCTTAGAAAAAATTTTGGGCAGTTTTTTGGTCCCAAAATATCGTTTTTACCCTAGGGTTGTAGTGAGGTAGAATAAAGAACCATTATAATTTTCATAGAATAATTGTATACAATATTTAATCAATTAAATAATTTTTTATTCATACTCATTTGAATGGTGATATCATTTTACGCTAATGTCCAATTGAGATCCCATATTTTTGGAAAGGTATAGAATATGGGTTTTCCCTATGTGAGTCTTAAACTCATTTCTGATACAGGGGTTAAATTGCTTTTTCATTTTCTTTTCATTTTTGTCTTTTCCTTTTTCCCTTTTACCGTTTCTTTTCTGATTTATTCCCTTTAGGTTCTTACATAGGCACCCTTGTGGGATCCTATTCCCCATGGCTGAGAGAGGTAGAGGGAGAAAAGAGGGAGTATGAGGAGGAGCATCCACTGGGGAGCTGCTATGGGGCTAGATCAGATGATGTTAATAAGTAAGATATCCCTCTTCCTTCCTAATGTGTTATGTTCATCTGTCATTTTTGATTTTGAGTGTTCCTATTATATGATTGTGATTTAATTCCACTAGATCATGGTTGAATCAACCATTTGTGAGGGGTATTTCATTAAGAATAACTATAGCAGAACCCAAAATAATTTATTCACACTTATTCATTTTGTTCCATTGATTTACATCATCATTTCTAATTTTTAATGGTTTTCTTCCCAAAATTAAGCTGTTGGACCACTGGAATACAATTATAAGTTTTGGATTTTGTGCAACCTAGATCTAAGGGTGCGTTGAGAGTGGAATGCACTGCATGACCAGTGTTTTCCATATGTAATGATGACCATATGATTCTTCTACTAATATATTCCTTGTTTAAATAGAATGAATTAATTAATTATAAATGTTATAAATAATTAATCTGGCAGTTTTTCATGAGTTATGGACTAATGAGGATGAGTGGTGGCCTATTAAAAATTGTCAAATATTGATTTTCCTTAATATATATTTCCAAAACATATAAATACATCGAAATATTCATATAAGGTAGTTGGTATATCACATTTTTCCTTAAATTATGTTTCATGTGCATCTGTGTTATGTGTGTTCCTATGATTCCTTCGTTGATGGAAGGGGACCATTAAATTAATGCCTTTCCATGTGAATTATTTAATCTTTTTAAATTTCTATTTTAATGTGTCTCAAATAAATCTAGTAACTTAAATTATTTAGAGTGAAAATGTCATGGGCCACTTGGACCCTTGGACACCGGTTCAACACCTTGATTGTCGTAGGTCATTAACTTATGTTAAAAAATTACATTAAGTTGAAATAGACCTTAATGTGGATCCTTTAAAATAATAATGGGTGAGTGAAACGTTCTGTACCTAGAAATAGGTGACCATATTTCTTCCCTTAAGATTATAGTGTCTTGAATTGGTAGGGTATGTCTTGGGGGTTATTTTGGACTGAAAGACCAATCACTCAATTCAATAGGATCATTGGGTCCTCATGTGTTAAATGATATATCGTTGGGAAATTCTTCCATTTGATGATGGGTTTCAAACATGAGACAAGACATGGAAGAGGACCTGAGTAGCGTTCCGTTGTCTCTTTAAGGCATTGAGAATTGAGAATTGGAAATAGGTAGTGATGAATGAGGATATAATCAAATGATATAATTTAATTTAATGAACACTAAGGTTTAAGTCATATCAAGATTGGTTTCGGGGTTTGAAATACCCTTTGACTTCTAATTTAACTTTGTATATATAAATAGGTAATTTATAATTTATTTCCCTTATATAATTACAGATGAGCCATAATCAATTTATGGACGTGCCTCTATTGACGACTAATATGACTTAGTGTCTTAAAACTCAATGGTCCAATATTTACTAATTATTTTGAAAGTCAGACATAACCACTTACTAGTTATAATGAGGACATATATATGAATATATCCCAAAAAATATTTATTTATTAGAATCATTATATCTAGATATATTTTTATATATCATGAAGAATACTGGGTATGACGAGATTAAACTCTTACCAGACCATGTTAATTAATTAACATTAAATATATTTTTGAAGTAAATGTAATGGATTAATGAAATTATTTGTATTTCTATTGAGTATAGGATTCAATATTTTAGGTTATGATGATTTGAATTCCTATAATTTCAAGTACATATCCCATTCACATAAACATAGATGTTTTGTGGATTTTTTCTCGGAAACCCCTTTTAGTTTGTGTATCACATACAATTACTAGAATACAATCATTCTAGAAACAGCAGAGGTTTCTTGGTTTCCACATTTCTCATTAGAACTAGACGATGGATACATCCCTAACAATAATGATGATCATTGTGATTGATTCCTAGGATACTAAATAGGTTTGGGAGGACACAACAGGATTGAATTTACATGAACATTCTAGGAATTGGATTTTGAGCTAGTGAATGAATGACATTGAGTTACTCTCTTTATTTGGGAGAGTATTACTTATATTTTTTTTAAAGCCCATCCAATTAGGAATTCACTATAGTTCAAATTTGTTATTTCATATTGAACATGACCTAGGAATCCAACAATAGAATGGAATAGAAGACATTGAGAGGTTTTTTGGGTTTCACAGGTTACTCATAGCTGGAGTGCCATGTCTAGGATTCCAAGGATCTGAAAAGATTCCACATTTATAGAATTTACAACTAATACTTGTAATTATATATTATATTTAGTGTAGTAGAGAAACTATAATTCCTAGTTCTATGATGTGTAGCCTCCTATGGAATCAAATATTTCGTAGAGATATTGTAGTGTTATTTGTGGATGGAATGGTTGGACCAAGGTATACATAAGGTTCTTGGTATGATATTTGTTATTTTATTTATTTTATGTAGTTTTCATTATTGTAATCATTCATTTGAGTAAATCACATGAATATAAAATTTATTTATTTTTTATGTATGGGACATCTTTGGGGGTGCCCAACTATGTTTTGTACTGACACCCACTTTGGCCCACCATTTCACTTCGGTACCTGAGTAGACATTCAAATAGTTAAAGGAACATGTTAGGATATGGCCTAGGACTGATCAAGTTGGATGAATTGGATGTGAAAATTATACATTTGATATAGTGAGGATATATATGTCATGGAACCAATTTCCTTATTTTCATTAATCTTGCATATATATGAAATCATCGTAGTGAGAAGTTAGTGTATATATGGTATTGATTTTTTTTGGAAATTACTTCATTTTATTTGTTATCACCTGGTTGTTTTATTTAAGTTCTACCTGTATCTTATTTATGATGTATCATTTTTATTTATTTATAATATTTCACTCACTCTGGTACAATGAAATAGTCTCATAATGGTTACACTATAGGCCCTCACTTCTTGTTGGTAGCCACTAGATAATGTGTTGGTGATCTTGAGGTGATGTGGTGGCTCCACTTGGTTTCTATTCACAATATCCTAGGTGAGATATGACATCCTCATCCACCCTACATGTGAGAGGTTAAGTATCATCTTCTTACATTCCTACCCATTCCCCCCATTCTTGACATGTAATCTGTATATTTATCCTCCATGAAACCCTTTTATTGGCCAATGGTTAATGATTGGCATGCAGCCCACCTGTGTAGCATAGCTTGATCTCTTGTAGCAGATTAGGTGGTTGCAATAATTTTTCTGTTTAGAATGGTTAACTCAATATTAAAAATTCATACTTAAATAATGTATTTTAATTTATTTTTATAATTTTCATATAAATATACATTTACCCTAAAAAAATATAATCATTGAATATTGGGGTAAAAACACTTGTATAGATTAACAAAAATATTGTAATTTCGTTCAAAAATCATGTGCATAAAATGAAAATCATATGGTTTTTTCACAATTATTTTGTTATCATGGCGATGGTAATAGTTTAATTCAATGTAGACTAAGGAAAATCTTACACAACATACATTGAATTCACAAAATATTATATGATTTTTAAAATACAAATTCTAATCATAAGGATAATGCCTAGACCCTTATAGAGAAGAAATGTGCCTAATCATATATACAATAAATAGATCATGAGAATGGAAATAAGATAACTATCCTCCAATATGGGTCAAACTATCCCCCCTTGGTAGGAACCATGTATAATTACAAATGTAAGCATTGAATCATGGGGAGAAAAAAAATTTATACATCCACTTACACGACTTGAACTATCTCTCGAGGGAAGGTACAATTAGCATCCTTGTCTTACCCGTGAAGGCATCCTCTAGGTCCCATAGACCAATCCTGATCTATACTCACTGATAATAAACCACCTATATCACACCGTAAAGACCCATCATTCTAAAGTCCCTACCAGACCCAAGGGGGATTAATCCTATCCAAATCCTCTACAAAATATGAATTCACCATCTCAACCATGACACCACGACTCCTTATCAATATTTTGGGGGTTAGATCCAACCTATCATAAGATAGATGATCATATAACCAATCTTATTATCAAATTACCAATATACATACCATAATACCCCCAAGCGATCATTTATAAGATATCAAAAATCATTCTAAGACCAATGACCTATATTTGGACTCCCACCAAGATTAATCATTTCATATCCCCTTAGAGATGCATTCCCTTCATAATTCCAATTCATATTAAATATATTTAGTGGAGAAATTACTTCACTATTTGGAGGCCCCATTCAACATAATTCATCAATTAGGGAAGCCTCAATCCCTCTTTAAATTACCCAAACTGAAGATCTCCTGATAGCACTCAGAAACATACATTACCAAGAATATTGATAAGTATCTTTGGGAATATCTACCTTGTTAATGAAGTTATCGTACTCAATACAAGGTTGTCCATTTTCACACTAAGACATTCTATGATTCTATGCTCCTATATCTTGGAATATGGTTTACATAATTAATTATAAAATTTCTTAGTTTTTTAAATAATTTATCTAAAGAGACATAAACTATAGAAACTAACCAAGAAACACCACAACACAAAAACTATGACCCCAAATACACAAAAGGTAAAAAGACATCCATTAAAAACTCTATGAGAAAAATTATTATCAACTAATATTTATAAAGATAAAAATCTCAAAAAAAATTAATAAGGTCCTAAGGAAAACCACTGGAAGATGTACCTTCATCAAAACAGGGAGAAAAAGGTAACATCAATCCTCTTTCAATATCATTAGGCTACAACACAACAATGATCCACCATGTCAATCAGATTATACCATGCCTCAGAAAAATTAAAGAAAGCCTCACCAACATATAATGGGATGAAAAACTATAGATCACCCCAAAATATATATCAAAATCTTGGGGTATACTAGGAGTAGAAACAAGTGGTAGAGGATTGAAAAATTATCTTCCCACAATAACTGATCATCTAATTAAGTAAGGGGAACTGACCTTAAAATAAATGATACTACTCATTAAAAAACATTAAAATAATTTATTTTATATTGTGACCCCAATAGGTCACATGTAACAACCACCTCAATAAAAACACCTAGATCTCAAAAAAACCCATATATGGATTGAAATGAGTATTTATAGTGTAATTAATCTCCATACAGTAGATCCCATGAAACTCAATTGAGGTCCTCATGACACTCCTCCTCTTTTTTCTATGGCATAATACTCCTTATGAACCATGCACCACTCAATATATATGGTGGGTGTGACACCTCCCCCATCATTATAACCTAACCAACATATAATATGGGCCACCCTAAAACACCCTTGTTATGGAATAAACCATCACATTCAGAAAACATTTTCCCCCTGATTACATATGACCACATCTAGGTCTACTCCATCCATGTTACTATGACTTGTCCCCCCTCATGCCGCATTGAACTCCCGCTTACTATAGTGTGTTGTGTCAATTGTAGTAAAATCTTAAACTATCACCTTGAACAACTCATCAACATCAAATCCAAACACCCTTGGGCACCATCAAGACACCTACATTCTTTTAAAAATGCCTATTAGAAAGATTCAACCTCTTATAATTCCAATTCAAATCTCAATTCAAAAAAAACAATGACCCGTGAAAAAAATTAAATTCCCTCTTATTTCCCTATATTATAATATCATGGGTCATTATGAACTCCCCACCATAGGGTTTCTAAGCCCCATGTATCATCTATGATTTATTTATCTTCAATTAATCCATTTAAACATAACTAATTTACATAATATAGTTTCTAGATTCTCTATAGCCCCACAACTTAAAAAACATATTTAACTAAACTATCCATTTAAAAAAACAATTTATTTCACAGCAAACTTTTTTCAATCATCATTCCATAACATAAATAACACCAAACCCTCATCTACATATCCACTTACTCATAATAACATTATTTTCCCACTCCACCAACCATAATCCCTCAAGATTCGACCATGGAACACACACCACATGATCATCCTTTACATTAACACCCAATCCAATCCTAAAAACAGATACACATATCCTAAATTACTATTCCATTATTATTTTCATTAAATAAAATTTAATTAGTTATCAAAATACTAGTTAATACTCCGTAAATAATCCTTTCTCAAAAACACTTGGCCCCTCATGATAGTACACCATGATCTAATCCTAACCAGGAAGTGTTAACTAGAGGAGACCGCAATAACTCACTCCATTGACCACACCAAAGTAAAAACCCATCACTTAGTATAATACAAATAGTGAATCCTTGAACCCAAAAAAGTATTCATCATAGATTCCCTGTAACTGTCGATGTACCCTCAATTAAAGTCACACTTAGACTAAACATCGATTTCATGAGAGATTCGGTTACCAAGACAATGACTCAATTCGAACACCATGTCAATGTCATAAATTTGGAGTTCAATATGAAACAATATGGAATTTTATATTCCTATATACCAATATCCCAATGACATCTTAACCAATCCGAAACCAGTTTCACCACTCCCATGATTATATCAATGCATGGTTCACACACCAGTGATCAATATGTAGCTACCCACCACAAGGGTATTTTATTATTTTTCTTCTAAAACAACACAACCGACCCTCTAAACCCACATCAAATCAAAAAATTAATTTAATAATTATATGTGACTAACTCTCTCATATTAGGTGTGATAAAATGAAATAATAAATACTCTCAATTCGAGGATTAATTGAAACTCCAACCGCAACGTTCAACCAATATACCTAAATATTTTGGTCATGCTTTTAAATACTTACTAGTGCAAAGTACACTCTATGAATTTATTATGATATAATTTACATCTGTAGTAAAAAATATACATCAAAATAATTCACATAATTCCCTCATAGAGACACACTCTTTCCATTATATACAACCCTTATCAATCTAAACAATATAATTTATAAACAAAATATGGCTTGATCCATGGTTGCCTAAATAAACCAATGGTCAATTACTCACCTCCGATACCTCATCAGACATTCTATGAACTAATAAAATATCAACACCATACCCAAAAACACTACACCTCACTACTTATGAACCTCTGATGTTCAAATGGACACAAACATGGCCCAATCCATTAATCCATTGAAAGAAGTGTCACTATGCATAACGAATACACATTTTATATTTATAATAACCCAAAATTCCCATAATATGATATTTTCCGCTATGGGACATTTCCTCAAATGTTTTATAGAGATCTTGGCCTCAACTACCATTATAAATTTCATTGCGATAGTTGGGGTATCCACTGTCTATCAAGTGTGATATTAAATCTCTATCAGAAAATAATGTGGGATATCCCTTTATGACTTACAAACAATACACAAAAAAACATATGAAAAAACGTCCCTTATTGGTACCTCAATTTAGTTACTAGCTCTTATATAATTTTATAATTCCAGACTTGGGACACCCGAACGATGCCCAGGCATGGGTCATCACCAGACCTAAAAAATAACTCCATATACAATGGAGGCCACCATACACCAACTTGAGTATATAATCAATAAGATGTTATTATACTATTAATATCATAACCATTAGTAGAAAACCCAACTATCATCCAGAAAACATATACCAGGGAATACATATGGAATTAGAAATGAATAATAAATATAAAAGAATAAATTCACATCCATGGTTTTAAAAAAGTAAAATATAGGTCCTAAAGTTATATATCCCAACATTTCACCTACTGATATGATCATATATATAGATTATTAAATTAAAAATATATATAATAATCCTTACTATGAACCCTAAGTCTATCTTAAAACCCATATCTAATATCTAGTTATGTAAAACCATCCTAATATCCTATATATCCCATGATAAGACATATAAAGTAGATATAAGATTTGTATGTGAACAAGGGTACCCCACATAGTGTGTGAGAAAAAACTAGAACAGGGAACCCCCAACTCATCCCTAATATATACCATTATATACAAGTGTAAGAAAATAAAATGTAAAAAAATATAAAAATAAATAAGTAGTTCATCATGTGCTAATGATGCCATTGAAACACCAAACCATACCTAGTCTAATCACATCTAGGAAACATCCTCACAATAATTAAAATATTTTTTATGAAGTATATCCTTAGGAGGGAAATGAAAATTCAAATCTCATAAAAAATGAAAAATATTAATATATGATAGGCATCCCTGTTAATTACATATATAGAAATAATATAGTAAAGTAGAAAATGACGGATCAAACCTACCCCAAAGTTAAACCACCCCCAGAAAGGTTCAATAAAAATTAAAATATATTAGTTGAAGATTTATAGGAGGGAAAAAATAGATTCAACTACTTAAATAAGCCATACTATCCTTTCATGGTAGGTCCCATGGCCAATCAAATATACAGGCTGATGATCCTATGGATGGAAACAATAAAGCTAGGCTTCTTCATCATTCTTACCATATCACTGGTATATGTACCCCAATAATTTAAATATAATTAAAATCACATATGATGGTTGAAATCATAATGAAACCTTATAAACTAGTCATACTCTATCCAATTTAAAACTAATGAATCTATAACACACCTGACATCTGAGGCACTAATAAATCATGAACTAACATTGAATATAAAAACACATATAAATAGTTATCCATACTGATAGAATATCCACCCCTTTGAAGAACATATCACATTTTTTATGAAATAATGAACTTATCAGTATCCTCACCTTAGCCGTGAAGGAATAATGTGGGTCCCTTAAATCCATCTAGGTCTCCACTCACTGATACCATCATATATCTATTACCCCACAATAACCCCATATATAGAAGACCAGAAACAATTCACGACTTAATACACCATTCCAAATCCACATTCAACTACCACATCACTATCCTAGACATTATACCAATACTATAATTCACCCAAATGGAGGTTCTAGCAACTGACTATAAAAAATGGTCACATAACCCATCCTATACGATCAAGTCCAATATAACCACCATAATATTCCTATGAGATTTAACCTAGGATATCGAAGCATATTCTAACAAAAAATACCTATACATTGATCATATAACAGACAATTTGAATCCCTTCTATTGGAAAAAATTCATCAGGAAATTCCAATTACAAAAAATATACACAATGATGAACGTTCTTTTCTATTAGGACGCCCTATGCCACCTAATTTATCACTTGAGGAACCATTAGAAAATTTAAAAATTATTTTAGACAATATTATTAAGTATAATTTCAATAACCTATGTCGATATAAAATTTATCATAGCAATAAAATATTATTCACACTCACACCAAGCAAAAAAATAACCCAAATATCCTATTTCATGAGATAAGTCTCACAAAATTAATTAAATAATATTATAATATATTAATAAAAATTTACAATGTGATATATCATCTAGAAACTCACACTGTTATGCTAAGTCACTAAAACCACAACCAAAGATGCAAGTAATTTCCATGGACCACTATATTAATAATTAGTAAAATACTCACATCAATTGAAATCTATAAAAACTTCAATTCTAAAATTAATTAGAATAATCCTTTTGAAAAACTATCAGATGATGTATGATGATTGATATAGTGACTGTAAAATTAAATTCCTCCCCTTTTGATATCCTCGTGATACTAATCCATAAATACCCACCATACTGGTATAATTTCACCATGATTCAATTAAATATTACATAAAACCTATCCCAAAAAACTACAAATTACATGTAACATGGGGGATGGTGTAATAAAAGAATAAGCGAAAGAATCACCTCTATTCAGTGTAATGAACACCTCATGATCAAACAAGAATCCAATATGAAAGCAAAGGGGATTCATTTATGAGAGATAATGTGAGGGGGACTTCAAAATTCATTAATTAAATTACTTACCTAAATCAATAAAAAAGGGAGTTGACCTTGAAATGATTGGTTATCCCTTATAGAAAACATAATAGTAGGTTTTTTATAGAATTAGCAAAGAGGGTCATGGTTAAATATCCCACTTATAGAGTGTAATTTTTGTATGACCTGTCAATTCCTGTTATAATATTAAAATATAATATAATACCAAAAAATAACATCCACCGCTCTATAGTATGAAATGAGTATTTGTGGTGCAACGTATGTTTATAAAGAATAACATAGAAAAGGCGAACACTGGATTATAGAAACATACCATGGTCTGTGACATGAAACTTCCCCTTAAGAACATGTAAAAATGAATTGAGATTTTAGAAATCATAGAATTCTTATTTAAATACCATTTATTGAAACATCCCCTATGTTGGGAATCAAAATTTAAATTCCCCTTTATTTCCCCAATTCAAAATGATACATGTTATTACAATGAATCACTCTTAAAACCAAGAGGATTAACAGCTTTAGAGATTAATTTTATATTTATATTTTTAAATTAAACAACCTTACTATGAAAAAAATCCTATAACCCAATTAATTAGCGTCTGCATTGATGGATTACATTGTGAAAATGTGGTGAAGGTTTCCGTATAAAATAATCATCTTTGAAAAGTTTCTGTATTTTACATTTACCAATTATAGTTCTTTATTTCTGAGTAACCTTCATAGATCAACAATGCTCACAATTCATTGCTTCTTCATTCAAATTTGTATCATTTGTTATTATAATATCTTCTAAAGAAACTGTATCATGTATTGAAATTGATAGATTTTTTAATATAGTGAGACTTAACATTACAAAAACACACATCTGAATTTTTTATTTTGGATTCATTATATAATTTGAAGGTAAATATATAATTCCTTTATTATTATATAAATACATATAATCTATTAGTATTATTTGTAAAATATTTTTGTAACATCTATTATTTAATTTCAATTACTTCTAAATATAATTATTCAAATTTTTTCATGTTTATAAAATTTATTTCTAGTTGTCTATTATTTTTATTGTACTCATAATATATACTAATGGTTTGTGGAGGATAAATCCTATTGGGATATTCATGATCCTAATGTAATATAAATGATTTTTATCTACCAATTATGATTTTTCAACAGATGCTAATTTATTGTAACATAGATACTGAGGTTGAAATAGAATTCCTATAAATATAACATCAAAATATTTTTTTGGATATATAATCTTCGTAATTTACATCTAAAATGGTTTTATAAATCATAATTACAATAGTTCATAGAAGGAAAAATTATTGTTTTATGATGGGAATGTGACCACACTTTTTTTAAACATTTCCAAGGATTATTTTCCAAACCATTGTAGTTACTCCTCCTAACCAACATACAATTAGGTGGGTGTTAGGATTGAAAATAGGTACTTAATAGACACCTTTAAAATTTATAAAAATTATATTACAAAAAATATATTCATTCTGTTACTTATTACATATTAAATTCCTAGAAACATAGTTTTTATCAAAAAAATATACCCACTAGATGAATTATTTATACATTTATTTATAAATAATATTCCCACAGAGATATATTTTATCAAAAAATCATCATTAATTTCATGTTAGAGACTACTAGAACTTATGCTTTTAAACCAATCCGAATATTCATGAAATTATTACCCTTGAGTTTTTCTATGGCTAACAATTTCATTCTTATTGGATGCTTTTAGTGAGGAAATAAAATATTTTCTAGAAAAATTAATTTAAGGTCTTTCTAAATTATAATGGAAGTGGAATTAGAGTACTAAATCCACTCTTTAAAAACTCTATCTGATGTAAATCGGAACTCACAAATTATTATTGGTTCCTTAATAATTTTTAGTGGATTTATAGTGGTAAAAAAATAAAACTCTTTCAAGTGATTGTATGGATCCTCTCCTAATATTCCATCAAATATAAGAAAAATATCAGTATGTATATACATTAATGTAATTGAATATTATATATTAGGGTATTTTATATTTGATTTTTTTCCGTATCATTTTTAGTTAACTATTTCAAAATTTATTGATCATCCATAACTCATATGGGATCTAGAGAGTCTAGTTTTGAAGAAGTCATTTTATTTTTATTGGATCCTCATAAATAATTCATTATGTTTTCAATCTACACTATTTCAAAAAAATAATCATTATATTTTAAAAAATTATATTTATTTAATTTAAATTTCTATATATATCTACAGTTATAAGTTAAAAAAGATACCATTTAGAGTTTTTGTCATATATTGTTAACTATTATAATAAAATATTACCATAGAATGGAAATGATGAAAATTGTGAGTGAATTGATTAAAATTATGAATGAATCCCCTAAAATGACGGTCAAATTGGTGGATCCTTATCACCTGGTATTTAATAAATTAAATATATCATAATATAAAGTATAATTGAATATTGAGGTTATATTTCTAAGTGGTTATGTATATAAGTTCAATTTTGTCCATTAATTATTCTTTCTAGTTGCATTACAATAAATGGATATGAAGAATGGGAATTTTATGGATGATTTATCCCAAAATGTGAAAAATAATTAATCAAACATCAAAATTAAAAAATCAAGATATTAAAATGAGATAATAGTTGTTAAATAATTTTTTTCATCGAACTTCCATCATCCATCATTGTTTAATATTAATTTGTTTCTTATTATTTCATCAAATTAACTATAGAAATAACTGATCATATAATTTTCACAGATAATATTATTTAAATATTTTCAAGGCATACACTACGATATCAATAAATGAACATATTATAAAATGATTTTCTTATTTTGGAAAAATAATGAAGTATTCCAATTCTTCATAAATACATAACATTCTTATTAACCATTAAATTTATATATGAATAAGAATTATCAAAATTATGAATAATCACATGAGAATGATTAGAAATAAACTCGCTCATCTATCTAATAACTCCCATCATATATTTATTAATTAATGACTTAGATAAAATTATTTAATAATACATGGAAAGAATATGCATTCCAATATAACTAAAAATTTATAAGAAATATCTTTTTTATTTTTATAGTACTTGAAATATATGTAAAATAAAATAAAAAAAATTCAAATAAATTGTATATAAAATATAATGAAATATATAAATGTTATGGTATTAAGAATAAATCATTATGGGAATATGGGTGACAAGAGTAAATAATAAAAAACATTGGAAAAATAGAATAATATTATATCATAAGACATTATATATGTGGGATGTGCCCTAATAATATACATGCATGTGAATAGAACACATGTATATGATTCTGGTAATATATGTACATATAAGATTGTAATGTATATATAACATGCCAATATACAATATGTGATAATGTATATAGTGGAACTATAATTCATGCATATGATGACTATGTATTACAATTCATTTTATTTATATATATGATATACATTTTATGTATGTTCATTTTCCGACGGTTTCATATCGTATACATATATACGATGCGTATATGATCAAAATGTAATATGTTTATTCCTACATGGAAACAATAACATCCATTTGTGTAGTTTAATTTTTTTAATTCATTATGAATGGATTAAAATATTTTCATTATATCATTTAACGAGTTTAATGCATTCATCAATGAGGTATAAATGAAGGTGTTATTTTTGGATACCCATCATTGGTGATGTGTTCTCTATTCCGAGAGGAGTTTTATATTTTACTTATATAAATAAAACGAGTTCTATCAATCAGAATGTGTTGATAATTAGTGTATATTATAAACTATAGATGATCATTAGTTTCATGTAAATATTATTGAATATTTCTTCTTCCCATGCCTCATTCATCACACCTAGTGAAGATGCTAGCACCCATTTGAGAGTTTTTGCCACATCTGGTTATGACCTGGGATCCAACAACTTGTATTCCCCTTTTTGAGGTATTATAATCCATTAAACATCTCCTCTTGATTGATATTTATCATTTTCCATTTTTCAAGGAAGACGTTGACTATTATATATGAGTATTATTCCAAGGTTTTATGGAAAATAAAATAAAATAGGGCTGGGGGTTAATTTTATTTTTAAATGACATGTACAATTTTATTCTTCTTCAATTATAATATTGATTATTTTTTCATATTATTAATCAAATCAATTATTTTATTAATGGAAATGTAAAATATTTGAAATAAATATTTTAAAATGGAATAAATTTAACGTTATTTTAAATTAATGATGAAAATGTTAACAAAATATAAATTCAAAAAGAAAAAACAAAGTATTTTTTAGAACACCAAATAATACTTGAATGTTTATATTTAAACTAAATCCAATGTATCCATGAAATTAAATCCATCATAAGGTATCATAAATTTTATAAAAATACAAGGGTCTATCTTCATGTCCTTTTAATCCATTGACAAATCCTAATGGTAGTAGCTTACATCTACGCACCAAAAGTACTTGATTTTTCAGTTCCTATTCTTGGATTCCCTTGATCAGATAATTATAAAATTCATCTTTGTCCCTATAACCTAAATACCTCGATCATTCAAGATTAAATTAATAATTATAATAATATATAATTATAATATTATTAAAATTAAAACCTTATTATAGTAACTATTTACCAAAACACTCATAAGGAAAAATAGTACACTTCCAAAAAAGCACTCAATAATAAGAAATTGAAAAACTATAAAATGAACAAAAAATTTCAGAATAATATATCTAGATAAGAATTCTTGTATATATTCCTATATTCTAATTGATATTATTGTGTTATTATAATGTTATATTTGATTATAAATTTAAATTACTCAATATAAAAAACTCTAAGTTCAAATTTAGACACACATAGAGTTCGTTGTATCTGCATCGATAAGTACTTATTCATCTACTAATGAGATCAATATTATTCTTCATACACCAATGAGTTGATTTAGCACCACTATAGTTCTTTTAAATCCTATTGATGCAATATGGAACGAATTTTCTTATAACTTGATTTTTGAAAAATAATTTTATTCATCTGGTATTTCCATTACCCTAATTTCACACTTTATAAGAATAAAAACTGAAGAAAACCTTCCAGTTAGATTACGTTTATATTATGTGTGCTATGATTTTTGAGAAAAAAAAGAAGTCAATCATCGACTCGATATTCTAACCCTTTTGGAAAAACAAAATTGACAAAAATTAATTTTATTAAAGGAACTAAAATAAAAAATAAATCCTTCTATAGTCTTCATAATAAAGAAAATTTCTCCCTCTTTGAGACAAAAATCAAACAAATATCATTAAAAGAGAAAATTTTATCCCTCCATTGTAATATTTATCAGGAAAAATGAAATATAAAAACTATAAAATATAAACTATAGATCTTTTTAATAAGTCTTCCCATTTATTATTTTCAAATACACATAATAAAATTCCATAAAAAATTATAAATTTAATACTATTTGAGAATAGTCTGAACATATGTTCTTGTTGCTTCTGAAATATTAGTATCTGTTTATATGTTTATGTGAAATTATTTCAGCATGTATAATGTAATTAAATTTAATTATTTAATATCAAATATGATATTCATATAAATTGATTAAAATTTGAACTTCATTTATTTACCAGTTTTAGTGGACTTATCAGTAATTTCTATATAATTTAAGATATAATTATACATTAATATATTATTAACTTCACCTTCTTCACTAATAATCAGAGTGTGTAATCTGGAAACATCTAATGCTTTCAATACAATATAAGGGAAATAAATTAAGCTTTAATAAAGGAATTATGTGATTTCTCAGATAAACCCTTATAAATAAACTACCAAAAAAGACCATTTTAGTAGATAATAAAATATAGAAAGAAAAATGAATTAGAAAAATCATTGATATGGTAGTCCTTATATAGTAATTTTAGATTTTTATCAAACAGAAAAAAATATTTTACTGTATGAGTTGTTCATTAAACCCTATATGGAGATTAATTTATAAAACATATGTCATATAGATTATTTTAGTAATTTATTTTAAAATTTATTTTAACAGAAAACAAATAGTTATGATTTAGAGAAATAAAAACAATTCCCCAATAAAATGTAATTAATTTTTTTGATAAAAAAATTAAATACTAACCCTATGTTAAATAATAATATTAATATGATAGTAAAATTTCTAGATAAAAATTAAACATCATTGATGTTATCATCAAAAAGAAATAGATGATATTCCACATTCAAAGAATCTCCATAGAAACTTTTAAAAAAAATATTACAAATATTTTTATATAAAAATATTATTTTGAAAATAATAAAGAACCAGTAAATTTTTAAAATAAGAAAATTTTAAAATCAGATTTTTTTGAGGAAAAGTTAATTTTAAAAAATAGAGATATATGATAAAATATAATATGGGAAGATACATACGTTTGAAAAAAATATGTATAAAAATATATTAGTTTGAAAAAAAGCTGTGTTCGAAAAATAGATATCTCTAAAAAATAAATATGTTTAGAAAGAAAGAAATTTCAGAACCTATATAGTTTTTAATGTAAGGGTATAGATAAAACAATAAATGGATTAAATATTTCATAAGGTTTATCATTCCAAAATTTTATTTAATAATATCTAATATATCAAAAGTAAGTGGGTTTTTAAAAATATTTGGAGGCTAATTTTTTATTTCTATAAAGATGAGAATAAAATTTCCTTTTCAGGTTTGATCCCTAAAGAAATTGTGTCTTATATATTTGCGGTTTTCTATTTTTTTATGTGTAGGAAAATTGGATACAGTTATATCACTAGAATTATCCAAACTAATTATATTTTGAGTAAAACTAAAACCAAAATTCTATGAGTGCATCTTGCATCCACAATAATTGATAAAAACCTGATTGCACTTCTATATATTATACATAATCTATGTAATTTTCTATAAAATTTTTCTTCTTATTAGATAGTGTAACTTAATCTTCCCTTAATAAAGGGAATATACTATAATTAGATTTTATATCATACCTATAGCCTACAAACCCTGTATCCGATTAAATATTTAGAAAAAAATTATTTTTGGGAGAATAAAATAATCTATGTTTTTAATTACCTTTATGGTATTTGAAAATAAATTTTACTTATTTCTAGTGAGATAGATTTGGGTTTTCATGAAACCATACACATAAAAATACTTTAAAAATCAGGTTTATTAGAATTAGAATAAAATATAATATCTTTTGAACATACTTATATATGATTTTGATCTTTTGATTTACTTATTTAATTATGTTTGTGACTTATTGAAGATAAAATAGCATATGTTTTGTTTTACACATTTCAAAAAAAAAGTTTTTATTAGATATTTAATATATGTATATTATGTTAAAATATTTATTTCCCCCTTTTTAAAAAATATGAAAAAATAAATAATTTTAGTTCCCCAATCATAATTATTATAAAATAATTTTTCTTAAGTTCATAAGAATTAGTAAAAATATATTTTTGAGCAAAACCAAAAATAATATCATCAAGATTTAATGGAATTAAAATGGTGTTGTTTTAAATTTTCATCATGAAAAGTTTTGGATAAATAATTAAATTAAATTAACATGATATAAAAACTGAAAATTATATCAAACCAGGATCTTGGGTATATATTCAGTATATAAATTTCCATAGTATGTTTAAATAATTTATTCAGGAAATTTAATAACCTCAACTATAATAGTTTTTTCATTAAACATTCTTTTTGACCATAATAACTAAGGAAATAAATTTTTATGTATATTTGAAATTATCTAAACTTTTTAAGTACTATAAAGTATAATATGATCTAGATAGATTCTTAATTTGGTACTGATTAAAAAATTTCACCATACACATTTCCTTCTTATTGAGAGTGACATTTTGAAAAAGTATTTCTTTATTTATAATAATAATTCCAATTTAATAAAATTTATTACTAAGAACCCATTTTTCTCCATATACTGATAAATCAATAAGATTTTCTATTAGTGTACAAAATTAGTTTATTAAAAATTGTACGAGCTATTATTATATATCCTCAATCTAGATTTAAATACCTAAAGCACCATCTTATATTTTTTTCTTCTAACTGTGATAGGAAGGATTAATGGTCATAATTTCTTTTAGGTAACTTAATGTTTGAATTTATTGAATTATATCAATAATAATATAATCATATATATGATTCTTTAAGATTTACTAATTTTCATATAAATGGGAAAGACGGTCATAAACCAATAGATACACATATTTTATTCAAGTTGCTTGCAGATATTTCAAATATGATCATATTAATTTTGGAGGATTTATAATTCAAAGTTAAAAATTATTTAATTTGAATGTAATAAGATTATTTTTTGAAACATAATTGGTATTATGAACTTCATATGATTTTACCGGAAAAGGATCCGATTAATCACAGTTTACTTGAGTAATTTCTTCAAGAACATTGGTTATTTATATCTGGTGGATTTATTATGGGGTAATGTTATCTCATTTTATTTACATGACCAAGATTTAAATCATGATAGCTCATTTGAGGTGATTTTTGGTCTCTTTATGGATGTCTAAGAAACTTTTGTTGTGTGATATGATATAGAAAATCACATTGGTGAGGACACAAGAAGGAGTGTAGACCTAGGTACATGCTCCCACATTGAACAACATATGTTGGGGGCCTTTAGTCTATGTAATGGATTAAATTCTATATAGCCTTTGAGCCATAAAAATGGAATGGATTAGTAATAGATTGGGTCAAACCTTATAGTCGGTGTGGCCTATCCTTGATGGACCATTAGGGTGTGTATAGTTTCGATTACCTATAACCTCTAGGACCATAATAAATAACATCAGTTCTATTTTATTAAAACATTTTTATCCATACTAGTTATAGAATAATCGATAAGAATTAATTTATTTGTTTTGAATCAAATTTATGTAATTGATATTTGGTATTTTAGATGAATATTTTACACATAAAAACTCTAATGTAAATTATTTTTGGATTTCTTACAATTCTAAACACATAACATGTTTTATTAAAAAAATTCTAATTAAAATCGAATCATAGTTGATAAGTGTATTTAATGCATCTGTTTTATGATGTTTTAATATAGTTATTATTAAATATTAATGATTCATTAATACAATGCATGCACAATTTTAATTTTTTTATAAAAGAATACAATGAACATTTTAAAATGGAAGTAAATGAAAGGATGTTGATCCTAGAGAAAAACATTAAAATGTAATGTAACCAACTAACTCGATGTTAAGTAATCGAGAGAGAAGCCTCCATTAGTCATTGCAATTTGTGAAAGAGGACACACTGTGAAAATCCATTACATATCTTGTACATTATACACTATGTGATAGTTCAGGACATAGAAAGATACAGAAAAGTTGTTACTGATAAAGATTATATGGAGTGAAAATTTATTTGTCAGGTAGGTATCAAGAAACCAAAAATTAATTTCACTAGCGGCTGATATTTTGATGGAAAGACTTATTTATTCAATCCTTTAGACACTATTTTAGAGGATCGTGGAAGGATATTTGATAACGGATGATGCTGTACTAGGGTACACAACCATAGAGTCCTGATTCATCGCTACTATGTATGATTTTCATTATTATTTTGTGCACCCTACCATGGATTTTATATGTGGTTATTTCTATATGCCACAAAATACGTGATGAAAGGGTATTTAAAAATTGACTAATTTTAATTTAGATTTAATTTTCTTTGTTGGGATTTAATATTTTTTCTTCATTATTATCTCTATCTTGATGTTTCTTACATTAACATTGTGAGTAGGGTAATGAAACATGTTTAATTTCTTTCATTCTTTGAGAATTATTACATCATAAGTTATAGAAAGTGTTGTTTAATGTGAGGTATAGGGTCTAGAATTCTATCATGACCTTTGGGATTTTTCTTACCCAATGTTTAAATAATGTTTTAGGTTAACCATTATTTCCAATATTATGTACTTAACTATTATAAAAGGAGAAATTTTTATTGAGAGTGTTTACCATGACCATTAGAGTCACTTAGACCAGATTCTGATGAATTAATTATTTTTAATTAAATATTTCATTTCATTTAATCCCATTATCCTATATTTATTTATCCCCACATTATTGTTTTATTTTATTGTCCCAAATTCTCTACCAGTCACATTTTTAATAGCATAGATTCAATTTAAAAATTTTTTAATTCTTTTAGGACATCATTATATAATTAATATTTTCTCCGACACTGTCTATGTGGGTTCAACCTCAGACTTGAAATTACTATAATTACCTATAGTTTAGTGGTCTGTATGTTTTGTTTTATTAATTTATAAATTCAGTTACCCGTCAAGAATTAATGAATCCCATGGGGATATAAATTGTATTATAATTAGTACTGATAGACTCTCTTAAAAATGTTAAGGATCATAATAATCATTTTTTAAAATTTAATTTAATTTATTAAAGAATACTATTTCTTCATTTATGTATAATATTTTTAATGGAATAATCATTGTAGAAAATTATATGTAATACCATTTTCACTACATAAAATTTCAAATTGAGAGTTAAAAAACTCACCATCATGATCACTTTTGATAGTGACTAATGTTATGTTTTATACATATTTAATAAAAAAAAATTATTATAATGATTAAGAGATTTATTTTTTTATATTATAAAATATTCCCATGAAAATCTAGTTTAATAACTAACCAATACATATAAATAATATTTCTCTCTAATAATTCATTTTTTAGAAGGCCTCACAAATCAATGAACACTAAATGTAATGATTTTTTATTATATATTTAATTATTAAATTTAAAACATGGCTTAAATTGCTTATTGAATTTACAAGGATCACTGATTCGGGTTGAATTAAACTTAAGGTCTAATAGATATTTAACACGTAATATCTGAGAAAGATTAGTTAATTTTTAGAAGTGAAAAAGTGCTAATTTATTATTCCATAACCAAAATTGGACATCAATTAGAGTTAAATAATGAAAATAGTAGTGGAATAATTATTCAATGTAGAGAGTGTAATAATTTTCATTCCTATCGATAGGTAAAATAAAATTATATTTTGAGATTTTAATTGTATATTTATAATTAAAAAGTTCACAAGATATCCCTAATCACATATCTGAAATATGATAATATGGTTTTGATTAAATTATAAAACATATAAAATATTTGAAATTAATGTTTTTCCATGTAAAGAAATATAATGATTCTATTGAATTCACCAAGTTATTTGTTTACAAAAGGGACTTTTACTCCTTCCAATTCCTTGAAATTTTAGAAGTTTCATTTTCATCTTGTCATATGTAAATAAAAACCATAGTCCATGTACAATTTTTTCTACTATTGGTACATAATATATTTTTCTAAAAATTATAAAATTTTGTTAAGGTAGCCACACATGTTTTCATCCAAATAAGTTTTAAAATAAAATATTTGGAGACCACATGTTCCAAAATCATTTATATTGAACAATTACCAGTTATTATATAATAAATTCATGTTGAAAATCAAAAAAATGATTTTTAATAGAGTAATTATTACTCCAGTGACCTCATATTTGGAATTTATCAGTAAATGCGTTTCAGGTATAAAATAATTAGACAAAAAATAAGTTTTATCAGAAGTATAACAAAATCCATTTGATGTTATAAAGGGCCATATTTGTTTACAATTTAATCAAAACATTCTTTACCATAAATAAAGTTATAAAAATAGTTTTTTAAAATAAGAACTTCAGTTTTTAAGTTGAAAAATTAAATTTATATTATTTGAATTTTATTAAAAAATTTATGATCAACTAAATTCTATTAAATATAAATATTATAAGAAAATTATTATGAATCAACTTTAGTTTAATGTTTTGAAATTTCTTATGATAATTTCAAAATTCATTTATTAGGTTTAATTTTTTTCATCAGAAAACTCATATATACTTTTGAATTTACTCTTTTATTTATTTTTAGTAGTTAAATATCATGCTATTTTATCAATAATAAGTAATGATTATTCATCTCCCAGTGGATTTTATTT
The DNA here is from genome assembly GCA_963277665.1 of Viscum album. Taxonomy (NCBI): domain Eukaryota; kingdom Viridiplantae; phylum Streptophyta; class Magnoliopsida; order Santalales; family Viscaceae; genus Viscum; species Viscum album. Next base: position 575,239 of record CAUJRU010000111.1, read on the forward strand.
TTTAACATTCGATGGATTATCAATTTTTTGATGAATTTGATTACCCATTTTCAGTATTATAAGTTAATTTAATACCAAGACATAAAATTTTTAGGGATCCCATAGTTAACTTTTCCATGAATCATTTTTCATTCCTTGTAATATTTTAATCGAATGCAGATAGTTGATATATTTTTAGTACATTATATTCAGATAAAATATATGATGTGTCACTTTTACTAATTCTATAGGTGTATAAATAATTGATGATTTTCATTTATTTTCATTTAGAATACCTTCTCAGATTCCATTTTTTTCTTTAGTATTAAATAGTTTGGTTTTATATGAACATCATTTTTTACATTAACTGAATATTTGTTTCGAAGATTCCTTATAGTATTTTCTATCTTTCTGGTTTTTTAACATTTCAAAAATATTAATTACATAAAAAATTATTCATCCATCTGACTATTTGTGAAATTATATTATTGTTAAATTCTAAATAACATTGATCTAAATATTTATATTTATTATTTTAAACAAAAGATTTAAAATTTTTATCACGTGTATTAAATTTAATTGTATTAGGGTCACCTGAATTAAAAGAAAATTCTACTCCCTTATTCATTTTCTCTTTTCAACATCTCATCTGAGCCAACTATTATATTAAATTAATGTACCAATTAATTTATCTAACCCTAAATATGTGGAATGTTTGATATAATTTATTTTTATGATCTTTGAATCAAATTATTTAGGAATAATATCAATTGTTTTCATTGTGAGTTGATTTTTCAATAACCCGTTTTCACTATAAGACTGTAAAATATTTTCAATAGTTATAAAGAACTGATGAAATTTATTTATTACTTCTCTAAAAAGAAAACAAAAATATTGATAATAATATATTACCAGAGCTATCCAACTTTCTAAAACTCTATAAGTTCGAAAAAATGACATCTACAACATCATATAGATTCTATTTTCCATTTCACGTGAAGGTATTTATCTATAGTTGTAAATGGTCATCGAAATAAATAATGCATTATAAAATTTATGTTTTTACTGATATTCAAGTTTTTCCTCATTATATAATTTAATGATACCCTTATCAAAGACTTTATAGTTTATTTTTAGCATAATAACGTTAAATAATATGGTGTTAAAGATATAATATTTCATATAACCACAAAATTAATTAAAATCAATACTGTAAAAAATTTGTGTTGTAGTTGGATTTAACTTATGAAAGTCCTAACTAGTAATCCTACTATCAGAAAAAATATTTCTTCTACAGACAATTTATGTGTAAAGAATCTGAGTTAAAAATATAATAGGAAAATGGAAAAAAGATATTAAATTAATCTCAGAATCAATGTTTATGTTGATCAATTATTAATATTATTAATAAAATAAAATATTCGAGTAATAAAAATATAAATAGTATGAGAAATAGTTACCCTAATTGAAATAAAATTATTTTTTTGTTAAATTAATGAATGTAAATTTAACAAAAATATATTGAAACAAAACATGAAGTATTGGTTAGAAATACAAATACACATCTTATAACATATTATCAAAACCAAAATTTTAGACCAAAGTGAACGGTGTATCCTTAATGTAGATCTGAGGATTCCACGAATTTATAACCATTGATAAGGTATCACTGATTTTTACCTATCAGATAGTCTATCTTCATCTCCATAGAATACAATGATTGAATCTATCAGTAACAACTCACTTTGAAACATTAAAAGTACATGATCTATATCATTTTAGCTATAAAATCCCTTGATCAGTTGATCGAAAAGTAACTCAAGCACAATATCCTTAGAATCCATTAATCATTTAGGACAATAAGATGAACAATTATAATGGAAAATCATAATATCATTATAATAAAATCCTTAAAGTGGTTTCTTTTATGAGAAACACTCAAAAATAAATAATTTTACCTATTGGAAATCAATCTCAGCAAGAATAAATTAAAAATATTAAAAAGGAATAAAAACTTTTAGAATTCTTGATATAGAAGATAATTATTGTATTTGTACATGTATTATTCTTATAATTTTTTTATTATAATGTTTAAAGTATTACACTATTTATTGGTATTGTTTTTTGAAAATATCAAATGTAACTTCCTCACCTAACAATGATCTCAAAATATTACTTCATCTACTGTTGATTTAAATCATTTCCACTATAGTGCTTCAAAATCTGATGGATGTAATATGTAATGAAATTTTAAATAATTGGATTTTTTTCTAAAAAATAGTTTCCCAGTATTTACGTTATAAAAAATTTATTATTTATAATAATAATAAAAAAATTAATTTTGTATTATGTTTTTATAAATTGTATTGGTATTTCTGAAATAAGGAAATAAGAGAGCCATTAAATCAAAAGTATAATTAGGTATTTTATTTTTTAATATTTTTTCCATTTATATTTCACATATATATTTTTAATTAAAGATAGTTCTTTGTTTGGGTATTCTTAAATTACTATTTATCATATTATAATCCTTTAACACCCAACAGTGGTCTCAATTCCTTCATTCCCCTCATATTAACATGTTTATTTAATATAAATGTGGAGAATGTTATTTTCACAACAATAGGTTTGGATTAAAATTATTTTCATTATATTATAATAAAAAATGATAATTTTTAATAGATTAAAATAGTTTTGTTAAATTGTTATCATTTTTAGGTGGGAGAATTTGAAAAGTTTTATCAGATTACAATACATGAATTGTGAGTTATGAAAAAATAGGGCATCAATATTTCTCTTTAATGATTTAATTTTTGGTGTTACATCAGGTTGGAAATGATATTATTTTGTAGGAAAACATAACATCAAGATAATCGTATAACATATTCACAAGTTCACCATGTGAGATACAAAAGAAAAGTTTTGAATGTTGCATAAATATCTTTGTTTTAGGAGAAGAGTGCCACACATATTCTCTAACAAGATATATGGATATTGATAATGGTACAATATTTGAAAATCAAGCATTATATATAGATAAATAAAATGTATTACATGAAATAATACTTGTTAGGAATGAAGGTGATTCCACATGTGTGGAATGATGAATATTTGATATATGAAGCGAGTCACATAATAAGTGTCACCTATTATGGGAACAACATCCTTAACCAATATGTATCGTAGGCCTTTTAATTATGTCTTTTTTCTATTCTATTGTTTGATTCCCTCCCATATTTCACTCCAAAAAATTTTAGTGCTTGAGTTCTAAGTGAAAATATTATTATACACATTGAAACAAACTCATTACCTCTATCATCTATGGATGGATCACCTGAGTTTTCATTCCAAATAGATGTTCTTGGTATAATCAAAGAATATTTTTGGTTTAATAAAAAAAATTTATAAGTCACCTTTACACATATAAAAAAATTTAATATTTGATATAACATTACACACTATGTAAGGGTATAATCATTACACTTATAAATTTAAAACCTTTCATATGGGTAAGGTGAAATGTATATAAACATGTGTTCTCAGTTGTTCCCAACATGTTTTCTTCATATCCATCGATGTAAGATCTCTTGGAGAGTGTTTCATTGTGGGGGAGGATCAAATAATTATCATATTTTTTTTCTTTTCTATAAGATTTGGTTTTATTATCATTATCCTTTATTATTGGATCCCTACTATACTCATGGTATGCTTCTTTTTCTATTTACCATAGTTAGGGTATCTTATTCTCTACACCTCTTCTCTTTATACTTGATCCCTCACATTTGATTCCACTTCTATTACATTCAAATGGATTTGATGTGTCTTTTTCATGTAATAGTTGAATGAATACAGTTTTATCTGTATTAGATTTTGGTTTTTAGTGGGAGTGGGTTTGTTCCTATAATTATTGTTCAGATAAAGTTTTTTTTTATCCACTACCACTTTCATTCCACCTATCCTACTGTGCAGGATTTCATTTTGGTAGAATACATTGGTACATGAGTTGGTTTTTGTTTAAAGATGGCATCATTGATGATATATCAATATTATATGGCCCACATAGTTTTCATAGTTTTTTATCTTCATCATTTCCTTTTTGTTTACAAATTTTTTCCTCTTGGTGTTACTTTTTGTTTTTGGTTTCTTGGTGGTGGTGCTTTCATATGTTCTTTCATCTAGTTATGTTATATCTAGTGATTGTGTCTTGGTGTAATGTGGTGATAGTTATTTGTATTCATGATTACATTGATAAAGTCTATTTCTTGTTCTTTAAAGAGATAGAGAGAGTGTTATTTAATTGGTTTTGGTATTTGGGCCTAGAGTGGGATGAGAGGCTTAAAAGATGGTTTTCCTTATGATGGTATGGGCTCCATTGAGACCCGGAATGTTGAAAATATACTATTGATTAAAAATATATTCGTTCTTTTCTAGACGACACAATGTAGTTGTTTATGATAAATATTTTGGATGTGATATTTGAGTGGTCTATAGGATCATGTAGGAATATCTTATGTGGTATGAATCTATTTAATATTTTTAGGCTTCAATTTCGATGAGGGTGGGGATTGTATACGAATTTTTGGATGTGTTTTCTTATGGGTTTTAACAATTTTTTAGGGCTTAGGTCTAGTTTAGATCATCATTGATAAGGATATGGTCTCCCAACATTATAGGTGTTGATGATAGTGAATTTGTAACAAGTTTTTCAGATCATGGTAGGTAACATTAATATAAATTTGAATTTGAATTTGAATTTTCACCTTAGACTTGGGTCATTGTTTGGGATGAGGTTCAGAGGTGGTTCGTTGTTGTAGTTTTGTTTTTTGAATTTATTCTTACTTGTGGAATTTAATGGTTTTTCGTTACTGGTGAAATGTTATTGGATCATTTTTCCCATGTTTTTATTGTAGTCTAATTTTTAGATTTATATATCGTTCCACTCAACCTCAATGTTGGTTTATTAGAAAACAAAAAAAAATTATTTTGTTGGTAATTGAATTATATTATTTATAAATTGTTTATAAATAATAGATAAAAGATAATTTGGAATTTATAAAAGTGTTTTATATTCTAATAAATTTTAATTTTTTTAGTTAGTTCAATATTTTTTAAACATTCATTATATACATTCCACAAATATTTATGATTTAATTTTAAAAATATAATTTTACTATTTATATAATCTTTTAAATGTGTATAATTTACAAAAGGGTATTTTTGGATTATTTTAATTTATAAAGAGTTTATAAATTATATGTATAAGTCAAAAAAAGAGTTAACATTCAAGAATATGAAATATATATAATGTTTAGATGAATTATAAAGTTGTTTATAGTAATATTTTATTTATGAATAGTTCATAAATGTTTATGTCATGTTTATATTTTTGAAATTTAAATTTATTTAAAAGTTATTACTTGATTAATCCATGTATATAAATATTTTATAAAATATCAAAAAAAATTATTTAATATTTATATGATAAATTGCTTCTAGGAAATTTTTCATTGTATTTCATTCTTAGTGTGACTTCATAAAAATTATTTTTCAACTATGTTTACTTTTGTTTTTTCTTTTGAGTAATGTGCTTGAGAATAGTTGTTGATTACAGTTTGTGAAAATTAGGTGTAAGAGATATTATTAATTGAACTATATATTGAATAAATTATCCCAGGTAGAGGTCCTTTGGGTAAGACTTACCACCAGTCTTTAGGTGTATTTCTTGTTAAAGAATAATGAGGTTTTACTATTCATGGCTCTTGACTTACTCATGTGATGATTTTAAATTTAAGATATATATTTTAATTTAATTGAAATTTTAAATTACCATATGAATTAGATGAATCGCCATATATATTAATATAGCAAGATTATATTTTTGGTGAATAACAAAAACATTGGGGTTGTGTAAAAAGTTACCCCTCAATTTGGTGTGAACACATTATTTGGATGAATGAAATAAGGATAAAAAATAAAATCATTAGAAGCATACATACAAAAGGGAATAAAACATGCGAAGTCAAAGATTATATTTGATGCAAATAGATATAAATTCAACATGCATATTTTTTATGTCAAATTGATAAGACTATTGAAATGAAAATTCATCGAATAATAAGTGTGACATTCCTTAAACAAATCGAACTTTTCAAAATGTCATTCATCCAACTTGGTATGTCCTGACATAAATGGGTGCCCCATGATTATATTGTTTAAAGAAAACATGTATTATATAACTCTATATTATCTTATTTAATAGATCACCCCATATATGGGTTCCCCTTGTATTCCATTTTTTATATTATTAATGATTTTTATGAGTAATATTAGTTGGAAGGCCTTAAAAGAAGTTGGTTACCAATTGATTGGCATTGAGTATATTAATAAAGATATATTTCTATAAAGTTTTATCCAATAAACTTTTTAGGATTGAAATTCATTTTTATTGGGATGAATCCCTACCTAAATTACTCAATCTCTACAGGAAGGTTAAACTAGACAAACAGTTAAAAACTATTAGTATTGAAGGGAAAACTCTTGGTATACTATATACCAACGGTTTATAAAACCATTGGTAAGTTATCCATAGAGATAGATGTATACCAACAGTTTTTAATAAATTATTAGTATAAGATGAAAAAAATTACAGGTTCCCAATAGTTCTGTCGAACCATTGCAAAATATCTATACCGTCATTTTAAAACCGTTGGTTTACAAATCATTCAGTATTTTACAAATGGATTTTAAACTGTCTTTATAGTTTTTCCCCAAGGGTTTCAATTATCCATTGGGTAAGTGAATACGTCCATTGATATACCAACGGTTTTGTTACTGTTGGTATATCATTCACATTTATTTCACCCATATACCAATGGTTTATAATCGTTTTTATATCCTTCACCTAGATTTCCCTACAGCATACCAAACCAATACACCTGCAGCATGCCAAACCAATACACATGTAGCTTTCCGAACAAATACACCAGGTAGAATCCACTGAACCTCAGCCAATACACCACACAAAATCCAATATCACATACACACATAATCTAATGTGCATAAGCCTCCAATATTTCATACACCATACTACAATACACCTCCAGAAAATCAAATACACCTGGAGACACTAGCCAATACACCAAAACATAGTATCCAATATTGCATACAATAGACTCCAACATTTCTTACATTGTGAAAATTACATTCTATATTCACCAGAAGATAAACCTTTTAGAATATTCCTCCTTGTCCTAGTTATTACTTTCCATGCCTTGGACTTCCACATTACTAAATACTAAAACCCTATAATAGCTGAATGTTTTAACATTAGTCTTCAAACCAATCTCAAATTCTGAGTCTTTGTAACTTGGTCTGCCAATAAACAATAACCACGAAATTATACCACTTTTTGGGTGCAGGAGGAGAATATCAATTTATTGACGTTATATATTATAATTGATAAAACTAACATGATTCAATATTTGAGACTGGGTTGTTGAGGCAATACATATATCACTCTAATACACCCTTTTTTCCAGTAGGTCACCTCATTTATTTTCCAAAAGTGATTCCATTTGATGAAAATGAATGTGAACGAAATAATGCATGATATAAATGAAAAAAAGAACAACACTGCGAAATATTTGGGCTGTCTAGGGTGGTGGGGGGGGGGTTGTCCAGGGGGTAGGTGGGGGGGCTGTCTAAGGGGTAGGGGGTGTCCATGTGGGTGGGGTAGTGTTATGGGGGTTTTCAAGGGGTAGGGGATGTCCTAGGGGTGTGTGAGTGGGGGGGGGGGGGTTGTCTAAGGTGGTAGGGGTGTCCATGGGGTGGGGTGGTGTCCAGGGGGGTGGGGAAAGTCCAAGGGGTAGGGGGTCTCTAGGTGGGTGGGGGGTGTTTCCCAGGGGGTTGGGGGCTGTGCAGGGAGGTGTGGGTGGTCCGGGGGGTTGGGGTGGCTTTGTATGGGGTTTGGGACTATGATTTTTGAAATGGAACCTTAATAGGGATTTTTATATACCATTGGCGAGTTTTAAATAGAAAGAAGCATCTATTATGTGATTTTGAAATGGTTTTATAAATAATTAGTTATGATGTATCTTAATGAGATTCATGATTTTGTGTCCCTTATTTTAGAACATTAGATTATAGTACAAAAGGTTTTGTTTTTGATAATTTTTTAGATTTCTACCAATATAAAAGAATCAAAATTTCCATAAGGTGATATCTCAGGTAGTCATTCTTGTGATCCAGCTATTGGCTTCCTAGTCTTGGTCTCTACTCAAACTCTTGTGGAAGTGGAATAACCGTGTTCTTCTCGGAACATTGATTATGCATGGTAGTTTCTAATATACCATACCATATTTTTTGTCAGTGATCAAGGATCCCAAGAGGAAATGACTTGGGTATCTATGATTAATGGGATCTTGGGGTTGTTAGAAACTCTATAATCCACGGGGGTGTGGGCTGTCCACGGGGTGGTTGGGCTATCTAGGGGGTGGGTGGGGCTATCAACGAGGGTGGGGGCGGTCCAGGGTGTAGGGGTGTCTAGTGGGTGGGGTCTGGGGCTATCCACGAGGGTGGAGGGGATATCCATGGGTGTGGGCGGGGCTGTCCACAGTGGTCAGGGGGTGTCCCGGGGGTTGGGGTGGGCGTGGCTGTCCAGGGGGTATCGAGTGCCCAGGGGGTGTTCGGGTTGTCCAAGGGGGTGGTAGGACTATCCAAGGGGTAGGGGATGTCCAGGGGGTGGGAAGGATGCCCACAATGGTAGGGGCTGTCCATGGGGGGAGGGCTGTTCAGGTGGGTGGGCGGGCTATCAATGTGGGTCGTAGGGCTATCCAGGGGGGTCAGGGGTGTCCCAGGGGGTGGGCGTGCTGTCGAAAGGGGTGGACGGGCTGTCCACGGGGGTGGGTAGGCTGTCCACGTTTGTGGGGGTGTGTGTCCAGGGCGTACAGGGTGTCCAGTGGGGGTGGTTGGGCTATTCATGAGGGTTTCGATGCTCTATAGGGGGTACGGGTTGACCACGGGGGTGGGTGGGCTATCCACAAGGGTGGGTGGGCTCCCCATGGGGGGGGGGGCTGTCACTGGGTGGAGGGGTTATCCAAGTGGTTGGTGAGATGTCCAAGGGGGTGGGCGTGGCTCTCTTGTGAGGTACAAGGTGTCTCGGGGGGTGATCGGACTGTCCATGACGGTGGGGGCAGTACACAGCGGTGGGGGTCCTGTCCACAGGGTTGAGGGGATGTCCACAGGGGGAGGGGATGTCCATGGGGGGTGGGGGCCTATCCACGGGGGGAGGGGCTATCCACGGGGTGGGCGGGATGTCCGCGGGGTTGGGGGCGGTACACGGGGGTGGGGGGGGGGGCTGTCAAGGGATGGCGGGGCTATCTAGGCAGTGGGAAGGGATGTCCAGGGGGTGGAGGGTGTCCACGGGGGGGGGGGGGGGGAGGAGGGGGGTTCAAGGGGTGGAATGGATTCCCATGGGTGTGGGAGGAGTTGTCCAAGGGGTTGGTAGGGCTATCCAGCGGTACAGTGTGTTTATGTGGGTGGGAATGGCTGTCCGGGGGGTACGGGGTGTCCAGGGGTGGCTGGGCTATCCACGGGGGAAGGGATTTCCATAGGGGGAGGGGAAGTACACATGGGTGGGGGCTGTCCAAGGGGGGAGAGGCTATCCAGGTGGGAGGGGGATGTCCACAGGGGTGAGGACTATCCATGGGGGGAAGGGTTGTCTTGTGGGGTGGGCGGGCTATCCATGGGGGTGGCTGGGCTGTCCACGGGGGTACTGGGTGCTCAGGGGGGTGGGTGGGGTGTCCATAGGGGTGGGAGGGCTATCTAGGGAAGGGGTGAATCAGTCACTGAATGTCTTCAAGTCATGTTTTATTATTTATAGACAAAAAATATAAATATAATGTGATTACCTAATCACACATATATTCAGGAACAACAAATCAATATGCATCAATGGTCAGTAATATCAATAAAAAATGTAATGGATCAATCTATCGTTCATCACCATCACTATCATCAACATCATCATCACCCTCTCCCTCGTCCTAATAATCATCCTCATTATCATACCCACCCTTCTCAATTCCCTCCTCCTAACCTTCATACTCAACCTTGGCGTTCTCTTCACCCTCCTCCTCCGCCGCGTCCTCCTCCGCCTCGGCCTCCTCCTCCTCCACCTCGGCCTCCTCATCTTCATCGTCTTGACCTCCAATACAACATCCATAGGGTGCTCCATATATGGAAGTCATCGATGAAATATATTCATCACATGTAGTGCTGGACTCTGGTGGAAGTGTTGGAAGTAAAACATCCATCAGTTCCATTAATGTATTGTTTTCCCTAGCAAACTGTTCGGCCATCTCTATGGACATTTTTTCAGACTGTTCTACTAGTGCCTTAACCTACTCGAACTCAGTGGCACTACAAATAGTACCGGAGGAGGGCCAATACCTCTTCAGAACCATACTCTTCCTAGGCCGACAACGTATTCTACCAGGGTGTTCATCTCATAAGACCTAATGTATGTGATCGTTTGGCCCAAAATATTCAAGATCTTGGGAATCAAGGGACTCTAATGTAGCCTTTTACAAATATAAATTTATTATTTAATTAAAAATAGAGATTAAAATTTTAAATCTACAAATTAAAACATACAATCTGTTGTTGAGTTACTTCATTAACTGTACTTCCATACTTTTTTCCTTCTACTCAAGTAAAACTGTTTTGCTCAAGGCACACGTCCTTCAATATTCAATGTATTCTTCTACAATGACATTGAATATATGGAACCAAAATTAAAAATATGACACCAATAATTAATTGCATAACCAAAATTATATAACAACTATAGTAATCGAATAAATTATGGAGGTAGGAATAGAAAGTGCAATTCTTAAGGAAATATTATAATCTATCATACCTGATGCCTCTCATGATCAAGGATCGTAGTACATCCCAATGTTTGGATGTGTTATTTAGCATCAATATTTTTTTTATTTCATCTAGTTGAATCCAAAATAAAATTCAGGAATTAGTATTAACAAAAAAATTAACATTTTTATTTAAATACCTCTAATGTGATTAATACCTTAAATTGGCTAGTCATCTAATGAGTAATCATCTATCAGTACTGTTCTAACGGACAATAATCAATAATAGGGACCGCCTCTATCTCTGTGCCCACTCTATCATGGCATTCAATGTATAACTTGTGATTATAAGCTCTTCAATGCTGGCCTAATTCCTTTAGACGTACTGGCCATGCACCCTCACCATCGAGAAAATTAAACCATAGCTGACACTGAAATATTAATTCATATAAATAAAAAAATTAATATATTGCATTAAATAAAAACGATTTTTTACCCATATCTCTACCTAGGCTTTATCCATGACTTTATTTGGCTGCATTCTTCATGAGAGTGGGCTGAAAGGAATGATGTCAGAGTATTTGGAACGTATCGCCAAAAAACTCTGACATTATTGCCCTGATTTTTCAATCATCTGACTATATTCTTTGTATTCCACCATCAACAACATGTGGTAGTTCCACACTACACACATGCATGTACGCCCCTACCCCACCTTCTATCATTAGATATATCTGTTATGAAAGAAAAACAAATATTTGATCAATACATGTTATAATGAAAATAAATAGCGGTGTAAAAATTTGTTAGGGTTGTATAAGTATTCCTGCGGTAGTCTGATCAATGGGAGCCGATGGATCCACAGAAACTGAAGGAACACCCAGTACAGATGGAGTGGGTCCCTACGTATGCTTTGCAGGGACAATATCTATTAGTGTACAAGTCAAAGAATATGAAATATAAAAGCCCAGAGAGAAGGAAGCATAAGTAAAAAAAGATGACATGGATGGCTAGAAGAATGCTGGATGGGGAGTGGGAATCATCATTAGATATGGTACAGACGGGTGAGGAGGCTCAGATGTAAAGGGTGTTGAAAAAATGGGAGGCTTAAATATACCTTGTGTGCCTAATAGTACATCAGGATCAGAATATGGGATATATGGTATGTCTATGGGAGGGGCAAGGTCTAATAGGGTACGCCGACTAGGTTGTGTAGCTCCCGTACCACCCCCTCAAATGAACACCATGAGTATAGGGACCACAACAAGGCTGCTCAAAAAATAACTATTGACTAATTGATTGATCCTTAAAAAATGTTTTGAAAAATTATTCACATGACAATATATATTATTTAAATAAATATATTTGAAATAAAATACTCACTACAGGAACTAGTGGTGCAATTCATGGCTCAGTCATGCGATGATTATTGTCCATAAACTATTTTTGACACCTATCTTCAATTGGCTTCATTTCCTGCATTTGAAAACAAATATGGAAGTAAATAGAAAAGGATAACTAATGTGTAACCCAAAAAACAAAATAAATGAGAGGTAATGGGTGATTTCATTGATAATTTAACTATCCATTGTTTTAGGAGAGCTTGAACAGATATATAATGATGTTAATAAATCATAAAAGATTTAGTAAATAAATTTAATTTTTAGCAATATGGTTATTTACTATGTTTCACTAGTCTATTAAAATCATGGAACATTGATTCTACCCAATTTATAATCGGTAAAGCAGTTGTCAAAATAAAGGAAAATTTTAATTTCTTTATCCCAGGTAGATGTTGCAGGTTTCATTACATGTTTTGCAGAAAAATACAAACCATCAAGTTCATTACCTGGTAAAATGTTAAATATTGGACTTAGAGTTTTACAAAGTTTATAAAAATCACTGTTGAAGCATTGAAATGTTCACCAAGTTAGAAATGTTGGTTTCGAAGGTTTGAATAAACTTTAATTCCAAATTAGAAAGTGCAATTCAAATAATATTGCAACCAATAAACATTGACAATTCACATAATGGTCTAGTCAGATAAAAATTATTTGTAATCAATATTAAATCAATTTTAATAGTACCAACTTTAACAACCCATTTCAAGGTAAACCAAAAGAATTGAGAACATGAATGGACAATTTTATATGTTTCCCACCATAACATCCAGTTCACAATCAACCCTGAAAATTGATCTATCAGAGTCATAAAAAGTAATAAATGGATCATTTCCAATGGCAGTAGAGAATGCTTCAATTCCATAATCACCGTCACTAAAAATATGTCTTGGAATTACTTCAATAATGACACCAAATTCAGGTGGAAGATGGTATTTGACATAAGAAATTTGTTTCTCCATTGATGCCAATACATATGGTTAATCAGTAGCAAGAGTGAAAGTCAAATAAATTACTTGAAATCTATAATCATCAATAATTGTTCCTTCCCTCATCATCAAATCAATCCACTTTAATTTCATCATCTTGACTCATCCATGTGAAAAATATTCCAATATTATTATTTTTTCAACGACTCAATAATACCTTATATTTTCAAGACATAGTCTACTATCTGGTGCACTAGAAAAAATTTCTTTTGTGGCAATAATCGTAACACCATCATGTTGTGTCCTCATGTTCATTTCTCGTTCAGTGATAATAAATCTATACCCATTGATAATAATTGATTTACAAGCACGAACCACGATATTAGGACCAAAATCCAATGATCTTATTTCCTCATAGGCATAGTAATCCGGAGAGCTCAATACCAGAAATATAAATCAATATTAAACTTAATTAAATATTTTCTTAATTATTTTAAATAGTAATATTATTACCTTCAATTTTAACCAAGTAGAAAACTCGTTGCTATGAAATTTCACCCTCCTTCTCAAAGATAAAAAATGATGATTTCTATTTATCATCACTTTATGTTCCCTACAGATAAAAATAGGTATAGATTAACATATATATATATAAGATATAAATATTGAATTTACATACAAGATGTAGACATTGAACAAATCACATTTGAACAAAACTATGCCATGTGCCATCTCTTGCTCTTCAAGGCTTAATGTCATCAATGTATATGATCCAAGAATTCATCCTATTTGAGGAAGTGATGGAAAACTTGGTTCAATTTTATTATAATATTCTTCTTGGTTCCTCATTAGTATCATCATTCTTGTAGTAAGATCAGACAAATATATAGAGTATAAATTCAAACATTATATATCCAAGTAACCGTTCACGATAGATGATTTGGGATGATTCTTGTTACGAATATAAGACATTAATGTGTACATATTTATTTTAATTGGATACATCCAACGAAAATAAATAGGCCCTACGAGAAGTATTTTAGTTGGAATATGGACAGTCAGATACATCATGCCTGTGAAAAACGATGGAGGACATATTTTCTCTAACTCACACAAATTTAATGGGGCATCTGCCCGCATTTTTCACAAGATAGTCTTGGACAACTTCTTAGCATAATGTTCTATAAATAAAATGGCACAAATGAATAATATCCATAGTTACATTATTGGAAAAAATAAGACAAATTTCTATTGGAATCAACTCATGCAGAAGGATGTGATACTCATGAGACTTCAATGGTTTTAGCTGCAACTCTACTCTATTGACCCGTTGGGATATGTTTCTTGAATAGACATCAGGTAATTTAATAGTCTCTAGTACTTCTGGAAATTTATTTTTTTCTATAGGTGTCATCACATATGATGAACATGGAATTTTCCATTTATTTCCACTGATATGCACATGATTCAATTCCGGACTGATTCCCCAATCCACCAAGTCACACTGAGACCATAAATCATCATTTTTTTATTCCCTCAACATTTAGATGAATCGAAAGAAAATTTTCACACATATATTTTTTCAATGTGCATTATTTCTATGCAATGACGTAACAAATTGGTTGACCAATAATGAAAATCAAAAAAGATACTTCTCTTCTTCCAATTCTAACAGGTTTCAGTGGAAACATTCTTTATATTTCTTGGTTTCATTTGACCCTTCCTGAATTAAAAAAAGAGATTTTTCAATTCATTAAGAACATCAATTCAAAACATACGCAGTGGTGGATCATTTTCCTCCAAGTTATTTTCAAATCTTCGAATATTATTTCTATATGGATGGTCTAATAGAAATAATCATCGATATATCATAAAAATAAAACTACAACGATGTTTCAGTCTTCTAGATGGTGTATTTTTCATACAAAAATGACATGATAGTAATCCCTTCTTTCTCCATATAGACATCATTGAATATTAAGGAAAATCATTTATCATCCACATAAGCACAACACACATATTAAATATGTCATTTGAACATGCATCGTATGTCTGCACACCCACATCCCAAAGAAGATTCAGATCTTTTATTAATATTTTCATGTATACGTCTAAATCATTATCGGGATCAGAAGGTCCAGTTATGAGTATATCCATGAATGTGAAAGGGTTTCTCATAAAAAACTATGGGAGAAGATTATAAATGTGTATAGAATTTTTCCATGTGTTGTGCGACTTAAGCATCCGCCCAAATAGATTAAAACCCCCACATGAAAGACCTAACCTCACATTATTCATGTCAGCTACAAAATCAGGATATCAAGAATCAATCACTGACATGAATATCCATCTTCAGGGTGAACCAACTCATCATTAGTCTTTATTCTCTTAGTATCATCCCATATCATTTTTATTTATATTTTATCAGACATAAAAAGATTCTAGAGTCTGGGGATCAATGGAATGTGCCACGTTACATTCTGTTTAACACGGGATGATGTTTCATTAGCTTTTGGCTTCAAGCAGTATGTGCCACATTTTATAAAATCATTTCATTCAGCATTTTCCTCCCTGAATAAAGTACAATCATTCCGGAAATCATGAATTTTGTTTCAAAAAAATCCATGTTCCTCAACTAACATACTTTCCATATAGTGGTTTAAGGGAATATCTACAACATATGGAAGTAATTCCTTCATGAAGGTTAGAATTTAATCGATGTAAGTATTATAAATCTCATAAATAGTTATCCCATGAAATAATCAGATTAAAAATTTCACCTTTTTTATTTTACTGCATTGTCGATATACTGGAGTCGTGGCATCATCATTCAATTTTTTTACAGTGACAACATAATTATTTTTATTAGATTCATCATGTGTGCTCATATCAAAAACATTTTGGGTAGGAATCCTTTCTTTTTCATGATGATGAATAAATGGAAACATTTCATATAACAAATTTTCCAATCCAATCCTCTCAATTGGATCATCAGCAATTTGAGATGTCATTTTCTACACATTGTGATACCACACATAGTAGATTTCTTGAAAACCATATTTTGTAATGTGGTATATGAATTCTTCATGTCTTGACTAAGGTCTTCCTACACACTTGTTACATGGGCCGTGTTTGTGACCCCTATCTGAAGCATTGTGAAATGAAAAATCTAAAAATCTCTTCAAAGTTTATTGAAAATCTCTTGAGATCTGGTCAGTTTCAAACAACCAACTTTTTTTGATACTGTAAAAAAATTGTCATAAGTAATTTCTTCAAAATAAATTCAACAAGATTGAAGTTTTATAAAAAATATATGTAAGTAAAAGATAATTGTTCAATTTATATGAAACAATAACTGACACACTACTCTATATAAGAATCATAATATAAAAGACAAAAAAAATAATATATTTATAACAAAATTTCTTTAAAGAACTATACATGAGTGTATAAGATCATGCTAACTTGTGGTAGAGAATTATTCTGGAGTTGAATAAATTTTAGATCGAATAAATTATATATATTAGTATATTATTTGAGTGATAACATACATTTTCAAGGGGGTGGGGTTGTCCAGGGGGTGCGGGGTGTCCAGAGGGGTGGCAGGGCTGTCAAAAGGGGTCAGAGGAGTCTAGGGGGTGGGGTGGCTGTCCAGGGAGGTCAGGCTGTCTAGGTGGTTGGGCTGTCCAGGGGGGTGGGGGATGTCCAAGGGGTATGGGGTGTCATTGGGTGTGGGTAGGTGTTGTGGTGGTGGCAGGGATGTCCAGGGGGTCAGAGGTGTCTAGGGGTGGGGGATTTTCAAGGGGTATATCCAGGGTTAAGAGGTGTCTAGGGGGTGAACAGGGTTTCCAGGGGTGGGTGGGGATGTCCTAGGGGGTATGAGATGTCCAGGGGGTTGTAGGGCTATCCATGGGGGTGGTAGGGCTATCTAGGGGGTGGGTGAGCAATCCACGGGGGGGGGGGGGGGGGGTTCAGGGGGTGGGGGCATCCGAGGGGGATGTAGGGTGTTACAGGGTGGGTGGGAAGGTTTTCCATGAGGGAGGGGGTGTTGTCCAGTGGGTACAGGGTGTCCAGGGGGTGGGTAGGCTCTCCACGAGGGTGGTGGGGCTGTCTAGGGTGGTCGGCGGTGTCCAGGGGTGGTGGTGGTGGTGGGCATTTCTATTGGTGGGGGATATCTAAGGGGTAAGAGGTGTCCAGGGGGCGTGGGAAGGCTGTCTAGGGGGTGGCATGGGTTGCAAGGCTGCCCATGGGGGCTCGGAGTGTTCAGGGGGTGGGCATGCATTCCACGGGGGGTCACTGGGCAGTCCACAGGGGTTGTAGGGCTGTTTAGTGGGGTCGGAAGTGTCTAGGGGTGTGGAGGGGGGGGGGGGTCTTTCTAGTGGATGGGGGTGTCCGGGGGAATGGTAGTGTCCAGTAGGATGTGGGGTGTTTGGTTGGTGGTCGGCGAGTGTCCAGGGGGTGGGCGGGCTATCCATAGGGGTGGGCGCTGTTCAGGGGGTACGATGTGTCCAGGGGTGGGTGGGTTTTCCACAAGGGTGGCGGGGATATCGAGGGGGCTCAAGGGTGTCCAAGGGAGACTTACAGGGGTGGGGGATTTCTAGGGGGTTCGAAGTGTCCATGGGGTGGGCGGGCTGTCCACTGGGGTGGCGGGGCAGTCCGAGGGGGGGGGGGGGGTCCAGGGGGTGTGCGGGCTGTCCACAGGGATGGGGGGATGTCCAAGTTGGTACGGGCTGTCCAGTGGGTGGCGGGGGGGGGGGGGGGGGCTGTCCATGGGGGTGGAAGGGCTGTCAAGGGGGTTGGGTGTCCAGGGGTGGGGGAGATTTCTAGGGGTGGGGGCTGTCCAGGGAGTATGAGGTGTACATGGGGTGGGAGGACTATCTAGGGGGGCTATCGAACGAGGTACGGGGTTGGTGGGCGGGATGTCCACCGGGATGGCGTGGCTGTCAAGGGGGGTACTAGGTATCTAGGGGGTGGGCGGGCTATCCATGGGGGGGTGGGCATGTTGTCCAGCAGGGTGGAAGGGATTTTCAGGGGGGTGGAAGGGGTGTCTAGGGTTGGGGGTGTCCATGGGTGTGTCCAAGGCTGTGGGGGGATATCTATGCGTGCGGAGGTGCCCCCCTCAGACTAGGGTCGTAAAATACAATCTTTATCCAATTGTACAAGATTTCAAGCCTCTTATTGATGCCAGATAAACCTATTGGTGTTAACCATGAATATCATACATATTAATCACAACGCACCCAATTGTAAGCACACCACAAAATATCATATGTGGATTGGATTTTCTGATCCATGTTTCGCTGGGACACTAATCATAGGAGTATAAGCCATGTTATATCATTAGGTGATATGGAGTTGTACAAATGTTAAATTTGTATGAGATCATTACAGATAGTGGATAAGAATCTGAGTGAGATGTCTTTGCAAAGATCACTTATTCGTTTAAGGGTAAGAGTGAGTGTTGTTATTGAACTTCAAGAAAATTCATAACATATAAAAGAAACTATACATTGCTTATATTTGATTCATAGTTTTTGTAGAGTATTAGAGGGGGAAACCCACCCCCTCCCTGGACAACCCACACCCATACAACCCCCCTAAACCCTTGCACCCCCACCCGGATAGCCCCCACCCCTACCCCACTTGGACACCCCCACCACACTTGGACATCCCATCCCCAACTTTTCCCTTGACAACCAACACCCCCTCCCACACCTAGACATAATACCCCACCCCCATGGATATCCAACCCCCCGTGACAACCCACAACCCCTCCCCCACAATGATAGCCCACCCACCACCACCCCTGGGCAGCCCACCCCATCCTTGGATAGCCCACACAGCCTCCCCTATAGCCCCACCACCCCCCCCCCCCCCCCGACTGCACCATAGACACCCCACCCCCACATGACACCCCCCTCCTTGGACAACCCATACACCCTCCCCCACTTGGATATCCCCCCCGAACAGCCCACCCCCTCCCTGGATTTCCCACAAACCCCTCCCATTTAGCCCCCCCATAACTGGACAACCCCCCCCCCCCACCTCAACAACCCACCCCCCTCCTTGGACACCCCACCGGACCCCCCTGGACTGCCCACACCCCTCCTTGGGTATCCCATACCTCCTCCGCCCACACCTATATCCGCCCTACCCCTCCTGCATCCCCCTACCCCCTGTAAAACCCACCCCTCATGGACATCCCCTACACCTAGAAATCCCCTACCCCTCCTATATCCCCATAGGGTAATTTTATATAAAATCATTTTATTCATCTGGGAAGGAAAACCATCATGAATTAGCCATTTCATTCCAAACAACCCATTCAATTTATCAAAATGTGACAAATTCAATTTATCAAATCACGACACATTCTTTTTATCTAAACATGAATAATTCATCTTTTAAGGTAATATGGGTCACATAGAAAATGTCATTGGGGAAAGGGAAAATTAACTACATTGTCAATTCCAATTTAATCATTGTGTCAGCCACTTAGGAGGTTCAGTGTTGTCTAGGATGTGTGGTGGTGTCCAGGGGGGCTGTCGAAGGGGGTGGGGTGGGGGGTGTTCAAGGGGTAGAGGGTGTCCAAGGGGGTGTGGGTGTCTAGTGGATGTGGAGGTGGAGGGGGTGTCCATGGGAGTTATGGGTGTCTAGAGAGGGTGGGGTGTGGGTTTCCAGGGTTAGGGGAGTCTAGGGGGTGGGGGAGGGAGTTGTCCAAAGGGTGGGGGTGTCCATGGGGGTGGGGGTGTCCATGGGGTGGGGGAGGGGCTGTCTATGGGGTGGGGGTGTCTAAGGGGGTGGCGGTGTCCAGGGGGTGGGTTTTTAATGGGAGGTGAGGGGTATCCATGGAGGGTGGTGGTGTCCAGGGAGTGGGGGTGTCAGGGGGGGTGCAGGGGGTGGGGGGTTTTCATATGGGGGGGAAGTCTAGGGGGTGTGCAGGGGGGTGTCCAGGGGTGGGACGTGTCTAGGGGGTGGGGTGTGGGGTGTTCACAATTCCAATCCATCACCCAACCAATGCCGAAATCCATATCTAATTTTCAACAAAACTAAAGTCCATATAAATTACAAAATCACTATACTAACCAAACCCTTAACCCTGTTTGTATTATAGAGAAAAATACATAAAACAAATCAAATGGTTAGGTACTCAACAGAAAACATGAACTATATTTTAGCTAAAATCAAAACAGCAAATAGAAAAAAAGAGGGAGAACATTAAAACAAAGGTAACACTTACTAATTTGAAGTGAAAAAATAAAATTTCGTTTAATTGAATATGGATCTATGGATGGAAGGTGTTCCGCGGCTGAGAAGACTTCAAGAGGAGCTCTTTGATAGGGTCACCAATTGAGACGAGTGAGATCTGGGATGATTGGTATTTGGGAGAAAACATTCCCAATGGTTTTTAAAAACCGTTGAGAAATCCTCTATTTACAAACAATTTATCAAAACTATTTGTATATCTCAGTGAAACTAATTATTTAACAATGGTTTTGGAAAACCATTGGGAAGTGTTGTCTTCTTTTTCACTATAGATACAGTTTAAAGTAGAATATGTAATAATTCCATATGATGAGATTATCCTAAATACCTAAATGAGTCTATCAAACACTATGGAACATCCATGTATGGTATTCATTTTATGAAAAAAGTATTGTGTATTGAAATTTATTATATATTAATTGTTTACTTTATATGTTTTATAGATATACTATTGTAAAAACTCAAATTAAAAGTTGATAAGTCATATAGTTTTCATTTAAATTAATAAAAAAACTGTTGATATATAGAGTATTTGAATGCAATGAATTATATCAAGATGATTTTGATATTAAAAGGATGTGTATCTTTATCTCATTTCCCATATATTATATGTTGTATTTTTTGAAAACAAAGATATTTTATAAACATCAAGGGATGATTAATTAAATACAAATATTATAATATTCTTCATATTTTATTATTTTTATGAGAGGAAGATAAGGATAATAGTTTTTTATCCAGGATAATGTGGTAATCTAGATATTTTGTTAAAATATGATAAAATATATTTCTAATATCATTTATCGATGGTATATTTTAATGAATTGTCAATTTTTAAAAATAAAACTCCCCAAACACGTATATTTACATATATGATTTGGAATGCATATTTTACTTATTAAGTATTCTTTCTAATGGGAACTAAGTGTTATTCCTAACACAAAAAAGTAGCTATTGAGAATTATCAGGATATTCTAAAAAGAAAAACGTTTCTAAGAGACTATTTGGAGTACATTTAGAATTAGAGAAGTTAAATGCTCACAAATAAAATATTATACTCACCTAAAATTGAAGTGATATCTTAAAGGGTATAGGATATAGTAGTTTGTCACAATGTAATAGGACACATTGACTTAAAAAATGGTTTGATTGAATAGGGTTCCAATGATGATTATGTTAATCATAGAATGCTTTATAAGTACAATAAATAATATAACATCATAACATTTTGTGTGGTTATGTTAAGGAGTTTGAATTCGTTCAAATTATTGAATTGTAATAATATGATTCTTAAGTATCACCATTATTTCAACTGGATATCTTCATAGATTTTACATTGTATAGATATTATTGGGATATTTTTATTTGGTGGTCAAAAATAAATTTAATGGGAATTACATATAGATACAACAAGTTAGAAAATACCCATATAATTCATCAAACATGAGGCTTAACTGGTAATTTATCCTATAAGGTATGATAAATAAGAACATATGATTTTTTTGGAAAACATTTTTATAGTATTTTATAATATATGATGTATAATTATTTTATAAGAAATGAAATATGTATTTATCATTTACTATTTGGTTATGTAATATATTTTATATGAACAATTTAATGGTAAAATCCAAACAATGTACAACTTTTATTTATCCTTAACCGATGATCATCATAAATTATTTTTAGTTATGATGATTTGTTAACGTAATTATGAATATATTATTGTACACATTATAATGGGTTGTACAAGAGATTTGATGAATGAATTCATTATATAATAAGTATAATTATAGTTTAGATTGATCCAAAAATATATGTCTCATAGAATATTCATTGATATAAGTTTGGGTTTATACTTATTAGAATTACTTATTAAATGATTTTTGAGATATACCTAGCATGATAAATATATGTACTTTGATACCTTATTTAAGAATGTCATATGTGACTTCAATAATCAGGTGGTGGTTAGATATGTTTCAGATTATGTAATTTATTGGAGTGTAACTATGATTTTATTTTCTTTTTTATGATGATTAAATATGTATGAAACATGATTGTATTAGACTAGGTAAATGAATATCTATGAATAGTTGAGGCACATATGATGTGGTCAACTATTTGTATTAGGTAAATATGATGTAATCATCTATTAAATGAATGACATGTTATCTATTTATCATCGTAGTTAGTTTTTTAGAGAATTAGAAAAATACGAGTTAGATAATACTATATTGAATGATTCCAGTTCTAGTGGTAACTTGATTTCATAGAAAAATATATTATATGTGTTTACATATGATTATTGTGATATGGTTTGTGGTGGACATGTTCATATAGTGAAATAGGTTTATTTGATAGAGATCACACTCTACACCTTAGTATCCAAAGTAACATCGATAATTTTCTAGAGGTTTCTATTTACTTAATTTTATAGAGTAGATACATAATATTTTATGTAAACAGCTATAAATCCCATAGGGTCACCTAATTAGGATCATGGATAAGTTAAAATTTTAGAAAATGTGTTTGTCCCAAAGTTAAGAAAGCTTAATGAAACTGTATCCAAAAAAGTTTGGATGGTTTCAAAAAGAGTTGTGATGTTTTGAAAATAATACCAATGAGTTTTTAGTGAAATTAAAATATTGTAGGATGTGGAATAAAAATATACATTCATATGATTCATGTACATAGAAAAAATGCATATGATACATGCACTATATGTATATATTTTTTTATAATTACTATATATAACATGCTGGTATCAAATATTTAATATTTAATATAGTTTACATATATTTAATTCATATGATGAATATATATTTTCATGTACATTGTGAATATATATTATTATACATACGCTACATATAGTTTACATTCATGTGATACATACACACATGGAGACTGTTCCATGCAGTATGCATGCATACAATGCATATATACTCACAATGCAGTCTGTGTATTCAAGTATGGAATTAATTATATTTCCATGCATGTTATTTTTTTAAATAAACTATATATGTATTAAAATATTGTCATTTCATCATGTAATGATTTCAATTCTTTTATCAATGAGGCATAAATTAAGGATCCATTTGAAGAGACCCGACATGGATAACACATGCTTCATTCAAAAAAGTGGGTCAATATTAACCAGTGTAATGATAATGAGTTATATTCATTACTTAGTGTGGAAAATAAATATATATAGAAAACAACCAATGATCATTATTTTTTTGAAAATATAGTAGAACGTTTCTTCTTCTCGAGCCCCATTCATTACACCTAGTGAATGTGTTAACACCCATTTGAGTGATTAGGTATAGTGTGATTGTGAACAAACATATGACTACATATTATCATACCTATAATGTAGTAGAGTTTTTTAATTTATTATCATGTACATAGTTAACCATTATTCTATGTTCATGTACGAATAAATCTAATGTAGAAGAGAATAATAGATGCATTATATTTGTGCATTTTTCATTTTTCATGTATGTTTCTTATATCGAGGATATATCTTTTTGTGTTTGGGTATTCCTAAACTACCAAGGATTATAATATTATCATCCAATATCCATAAATATACACAATATATATGAATATAGATTATTATTAGGGGAAATTACCTACTGATGGGATATTTAAAAAATGAATCCCATTATAAAACCTGAAACATACGATGTATGAAAAAAATCATATGGGAATATTAAAATATATTTATATAACTCATGATTTTTAAAACATAAATAATATGTTAATATATATTCTTAAATTGAATATTATACGTATATAATCCCAAACAAGAAGAGATATTGGGAGAGAATCACTTACTAACAACAGAATGCTAAGGTATTAAAGATCTATCAAAGAGAGAATATATAAATGAGTGGAGAAACCTAAAAATTAAATGGTATAAATAATAATATATTCCCATACAATATTATATACAAAATATATTATAATATATATGGAGAATACAGATCATAACCAAAATACGGTATATTATGAATAGAATCCTCTTTAGTTAAATTTCAAATTTCTAAGACAAGATTTAACTATTTTTATAATTTATATTTAATTATTAATATTGTATTAAAGAAAAATATTTATATTTATTTGATTTATTATGTTAAATTATATTTAGTTATTAAAAACTTAGTAGTTATTTATAATTTATATCAGTAATTAAAAGGTAGTAGTTATCATCATTCCATGCTTATTTATTTATGGAGATCTATATATTTAGTCACGATTCATGAAATTTTTGTCTATAATATATTTAGGGAAATAGAATAATAATTTAATAATGGGTTATAAGGTTAGATTTTAATCCATAGAAGTTATATTTAATTTTCACAAAGATTAAATCCATAACTTTTTCATTTCAAGTATTTTTACAGAGAATAAAGAGTTCATATATAACAAAATTTCATTTGACCATTACAATTTTAGAAAATAAAAATAAAAAGATTAATATTTGATGTAATAAATATTTAATGTTAATTTTTTTAACTCTACATGAATATAATTAATGATATAAATTTATATCATTCATGTAGGTGGTTAAATCGACCTAAACATTAACATATTACTAGAAACAAATGATTACAAACCCATCACTATTTTATTATTTAGTAATTACTAATTATGTGGATTTATTAATAATTTCAAGTAATTAAATTAATTTAAAAAAATAAATACGATTTATAATGAGAATTTAATGAAAATAGATAATAAATAGGGCATTATCTACTTTGAAGATAATAGAAATTCACTCAGTGGACCTCTTAATTTTTACGTCATTAGGAATTCCACTGGTGACTAGGGGATCTAAATCATGATGAAAGATTTTAGGGATACAATTTGGGTAAATTAAGGTTATAAAAATCAATGTTTTAGTATGGATGGTATATGATCTATTTTATAGTTTAAAATTGAGAACATTCAAATAGAAAATTGAGGTAGGTGAAAAATATACTTGGAATTAATTGGATTTTGGCTGTTTTAGGTGAAAAAATTCTATCAAAATATTAAAAGTACATTCCATAACGAATTTTATTATATAATATATATTTACCAATTTATTTATTAAAATGTTATTTCTATTCATATTTATCATGTTTCACTTTATTTTACCTTCTTTTACTTATGTAATTATCTATAATAATATTTATTTTTTTACTAAAAATATGATTTATAGTCACTTAACATATTTTAAATATATATTCATAATTTATAATTCATTTTATTAAACTCAAACACTAAATATGATAAATTTAAGTATTTAGAAAAAATAATGCATAGAAAAAATTTATTCGGAGTAAAATTTGTTTATTTTTAATGAATGAGAATATTTTTATTTATTATAATTTTTAATTACTCTATGGATGATAGTTATTTATTTAGACATTTAAAATATATTATTTCTACAACATTATCCAATTATACAAAACAATTAAATGAAATTATAAAAACTTCAAAATAATTGTTATCCATATATATATTTATATATATTAAACAACTATAAATATGACCTATGACAAAAAAATAATCATATTATACTTTGATATTTCTATATATATACATAATACTAAGAAAAAAATAATTCATCATATTCCATTATTTATTCCTTGAAATTTTTTTCATGTTTTTAATAATTTTTAGTATTTATATATATATACTTGACAATATGTTTTTTGTGGGTAATCAAATGGAATAAATTTTTGAGATGTAATATTTTTATTTTATTATATTTATTTTACTTATTATGTTTGAATAATAAATCCTTATATATATTTCATTCAAGTTATTAATGTTATTTTCATTTTACAGTTTTATATTCTTAATGAAAGAATGAATTGTTGATTTTTTAAACACAAGGATGATATGGTATGAATAATTATACCAAAATATTACGAGTTTCATTTAGTTTTTATTTGAAGACTTATTATATATATATGTATTTTTTTGACGTTTCAGATTCATTTTTAATTTTCAAGAAGGGATTTGTGATTAATAATGATGCAATTTGGCATCTATATGACCCATACTAGGTTGATATTGAGAATGTGTATTCCCCTAAAATCCCACCACCAAAATGTTAGGGTATGGAAGATGAAATTGAATATAAAAATATGACAGCATGATACAAATTTTTATCATACACCATATCTAAAATCATGTAATTACATATAAATTTCTATGAAATTATAATCCATATATAAATATCATAATCAATGTAATATAAAGCATATAATATGTAATCGATGAAACTTTTTATGAATTATTAGGTTATCCCAAATAAATAACCTAAAGAATCCTTCCTAACAATAATATATTAAGGAAAAATGTAATTCCATGTGTTAGTTGATAAGATTTTAAATCAATATATCACAAACACAATACATACTTTAAAAATTCACACCAAAATACATTAAATAGTCTTTAATGGTCACAAATAAATTTATAAATAGATTCATTTGAGGGAATTTATTAACACACAATATAATCATATCACTAATTGTAATTTACCAACCCTAGTCAAAGAATTGTACCCAATGTGGTTGTTTTAAATTCCTAACGAATGCCTCCTCTTATGATTAATTATGTCAACTATAAATTAGAGCCTATAATCAACCATAGAGAGACTATAATCTCACTATAATAACATATAATATCGAACAATTATAGAATCAACATGGAACTTTAGACTAAATAATATGTTTTACAGCAAAAGTTGAAACAATAATAATATATAAATATCAACTTATTTTAATAATATTAGATCGTACTAAATATATATATATAAACAATTACACATGAAAAAAGGTATTAAACACTACGATGATCAAGATATATATAAATATATATGGAAAATTAATTACATTAAAAACACCAGTCTATTTTCAATAATATCCCCCAATATCCATAAGATACTATTGCCTAAACACCTGCATTACCTAATATATGAAAATCAATCATAAAAGTAATCAACCCACTAATGTGCCTATGTAGGGTGCAAGAAAAAAATTATATAATACACCATTAACAGAGTTCCAATTATATTCTACAATAAATAGTATATCTATGTATTAGAATGTAAATAAAGTAGAAATAATCAATATATAAGAAATCATGTTCAAATCATACCGCCACAACACTTGATCCCAACTTCATTAGACTATAAATGTAATAGATTTTCCTGGGCATTGTAGATGTACTCAAGAGTAATAATGTGTCCCTATAATGAATGATTTTACTGCGTCAGATAAAATATTAAACTCACTATGGAATGAAATGAAACTTATCCAAACCCACATAACTGAGAAACTTGTAATCTTATACCTCTTTCCAATACTCCCAGTACTCTGAATAAAAAACACCTAGGTAGTGTACTTTGAACCCGGATCCCAATTCCCCATACTACCCCTACTGAATGTTGCATCACCATGATTAGAGTGACATATAATTAATAAATCTAAGTAAAATATAAAACATTTCTAAAAAACATTGTTCAGAAAATGGGGATCATCTCACTGATCTATAATATTTAGAAAACTATGAAATAATAAGAGAAGTAGTCAGCGTAATGTGAAACCTAAAATCCTAATTTCTATTAATAAGACTTATTAGTTGCTTTATAAACAAAAAATATATAAAATAATAAATACAAGGTATACATATGCCATATATTAGATCTCATTTAACACCCAATCTATACCTAACTATGCATTATAATGTATGTCACATAACAAAGAAAGAAAACCCCATCTTGAAAAATATTACTGTGATTGGACATATCAAACATATATTTCCAATAGAACAATAAACCAAGATGATCTTGAATCGTTTAATCCACAATCAAATTAAGACACCCAAAACAACAATCATACTTGGAAATATATTCTAATTATACCCATATCTTGTGGTATGGTCAATCATGAGGTCCCATATGATTCACCTCTAACACCATTCCTTATCACCGAACTCGATAAAACCAAAACAAGGTTCTTCCTGAAGATAAAAGGTCCTTCTCCATTCCCTCATGATCTTTTCATTTAATTAAATTTAAAAAATACTTTACCTTTAATAACCCATAAGCATCATTTTCTAAGAGCAATCTAAGAAAAGTCAAGATCTCATAGCACTCATATAATCTATTTGAAACACAATATAATCTCTCAACCCATAGATACCAACATTAATTAAACTATCCAAGGATCATGATGCTCCCCATGATAGGTTCACAAATATTAGTTTCCAAAACAACTCTTAAAGAAATATTCATGCTTAAGATAACCCATATCGTTACTCTAACCTTTCTTAATGCAACTTGGAACTCATGAGTTGAGTTATTATAGTATTTGAACACTCTAAAAACCCCCAATAACTTGGATTATTCAGTACAAATTTATTATAATGGGTTCTAGTCTCATTAACATCATTTTAATCATCTTTCATAGAGGGTTTTATGTTTTTTAAAAGAATTATCATATCATTTCCCGATTAATTCAAACATCCTAATTAAAATAAAAACCATTCAAAAAACATTATCCACTTTTAATTCTATAAAATAACTCATTGAGGATCAGCATGAACCATTCAAAATTTATCACATCATCCAAAAATTATTTGAGGTTTTCTAAGAATAACTATACATAACACCCAGTCG
Organism: Viscum album; assembly: GCA_963277665.1. NCBI lineage: Eukaryota > Viridiplantae > Streptophyta > Magnoliopsida > Santalales > Viscaceae > Viscum > Viscum album. The sequence continues at coordinate 604,361 of CAUJRU010000111.1, forward strand.
TTTTAGGTACATCATGAATATCTAAAATCAAAAAAACATGGATGTAAAAACTTCTATAATCATTGATGGATTTACACTATCCAATTAAATAATTAACAACTCACCCTATTCCCTGGAGTAATCCCTAAAAATAGTCCCCAAATTTACAAATATACATGTAAAATAAGTTTTGCATATTTTTTAAAATATTAAAAGAACCAATTACCCAGATATCATATAATATAACATTATTAATAGCATGGTTTGACATGACACCATTCATCTAAAATCAAGGAAACAAAAAAATAGTTTTAAAAATTTGGTTCACAGTGGAACAATGTTTAGATGCTTGAAATAGTGAGTGGAATCCTTGGGATTACCATAACATATCTAAGGGAAGACTTATTATTTTTAAAACACATTGATAAATAAAGAGACTACACTATTAGAGGACTTGGATGTGAATATGGAGAGGGGATAGTGATAGAGTTTATGAAGATGGGTAATTAGGTTGAATGACTATAAGGGAGTCAGAGGGGCTTACGTTTTATGTTCAAATAAATAATTAACTTAATAAAAATTAAATAATTCCCCAGATTCCCACAAGGATCCCATTGGATATCATATAGGTACTTTGTGGCTACCTTGAGGTTCCCTATCCTTATTATTCCATACTAGGTTCCCACTATAGCCCTACTGGGTACTCAATATAGTCATATTTAATAGTTTAATATACCAAAAACCCCTTAAACATTATCTAGATGCTTAAAAATTGAATTGATACACTCAAACATATATGGAAAGACGCCATAGATATATCGTAACTCTGTTAATTTCAATATAAATCCCAATTCCCCAAACACGCCCACACTAAATTAAAAAAGATTCATATTTCTTATAATTCCACAAACCCATAACAATATATTTCACAAAAAAATTTCCCTAGAATACATTATTATCTCTAGGAATAATTTATAATGATCCTGAAATTATCAATTCAAATATTGGATTATGTGGCAACAAATTGATCTTGATTACTGATTTTTGGTGATCCTATTACCCATGCTCGTGATATGGAAATAAATTATTTTAATAAAAACTCATGATTTTATACCTAATATATTACAACCATTTTTTAAATAATATATAAAATATAAAATTATTTTCTTTATTCTCAATTTAGTTTGAAAATATGAGTCTCTTCTCCTATACATCAATATGATCATGATGAACAATGATTTCCCTAATATCAATGTATAACCCAAAATAAAATTAATTAATATAAATGAAATCATTTAAAAATATCATATTAATTAATCCTAGTAATAAAATAATATTCCCCCTCAGACACAAAAATCACTGGTATCACCAAAAAATATAGATGAATATCTTAATTTTCTATTTCCTACAAACTATATATGACAAATCCTAATCTATCTCTGAATAGGTGCTGAAATGATTAGGCTAAAAGACATTCATGGTATTCTCACTCATCTAGACATTAATAAGCATTTACATGAAATAAATATATCTCATTGAATTATCTATAGGATGAACCACAACAAAGTATTATTCATACTATCATTAGATCAATATTCACACACCATATACTTGATACTACACAAATATTAGTCTTGATAAGACTAGTAAAAATAAACTCAATTGTATTACTAACATGAACATCCAAAATATATAAAATAATATATCACATAAAATATAGGAAATAATATTCAATTGGATTTTAAAATGGGAATGAAATTTCATAAAAAATGATTTTCAAAGGAATACCTCAAAATGGTGGTACCAAAACCCTTCGAGCTAGGAATTCTTACCCCAATTGAAATATCACTAAATATGGTACATAATACCACAATAATGCAACTTATTTGCTTTATTCAATCACTATGTATACACATGAAAATACCCACCATACTAGTAACATACCATGATACGCTTCCTCTTTAGCCATGGGGGTGATAATATACTATTCTGTTTAGATATATTTTATAAAATTCGTGCTCCCCATCAAAGATTTATTCCCACAGAGATGTTACCCATATCCCTACAAATTTTTGAATATATGAAATACATACTTTGACTACTAAATCCTTTTTTAAGACCTTCATATAAGTATTTAAGTATAATTAATGAACATATACATGTAATAATTTCATAAAACATTTCTCAATGTAGCATGCCATTATTAAATCATTTCCCTTTAAGGCTATCATAAAAAACTAAATTTCAAATTTAGTATCATACTCTTCTATTGACTTCCTACTCAGTTGTATCATAAAGAACATCAACAACAATTCCAAATGATTAAAATTTAGGAATAAAATCTTATTTAAGTGTTACTGAAATTCAATACCTAACATATACTCATTATTTATTTTATATTAAATTTAATTCCACCATTTTTATGGTTAAACATTGATTTTTTATACTGCTGGCAACAACCACATCTAATTTTGAGTTACAATCCCTTTAAAAAATTATATATCTCTAACCAGTTTTTGGAATCTATCAAACCTAATTCACTACTGCAAATGAGATACTACTCCTCTTGAAACAAAAGGATGGATTGAAGAACCATCACTTCCCCATTTATAAGACATTTGTTGAAGCATACATGAACCGGACCCATACATACTATGAAGGGTATATGAACTTATATCCTAAAAATTGGGGGATTCCATATTATCACTATTCAATACCCACCTGATGAGATCCATGGTGACATATTAATTTAATGTCCATATAAGAAATTAATAATCAATTTAATAATAACCTTATTTTTGGTAAAATAATTTGATCGATGTCTAAGAATAAGAACTCGTAATCCTTATATAATTTTGAATTTCATTTTTATCCTTGATCAACAAGGAATATAAATTCATTTAGAAAACTATTAACCAAATATTCTTGAACACTATCCTTTCCCTAAAAACAATTCAATTCACTACATTGATTTTCATACCGTAATATCCCAAGGAAAATCCACATGTCATCATTACCTAACAGAGAGCTTATATCTAACACAAACATGTATTTTTGATACTAATAAATATCCATAACATTAATATCCCTGTCCAAATTATAATTAATCAAAACTCGACACTACCCACTAGAGGTCTATCATTTACCATGTAATAATGAATGTAGGGTGATAATATGAAATCCATGAAATACAAAAATCTCCATATTTACTCTAATTAATTAATTATCTATTAATTGGTAATTTTGAAAAACAAAAAATAACTTATTTTTATGTTTTAATTAATTCAAAACTATTTTATAAAAAAAATTCTATTTTTTATACAAAAACTATCCAAATCCATTTCATTTTTTTCAAGTAGCAATTGACACTCAAAATTAGAATACACAAGTTTAGTACACCTTTTTTACAAATATGATACCTGAACTTATAAATATTTCTAAAATTATTATAAAGTATCATAATACATAAAAAACCCAATCCAAAAACATAAAATTAAATAAAATTATAGATCTTAATCGTGTGAAATAATATCAAAATCATTAATACCTTGGTAACATAGGCTTACACCATATAGGTGTTCACTATGTCTTAGTATTGTGTATGTATATATTTTTGATAATTCTAATCTCTATCTACTAACTAATAGACAGTAATAAATTCTAAATAATTCTTTAATAGAATTGTTTCATGCCCTATCATAGGTCACCAAAATGGTGCCTGTGTCTATAGTGCTGGAAGACTTCCAATATGAATCCCTATCTATAAGAGGTTATCTACCTAATACGAGAGTTTAAAATTACATTAGGGAGATAATAATATTTGTACAAAAACATTTAATATATAATTATTATAAAATTGACATACATTATTAGTGTCAACAAAAGGATTTACAACTAATGGATAACCCTCAATAATAAATAAATATCAATATGTTATATCAATATGTTATAATAATATCCTATTACAATATGAGACTACATTAAACATTCACACAAACTACAAATGCTATGTCACACAATTCCAAAAGGTATTCTATAAATAAACAAAAAATAAAAGTGGAAACATAACTATAAAATAAGCATGTGTCCCTCTATAGTCATGTCTCCCAACATTGTCATGAAAATCCAGCCATAACTCTTTTGTAGACTACCACATGAAATCTATACTTAGTATATTGAATCCATATTAAGTTCCCTAGGCTATGTTTGATCATTATACTCACTAGATCCTAAAAAATAAGGTTTATTATTTATTATATATTATATAGTTTTTTTATTTGAAAGTAATTAAAGTGGTACCAATTATCATGAAGTAATTACATTTGTTCAGGTACTATATATGGCACCAAGACACATGAACCCACCTCATTTGGCAAGGAATCACATTAATGATCTGATTTATATTGAAAAATAATATAGAAAACACATTAAAGAATTCTATAAAACATAGAAGATGACATATAATTTAGAAACTAAGAATATTATCACTCCTGTATGACCATCCTAGTACTCAGGATAAATAAAAACATAGGTGGTGTAATCCACAAACTATTTTTTAGATCCACATGACATGTCTTAATCGATGATTCATTAGAATAGTTATAATAACATATATGAAATAAATCTGATTAAGGTGTAACAATTATATGGACAATAATATTTGACAAATGGAGATCATGTTATTCATCCTTTATGTTTCAAAAATTCAGGATGATTTATTTAATTGGGTGATGTAATATCACACCAAGAATTCCAAGGCCAAGACCTGCTTCACAATAATATATTCAGTAAAATGATTCGAATAAAAAATAAAATACATTTATATTGAACTCATATACATGATCTTACACCAAAACCCATCCATACATTCACTTATACTAGAGGATATACTATATATTAAACTATGAACAACCCATCTTGCTCCACAGAATTTTGAATAACCAACTCAGACATAACATTATAGCTGAAATGATATCCCATGATGATCCCAAATCCCTTAATGATTAATAAATAATACCCAAACCATTGAACATTATTGTCTATATCAGTTTACTATATCCAAATCAAGAGGCTCACTCCTAATTTTTTGTATGACCCACCCAAATATAATCATTTCATTGAAATTTATTAACCACTATGAGCTATTTGGATAGTAAAATATATGTTTTACCATCATATAATTCTATATGTATGTAAGAGACAGTAACATGTAACTTACATTGTTCTACCCATTTATATCATTCTTTAATGACTATCCAATTGAATTTAAGTTCTCACAATACTACCCGGATCAAGAGGAATCCCAACATGAAATATATATCCATCAGCCCATACAAATCAAATTTCATTATACTATCCAATCCCTTTGTGAATTCGTTCTAGATTTCTAAACATATTATATTCTAATCATTTTCTTAAGGATAGATTCATTCTCAAGAGATCCCATATCCCCTCTTTACCCTCACTTGGAACGATAAGGCACAATTGATCAAAATTATTAAACTCTTTAAAAACTCTAAGAAACCTAAAAATTTATTTTTCAATATTAATTGATGATAATAATTTACTTTATCAATTACCATAATTATATTCCTCTCTATTAAATGGTTTCAATATTTTAATGATATTTTCATAACATTCCATATAAAACTAGGAAGTATTAACTCTTACTGGAATCATTCCTCAAGGGAAATGCAGTTGGAAATACATAAACTACCTCATTGAGAATCACTCTAATCCATTCATAATTTATTAAACATACAAAAATTTATAACCTCTATAGAGGGATAAATTATAAAAAAGAGTTTGGGGAGTTGATGAGGGTTAGATAGTCCTCTTGAAGTGAATTGATAAATGGGGAACTATAAGTTGTTCTTAAGTGGAACATGGTTAATATAGTATTTGTATTTACACTGAGTTATTGTATAACTCTCAAATTCCAAAATTTTTCCCATGTTTGGGGGTTTAAAAAGCCCCAAAAATAGAAAAATGCTATTCATTTCTTATTATGTCAATTTGTTCAGGGGTTATGGAGTGTTTTTAATGTTATATACATTTATTTCATGCTCATAGATGAGTTATATATTAGTTAGAGATGTGATAGAATAAAAAAATAAAGGTTTTCATAGCATATTTAAATCACGACAAGAATTTATTTCTCGATAGAGATAGGTAAAATTTTAGAGGAGTATATTACTCTTGTGTAGAAAAAATATTTCAGGATACAAACATGAATCATGTGATAATGTTCCATATGAGTTTTAGGGAATAGATTGCATCATTATCTGGTGATCGTGATAGATTGGCGTGACTCTATATATGATTTTAATGGTATTATGTATGTAGAGAAGGAGTTCACGCCACAACCCCTTGGCCATTAGAATTTGGTTCTTCACCATATTTTAGGGTATAAATGGAAAATTTCATAATTCATTTCCTCTTTCTAAAATGATATTGTGAATTTTCTAAATCTTACTAATGATTTAGAAAGATGTATATTCCATATATTTTGTATACACTAATCTAAACAAAAATCCATGATATATATAATTTTAATAAATATATAACAAATCACATTAGGAAGTTGATAATGAAAATAGGGAAAAATAATTTATATAAACAACCTCCAATTCTAGGTATCATTCAATGGCGATATATGTTAGGACTTTAGTGAAAAAAATAACAGGAACAAGTTCCAAATTTTGAAGGCAACTATGGTTGGGAAGAAAATATCATTAAAATCATTGCTTGATGTATCACTTGTAGTCTTAAATGTTTTATAAAACATCTTTACTCCATTTCCTATTCCTATTATTAATAGGATAAGAATGCATGAAACAGAATCAGAAAAACAATTTCACCTCCCATCTTAGTGGTGGTATACAATATCTCGGGCCACATAATTTGTATAAGAGCATATAGAAGTGCTTCTAGGTATTTTTTTGGATATAGATTTTTAAATTATTTTTAAAATAATTAGATAAATGATATCAATAAAAGAATAAATATTATAAATAATAATGCATTCCCCATATTTGATGAAATGGGATTCCATCTATAAATAGAGGTTATAGTTTCATATCTTCTATATTTGTCTTGGACGATCTTAATATAACTGATTATGATTTATATGTTACTGATATTTTTTTGGTATACAAATTTCTAGAATATAAGACTGTTCAATTTTATAGGAGAGTTTATAATGCATTAATATTATCCCTCTCAGAGAATGGGTTTGCCTGAGTTAAGATATTAATGATAACAAATTGAATTGGGATGAAACTTCAAGATATATGTTTGAGAGATAATAATGTGAAAAATTCATGGTTTCAAGAATGATAGGATCAATATGAGGATATTCACAAGAAATAATATCAATCAATGGATCTGATCTTCATTCAATTTAATAATTATAATCTCAATTTGATGTTATGGATATGTTCATGGAAATTATATGGTGTTGATGATGTTTATAAATATTATCCAATATAAATTTAACATATATTTGCTCTTGAGGATCAATATTTTGGTGAGTGGACTATTGATAAGTTCAATAATACCTTAATAGACTTTGATATAGAGAGAGAGACAAACTTAAGTAGTAAAGAAGAATATGAGAAGGAGACCAATTTTAACGCATTAAATGTTTAAAAAACCTTGAGCTGTAGAATTATCATATAGAGTAAACTAAGGAAGAATATGCAACTAAGGTATTTTATGAGTTAATATAATTATTCTCAAAATTCATGGGATGATTAAAAAATAAATATATTGTTGTAAATTTATTTAGGTGTTTTAGTTTTAGAAATATTAGAAATATTTAAGATAGATTCTTAGAGAAAAATAATAATTGAAAACGTGATAATCAATCAATATGATCATGAATGATATACCTGATTTAAAGTATATGAAATGGAGGATAGTTCCATAAAGGTAGAGAAAAGGAAAACCATTCAAGTAAAAGGAAACTTCAATAAAAATTCAATAAAATATTTTTTGACAGAGATAGTGAAAATGAGGATGAGGGATAAATGAATAAAGATCTTATATCATTAATGTATAAATAAAAACCGTCCAATAATCTTATTGTTAATGAAGAAGTGGGGAGTATTGAATATGAAATATGTGATTAAGGGACACAAAAATAATTCTAATTAAAAAGGGGTTCCTATTTCATTTTTCTTTATTTATTGAATGTGATTTCCCCTATCCTTTATGATAAATTAATGCAAGATAACAAACAGAGTGGAGATAGATTTTACGAAGGTGAATGATTCATTAAATAATTCACTTGACGAATCAAAATCCAATTAAATTATGGAGATTGAAATTGATTCCACATAGGATATTGAGATCCTAATGAAATCATTGAAGAGAGTGATAAAATTATTGAGATTATAACTAGAAAACTATTTTTTTGAATTATGTGAAAAATACTATTGAGGAAAAAAATCGGATAAAACAACTCATGAATAAAATACAACATAAGTATGAAAATTCTATAACATATGTTCATTAATGTTCATAATTAACTGATAAGGATATTGATACTACTAAGAAACTTATAGATTCTCCAATCTTTCATCTAAAAATCTTGTTCTAGACTCGAACATGAAACCAAAATGGTGTTATTCTTAACATTAATGGATGGAATGTGATTACATAAACTATCAAAAAGATGTCATCCATTTTTAATTTCAACGGTGGTTATAAAAATTCTAAAATTAATGAGGTATATAAGATGAATAGTGATGAGGATTACCCTAATGTATAATCCAAGGTGAAATAATATGCTTCTAAGCATGTGGATATTGAAATTATTTAATATATCTCAAATATGAATGTTTATTTATTTTCAAATATTTATAAATATTATTTTAAATTCAGTGTATTTTTTATTTTAGGTAAATGTTGGTTCAATAAATATTGTAGACATAAATCGTAGATGTTTTAGTAAATTCACTAACATAATTAATTAATTAAAGGATATAAATTAATTTGGAGACCACTTGATGTTCCTAGAGGCTATGTATGAAAACTGATTGGAGAAAAGATAGAATTCAAGACTATTTTGATACACTAAAAGAAAATTACAAGATTTGTGTTAAAATTGAATACACTACTAAAAATTGGCTCATAATACTACTGGAATAATCGAAGAGGAATGTGAAATCCAAATATGATAAACGTATTAGTGAAAATACATAATTATTAGTGCATGAGGTGGATTATAAAGTATCTGTGGATATATTCAGTGGTTATTCCACACATTTTACCTATAACAAAAAAATTCATGTAAATATAAATTAATGAAAATTAATAATAAAATTCATCACGTATGGGTCACTAAATTTTAAAGGATTTGGAAGCACTAGAACTACTTAGTAAAAACATATCTAAAACAATTCATTCTTTTTTGATGGGTGGATGAAATATCTCTTAATTTCATATCATCTTTATGGAAATATAGAAAAGTTAAAATTTTGTGATAATGGGTGTTTGATTAAAAAAATAGTGATAATACAATTATAATGAAAAAAATGAATCAATAATAACTTATTTAAAATTTTCAATGATTAGATTCATGTTACTTAATCATGGTAGGGGATAATGAGCTGTGTAATAGAAGAATTTTTTATTTAGAACAAAATAACATGCTAAGAAATTTCAAACATAATGAAATAAGGAATATAAAAAAGATTAATCTTGAATCAGATAACACTTATGAAAAATATTGTAACATCCTTGACCTGATGCTTCTGCATGTGACCGAGCTGGGTGGGTTATGTGACCTCAAACAAGCCTTCTCGTATTCCAATGTCTACAAACTAGATGTGATGATGTATCAAATATAGCGGGGGAGACAATACCCAACAGTAAAGAGTTATAATATCATCTGAAAAAATAGATTAGCATAAATTGAGGGATTAATATAAATAAATAGATAAGAATATTAAAAAGAAATTAGTTCATACCAAAAGATACAAATAATAGTAAAATCATACAATTATAGGATGAATATAACCAATGACATGTGGTAATTAACACAAGAAAATGGTAAAATAATCCAAACCCCAATACCAAACTCCATGCTTGTCCCATATCCAAACTCTAACCCATCCAGCTATAAATCAACCAAACAAGGTTCTCTTTCCATTATTTATACTTGCATCCCTGAAATCTTCATATGTACCAATTGGAAGCCCGAATAGGGTGTGAGTACAACTCAGTAGGTTGAAACCCACAATATCTAAACCATTATGCGTGAATATATAGTTCATGAAATAAAGTGATAAATAAGGCTACGAATTTAATAAATTTATACTCACAAGAAATAACCCCATTGATCCACATGCTTTGAAATGAAACCATAGTCCAACCAAACTTACTTTAGCTCCATGTTGGAATTTCTATCAATAGGTGGATCCTCTTATGTCACGAAATATCAACCAAACTATTATCCAATCATCTCATGTGATTTTTAACCATTGGTATCTTATTTAAGGTAACCCACTAGGATCAATGATAATTTACTTGTTGGAATTTCTCATGACTACATAAGGCATACATCAATAGGGGACAAATCTCATCTCATATAATAATGGGAACCATGATAATTCAAATGTTGGATTCTCTTAAATCATCTTATGTGCATGTCTCATGTGGATAATCTCATCTAATATTAATTGGTGGATTCTATTACATCAAGATGAATAATTGGTTCCATGTCTCATGAGGCATAAATCAAGCCCTCAAGCATCATATCAGCAATATCAATGAAAAACATCCAAAGATATGATTTTTCAAAATTAATATGGTGTTACAATTTGTACAATTTATCTAGTTATCAAGTGATAAAGAATTTTTTCTGTTGATAGACCCTCCTATGTCAGGATGGTTCACCACTATCAAAATATTCCATGTTACGATTTACCATGAATTACATGTTATTCCAGAATCCTAATACCATGGATGCTAATTCATTACGTTTTCAATCATAGTATCACCTCTTGGGAGGCAGCTTGTTTGGTCTTAATATCAATGGACCAGAACAGATCCAGTATACGATCATTAAATAGTAATTAATCCATTTAGGTTGGTTGAATGCACATGTTACCTACACTATCACAAATCTTCCACATAATAGATAAAATAAATTGACATTTAATGAGTTATTATAGACCACCCACATAAAAAGTAAAATATATAATAAATCCCTAAACGTTTTTTGTACAATAGTGTTTCTCATTCCTTTCAATAGAACCAAAAAATTTCCCCAGGGAATATAAAAATTTGATCCAGTTTAGGAAGTATAATCTTGGGTTCTCTATATGGGAAAATTTACGAGTCAAGCTAGAGAGAAGAGAACAAGAAGGATTCCCTACAATATCATGATTCCTAACACCATGTCCCATAGTAATGTGATTTTGTATAGAAGATTAAACTCTCATGTGGTGGCTAATAATTTTTTTAATGAGATAATGTATTTGAGTTATCCTAACACATGGAACATGCCACTAGAGTGTTTTTAAAATTGGCTAAGAAATGTACATTCATGTCGTGAATACCTCGATTACTGTATATGTTGAGAAACAAATTCCCTCAGCATAAAAATTCAATTAAACCAATTAATAATCATTAATAATATATCTGATGTGAATTAATGTTTCACATATTTCCCAAAATTAATTTATAATGTGAATATGACTCATGGGGTTGGACTTGAACCATTCACGTCTTGTATGGATTTCATGGTGTCGATTGAAAAGTTACAGATTTTGAATTTGTACTTCATGTAATGAATTATTTATACGTCCGGATTCCATATTTCCTCCTGATATACCTCTTAACACTTAATCATACCCGATCAAAGATATATTAACATTTTTAGACCAAAACATAAAGTGAAACGTACCTCGAAAAGATTCAATCTTACAACCTCCCCACAATATAATTCCTCATCCCTAAGTTATTCCTTAAATAATCCTAGTGGCTATCAGTGAACAAATATATCCTTTGTTTCCACACATTAGATTCTCCATCCAAGGTATCATCTTTCACACTCCCATACTAACACTTTACTCACCCTATAATTATGGTCCTCCCTTATATATTCTTCTTACTTCTATCTATGATACCAATATTATTCTATACAATGGATGAATCAACCTATATATATTTTTAATAAACATATATCTTGTCATAAGGGTCAGGATGTTACCTTTGAAGTTGAGATGCATGAAACACATTATGTACATTGTTGTAGGACTTTAGAAGGCCCAAATTGAATACCACTAGTCTAAACCTCTCAATAATATCAGATAGCCTAAAATACATGGTGATGGACTCCCCAATTTCGTAACATAAACATTCCTCACTCTTGAACATGATGAAGAACCTAAAACTTTAGAGGTCATCTTCTGTGTTCAATATAAGATTTATAATTTCTTTTATAGTTACAAAAAACTTCTTGATAAAATGGACTTGATCATATGTATCATGCACTAGAATAGGTCCAACGAGTAATGAATAATCTTCTAATTTCCAGAAAGAGGTGAATGACAGAATCTTCCATAAAAATTATTTAATGGAGACATTTTCATCGATTATTGAATGTTTTTTCATAAGAAAACTCCAAGAGTTCTAGAAGATTCCCCCAAGAACCACCGAAGTCTTGGTCATAGATAAATAATATATCCCCTAGAATCTGAATCATCCTATTGGATTGGCCCCCAGTCCGAGGACTTTAGGTTACACTCAGAAGAACCTATAATCCAAAATCCTTTTTAAGGACATTATAGAACATTGAAGTGAAAAAAGGATCTCAATCCAAACGAATTATCCCTGGAACACCATGGAATTGATATATCTCACACAGGAAAACACTACCAAGATTATTATAGGTAAATGTCTACCTGAAATGAATATGTGGGATAATTTCATAATATAATTCATGATCACCAAAACCACATCATTATTTTGAGGTATCATGTGTAATCCTGATGTAAAATCAATTATTACATCATCCCATTCCAATTCAAGAATGTGTAGAGTCTCCAATAACCATGTAGGCCTTTAATTCATGGAATTCACCTAATTACATATGAAATATATCACTATGAAGCCTGATATATCCGTTTTTATCCATGTACACCATTACTTTCTATAGATATCAAAACACATATTTGTTATATCTGGATGTACTTCCCATTTAGAAGCATGAAACTCCATCATCAGTCCCACAAACAAATATGTAGAAACCCACACATGACCATGGATAAAAATTAAATCCACGCAACTAAGAGACCATCATGATGGCGGTTCCCCACCATATCATATATATATCAATGATAATAAATATTTATAAGATAAGTTATGTGTCTTATTTTGTTCTATAATCAATGGCATAATAGATGTGGAATCAAGAATTACTCATCCTTTGGATTCTTAAACATTTCAATGAATTTCTACAAAGAGTGTCATCAACTACCACTAATCATAGGACTCCCACACGCCCTCTATCTACATCTTCAAACTCAAGAAATCAGAAATGATATTTCCTTTTCTTAATGAGTAAGATAGTTTGATGTCAAAAAACTGCATATACTTCAGTTACCTCCTCTATCATAGGTTCAAGTCTTACTAATTAAAGACTAACTTAAGTATATTTTAGCCCATGTACACCACATATCTCTCACCCAATAGATAGTATAAAAAAATTATTTTGGTTGTGAACTACTAAAACAGAATCCAAATCATGATTTTTGTAATTCCATTCATGAGGTATCATTTGTTAGGATACATAAGCAACCACTCGATCCTCTTACATCAGAACTAATCTAAGTCCAACTCTGAATGCATCATTGTACACAACATACTCCATACCCGACACAAGGATGGTGAGAATTAGTGATGAAGTAAAAAGTTATTTATCTCATTAAACCCCCTTCAAAATCATTATACCAAACAAAATTTACTACTTTCTGTGTCATTATAGACATATGTGCAACCAAAATGGAGACGTCTTGGATCAAACATTAACTATAGCTTGTTAGAAAAAGAAAAACTATTAATCTAGAATAAAATATTTGGTAACTCTCAAAATTCAATGAATTAAACCTTCTATGGGTCATATATATTTCAATCCTCAATGATGACATGGCCCAAGGAGTGTTTTATATTTTTCTAGGATTATCATTTTGATTTCATGATGTTAATATGATGATCTATTAGTGTTCTTAGGAAGATGTCAAGATTTTGGGCATGATTTTATGTAGAGTAGTGTTACACCATGTTTTTTCCATGATTAAAATTAATTTTTTTATTGAAATAGATCAATGATTAAATTTATCAAGGCCATGAATACCACTGTTTAATTCACCAAACCAAAAAAATCCATGTGAACTCATATAATACAAACATGCTTCAAAAAGTAGTCTGAGGCATGTCAGATAGTCTCACACACAATTAATGGAACCCAACACTCAATTTGATCTTATAAATGATCCTATAATCTCTCATCTAATTTAATAGGTCATTGATATGTGTAATGGGATACTGGTTCTTGACCTTAATATGCTTTAATCTCCGATAATCCACATAAAAGAACCAAGTCGCATCATCATTCTTATGGAAAAACATGGGAGAACCCAATAGTGATTTACTAGGTCATATAAAACATGTTTCTTTAATATATTCTGATTTAAATTTCAATTCACGAAGCCCCAGAGGTGTTATTTTGTATGGAGGGATAAAAACAGGCTCAACTCCTCACACAAACATGATCATGAACTTAATCTACAAAGTAGGTGCCTAACCGAAGAAATCTGTAAGAAATTACTCCTAAAACAAATTCAATACTAGTGGAAAAGAAATCTATTACATTCTACCATTATCTAAAGAAATATCTACTATTTGAGGTGTGAGACAATCCAATGTTCACTGAATTGGTCATATATGACCAGATCAATGATCCCACTCTCTCTAGTGATAATAGCTTGGACCTTATGAATATGAAAAGGCAAATATTAGCTATTGATAGTCGTTATGGGATGGTTATATAACTGAACACTACACACCTTGAATAAAATTGAATTGTATATTTTCTATCACAAATAAATCCCAATGAAAATTATATCTACTAATTTTTTTTAACATTCTTTACATTGTTTGATATCCATTGATCATTCTACAAGTGGTGTGTCGATAGACATAAGGCTACCCAAGATCGTTATAGCTCAACTTAAAAAATTTTAAAATAGAGGATTTAAAAACAAATGTGATGCTCGTGGATAAAAAATAATTTAAGGAAGGGTAAATGATACAATAATCACACCTCTTATGGGAGAAGGTCCCACATATAGATTGGTCAGATTAGACTACATGACATATATACAACTTACCCCTCTATCATGGGATCCATTATGAGTCCCATATTCTATTACCTTTTGTCGGTATTGTCACTCCAATGTATGAGTATCATATCCCCCACCTCATCCTAAACATTTAGTGGAAATCCATCCACTAGTCTGATGAGGGGTAGCTGAGTCCTTCCTAGACTCTGGTTCTTGTATTGATCCCATACCACAATTATGCTACTATGTAAACCTATAGAAACTAATAATATGGAGAAAACTACCCGAATAATGACACTCCTTATTGTGGTATGTACACTAATTTTTCTTGTATATATTCCTTCAATAATAAAAGAACTTATCTTTTTCAGGGTCCAAAAATGGTTTCCCACTACCTCAACTAGTTTGTCTTCTACTATCATGGTGATAAATTCCATAGATTCAATTATTGTAGCTAGTTGATGTGTTATTATATCACCTTATTGAATCTACCCAGAAAACACTTGGGGCCACTCATAGATTTCCTTCCATGATGAGAGACCTATTCATCACACTTTCAAAGCTTCTTAGTTGAAAAGGTATTCACATGGAACCTTACCTCAGAGAAAATCCCATCCTAGGAAAAATACACACTCGAGACCTTGTATACCTATGAAGATGCAGAGAAAAACCATAGATTAGTGAAATTTTTGGCATATTCCAATAGTGACATGTTTCCATACATCTAGTTTATTTACTCCCGATATCATTAATCTATCAATTTCTCTATAGAGAAGTGCCTGCAAAATTTTTCCCCAAATCCCTCATGTTTACTCGTCTTGCAGATATAATTTAACTATAATGTTAAACTAATGTATGGATAGTCCTAATAACATATAGATAGAATGATTAACCTTCGTGATTAAGAGTTTCTCAAGGTGCTTAAAAATTATTTGTATAAAATTATCCAAAAATCAGTTGCATGAGGTCATGTTTCTCGAGTAAACTTAAGCAGATGATATAACTAAAACTATCTCACTAAATTATATATAGAAGGAATAGTGAAATAAGTATCCCAATCCAAGATCACATGAACCTTAGGAATCTATCACGAAGAAAATCATATATCCAATTCTCTATATCTACATGGAGTTTTGGATTAGCTATCTTTGGAGTGTGTTGATTTCCACTATCCTGCCTCTCAATTAAAATATAATGATGACGAATTTTATCTACAAATATCCACACACTCATTTGAACATAATAATATGATAATAACAACCTCAAAAGGTTAATGAAATAATGAACTATTGATCAAAGGTTCCTTTATATTGGGTTTAATAATTGATTTGTCATAACATAATAGTTTTCTTCTATTCTATTTTATTAAGAATATCAAGTTATTTCATGTCACAGTTTATATGGCTAGATGTGTAACATGAAATAAATATTTTCCTTATATGAACAATTCATGTCAACATATATCCCCACATTCCTATCATAATGCATGCATAATAATATAAATTATTATTTTCTAATTGTAAAAATCTCATTAAATAGTGACATCACATAATAATTGTATCACAAAAATTGAAATAACATCGAAACCATTAAAAGGGAACAACATGAACTAAAATCCCATCCTTGGGTACTCACACCCCCATGAATGGGTTAGCTAGTCCCATAAACAAGATCCTTACAAAGTCTCGACACTCACTAGTATCCAATCTACCATTCCTAAATAAAAAATCAATAATAAAGAATCCCAATAATATGATACCACTTATTAATATGACTCGGTTCTCCATCACGTGACCAAGTCGAGTGGGTTGTGTGACCTCATGTGTGCCTCCCCATATAATAGAGGATTCCAACTAGTAGTGATTATATAATGGATATAGTCAGGATACTAAGCCCTCTGGTATAAAGACATAATAACAATGGAAAATAAAAATAGAGTAGTAGAAAGCGATGAAATAATAAAAAAAAAATTATAAAAAACTAAAAGAGAAATAATCCCGAACTGAATATTTATAATCATATAAAGGTGATAAAGTTCCAAGATGAATGTAACTAATGGTGTTCTTTAAGAATAGTAATAAAATACTATTAATAAATGTTAAATTACTCTAAGGCCCCAATCCCAAACCCCATGTTGGTCTCATATTCAAACCAGAACCCATACAACTACAAATCAATCAATGAGGGTATATTAATGGTATATTCAACTAGTTGAAGGAGTTAATGAGGTTACAATAAATATATTGGAAATATTTTTATTACTATAGTATAATTATTTTTGAAAATTAATTTTTATTAAATACATCATTTCTAAATATTGATGAGAGTTAATATTAACTTAGAGGAAATGTTTGAGGTCATGAGACAAAAAATGAATGTTATATTAGATTTTCAATGTTATCATTGAATTTGAAGTTCCCAATAATGGAGATAACTCCGATATATAAGAATATAATTTATAGAGTCTTTGAAAATCATTTGAGGTAGAAAACATCATTTTATATTTCAGTAATGGTTTTTTAAATAGGGGTGTCTGAGAATTTTATATCCCACCTTGTTTTTATTATAGGATGAGCATAAAAGAGTGGAATAGGAATTGTAATAGTAATATTGAATAAAAATTAAGGAATAATATTGGAATATTATTGAGAATAATGGAAATTGGTAATTGGTTATCACATGCTAATATAATTAATATGAGCATAATGAAGTGGGTTTTAAAAAATAGAAACAATGATAAGATTAAAGTATCATAGAACAATTTTTTACAAAGGTTAATCTAAAATGGAATATGTACATTTTTTATGATAATTTTATATATATTCGTAATATATGAGACAATTTGATTATTTATCTCAATATATGATCATATTAATTGTAAAGGTGTCTAAATTGTTGTTATGTCACCATTGATGAAATGATATCAGTTAGAAGAGGTCTACATTGAACTACCAGAAGTTTTAATACATGATGTTTTTGGTTTTCATGTTCATAAGAGGTATTAGTCTTTATATGGGCTCAATGAATCCCATCGGTTATGTTATTCGATGCTAGAAAATAACTATAGAACAATAATTCCACGAATGTCAATATTGATAATAATATTAATTTCATGGGAGATAATGAAATCTATTTAAATTTTACAGTGTATGTCGATGAAATAAGTTTTTTTCCAAAAAAAAGGGTAAAATTTTGAATAATTATCTATCCAAATAATGAAACAATTTGATATTTCTATTAGGTCAAATAGGTTAGATATTTTGGGAGGGGGTGAATTAGGGTATGCCAGATTAAAACAACTGCCCCTATTGATCTTGTATAACTGTTAAGCAAGACTTTTTTCTCTCTCTTTCATATAGCAAAGAATAAACAAAAAATAAAGCATGCACAGGAAACAAGAATTTTTACTTGGTTCACCCTCACTTGGCTACGTCCAAGGAGCATACACCGACAATGTGAGAATGTACCAAATCCACTATAAGCGCACTGCTATTTACAAAGTTTGGGATAGATCACTTATATTCCCAAGCTCACTGTCATTAAAATGTTTAGGGTCATCTCACTACTTTCCCAAGGGTCACTCCCTGTTTCTCTCTCTCTGGATCACTGCCGGTGGAGAGGATCACCTTTTTCCTTCAACTTTTATCAATACTCTAGAAAGGCTCCACTCAGAGTTTATAGACCTATAGGTATCTTCATTATCAGTAATTAATACATCCTCTGTTGTATGTAGATGCTCCGTTGAATTCCAACTCTCACCAATTGATTAATCTCACTTTGCACCAAAGGTATCAGACAATCTTCAAGCATTCGCACAGCCCTAAAATGACTGGCATGCTTCTACCACACCGGGCGTGCTTCTCCAAGCCATAACGCAAGTTCATCTCAACCACTTACATGATACTCACTTATTCAACTCCAAACTTGCGCTACTCACACCCTTTTACTCCCAAACAAATTTTGGCGCTCAACTATAAACTATTATGCTTCTGTAAAGCCTGGTATGCAAGTGTCACCAAACCACCTGCGTGACACCCCCTGATTTAACTCTAAACTTATGCGACTCACACACTTTCTCTCGCAAAACACATTGGGAGTACAACTATCAACTGACAAGCAACATTTGAATATCTTTATACTTGTGCGACCACACCACCACTTGTGCGGCCAAAAAACCTGCACGACTGGAGCTATGATTTTCTCTAAGTGTTGAACTCACACCGAATAAGGAGGGTTCGACCTCTATTTATAGGGAATTGGCACCCTGAGTGCCGGTGCGCAAGTCTCCTCTCGGCGGGCAAGTCCAGCCGCCCTAGTCTCTGTCATCTTGGTCACTTGCACGACCAAACCCAAAACATGGGTGGCCCTTCTTCTATTGCCATATTTTGATGTTATGATCATGGAAAACATATGGTGCGCATGTTTCCAAGCCTCCAAGACATCGGAACGCAAGTCCCTTAGACAAAAAAACACTTTTCTCCATTTTTTTATTATGAGGTCCAAAAATTTGGAAAAAACTAGAAAACGGCGCCACCTTGTATCTGCTCTTTTTGAACTGCCACCAGATAGACCATTCCTTTGTCGATGTTCTTTAATTAATGACGGATCATTAAAAACATCTCTTGAATGGAACATGCCACCATGAAACCCCATTTTTCAACAAATTTGTACGTCATGGTTTGCTTTGTCAACAAACACAACATGGAGGCCCACTTTGTCAACAAACACAATCACCACAAAGATGCTTCAATGATACCTTGAGGGATTTTTCCCAACAATCTCACCCTTTGGTTTTGTTGACAACTCTTCCATAAAAATAAACATCATTAATTCATCAACCACTATTCGCCTATTGCAATTCTGATAGAGATCCATGATTTACTCAACACATACTCTAAGCCCACATGAGCAAAGAACGACGTGAGAAACAAGAGTAAATGAAAAGTTCATCAATGAATCACTTAAACTCTAACACCCACTGTTGATACCAAAGTGATTCCAATTGTTGGATATATTCTTACTGCATTCCAGCACCAATCTTTTTCTTTTATCACAATCCTCATCTGTCGTGATATCTCTTCTTTGATCGACAACTTCATGAATCGTCAGATTTGTTACTCTCCCTATCTGCTCACTACTTTAACTCTTGTCAGCTACAAATCCTCTTCAGCACTATTTCAAGTGTTGTCTAAGATAAGCTATGGCTAAGCACTCTGAACCAACATCAACTCCCCCTATATAGCTTCTCCTCATGTCAGATTATCCCCATATACTTTATGATTTCTCAAATACCCACACTATCTCCCCCTTGAACAATCAGTAATTTCTCCACCTTTTTCAACTAACCCAAAGGTCACTTTTTTGTAGTCTGTAATAGAGTATAGAACACACATCAACACATTAGGGAAAAACATATCATACCATGGGGAATGGGGGGGGGGCACATCCATACCTTTTCAAGTGTGGGGAGTCGACTGAACTCCCATAGTCGGTTGATGCCTCTCAAAAGCTTCCGTGGGTAGGGCCTTTGTCAGAATGTCTGCAACCTATAGCCCTGTAGGCACATACTCCAACTTTATGATTCCATGCTCAACTTTCTCTTCGATAAAATGATACTTCATCTCAATATGCATTGTCATTGAATTATAAACTAGATTTTTGCTATGATTTATAGCACTTGAATTATCGCATTGGATTATGATTGGAGACATCACTTCAACTCCCATATCATCAAGTTGTTACTTCATATACAATAACTGTGTGAATGCTTGAGTGGCCGCAATATACTCAACCTCCGTCGTGCTCGATGAAATGAAATATTGAATCTTTCTTAGCCATGAAATAAACAGTACACCAAGGTAGAAAGCACCACCTGATGTTGATTTCCTATCATCCGCTGAACCGGCCTAGTCTGCATCAGTATATCCCAATAACTCTGTCTGATATTTGTCATTATATGTCAAGACAAAGCCCATCGTTCCATTGATATAACAAAGTATTCTTTTCACTACAATGATGTCTATTTTGTTGGGATTACTCTAATATCTCAATGCTTGGCTTGTGGTGAATACAATGTCAGGCCTTATTGCGGTCAAGTACAGAAAACTTCCAATAATTTGTATGTATTATGTGATATTAACTACCTTTCCATTCTCATCTTTTGATAGTTTCATCTGGGTAGCAACTGGAGTCTTCATCTCTAGGGAAATTTCCATTCCAAGCCATTTAAAAACCTCCTTGGCATATTTGGATTGATAAATGAATGTTCCATTCATTCTTTGTGTCACCTATAGACCAAGGAAAAACCTTAGCCCTCCAATAATTGGCAATTCAAACTCACTTTTCATGAATTTAGAAAAATTCCTGCACTAAGATTCATACGATTCATCAAATATTATGTCATCAACATAAACCAACACCATCAGTGTTTGATTACTGCCATTGTTGAAATAGAGATTGTAATCAACTCCCCCACACTAGAAACCATTATTCTTCAAGTACTAATCAATCCACGAGTACCATGCTCTTTGTGCTTATTTCAGCCTATACAATTCCTTCTTCAGTATGAAAAACTTGTTCTCATCCTCATGAATGAGAAAACCATCTGGCTGCTCAATATAAACTTCCTCCTCTAATACCCCATTCAATAATGCAGCTTTGACATCCGTCTGGAACACTTTGAACTTCTGTTGCACTGCAATGGCTTGGAATAATCTGATTGTCTCCATCCTTGCAACTGGTGGAAATGTCTCATCAACATTAATTCCCTCTATCTGGGAGTATCCTTTGCACACTAATCATGCTTTTTTTCAAACCACTGTTCCATATTCATTCATCTTTTTCCGATAGACCCATTTAGCCCCGATGAAATTCTTATCTGTGGGTCTCGAAATAACCTCCCACATCTGGTTCTTCTCAATATGATCAATCTCTTAATTAATAGCCTAAACCCAGTTTTCATCTCCAGCTGTATCAGTAAATCATTTAGGATCTACATGAGATAGGAAAGATTCTTTCTGTAGTGACTTCATTCTTCTTGTCAGAACTGGAGCTGTCTGATAACCAATGATAATCTTCCTATCAATTTCCGCTCGACTAATTGGCTTCCTTGCAGAAACAGACTTGAAAATTTCTTGTTCATCATCATTGTCTTCTTCTGAGTCAGTATCTGCCAATTTTTCTCCTCATGTGTTACTTTCCAATTGATCACATTCATCAATAAACTATTCACTATGCTGTTGAATAGTCTCTTCATATTCCAAAATAGTGAAGTCATTGCTCTCAACAACTTTTCCCAACCACTTGTTAAAGCATCTGTATGATTTTCTTTTTCCTAAGTATCTCATAAACATTCCCTCATCTCCACGTGATTCAAACTTTCTATGATCTTCCTTATTGAGAGTGAAGAACTTAATTCCAAATATTAAAATTTATTTCGCTATTGGCTTCTTTCGGTAACACATTTAATATGGAGTGTTTCCTTCCTCCAAACACAACATAGCCCTATTAGAAATGTAGACTGATGTCAATAATGCTTCCTTCGAAAACTTCTCTGGTAGGTCTTTTTCTATAAGCATTATTCTGGCCATGATGTTGATGATCTGATTTCTCCTTCACACGACTCCATTCTATTGGTGAGTTCTTACTAAAGAGACTTGTTGCCTTATCCCATGTTTGTCGAGATACTCTTCCACCAGACTATTTGTGAATTCCGTACCATTTTCTATATGAAACATCAGAATTTTCTGTCCAAGCATCCTTTCAAATTCTCTTCAGTACTATTTTAGGCAGCTGAACACATCAAACTTATGGGCAATAACAAATACCCATTCCATTATGCTATAGTAAATAATGAAAATAATGTAATACCTCTTCCAGTCAATGGATCATGGTGAAATAGGTCCACAAACATCAGGATGCACCAATTCAAGCACTCTTGTCAACTTCATTTCATTTGCCCTGTATTAATTTTTGATGATATTACTTTGCTGACAGGCATCTCACATATTTGTACGATCACGTGATAGCTTAGGGAGGTCTCTTTCTACTTCATACCTTACCAGATCTTCTAGAGATGGATGACATAGATAACCAAGTCGTTTATGCCACAATTTGTTTTTTCATCTCATGATGAAAAGAACATATCATCTTCTCCACTTACATGGTAGAGAATTATCTTTGTCCTTTTTCCCTATAGAACCACTGCCCTATCTCTTCCTTTGACGATACACATCTTCTTAGTAAACCTTATAAAATCTCTTGAGTCACATAGTTGACTTATGCTGAGCAGATTATCACTAAGTCCTTCTACTACCAATACATCAGCACATCTTATTTCATTGCACCCAATCTTGGCCTTTCCTGAGCCAATAATATTCAAGAATTCATCATTTCCAAACTTGAAAAATCCTTATTTGTCATATTTTATGCCTATAACTATATTCTTATTACATTTCATGTGAGACGTTCAACCATTGTCAAGGATCCAAACACCAGTATAGTCTGGTGCATTAAGGGAAATTTCAACAACCACTGCCTTCTCTACTCTCTTCTTCATGGTCCATATTTTTGTACTCACACTAAGCAAAGATTGAAACTTCTGATATTTTTTAAGTATGATGGACTAGCTTCATATTGCCAAGATGCAAATCTATACAGTATTTTTAACTCAAATGTTGGTTTATTGATCTGCTACTTGTGAACATTTTGATTCTGTTTGGGAACATTCCTTTGTATGATCGAAGTGCAATACCTAGACATGTGACCAAATCCTCCGCACCAAAAATAGTGTCCATTAATATATGTTCTAGAGAACTATACTCTGTTTGGCTTCCACCTTCATTCTTGTTCCCTTCGATATCTCATGGCTATGGAACAGCCATATTATGAATGTACCATCTTTCCACAACAATAACACCTGAAATAAGTTGAAATCTTATATGTTACTTCTGTACTACGAGTTTCACCTTGGGATCATTGAATATTCTGATTCTGCTTTGTGCCTAAATCAACCTTCAATCGCGGGATGGGTGCTTGCAGTCTGACTTCAATTTTCACATATTTTTGTTTCTAATCAAGCCCTGAATCACCCTTAATGTCTAAGCTCAATTTATGCTTCTTTCATGTTAAACTACTAGGCTCCTCTTTCATCTTTTCAGTCTTCAGAATGACCTACTTTTCTAAGAATGTGTTGGGAATCAATTGTTTTTCATGGTCTTTAGATTTTCTCTACAGACCACCAACTTCCTCTTCAAGCTCTTTGATACGCTTGATGTGATCTTTCCAGTTGTTTTTCAAGCCATCCATATAATGTTTTTGTTCTTCAATCTGGAATTTATACTCACTAGTTGATTCTAAGTTCTCTGGTGTGGATGAATTTAGATTCTCAATTTCTTCCATCAACTCAGACTTCTCTTCTTCCTGCTGATGTATATAGAGTTTTTCATCACGAAAAACATTGTTATATTTCATTGTCTTGGCTCCCCAAACAACCATCTCCTCAAGAGTATTTCGTAACTCATCTTGCATATCAACTCTCCCTTCAATTCCATTTTCTTCTTTATCAGTGTCAGTATCATTATTTTATTAACCACTAATGACAACAGCCACCATTGCATTTTCTCCATGATCTTTACAATTTTCAATCTCCTCAACCTCTTCGACATCAGACTCATCTGAACTGTCTATTTCTTGTGAAAGAATATTCTTCTTCTTGATGAAATTTCTATTGAACTGATTCTTCCCTTTCACATAGGATGATGATATCTTCTATGTAATTTCAACTTCATCATCATCATTTTCTTTTAGAAACTTTTTGGGCCACCTTGCAGAAAGATTGACAACTTTTACACATCTAAATAAAGCAAGTGGAAGCTTCCTTTTGATCATTCCTTTTCCTCTTTGAATATTTGAGGAAAGGAATGAAATTACCTCATCTGTCTCATCTTCTTCCTGAGAATCATTAATGGTGAGCTTCTTTATGGCCTTAAATGCCACCTCTTTGGATTTCCCCTTTTCCACAACCTCGTTATCATCATTCCCCATTTCATATGCAACCAAGGTACTGTGAAAATTGTCCAGTGTCAGCACTTTTGGATCTTTATCTTCTAGTTCTGAAACATTCGGATTGAACTGAGGTGGATGTTTCCTCAAGATGCGCTTTACAACCTTTATGTCTCCAATGACTTCTCCAAGACATAACATATCTTCTACAAAAATATTTACCATATCAAAGAATGCATCAACAGACTCATTCAGGTTTATTTTCAGATATTCATACTTATTCCATAGTACCTGTAGCTTCACCTCTCTAACCATTGTATCTCCTTCATATATATTCAAATGCATTTACCACATGGAATGTCTTGTTTTAAATGAAATCGCATTCGTATAGATAACATTGGATAGAGATCCACCTAAAGCATTTATGCCCTTGGCGTCAGAATCTAATTCTCTTCGCTTAGCTTCCGATAATGCCCCACTTTTGATGTCAGCGGTTATACCATGAATTTCTGCTGTAAATACATCCAATCCCAATGATCGGAAGTAGTGTTGCATCTGATTCATCTATAGCTAAAAATTGTTCCTATCGAAGATCAGAATACCTTTATGATTGGTGACATCAATTTGAGAGAGAACCACTAATATAAACCTTCTCTCTGATACCAATTGTTAGGTCCACTAAGTTAGATACTCTAAGGGGAGGGGTGAATCAGGGTATGACAGATTAAAACAACTTCCCCTACGGATCTTGTCCCGTTGTTAAGCAAGACATTATTCTCTCTCCTTCTTGCAGAAAATTATAAACAAAAACTAATGCATGCACATGAAACATAGATTTTTACTTGGTTCACCCTCACTGGGCTACGCCCTAGGAGAATACACTAGTGATGTGCTGATGTACCAAATCCACAAAAAGTGCACTGCTGTTTACAACGTTTGGGATAGATTACTTCTATTTCCATTCTCACTGCCTTAAAATTTTTTTGGGTCAACTCACTTCTTTCCCAAAGGTCACTCCCTATTTCTCTCTCTCTGGATCACTACAGGTAGAGAGGATCACCTTCTTCCTCTTCCTTTTTCTCACTTCTCTGGAAAGGATCCACTCAAAGTTTATAGACCTATAGGTCCCTTAATTATCACTAATGAATACATCCTCTGTTGTACGTAGATGCTTTGTTGAAGTCCAACTTTCACCCATATATGAATATCAGTTTGCACCTATGGTATTGGACAATTATCAAGCATTCACACAACCCTAAAATGACTAGAATCCTTCTACCATACCTGGCACGCTTTCCCAAGCTGACGTGCAAGTTCACCTCAAACCACTGGCGCGACACTCACTTCTTCAACTCCAAACTTGCGCAACTCACACCCTTTTACGCCCAAACCAATTTTGGTGCTCAACTATCAACAGTCACGCTTCTTCAATGTCTGGCACTCAAGTGTCACCATACCACTTGCATGGTACCCCCTTCTTCAACTCTAAACATGGCCGACCCACACCCTTTCTTGCCCAAACCGCTTTGGGCACGCAACAATCAATTGGTGGGAAACTTCTGAAAATATTTATACTTGGACGACCACACCACAATGTGCAACACCACAACACCTACGTGATATGAGCTCTGATTTTCACAAACTGTTGAACTCACACTGAACAAGGAGGGGTAAACCTCTATTTTGTAGCATTTTGTACCCTAAGAGTCGGCGTGCAAGTCTCCTCTTAGCACGCAAGTCTAGCCGCCCTAGTCTCTGTCACCCTAGTCACTTGCGCAACCAAACCCAAAACTTGAGCGACCCTTCTTCCTTTTCAATATTTTGATGTTATAATCTTGAAAACATATGGAATGATAGATTCCAAGCTTCCAAGGCACCGGTGCGCAAGTCCCTTTGCAAAAAAAAACACTTTTCTCCATTTTTCGATTATGAGGTCCAAAAATGTGGCAAACAATGGAAAATGGTGCCACCTTGTATCTGCTCTTTTTGAACCGCCTCCAGATCAACCATTCCATTGTCGATGTTCTTGAATAAATCAGGGATCTTTAACAAGATCCCTTGAATGCGACATGCCACCATGAAATCCCCTTTGTCAACAAATTTGTACATCATATTCTATTTTTCAATAAACACAACACATAGGCCCACTTTGTCCACAAACACAATCACCTAAAAAATGCTTCAATAATACCTTGAGGGATTTTTTACCAACATTTTCAATTATTGATGAGATGAAATTATTTTATCGTTATGAAATTTATAAACACCATAGGTTATAACATTTTCTCATAAGATAAATATGTATGTGAGTTATTAAAGATGTTTGGAATGAAAGAAAATAGAGATTTATTCACTCGTATATAACTTAGGAGTACATTTTACTTAGATGAAGAAATATGTAATGTTGATAAAATGGATTTTTGGAGGATCATTAGTCTCTTATTTTATTAACAATCAATAAAATTGAAATTATATTTATTATCACACCTTTACATGATTCAAAATAAATTAAAAGGATTCACATATTTTTTTATTTGAATAGATCCTACACTTTATAAAAGAGACACTTTATTATATATTTATGTATCACAAACAATTTTATTTTAATCACTCTGAATATTTGTTTATGGATTATTCTAGGTATGTTAGTTATCAAAAGACTGATTTTAGTGGACAATTATTTAATAAATCAAGATGAACGTGTTGGAACTCTACAAAGAGAAGTTCTATAAATATAATCAAAATAGAAGTAGAGTATGTCGAAATGTTAAAATCTACAACAAAAATGTTTTTTATGATTTCACTCTTTAATGATGTGTGGGTTAATGTCTCTTAACATTAGAGGATTAGATTTTTCAATCGATGTGAAAAATTGTTTTCAATGAATCCAATATAATATTCAATAGATTTATAATATTTATCACATTATTATGGAGAAGGAGGCCATGGATATATTTCTTTAGAATATTTTTCAATAAATGATAATGTTATAGATATATTGACAAAGACCTTAATAAATGATTCCTTCTTTTATCTTACGGTATTGTTGGTAGGTAGTAGATTATCAACCAAAATATAAATAATATTTTTAAATTATCTTCCCTATTTCAATCATTTGTATTTGTTTATAAAAATGATAATACATAAGATATATTTTGACAAAGGGGGGTGGGTAGAATCTAGATTCATTTATGTTTGGGGTGTTTTAATTTCAATCTTGGATATGAGATCATGTTCTTATTTTCATGTTTCAAAAAAATAAAAATTGTGACATTCAAGACCTCATATATGGAGATTGAAGATAAAATGTAGTCTTATTATATGAAGAGTATTGAAGATCCCTCAGGAAGTGAAACGACAAAGTGGGAACTATGAGTTTTTTCTCAATTGATACAAAGTCAATATTGCATCATTTTTTACACAAATAAGTCAGAGAGTTCTTAAAAACACCATTATATCATATAGTGTGGTTCTTAGATAATATTTTAATTGTAAGAGTAATATATAGTTTTATTGAGGAAATTAATTCAAGAGTTATGATGGTTTTTCATGTTTCATTCCTTAACAACATGCTCATTTATGGGTTTCAGTCTAGTTAGAATTATATAGAATGATTTTTTTATGTTTTTGTTAATCAACATAATAAAGGATATATTACACTATCACTGGACTAATTTAGATTATTTATTACACAAAAATGGATAAATAATTACATGACACAACCATAATGGACTAAGATTATTTATCTCTGGGATGCGGGGAATAGATTATATCATTTTATGGAGGCGAAGAAAAGTTTGTACATTAATATCTAATAAGCTTAATGGGATTACAATGAAACCTAAATAAGAAGTCCATAATGTATGTGCTCTTTCAATAATAACTAAGACATTATAATATATTGTATCACTATATTCAAGGAGATGATGACAATATGAATCAATTCACGGGGTCATGTTAAAATGGGAGTGTGTATTTTATAGATCTAATTAATGATTTCAAAGCGATATATCCTATATCGTTCTTATGAATTTGTAAATTTGTAATATATAGTGTTATGTCATGATATATGTAATTTCTATAAATAGTTGGTGACTAGAAGATAGATGGTTATGAAATAAATAGTAACAAAAACATTATAAAAATAGATAATTGTTTTTGAGATTATTTTTTTGTGGATTTTTGTTGGGAATGAGGCATAGAATAATGGTACAAATGTGATCCAATTTTCAGTGGAACTTGAGGTTGGGAAGTGACGATTTATTTAATTTTAAAATACTAGATTTTTTTATTTACATAGATTTGGAGGATATATTTATGATTTATTCCATATTCCTATTGATAAAAAGATAAAAATATACATAATAACATTTAAATAATTTTTCACCAAGGATCATTTAGTCGATTAAAAAAGTGGTAGAACCATGTAAAAACACTTATTTCATTTTTGTTATTTTTTGATATATTTCTCATCATCACATAAGTAAAATCCATATATGATCACATTTACCAATTAAGGGAATAATATTTTGAGTATTTTTATTTTTTTAATCAGTAATTCACCCATGCCTTAGTAGTGGTGTACAATATCCTAGGCCTTATATAAAAACACTATTTGGTTTATATATCATAACTAAACATCCTGATGATTGATAAAATGATTAATAAACATATCTAAAGTCTCTAAACCATGAATGGAATGGTGACTCCACTCTTTATTCGAATTTTCTTATCATATTTCATAATGAAATACTCACTTAGTATCTCATTGGAATTCTTGAACCTTAACCCCAAATTACTGGGCATTGAAAAATTATACACACAAACACACAAATATTATTAAAAATTATAGGAACCAACTCTATGTATATTATAAGAGTTAATTATTAGATATTATAGCTTGATGTAGCTCTATGAAGCTATATTATTGAAACTAGAAAAACAATACCTGAAGTAATGTTTATCCTTAAACAATATTGAGACACCTGGAAGAGTGGGAGGAAACATAGGGATTAAATTAGCCTTACTAAGGGAAGAATACTTTTGGGATAACCTATTGATATAATAAGATATAATACTTTGATAGGCATTAAATATGAAGATAGGGATTGGGGAATGAGAGGGAGTAGGGGGATTTACTAGGTTGAACAACAATGAATATGGAGGATGTAATATGTTTTAATTTTTAAGAATGTTTTATTTAAAAAAAATTTAATAAAATATACAAGAGTCTACTGGGTACGCAATGGCCACCCCGGGGTTTGCTGGACCCTATATGCAACATTGGGTACCCATTACCCAATACATTCTGGTTCATTAATTAAATAGACTAAAAAATCTATCATACATTCTCATTATTCTTTCATATTACACTGAAATACCTAAAAATATGTAAAAAAATACTTAAATATATTTCAACTCACAGAAATTTAATCTGAATCTCAGTTATTAAAAAAAACCTTTCATAAAATTTAAAAATTCAAATTTCTTATTAATCCACGAATCCATAATTACATGGGTCATTACACTTATTATAAAATATTTAATAGTGGTGTAATGTTCATAAAAATAATAATATAAGGGAAATGAAAAATCAGCCTCACCACCACCCCTTGTAATTATAATTAATATATATTCTCCAGATGTTTGATGTGTGAATATTATTCATACCATTTATCATCTGTAATATCTCATTAATGATTTTAAAGGATAATTTTGGATTTTTGTGCTATTTTTTTCTGTGGAAATAAAATTTGAACATTTTACTAACTGACCAAACTTTTCCGATGCTTGGTATATTTAACAAAACATATAATAAATTAATACAGATATAAAATTAAAATTTTATATTATTATTTGGAATTGTTGACTTTGTTCATTTTATCTGATAGAAATTTGGATCCAAGAATACGATGATTTAAAATAGCACCCAAACTAATGATATTCTAGATGGAAGAAATTAACTCACATGGAGTAAATTATAAATAACATATAACAGGATGAAATAGTTGAGATAATTTAAAAAATATTATAAATATATCTTGAATATATTTTATTTTATGAATGATAAGTTCATGATCCCATATATTAGTAGTTTAATCATGTAATTAAATGTTATGAGATGATTTATCATGAAAAACCTTTCTACATCAATAAGCCATTGAAATTTATTAACGAAAACATTCATGTAACATCTCTAAAAATAACCCACTACATTATATGTATCTGTTAGAAGTATAAGAGTGTGGTAGTGTTTTTTGGGTGATTTCAACAGTTATTTAGTTCTTTATCAACCTCATATATTTCTTAACCTGTAGTGGTTAATCGGATGGTGTAAACCATGATGTAATGTGAAGCTCCATGTTTATAATCATTGGAATGATCTTAATTTACATGTTAATAATTTATTTATCTTGATTTAAACCAATCAATGATTTTTTTAATGATATGGTCACATATTGATCAATTTCAAAAAAAAATAAACATTCATTAATGCATTAATGAGATCATCTGATTTTTTGATCTCATTACACTCTTTTCCCTCCTTTATTACATATTTGTCTAATGTATTATATCTATTGATAAATGATAGAATGTAATAATCATGTAAATTAATATTTATATAATGATAATATTATAAATATTGATGAAAATAATTTAAACACATAATTTTGAGGATAGGATACCTAAATTACTTCAAATATTATATGAAACACAATTTTAATGATTTTAGTGGTTGCCTATAAACAAAATTTATTAATCAATAAAACTACAGGTGTTATAATTTTATGAAACAATATAACATTGTATCTTTAATTCATATAAATAATGTATCAATATTTTATCCCACATGCCTAGAGAATAATAAAATAATTACTCAAGGGGCACTTACCTATGATGATCACGATTTCTCATGTTATTATTTTTTTGATAAATTATTTATATTACTTGTTGCTAAATAAAAAATACATGTTTTATCAACTGGTTTTATTTATTCAATAATTTCATAAAATTATCAGTTCATTTATGTTTCATTTCTTTGTAAAATAACCTATGTATCACTATTTTGAAAAAACCAATGAAATAGATTTTATTTTTTGAATATTTATAATTCTAACAAAATTTTGGCATCAAATGTAGGGAAGAAATGATTGTTTAATTATTATATTTTTTACATTTGTACTTTTTTTCTCTTAATTAAAATGTATTATTTTTTATAGAAAAGTATTTAAATTATTGATTTCTAAGTTAATTTTCATGTTATTATTAAAAGGAATTATTTTTTGGGTTATTATTCTTAAAATATTTGTCCCATTTTTATTTGGACCACATTCTACTAATCGTCCTTCACATAAATTTATTAAATTAATGGTGATTTATTGTTTGGGAAAATCTCCATAGGGGTATATTATCATGAAAATAATTATCACCCCATTTAAATAAATTAAATTCATCATTCTTATCCATAAATTTTTGATAATTTTGTTTATTAATACCATGATTTATTTACATACACTAAGTGAGGATACCATTTTTACAAAAAATTAAATACAAAACAATTCTCTTATAGTGATAATATAGCATATAAATATAAAATTTCACATAATTTATACTCTTATCATCCCAATACATAACCCACTATGGATAATAAAATTCACATTCTTGATGTGATATTGAAGGAAATGATATTTAATAACATAAAATTTCATTTAAAAATTTTCATGTCATAGTGAAATTATGAAATTCATATCTAAGGAAAAAACATAAATAATTCGAGCAACATATTGTTTTAGGGGAGTAATTAATTGATGACCATAACCATTCACCCATTAACAAAATTAATGAATAACATCAACCACCCAAACACACCAAAATGTCTATTTTTATTATAATGTTTCTCAAAAATAGAGTCTAGTTGAGTCACATTTTGACATAACTCTCTCATTTTCCCAACCTATCAAGTCTAAGCTAAGTGAAATAGTTCCCTAATATTTTTTTAAAAAAAATATCTTTTGATATTTTTATTTTTAATGATTGTGGAAAGGGGGAAATAAAAAGGGTCATTAATGATGTATTATTAATTATTTTTTATTTTCTATTTAGTTTTGAATTTTTTTACATTATTTTTTTATTAATTTTAGTGGTGTATAGAAACACATTATATAGGATAGTGGAATACTAATAGTGAAGTAAGAAAAATTTATTTAATCAATCATTATTTCTAAATATTCTAGATGAAATTGGAAAAAATCGTTATACTTAAGAATTATAAATCATGACACAATTGTATGTTAGAGGTTCATTAAATAAATTTGTGAGGAGAAATAATATACCTATTCCTCATAAGAAGCCTCACCCACCATATGATTATGGATTATCTATATCTGAGTTATTTCATTCACTCTTTCAAAATTAAATTAATACCTTAAAATATTATTATTTTTATTTATTATAATGTTTGAGTACTAAATAGATACATAAACTATCAATTTTTAAGATGAATTTTTAAGAACATTAAAATTTATTATTTCTTTATTTTATTTTTTTAGTTCATTCATTAGTCTTCAATTTAATTTTTTAATTTACATGTATTTTCATTTTTCTAATATTTTATGAAGAATTATGAATAAAAATTAATGTAAATTTTTTAAATATTTTAATGTTTAAGTATCATGATTATATTACAATTGGTCAAAAATTTAGTTCCATTACAAAATACAAGATAAATGGATCCCTATATTGATATACCAAATCACTATAAAGGGTTTTAAACTTTATAAACTATATATTGAGAAATTTTATTTAATTATAATTTAATTTTGATGAATACATTTTAGTGATCAATGTATTTATTTATAATAAATATTATTAATGAAAATAATTATTAGAAATTATTTATGATTTATCCATTTATTTTATGATACCAACATCATATACATGATCAAAATTTTGTAATTTTATTTATAAATTTCTTGGCTAAAAAATTATTATAATTTGTTAAATAAATAGATGGGTTTCACACAATTAATTTCACATAAACATATTTTGATAATTGTTCTACATTTACCTAAGCATGTACACCACTTATTTGACTATTGTATTACCTATAAATATAAATGAGTGTAATGAAATTTATAAAAAACATTGATATCCAGGTGGGATTGAAAACCATACATCATGATTATTTCCGGAGTGGAGATATTCTCCTCTCATGTCCCAGAGGGTGACAATACTGGTGCTTACTCATCATTCTTGAGGTACATCCTTACTTTTTTAGATCTAGTGTGTCTTCTAGAGTTTCCCAACATCATTCTTTTTCAGAAGGTATATTCTCTTACAGACGAAGTTTTAATCACATATCCCACTTGATGTTATATGAATCATTGAATCTTCATCTCCTCTCCAAAATGGATCACTTATGTTGATGTCTTTATCCTTGGATTCCATGGACCATTTTGTCCACTCCACCTAGGATATGAATCAGTGCATGACAATATGGTTTTTTGGATCCTCTTCACTTTTTTATTCACTTTATAGTGGATGATTACTTATAAAGTATTTGGTCTAAAGCCACCATCATGTAGATGAAATTTATTTCTTTATCCTTATACATACCAATAATTTTCACATGAATCATGACTACCAGTCCATGGATTTAGGGTATAGTTATTTAGGTGTTACATCCCATTTCAGAATTCATAATATCCATTAATGTTAGGAATGCTGGATGGATGCTTCTTTAGTTTTTAAAGTAGTTACAAAGTTATTATAACCCCATCACTCTATAGATATGTTTTGAGGAGGATATGTATATGTAATTGGTTAAATAGTATTGGATTGAGATATAATTGGAGTAAAGGTTTTTCTATAAATTTATATTCACTTCCTTCTGTGATTATTACACTTCATGTTGACACCTGGTTCATATTTATTTGGATTATTATAGTGTTCAAGTGTGGAATATTTTATCAATATCAAATTAGTTACACATTGAGTTTAGAAATATAATGAATGGAGGTAGAAAAAATATAATTTATAGTTGTTCAATTTTTCCCATTAACCCACCTATAATAGAAAATACCTATATAGAGAAGCTAGTTTCTTCTTATTAAGAAGATTCACATTCGGTAGTAGTTGATCAATGAATTGTTGGTAGGATTATTCTTTTGAGTCTAATTGCTGAAACTACATCTTCATTTGTAGATGTAGTATAATTTGATACTATATTAGAGAGAGTAAAACCATGCATTCTTGTATTTTTGGGCCATATATGTACCACACATTTATATCCATACAATGTATGGATAACCAACACAAATGAGGTGTATAAAGGGGGCCTAATATTGAATTTATAGGGTGATTGAAAAACATTTTTTATCAGGTTAAGTGTTTAATGTTGAGAAAGATATTCTAGAAAGGGATGGCTAAATAATCACTATGTTGTAGCAGGAGGATGTTGAATTATGAAATATCAATATAATTATACATCAAAGAATTCTAAAAAATGGTTAAGATAAGTGAAAATTTAATCTATCTAAAATTAGTTTGATCCCTTCCTAAATGAAAAAGAATTTAAAGATTTTTAATGACCGTAATGGACTAGAGGATAATGGAATAGATAAAAAATTAGGGGAATCAACGTCGATATAGTGTAAGAAATAGAAGAATGGTTAAAGATATAGTTCCACCATCATACTAAAAATAAGAGGGTATGAATATGAGATGAAAAAGAGCCTTAGCCAAGTTGGTGATGACTCAGGAAGTGCATCCAATATACCCGAGTTCAAAACCGGGAAGAGAGATATTTGTAGAGTACTACAACAGTACTATAGCAGATACTTTTTATTTCTATAGAAGCTAAAACTATTCATCTGTTTGGACTTTTTCACCATTTGTTTGGGCATCGTGTTTTTAAGGCCTTCGGGCCACCCAAGGCCTTTAGGATAATAAGGATTTCAATCAAGTAAGTGTTTTGATCCACCTCAATACATTTGGGCCACCTCAAGGCCTTCCAGATACCTAAAAACCATCAGGCCACCTCACGTCCTTCATGCTAGCTGAAATTATTCTTAAACGATCAGATTGATTCTACAAGGAGAAGACTCTGTAAGGGGATTTCGATCTAGTGAATTATTTAGAGAAAAATGATAATATGATTTTTTTTATAAAGATAGAGTATGGAATTACCATTGGGACCAACCCATTCTTGCATGGGAATCCTATCCGAACAGCAATGTGAAGGTTGAGAGATGATAACATGATGAAGAAGCTAGGAGGAGGGGTTACTAGTTTAGTTTTTATATTTTCTACGACCTATGGATCATATAATATCTATGACCATTGGCCTTGTAAGGGTTTTCCCTAGTCCCTTGAAAGGGGGGTTATAAATAATCAATAAAAAAAGAAGTCCTTCTGGCCATTCAGTTTTTTAGGGTATGAATATGAGACAAGTCCATTCTTATGTTGAATTTGGATAAATAACAAACATAACCTCATTTTTTATCTAATTATGAAATAATAGTTGGAGTGAGATATATTTACAGATCAATAAGGAATAAAAGGATTATGGTTATCCCTAATTTAAGATGCTTTACAATGAAAATGTGATGAAATTTATATGGAGTAATGAATATTATTTTGTTATTAAAATCATAAAAAAATACAAAAAATGAAGTATATGAACTATATGGAGAATGATGGATTTCATTTGTGTCAATAGAATTACAAAGACCTTCCTCTGGTAGATAGGTATGTGGTAGTTTACATCATTATTTCCAAGAACCAAATTAAATTACATAAAAAAATTACAAAATAACAATGGAATCCAATAAATTCATTTAAATAGATGATGTTATATCTACATATATTGAAATGGTTGAATTATAAGACATCAATGGTTCCCCAAACTGTCCACACTCTCTGATTTTTTTTCTAACAATCTCTCTGAAGAGTAAAAACAATTTATGATTTATTTAGAAAGGAAATTACTAATGAAATTAAAATGTATCAATGTAGGAATTAAAAGATGGACTCAGAGGATGAGGCTAATATTAAGTAATTATATCCCAAATACCTTAAAATATATAGTATTGAGGGGATTTATTCTTAAATAGATGTTATCATTCGTAGTTGTGAGCAAGGAAAATTTTAATATTGTTGCATATTCTAATATTCCAAATTATAATATATGGTATCATTGAATATTAACTTCATATTCATCTAGATAATTATATTAGATATTTTTTTTGCAAATCATTGTTATAAATCTTAGGGAACACAATTTTCTTTATATTCTCATTGAGTGGTAATGTTACACTATGCAACATATAATACTATTCAAGAATGATGATAAATTTGGTAAGTGTTTATAATTTTTTTTGATATGGATATTCAAATTGTTATAGCAATATTTTTATTTTAGAATGTTTGATTTATGGTATGATGTTATCATGTTAGGAGATATCTATGTTATTTCCCACTAAACCCTTAACAATGACTTTTCATAAAAATAAAAAAATTGTTTTGGAGCTGGTTAAGTTATTTCTATTTGACTCCCCAGAATTCTTACATGGGTGGATTTTGGAAAATATTTATTAAGGATTAGAGAATATTTAGAGGGTTAATTCTATAAATATTGATGATATTTATAATAATATGATCACAACATTTTAAATTGAGGACATTAGAAAATAATGATCATCACCACACACAAAAACAATGGTTTGATATGAAGAGTGATTTATATATCAATTTAAATATGTAAATATATATATATATATATATATATACTTGATAAATTTAGGAGACTACGACAACCATAATTATACTTATTAAATTTTAGATTTGAAAATTCCGAAGTTAATTTTTTGGGAAGTGTATTTTTTATTATTTGAGAATATTAGAATTTTTTTATGAATTTGTATATATTATATGTAATTGTATAAACTAAAATAGTTTTTGTAGACAGAAATAAAAAATATAATGTGTGGGATAATTTTATTTCTAAATTTTATTCTTGACATTTAACATATATCTTATATCTTTTGATATTCTAAAATGTATTAGTATTGAAGTTGATCATGTTTTTTGACATAAACATAAAATTGGAATATTTTTTTGGGGGTACCCAATTAGAGATAAATGTGATATTTTTGAGATAACAATTAATTAATTTATCAATGTTGAAAAATTATTATTTTTTGGGAAATTATCATTCTGGGATAAAATTTATTTTATTAAATAAGAATATGGATACAATTATATAATTCCCAAAATAACAATATGATAAAAATTTGGATTAATAATAATGAAATACACATTGAAAATGGATTATAAAAATTCCTTTAATGACCCGAATGTGATTATTTTCATGAAACTAAATATCTATCACCATAAGCCATACGAAACAAATCTCTTTTAATGATTCAATGTATATGTTAGATATTATCAGAGTTAATAATAATTAGATAGATTAATATAATAATATCACCTAACCCTTAAACCATTTAATTATATTTGGAAAAACATATATGAATTATCATTAAACGTCACAAACATCATAAATTTTTAGTGTTTCAAATCTATGTGAGAGATAATATTGAATTTTGATGATGTATGTGAATATTTTATTTGTAACCTTTCTCATGTGTTATTATACTCTTAGTGTCCTATTTTAGTAACTGAACCTTGATATATTCTGGACTGAAGCTTTTTATTAGGTGGGTTCATATAATAAATATCTTGGCTATAAACTATCTGAAAAATCACAGTGATTAGTGGGGTGTTATTAGAAATAGTAACATTAATATTTTCCTTGATTTATTATTCTATAATAATAATAAAAGATCTTATCCCATGTTATATCACGATCTAAAATCCAATAATAATTCCCCATCACATACTCAAGATGATTTGGCATCCATAATCATAACTAACCAGTTAAAAGATATCCAAACATTTTAACATTTTAATGAAATCAAATTACTCCCCAATAAGGAATGAAATATTATCATTAGTTGTTATTTTATATTTTGATAAATAATATATCCTAAGGTCATCATACATTAATTTTTTGATTGTTTTATAACTTTAAAACTCATCAATATTAGGTTGGTCCCACATATGGGTCCCTAATAATCCTCATTCTGAAATCACACATTTATGATTACTTTTGGTTAAATATATATATGATCAGCATATCAATATAGGTGGATTAAACCCATTTATGATTCAGATATTTAATTTATCAAGTTGAAATTAACACATTACAAAATACTAAAGTTGAAATTCACTTATTGGTCCATTGTTAGGATCAAAAAAATTATCATGAATTTTCCGTATATATTTTTTCTTATAGGGAATATATCTTATAGAAAAACCTCCCCCAATAATCAAGATGCATAATATATTTTTTCCATAGGGTATATGTTGGTATTATAGTATTATTCGAGTGTCTTTCTCATAGATCTACACTAACATAAAATTACATTTTTTACATGTATGTAAAAGTTATCTATATATTTAATATATTAATGTTTTTAATGTTATGGTAAAAATATTTGTAAATTATTTTTTAAATTTAGAGTTAAATATATGAAAATAGGAATAACATTTTTTATTACTCAATTCAATAATCATGTGTCCTATATTATACAGATTTGAACATATCATCTTATTTTTTTATATTTAATATAATGAAATTGAATTTTATGTTTTATATTATTATTTATCATTTTTAATGACCATTAAGTTTTTTTTCATTTGATAGTTTATTCATTTAATATTTAATCATAATGATAAAAAATTATAGTACATTTTATTTAATTGTAATATTTTATATTTATTTATTGATGAATTATTAATTTGTTTACCATTTTACTTTAATAATGTTACAATTTATTTTTATAATTATAGATATTTTTTGAAAGAAATAACAATTTTATTGGTAATTTATAGTAATTTAGTTGATTTAATAATATTTAAAAATTTCTTTAAAAAATATAGGTAAATCGATTTTTTTGGATTCAGATGTTTGGGTTAATTTTGGAAATATTTACTCATATTTTCATGGGGTAGTTTTGAGAAAACATATCTATTTACCACATTGATTGCCCGATTATTTAATTTCAGGTCATTATCTAATTTTTTATTTTAATTTATCATTAAAATGTGATATCAATATCCCATGGCATTAAAAAAATTATATTTTTCATTTATATTTTATTCTAGAGTTTTCATAGAAAATCATTACAATCACAGTCAAAGTTAGTCAAAACATCTAAAAATGTTTTTAAATCTTGTGAATCTAAGAAAAATAGAAATCAAAGTCTAATGTAAATGAATAATAAAAAACTATAAAAATAAAAAATAATGTTAACCAAACATGTGATATCATTTAAAACAAGTCCACCAGTAATCACATTATGAAAATCATGGTTAAATATTGTCAAATATTCTAATAACATTTAAAGGTATATAAATATGGTCAAACAAAGAAAAATATATTTTAGGTGTCATTAACCAACTTTATCCAATGAATAATAACTTCTCATACATTATAATCCAATCTCTCTAGACCATATTCAATAAATGAACTAAATATTGAAAATATTAATAAATTATTATAAGTATCCTATTATAGATTAAAAAATATATCTTTTATCAATGATGTAAAATAATAAAATTGTCACATCATATTCATTAAATAGGTTCTATAAGAACATTAATTGTTGTAAATAAAAACAACACATTGTATAACTTGTGTAATCAATAAAAAATTCATGTAGTAAGGTTGGGGTGGATCACCCCCCCGATTGATGGATGTGTCCCATATTGGAATGGGATAATAAAATATCTAAATAACGTTATTCACTATAAAAACTATAGTTCCATACATTACTCATCAGTCCCTTTTATCACTCGTAATTTCAGATATGTGCGACACTAATTATGTATTTTATGTATATAAAATTACCAGGTTATGTTTTTGGATGGTCAAAAGTGTTTTGACATGTGTTTAAGGAATTAATAGAGGTTCATGGTTGAATAATGGTTAGTAGATTCTATTTAGAAATGACAAGAAACTATACAAGGTAATGTAGTTGTCTTTGGTTAATTTCACAGTTTGTGAAGAGTTTTTTTCAAACCGTGTGGATTCCCAAAAGAAACCATAAACCGCGATATAGTGGAAACTGCTTGGTCGGTGCACGATTTCTTAAAGTGTTTGATCCAACTATGTGAGGGATGGTTTTAGAAATTATTCTCATGCGTATATGGTGAATATTTTCTCTAACCATGTGATCCATCCATGTAGATTTTTGGATTAAGAGAGTATCAACCACAAGGTTGGAACATAGTTTTTTAAACCATGCGGCCTAACCTTACTATGTACAATTATCCCTCTAAAATTTGTGGATCCAATTTGAATTAGATTATTTAAGACTTTTCCCCTTAATTCTCCTATAACATGAATTAATTTTTATACTTAGGTATGATTGGAATTTACCTTCGATGAGGAGGGATACAATGGGGAATTATTGGCCATTGGAGATCTAGATTCATTGGTAAGTCTTTGTTCATGGCCATTATTCATTGATCATTTCTCAATATCTTTCCCGGAAACTTATATAAAATTCAATGGGGATAGATCCTTTTTTACTATTATTAATTGTGGTGTTTTATGGTTGGATATAGGCAATGAAGGATGTTTCATAATTGGGTCTAGAGTATCATTGTTTCGTTCATTGTTTTCACCAAAATTATGAGGTAGGTGGCTTATCACTCGATTGCACTAGTTTAAAACCTAAAGGCTTATCCTGAAATATTTTTTTCTTTAATTTATTATGAAATCCTTGGAGATTATTTTTGAAAACTCCTTTAGTGATTGTTTTGTGAAATTTCATTAATTATTTGGTTTTGTGGATAATCAACATATTTTAAAATTTTAAAATGATGATTTTACAATTATTGTTTTTTTGATTCATAGAAAATGATTTTTGTAATGTTTTAAATAATAAAAGATATTATTTGAAATATCTTTCATGGGTTTTGGACTACATGGTTATATTAAGTTCATTTTTATTATACGTGACCCTGTGGAAGCAGTGTGTGCCACTAGGGCACATAGTATTGGTTACCTTTTGAAGACTTAAGAGATTGATAAGAGACAAATCATGAGTATGAAACTATTAAATGGGTATGAATATGTGGATGTTTTTTATCATAGAATAGTTTTCTTAAATTTATTTTTATAAATTTTGTAATGGATCATTTTGATTACTTTCAATGGAAACTATTTTTTCTTTGTTATAAACTATTTTAAATTATTTTAAACTATTTTATATAAATGTGATAACAAGTTTTATTCTAGTGGAATGAGTTGGGAAGTCATTTGTAAAATATTACTGAGATTATCCTCACCCCATTCTTGGGAACTATTTGAATTTTCAGATCTCATAGATTAGAAAAAATGTGATGGTAAGGTAACTATGGTCTTTAGTGAATAATCTTAATGTTGTGGACATGAATTGTTGAGTAGGAGCTTAGAGGAGGTTATAAATTTCTAATCTGATATATATTGTGTATTTTGGTTTTGGATGTCTTTATGTTTCCTTGGATATTGTTTCTTGGTTTCTTTTTGTATTGTGACATGGTTATTGGTTTTGTTTTGTTTTGTTTGGAGTTATATTTTTTTACTCATGTATCATATAATAGTTGTTTTTGGTTATTGTATTGCAGGTTGGATGTTTATGTTTCAAATTGAACATCATTCCCCAATTAATTATGAGTCCCTTAATAATTATTTCATGATTTTTATGTCTTGGGGATGTAACATATTTCCTAGTTACGTCTTTCCTCCTTTTCCCAAGACAATGGGTGAGGGGTGGGATGTTACAAATGGTACCAATTTTTTTGATCATTCAGCATGTGTCTTGTTATGGTCATATATCCTTGGGATATTAGCAAGGAGTAGAATTTTCTGAACATGAATTGTATAGAATAATAATCTATAGCTAAACTATAAATGATGAACTTTATATTACCACAGAGTTTGAGTACATGAGTGTTTTTTACTCTTATGGGCGAGTTTTCACCAAATCATCATTGTTTTATCTAATGATAGTTGAATGAAATAAATTTTGAGTATCACTTAATGAAAGGAAGTTATTTATAATTAATCAGTTAATGATACATGTAAATGGGAAGAAGTTATTATATTTTAAAAGTGATTAAAATGTTTTCAAATGGATATATTTTTAAAATGAATGGTAGGGATATTTTGAAAAAGATTAAAATGGTTTATTGTGGATAAAGATGTCTGAGGAAATATATGTGGTGATATGTGGAAATTTAGTAATCTGAAATATACAAGATATCCGTTTCTAGATAGTGATATTAATGGATTTTTTTTATGGTTATAGAAAGTGGAACCAGGTATTCAATGTAGGAAACAACTAGAAGAGGTTTATGAGAATGTAGAATCATATAAGCTACATGTGAAACTATAGTTGGTCAAAAGTATTTTATAGGATTTTAAAGACAAGGATAGAGGTAATAGATTGTATGAACTGATTAAATTAGTTCATTCCATTTAGTTCTATAAGAATAAACCACCCACCATTAGAGGGGATTATGAATCAGAAAAAGTAGAAGTGTGAATGAATAAGATGAATGAAATATTTGATTTACTTGGAACACTAGTTGGGTTTACTGTGAAGTTGGAAATATAAATTATAGTGGATTTATAATGATACTGGATTGATTTACTAGTTGAGGATAAATTGAATCAAGTCATGGAATGAGAGGAATTTGAACAATTTTTTATTAAATAATTAAATCCTCAAATGTTAAAAAACTCTCAAACCATATAATTATTTATATTTAAGTATGATAATATCTTAGTAATATAATAGATAAATAAAATTATGAATTTAGTATTATTTTCAGTGGTGGTTGTTGTGATTGTATCTTTAAATGAGAAAAATTATGAAAAGGTATTTTCGAAAAAAAATTCTAAAAGAATTTCCTACTTTTTTAAACAAATATAGTTAGTAGAACAATTCAATAAAAAAGAAAAAAATTTGGGATCAAAGTTGCAGGAAGAATGTTTATTCCTATGGGAACTTGTGGGAACTCATTTGCTAGAAAC
This sequence comes from Viscum album, assembly GCA_963277665.1. Lineage (NCBI taxonomy): Eukaryota > Viridiplantae > Streptophyta > Magnoliopsida > Santalales > Viscaceae > Viscum > Viscum album. The sequence goes on from CAUJRU010000111.1 coordinate 648,842, forward strand.
AAGAGGAGGAGTGACACCTATTCTCAAGGGGGTGTTATATCTCATAATCAGAATATGGGACAGATTAACTTACCTCTTTGACCAAAGAGTAATCTTTAATGTCTTCAGTGTGGTTCTTTTGAGTATGAAAAATGATATTGTACAAAACCATGAAGATCATGTCACAATTGAAATTATATGAGGCATATTCACCACTATTGTCATAATGATACGTGGTCGGGTTCTAGGGACACATCTCATGCTTCTCAAAAATTGTTTGATTTGGAGGGAGAAGTTCAAGTATGTAGATCTCATTAGTAGATCCAAGAAATCCATGGTGATTTTAGGAACACCATGAGTATTATACTAGTGAAATCTCAATTGGGTAATAAAGTAAAACATACATAGAGTATGAAAATATATGGAACTGAGAAACTGATCCAGGATGATCAATATGAACCTTAAATTGTGAGAGGAAATATCCTTCGGAATTATAACCATGAAAAAGATTTTTTATAAAATAGAATGGCCCCCTTAATTTATTAATTATCATGTTTTTGGTCTTTTATATTTACATATTTACATAATTCCAAATTTTTTGAAACTATATTCACGTTTGAGGCAATAAGAGTGTGAATAATTGAAATGTTTAGTGTTTTTGATAATAATTATGATACTAAGTTGTTATAAGATTTTTCTATGATAGATATGGATCTGTATGACTTGATTTTTGGAAATAAATTGTTGATGAACTTTGTCTTCCTATTTAATTTTTATGCACAAAAGGCATGTTTCAAATCTATGGATGATGTTAGAAATATCTTTATAGGATGATAGGTAGTGGATGCATGAAGAGAAGGACTATTGGTACTAGTGGTTGGAACAATATAATTTCAGTTGACATTAGTTTTTTTGGAATTAGTAGATGAGATCATGAATAGAGATTTTGCAACTATAGTGGACTAATTACATGATTCTTTTCTAAATAACTTCTCTGGGTTCCAACCCAAAATATATGTGGTGTTTAGGATTGATCCCCTACTGAGGACCTGCCCAATTTCCCTTCCATTTTATCAGATAGTACAAATAGAATTAATGGAATTTAAGGAACAATTATAAAAAATTAATGTAAAGGGTTCATATAAATGATAAATATCTATAGTTAATACCAATTCTTTTTGCGAAACAGGAAAATGAAACTATTTTTTATATTATTAAAAACATAACCATGTTATGATAAAGAATTGATATCCTATTACAAACTTCGATGACCTATTTGATCAATTTTGGGGAGATTAGTGGCTTAATAAAATTGAATTATATTTGGGATATCACCAAATATGGGATTGAAAAGGGGATATTTGGAAGATTGATTTTCAAAGCTGATATGGCCATTATGAGTTTGTTGTTATGCCTTTTGGACTTATGAATGTACAATATGTCTTTATAGAATTTTTGAATTAGATATTTTGAAGGTATCTAGATTACATTGATGTTGTTTATTTGTATGATATACCAGTATATTCTAGGAATAATATAGATCATGATAAACAATTGGGCTTAGTGTTTGGTATCTCACAGAAACATCGTATGTATGCCATGTTATAAAATGGTTATTTTTGGTTAAAATATGTTTATCTTCTTGGCTATGTAAATTCATAAAAATATATTTTAGTAGACCCTAGAAATATTAAAGCTATAATATCATGGAAACCATTGAAAAATTTCTTTGAGATACGTAGTTTCAGGGTATTACTGAAACAGTACAAACATTTAATACATTATTTTTCATGTTTTGATTAATCGATGAAATATTTTATGAGGAAAGTTGTTCCTTTCCAAATAGAATGAGAAATGTTATTAATTTTATTAAGATCATAAGGTTAGACATAAATCAATACACTTTATTAGATTACTTGAATCTAGACTGGCTTATATAGTCTGTTTTGATGCATCAAGATCTGGGATGGGATGCATTCAAATGTTTGGACATAATGTTCTTGCTTATAGATCATTAGAGCTACAGTTTAATTAGAATAACTTCTTAAAACATGTTTTGAAATTATCTTACGTAGTATGTGATTTGAAGACTTGGTGTCATTGTCTTTTTAGTGAGGAATTTATGATGTTTATATATTATACATGTTTGAAACACAATTTCTAGAAAAGATGTTTGAATATAAGAAAATGATTATATATAAAATACCATCAAATGTTCAAATTTTACTTGATGTGAACACCATGTAATAAAAATTTACGGGGGGATGAATTAAGAATGAATATGATAATGAGTTGGATTAAGAAGCATATAATCAGTGGAAGATGATGTTAGTTATCATAAAAATGGACCTAGATTCTACTGACCTGGGTGGTGTTGCAGTTTTCTTCCAATTTCGTTTGTTCATGATTTCGTTAAATAGGTGAAAGAGGCTTAGATATTTGATTCTAAATGTGTTTCTATGAGGTCAAAACTCTATGGTGGGGAGACCATTATGAGTTATAATCTAGATCATAGTTTAATTTTGTGGTTTAGAGATCAGATCATGGTACCATTTTCTTATTATGAACAATTTTTAATACTTAACATCATTTGTAATGTACAATTTATCTATGAATTACAATGATATAGAGATCTATGAAATAATCTTTTCTGTGGGAAGGCATGAAAATGAATGTGGTGGAGTATGTCTCAAGATGACTCACCTAAAATTAGGTCAGGATAGAACAACAATGAACAATGGGGTTGTTTAATTTTTTACTAATTCCAATGAGGAAGTTAATTAATATATCCATGTATTTGGAAAAAATTTAACCAAGAATAATTAATAAAAACAATGACCTATGGGTAGTTGTGTATTATCTAATGAAGTTGGATCATTTCATCCCAATCCATGAATATCATATATTAGAGTACTTAAAAAATTATTTATTCAATAATTTATAAAGTTTCACAGTGTTTCAGTATCAATTGTATTTGACTATGACCCTAGGATTACAACTCATTTTTGGAAATCCTTATAGAAAACCAATGAAAAACAATTGACTAGGAGTATGTATTATAATCTTAAAATAGATGGATGGTCTGAACAGACAATACAAATGTAATAGATCATTCTTAGGGACTGTGTAATTGATTTTAGTGACTTTATTATTTGTGGAGGTCAGATATAACAACATTTATTATGACATGAATCATATAGGTACCTTTAAAAAATAGTTTAGGACTCCTTATTTTTATTCATATTTTTGGGATGCAATATATTAGACATCACTAGTTGGACTGAGCTTTATGAAAGAAAGAATGAATCAAACATAATTTAAAACAAAGATGATGTAGATGGCTTTGAATTGGAAGAAATCATATATGAATCATCATTGTTGACTGTTTTCATTCGAGGTGAGTGATAATTTGTTTTTTATAAGAATTCTAAGGCATGGAGATCAATGTTTTGGTAATAAGTTTATGTTAAATCCTCAGTACATAGGTCATTCAATGATACTTTAAGGAGTTGTAAATGTTTTATAATAATTATATTTGCAGATAAGGCTCCATTTATTGTACGATGTGTTTCATGTATTTCAGCTAGAGAGTTATCAACCAAATAATTACTATATGATTCGATGGTATCACACTAACCTAGAGTATAATTCTATATTGATTCATGTGATAGTATATATTGGGGATATTTAAGAGAGTGTATTTCAAGGGAAAAGCATAACAGCCGAGGACCCACAGTCTTATATCTTGTGCTGAAATCCATAAATTACATTTATAACTATGAAGCTGATAATTGTTACCTAATTATTTAAATCCAAACCATACATCATTATAAGGAAAATATGGATAACTTATTTTTTGGAAGATATTTTGGTTTTATTCTTTTAGAGAATTAAGCTAAATTCTCATATAAGAAATTCAAAAATATTAAATTGAAATGTTTTTCCATTTCACCCAAATTTTCTTATTTCACACTAGGTATTCAGTATCATTAATATAAAATCAGTTTTAAAAATAAATCATTTAATATCATTATTTATAACCGTGGGAAAATGAAACATATCATGGGTGAGGTCAAATACTCAGTAATGTCAAACATAAAAAATAAAAATTTAAACTAATTAATTTGTGTAAGAGTGAAAAAGGGTATGATGAAATAATCAAAGTGCATGATAGAATCATAAAAGAAATCATCACCATGAATACATATAACATCAAATAAAAAAACATGGAAAATGATAGATTCATTGGAATCAATAATCATGATCCCTGTGATATCTATATCGGTCATGAGAAGCATTATAAACCCATAACAATAAATAATGACTCTTTTAGTAACATGGAAAATCAGTTTCCTATACCATTTCAAAATAAATCTAATTGTAATGACCATATAGTCAAAATAAAGTATTATCCTTACCCAATACATTATAGATCTATAACGGGATCATCTGATACTATTGGGACTACCTAGTCATGTATTTAATTTAAGAACCACAACATAGATAAGTTCAATGAAACAATTATTATTTATTTTACAACTTGACTAACCCATGAATAGAAATAGGCATAATGTTATTATCTTATAAAATGATTAATCAATATAAAAGAAAAATGTTCCCAAATGAACTGTATGAATCATGTTTAAACCTCAAATAATAAATGGGTTATATAACAACATATTTGAGAAATTAATAACCCATATAAAAGAAATGGGTTCCTTAACAATCTATTTGAATGATGATTAACCCATTGAAAAGAAATGGGTTCTATAACATTATATTGGAATCATGATTAACCCTTGGGAAATAAATGGGTGCTATGAAAATATCATTGACATATGATTAACGCATGGAAATGAAATGTGTTACATAACAATCTATTTGAAAAATGATTAACCAATGAAAATTAAATGGGCTCCACAAAAGTATATTGGTAACATGATTTACCCTTGGAAAATAAATTGGTTCCATAAAAATATTTTTGAAAAATGGTCATCCCATGGAAATAAAATGGGTTCTATAAAAATATCATTTAATCATCTATATCCCATGGAAAATTAGTGGGTTCAATAACAATATAATAGAAATATTATTAACCTACAGAAAATAAATAGGATCTATAAAAATCTAGGGAAAATAATATTAATCCATACAGAAAATAATGAGTATGGTGTCAATGAAAAATTTCACCAATGGAGGATAAGTAAATTTTTTTTACATTGATGTTTATAAATAAAATAAAAGAAACCATTCAAAAATTCTTGATGAAAATAAACTTTAAACGTTCCATAGTGTCATATACCACTTTGAAACATTTGAATCACAATCCAAATGAATTCAATAACATTAAATGAAACATAGAATGACATGTGTACAAGTATATTAATGTTATTACAAGTCAAATGAGGTGTATATACACCTCATAAAAAATAGGGGTATAACATAACAATCTTCTAAAAGAAGTAGAATTTTAACACAAATCCATTACTGCTTCAGTAACTTTGAAAACTTAAACCACATGATAAAAGATCATAAAAAAGAAAGGTAAATCTAAATAAATTAAGTTATAATAATTTTAAATTTCATTCATGGTAAATATATATAGTTCACAGTAACAATAAGTGGTTCGTGTGGCATGAATCTCACAACAAAAAGAGTGAGATGAGAAAACCCTTAATACTTGAGTAAATTTTGAACAATGATGTCCAATAAAGAATAAAATAAATTGAAACATTGAATATACATCAATAAATTGAATTTCTTTATTTGAAATTTCATATGGATTTTTCTACACCATATAAATGTAATTAGGTACATATAATTAAATAACTATCAATGGAATTTTAATTGAGATAAAGCCACATACAACAGTTTTAACATATTAATTGGAAATCCAAAGAGTAATAATCATAAAATGAAACATTTAAATACTATTTATATAATATAATTCATGATATAATATATCAAAAATGTTAGTAGATACACCACAAAAAATAAAAAAGTGGTGAATATGAAATTTATCTAACAGTTATAAAAAGTGACATGAAAACCCCTTACCTTGAGTCTGATTCTTCATGCTTGTCCTCTATAATATTGAGTAATAAACATATGTTAATTATTTAGATTCATTTGAACCTTTTTAGAATTTATTATTACTTTTATTTCACTTATTAACATGTTATATACAATTACATAATCAAATATGTTTCTGTTGGATGTTTTGACTATATTCGACCTATGTGTCAAACCTGACATTAGTTTGTCAAATAAGGTCAATGAGGTTATTATTTAAAAATATATATTATAATAATAATGAAATAATATTAATATTTTAAAAAATATTTATTTTAAAACAAATCATGGAAAGTAGTTATGAAACATGAATCAATGTTACGATTATGGAGACGATATGTCGTACATACTGTTCAGTAAGGTTCTCATTTTCAGTGATCATTATTAAAAGATGGTAAGAGAAACTTATCATTTTATAATGATAATTAAATCATAAATACCATATTATTTAATTATATGTACCTAAATATATCATTCTTGTAATATGGTGATGAAAAAGGAATAATAAGATATCTTTGAGGATGTGGTAGTCCAGACATTGACGCACGATGTTATCACTTTTCAGTTTGTGAAATGGACAAAATAAAATGATATGTTATATTTAATTATATATAATTAAGTCATTAAAATCATAGATATTTAATGTATATCATATAGTATTGTTAAAACCATACATAATGCATTCTATTTAATGTTTGAATGAATCAAATCATTTTGAGGAGCCGATAGTCCACACGTCCGCAAAGGATGTTATCGTATTCTCACAAAATGAAAAGCATGAAGGAATGAGATATATAATTATTAAATAAACATAAATGAATAATAAATATAATTAATAGTATAAAAAATTGGATTTACATCATAATTTTCATCAATGATGGGTGGTAATGAAAAAATGAATAATGCCATATCATGTGCTAGTAGTCCTTCCTACACTAGAACAATGATTTTGTTACCCATTTAATTGATGTGTGTGTATGTGTAGGTATAAAACATAAAATAAAAACATTCTACTATTTTTATTATTATTATTTGATTATAGAATCATGGAATATTAATCATCTAAGATGTAGAGAAAAAAATAAAGTAAAAGTGATCATTTAATAATTCTACCTTTCATTCAAGTTACGCAATTTGGTTTTCACCAAAGAGATTCATTGTTTTTATTTATGGAAAAGGTGATGCTTCTAGGATGAGATTTGGAATTTTATGAGTTTATTTGATCAAGGATTAAATGATAAAAATTGTCTTGAGATGTGTAAAGAGAGAGGGAGGTTTGGGCCTTTTATATTGAAGGGATAGGACACATTTTGTATTTTTGAAAATATTTGAGTCCTCCCAAATTTTAATTTTCCGAAAATTGTCCAATGTGAACTATTATAAAACCTTAGACATCTAATGGTCGAAATAAATAAAATAAATAATTTTTAGACAAGTGTGGGATCAATATTACATTGTATATTCTATGTTTATTCTTTATGTAAACTCATTTTACCTTAATCACAGTAATTAATTTATTGACATTCAACAATATTTTTTGTCAAAATCTAAGTTCACCATAATAGAAATTATAAATTATGATTATTCCAAAGACGGAATCCATTTTTACAAATTTCATCCACATAAGTAGAATAATTTAATTTAAAATTCATACCGTAAGTGGGATGATACAATTATTTTTTAATGAAAACAATTTAATGGATTGAAATTTTTTTACAAAAAATTTCGATGTGAAATTGATTAAAATAATATAAATTGAATTTTTTTATAATGGATGTAATTATACTTTAAAACACAATTTAAACATAATTTTACTATATTAATAAATTTTATGAAAGGGCGGTTTTCAATTTAAATTCATTATTTTCACTATTAATTAAAATTGAATCTTCTACGAAAAATAAAAAAAATTCACCCAATGTAAATTTTCATACTCATATTAAAAAATATTATTTTATTTTAACATATAAATTTTTTAAAAGTGTCAAAATTTATTTTTAAAACAAGTCTTCTACAAAAATTTTGAAACCCCTCCCTTTAAAAAAATATAGCTTCTTATGCTTGATATTGGATTTGTTAAAATTTTATGCCTATAGAAGTTATTGGATGAATAAAAAATTATTTTAATGAATATATAATATATAAATTAAATTAATATCATTCGAATAAATTGATAAATTTAATTTATTAATATAAAATTCCACTCTAATCATAAAATTAGTTTTTTCATAAAAATTCATCTTTTATATTCAATCGGTTTTTATTTTCATTTATAATCAATTAGAAACAAAAAATTTTACAAACACATGTAATCTATATTCTCATAATTTAGTTAATATTATTCATTTCTACCATTCTTATGACATAGTGATAATTATCATGTTAAACGATAATATTACTTGTATTTTGGTGTTCTAAAAAACTCAGACATACCTATAAGACATGTTATCCAAGAGACATGATGTTTCATAGAACACATGATAAACATGGTGTTGATTATAACAGAAGATTAAATATGTATTTATCTTAATGAAATATATCAAAAAATTTAAATTAATTTGAAGGAATATTTTTTTCATATCTTAGGGTTTTACATCCTACCCAACAAAAAATGAATTTTCCCTTGAAATTCATCTTGGTTATAAAAGGATAAAAAAATTTTGAATTAATTTATTGAGACCTATATCATTAAAATGAAATAAAAACCATAACTTTATAAGGGAAGGTATGAAACATAAATGTCAAATGAGGATACACATTATTAGGATTCTACATAGGGAGAATATTTTTGAGAAATTAGAAATATATTTGGAAGGGAAAACTAATTCCCATGGAGAAATATAGTGTGAGTGAGCACTTTGTCATGAGAAAGTCAATTGAAACAAAATAAAAAGTCAAATAGGTGTGGAAAAGGTCATTGAAATCATCAATAAATATGATAATAGGAAAAAAATTCTATGAAGATCCTTTTGTTAATGTTGAGGCATTTCTTTCTCCATCTAGATTGAAAACATAAAGAAATATATTTACTTAACATGCGAGTTTCAAACTTCACCATAATATCATAGTAATCTACAATCTAAATTTATTCATGATGAATTTTTCAACACCTTAAGCAGAAAAAATCAAATTTTAAGTACTGTAAAACTATAAAAGGTATAATAAGCTATTTATATGGTGTTTAAAAATTACCCAATACCCAAATGGTTTGCACATTGTTGGATAATTCCCAAAATGAATAAACCTTTATATGATAAATTAAAAAAAATTGAACAGTAATACCCAAAGATGAAACTAAATCTTATGTAACACTATATCCCAAATAAACCGAAAACATCAAAATTAATGAGATTTTTTACCTTATGTTTTATATCACACATCTCATATTTCAATACCAAAAGATTGAGATCTTATTTTATAGTATCATCATCCACTTAGATGCCAAACAAATTTTGAATAATATGGTTATCTCTAAGATAATACTTGTTCTCCCATAATTACCTCAATATATTTGATCATATAAACCCCATTAGTTACAATACCTTAAAAATTATTTCCAAATAATTCAAAGGTATGATTTACATGAACCTTAAGTTTTACACATAATTTATCCCAATAAATAATATCCGAAAATGAAATTGATAACCTAAAAATAAATACTACATAAAAATATCAAATTGGATTTCTAAGAAATTTGACTAATGATTAACCTTAAGATTAATTTATTATAAGGATGCTGATAACTCTTAATATCAACTCATATAAATAAATAATAATCTCCAAAGTTTTTGAAACTGACATTTGATAGCATCTATAATAGCCCATACCCCACACTCCCAGATCCTGTGCTGAAATCCATAACATTATATTTCTGGCTACGATGCCAATAATTATGACCCAATTATTTCTCATGAAAACCATAAAAAATCAAATGGATTTCATGGATAAATTTTATTCTACAAGATATTTAATGTTTGAATTTTTAGATAATTAGTATAGACTCTTATATAAATAATTCACAATATATCAATTGATATTTTATCGCATTTACCCTATCTTTTATTATTTAAAAATCTTTCATAAAAATGATTCTTGTGAAATCATTTATAGTCATAAATCATTACACAATATTCTTTATGAACTAAAAAAGGAAATATATGAAGTGTGAGATCAGATTCTTGGTAAGGTTAAACATTTCCATTGAAAAAAGAATTTCATTAATTATCATAATAATGTATAAGGATGTGATGCCAAAATCAATGTCCCTGAGAGAATCAAAAAAGAATTCATTCTCATAAATACATGGACCAGAAAATATGAAAATATAGAAAAGGAATGCATCCTTGGAATTAATAATCATGATCCATGAGAAATCAATCTTGACCACTATAAATATTATAAACCCATAGAATCAAATTAAAACTCTTTTTGGTAACATAAATAACCTAATCCATAATAACTCTTTAAAGACTCATTTAATTTGAATAACCATACAACTGAAATCTAATTATATCATTACCTAATGAATTGGATAGATCAATTGGGCTTATATAGTGTTATCTGGGTTTTCCCATCGTGTAAGCTTTAATAGTATCACTTGATGTTATATGTTCGACCTCATCATGTAAGCTGTAATGACACCACCTAGCTCGATTTTGACTTCCCCATCTGGTATTCAATAATGAGATCAGTAGACGCTTTTCATGTCACAAAATCATGTAATATATCCAAGAACCACAACATGAATATATCTCATAGATATAATAATTATTCCCTTTACAACATGATTAACCAAGGAAAATAAATGGGTATCTTGTCAATATCATGAAACAAAATTAACCTGTAGAAATGAACTGGTATCCAAATAATATATTTGAATCATGATTATCCCATTTTAAATAAATTGGTTCTATAATATTCACATTGATAAATGATTAACCCATATAAAGGTAATGGGTTTCATAATAATCTATTTTAAACATGATTAACTTATGGAAAATGAATGGTTTCAATAAAAATCTCTTTGAATCATGATTAAAACATGGAAAATAAATGGTTTTTATATAAATATTTTTGGAAAATTAATTACCCATGGAAAATAAATGGGTTCTATAAAAATATATTTGAAAAAAATATTAAACCATGAAAATGAAATGGGTTCTATAACAATATCTTTGAAACATTATTAAATCATGAAAATGAAATGGATTCAATAAAAATATCATTGGAAAATGATTAAACAAAGGAAAATAAATTGGTTCTACAAAAATATATTTGAAACATTGTTAACCCGTGTAAAATAAATGGGTTCCATAACAATCAACTTAAAAACCTGATTTACCCATGAAATTAAAATGGCTTCCATAACAATCTCATTGAAAAAAATTTAATCCATCCAAAAAGGAATGAGGATGGTATAAATAAAAAATACCCCAAGTGAAAGATAAGTAACATCAAGTTTTTTTTTCTTTTGATGAATGGAAATACCATTAAAAATATCAATAAATACATTCTTGATGAAAATAATCTTTTAACATTCCAAAGTGTCCAATACCACTATGAATCATTTGAAACAAAGTCCCCTAGAAAGGTATAAAATTAAATTAAACTTATTATATCATGAGAATAAGATATTATATAATATAAAACATTAAAAGATATGTATATACACCTCATAAAATATAGTTGGGGTGTAACATAAAAAACAACTCAACGATGGTAAATTGTGTAAAAAATTTATTATCGCTTTGGTAATATTGAAACCATAAACGCTATGAAAAAATGATCATAAAATCGATATGTAAATCAAAATAAATAAAATTATAATAATCATAAAATACATTTAATGGGAATATATATACCACATGATAATAATAATTTTTTAATATGTCATGAATCTCATAGAAATAAAAGTGAGATGAAAAAAGACCTTTCTACTGGAGTAACATTTGAACTATGAGTTACATGAAAGAATACTATAAATTGATAATTTTATTATCACAAAATAAAATCAAATTCATCATATAAAATTTCACAAATTAGTATACAAACCTTATAAAAGTAATTAAAATAATAATAATAAACTATTCTAAATGTAATGCAAATTGAGGAAAAACATCTTATGATAGTCGTAACATATGAATTGTTAACCCCATAAGTAATAATAAAAAATTCAAAAAAATAAATACCAAGAATATAAAATAATTCATGAAATAATATATCAAAAGGGTTAGTATATAAATAGAAAATAATAACTAAATGTTGAATATGTCAATTATCTCGTAGATGTAACACTTGAGATAAAAAAACCTTTTTCTAGAGTCCAATTTATTATGATTTTCCTCTATCATGATTAATAATAAACTTATCGTAATTATTTAATTTATAGAGATAATTTTACAAGTTAATTAATAATTTTAATATAATTTTTTATATATTATGTACAATTTCTTAATCAATTTTGTTAAACTTCTATGTTTTGACTATATTTGGCTTATGTGTCAAAAATGAATTCATTACGTCGAATAAGTTCAATGAGGTCATTATTTTAAATTTAACAGAATATAATAATGAAATAATATTAATATTTATAAATCAATTATTATATTAAAACCAATAATAGAATATTATTATGAAAAATGATCCAACGTTACGATCATGGTGACGGTGGGATGTACGCATGTGTAACATTCCCTTTTTTCGATGATCATTATAAAAAGAGGTAAGTAACATTTGTCTTGATTGAATAACCATTATATCATTGATAACATGAAATTTAAATTTAATTAATTATATATATCATTCGTGTGATGTGGGGACGAAACTGGAAGATTCACATCACTTCGAGGAGGTAGTAGTCCACACATCCACGAAGGACATTATCACTTTTTCAGTGTCTAAAATAAAAAATAAAAAATGAGAATTTATAAGTTAAAATAAAAAAGTATTTCCTGATTGTTATATATATATTTAATTTATATCATATAACTAGATCAAACACATCGTTAATACATTTCTTGTTAAACATGAATGAATTATATTTCTTTGAGGAGGTGGTAGTCCACACGTAAAAAAATGATGTTATATTATTCCCAAAAAGTGGAAAACATGAATTTATGAGTTAAATAATAATTATAGAAACATAAGTAAATAATAAACATCACATATATCATATATAAATATTATTTCCATCATAACATCCAATAATGAGAGTTGGTTAAGGAAAAATTCAATGACGCCGTTACGCGAGGAGACAATCCTCTAAACACATGAACGACGATTTTGATACCCATTGGATGGAAGTGTGTGTATGTGTAAGTAGAAATATTAATGTTAAAACATATAAGTATATTTGGGAGACATATTTTATAATATAATCTTTGGATAAGAAGAATCAAATTGGGGGATAAAGAAATAAGGAAAAAGTGATCAATGATTAATGTTGCCTTTTCTTCGGGTAACTCATTTTAGTTTACACCAAAGGAATTAGTTGGTTAGATTTAATAAAAAAATTGCTCCTTATAGGATTTTATGATGTGTATTTTTTGTTTATTTGTGCTGTATTTGGAATATAAAAAATGGATTCAAATGTGTAAAGTGTGGGGTGAAATTGGTGTTCTTTTATAAGGTAGGGAGGGGACATACTTGGTATTTTTGAAATATTTGAGTGCTCCCAACGTTTTAATTTCACCCCAAGGGTAAAAAGTGAACAATTGTGGGAAAAATATGTTTTATTATCTAAATACATCCATAAAATAATATTAATACTAGTGTAGGTTCATTTTTACACCCTATATTTTAATATTAATAGTTAAGTAAACTCGTTCTTACCTTGATCAGTATAATTACATTTAATTATAGTCACCAATATTTCTGGTCAAAAACTATGTTGAACATAATAGAGAATATAAACTATTATTATTCCTAATATGTAATCCATTTTCCAATATCCAATCACAGAAGTGGCAGAATTTATATGACAATTAATCCTGCAGATGGGATGAAACAATGATTTTTTAATGTAAAAAAGGTCAAACTTTTAGAATATTTTTATATACAATTATTATTTAAAATTGAATCATATTATATAAATTATATTTATTTATGTATATATAAACTAATTATACATTAAATTCTATGATCATATTCGGGCATGGACGAATTTATGGCTTATTTTAGCATCACTAAAATAGCGGTGGACTGTAGTTGGTGTGAAATTGTAGTGGCATAGGCACTGTAGTGGTTGTGATACTATAAAAGGTATTGTAGAAGCTAGGGTACTATAGGAGTAATATTCACTAAAGGTCACTTTGACCGAAAACATGGGATTTTGGGACTTGTATTTGTGATTTCATGCCCCGATCATACAGACTAAGTAGTGAGTCCCCTTAACCAAGTAAGAAAAAGTGGTATTTTCTTTAATAATAAAAATGAGGGTTCACACCCAGCCATTAAAAATCAACAAAAAATTCAATTAATATAAATTTTTACATTTTTATTTCAATAAATAATTTTATTTTTTTATTTAATTTTATTTTATGATTTGGAATTTAGTTTTAAAAAAATTATTCCTTTAAAAGTATTTAAAATCCCCTTTGAAAAAATATAGCTTTTTATGCTTAAAATTGGAGTTGTTCTTATGTTTTGCTTATGGAACTTATTAGATGAATTAAAAATTTGTTTATTTAATATGAAACACATAAATTTCATTAATATAATTTACTAATAGTGATTAATTAAGTTGGTTATGATAAAACACCATTTTGGTCATAAAATAGTTTTTTCATAAAATCTCATCTTTTATATTCAATTGTTTTTTAATTTCATTTTTAATTTATTAAATAGAATTAATTTTACTAACATGTGTGGATTTTATTCTCATAATTTATTTAATATCATTCATTCACACGATTCAAAATCCTAGGTAATAACTATCAAGTGAAATAAAAATATTAATAGTATATTTTTTCCTATCAATATCAGAATTCTGTGTAACACATGTTACTGAGGAGAAAATATGTTTCATGAAATGCAAGATAATCTTGGTGTTTCATATAACATAATAAAAACAACATATTACATCTAATGAAAGCTATCAATGAATTTAAATTAATTTAAAAGAATATATTTCTTAAAATCTAAGGATGTTATATAAATAATAGATCTAGTGTGGGTTTTATGGAATGATGGACAGATTCAAGAAGAAATGTAGGGGAATGTAGAAGAAATTTTGGAGTAGTGGACAGAATTATTCTAAGAAAACTATACTTTTTTAATACTTTGTATTTAAATACAAATTTCGGGGTGAAATTTTCACCCCCATTTTAGGTACTTGATCTTATATTTATGTATATTATGTATATAAAAAGATCGAGTTATGTTTTGAGAGGTTTATGGGAGTCTTCGAATGTGTTTAATGATTTTTTTGTAAGTTAATGGTTAGCATAATCCATGAATCACATCTCGAAAACAGCTCAAAGGAAATTTTTTCAAAAGGTTAGGAACACATTTGGAACACAGTTTCGCCAAACCTTTCAAATTCATGTAGAAACTGTGCATGATGAATCTATGGGAAACATATGGTTGGAACAAAATATTTCTAAATATGTGAGAAATCTAGGAGAGGTATGGATTCAAATGGTATCTTATACATGGTTTGTGCATGGTTTATCTAACAATACATGATAAACTTATAGTGTGTTGGCTTGATATATTAACAACCATACATTTGGAGCACGAATTTCCAAACCGTGCAGCCTAACCATTCAATGCACAATCATCCCTGTGAAAGTTTTTGATTTAATTTGAATTAGACCATTTAATCCTTTTTTCCACTAACTCCCCCATAACCCAATTTAGCTTCTCTCCCAAAGTGTGAGAGATGATTACATTTGAACTGGGAGTGATCTTTAGGTGAATCAGAGGCTATTGGTGATCCAAATTCCCTAGTATGACTCAATTATTGACCATTATTTGTTGATCTCTCCAACGTCCCTTTACTGGAACCATTGATCTAATCGTATGGGGATAAATCATTATTAATTTATGTTAATTGTTAAATTTTATGGTTGTATATAGGAATGGAAGGTTTGTTATAATTCGATCTAGAGATTAATTGATCAATTCATCCTTTTAGAAGATGTTTGTGAGGCTGGTGGATTCTCTCTTGATTCTACTAGCTTTTAACTACAAGGCTTATCCTAAAATAAAATTTTATTGAATTTATTTTTAAATCATTTGGTGATAATTTTTTGAAACCTCTTTACTGATGGTTTTTTTTAATTTTTATAAATTATTTAGTTTTTTGTAAAATCATATTTGATTATAAATTTTAAATAATGATTTTAAAAATAGGGTTTTTCTTGGAATCAAGGAATTTTTTTGAATGTTTTTAAATAAATAAAGGTAAAATGTGAAATTGATTGGCGTGAGTTTTCTAATACATGGTTGGAATGTGTTAATTTATATTATAAATGATCATGTCGAAGGGGTGTGTACCATTGGGGAAACTGGTATTGGTTACCTTGTGAAGACATGTTAGCTCAATGATAGACCACTAATTAGTATGAATCTTTCATCATGGAATGCATGTGTGGATGCGTGGTATCATGGAATGGGTGTTCCAAATTTATTTTGAAAAATGTTTTAAAGGTTTTTTTATTTCGTTATATGGAAACTATTTTATATTTTATATAAACTGTTTTAAATTTTTTTAAACTATTTTATAAAATGTCATAATAAGTTTTTTCCTAGTGGAATGATTTGAGAAGTCCTTAGGAAAATCCAACTGAGTTTAGACACAACTATATGTGGTCATTATTGTATATTTTTAGATGTATTCTATAAGGACATTGGTAAAGTAATGGTATATCAGTTCATTAGTGATTACCATTGATTTCTTGTGTATTACATGTCACGTTGGATATTAGGGGAGGTTGTGAGTTTCATGTTTTATGTCTTTTGTGTCTTTTGGATTTGGATGCCTTGGGTTTCCTTATATGTTTTTTTAGGTTTTCGGTTGTACTTTGACGTGGAAGATGGATTGGTCTAGTTTTTTATGGATTTATTTGTTACTAATGCATTATATAAATGTTTTTTTGGTTATTGGCTTGGGGTTTGTATGTCTATCATTCAAAGGTAAAATCATTCCTTAATTTCTTATGAATCCATTGGAATTTATTTCCCGCCTTTAGTGTATTATGGATGTCACATAAGGCCTAGTAATGTCCATATGCCTCTTCCCATGACAATTAGTGAGGGGAGTAATGTTGTAACCCAATTCAAAATGATTTAGGTGACAAAAAATAATAATTTTTTTTCGACTAAATTATTGTAAAAAATATATAATATATTAGAAATTTTATCATTTAAAATACTATCATTCTTTTTGTAATCCTTTTTTTTTGAAATTTTATGTTTTACAAGGAACACTATTTTAATTTCATATTTCAAATTATATGAAAATTTATCAAATTTGGGTTAAATACATTTTAGAATTTTTTAATAATTAAAATTATTTTCATAAAAAAACTATCATAGAAAAAATAATAACAATTTGATAGATCTAGAAAACCACAACTTAGTCGCTTTTTTCTCCAATCAATTATAGATTATTTGGAAAATCATGGAAGCTAATTTTTTTAAAAAAATATAGTATGTTGTGTCTCCCCATTTTATGATTTTTGTTTAAGTGTATTTATATGTCATTCAAAAACTGTATAACCAAAATGAAAATCCGATATATTCTTTTATGTCTTAATATTGACGAAGTTTGCAGATTTTTAATTAATAAACTAAATAAATATATTGAACATAAATCTAATAAATTATAATTTTTTTTGAAAATTACTTTGGGCATCAATTATTTTTTGAGATTATAATTAGGTATCCACAATTGTGAATTATATTAAATAAATAAATACTGCTATAAATGTATGCACTTATTAGAGACTAGGGCCTTTATAACCTTCCCATCTTCAATAATATCCATCCTTGATAGGAGAACATTAATGACATAATAAAATATCAAACCAAATATTATCAAGGACATCTCATGAAATAATATGAATAGGTATACTTGATACAGCAAAAAACCATAAAAAATCAATTCATATAAAAAATTTACTCTATTTTTAAGAATCAAACTGTTAAGAACTCTTCTCAATCCAAAAATGGTTTCATAATAGAAAAAATAAATTAACTAACCTACCATGAATAAATTACTATATTATAAACCTAAATATTGAGTTATAATTAATATATTTTTTTAACATTATTTAATAATCAAATATGGATTAATTAGATTATTGTTATTTTGGAGGAAAATTATAGATTTAAGAGAAAAAAGGGGTGGTTAAACATAATAACCTATAATTTTTAGATATGAATAATTTATCTCTCAAATATATATTCAATATAAATTTTAATCATGAGTGTATTAATTTATTTTAAAAGATATAAGTTATTATTTTGAAACATAACATCATATAAAGGATATGTAAACATATAATAATTATAATAAATAAAAATGTGATAAATAAATGGTAAAATATCAATCTGACATCATAATAATAGTTTATCATTCATTGAAATTATAAATAATTTAATTGAAAAATGATTATTTTATTTTTATAATATAATCATCAAAAAACCAAAAGTATCATTGATACCACATTATAAAAATAGTGAATTAATTCCATCATGCTAAAAAGGTTTTATCAGTATGTATTTAAATGATAAAATACTCTTATTAAAAGAATATGTTCATAGAATTTATATATTTTAAATGTATTAATATATATTTATAAATCACATAACCATTAATCTATAATAAAATATATAAATCTAACAATACATGAAAATGTAAATTTTTTTATTTTATATAAATTTTTTCTCACTATATTATATTGTTTTATTTTTATATAATATTTATAAGTTATATAATTTTAATTTGATATAATTGAATAAATATTCTTAGTTATGAAATTAAAATTATCTTTGGGTATATTATTAGGAATATATGGAAAACCTTTTTTTGAGTGATTTTTAAAAATACAGTTTTTATATCTATAATACATTTTATGATAACATCATGTTATAAATATGGATTAAAAATTTATGAAACCATTATATGAACAAATTTTTTTATTATGTTGTAAATAACTCTTTTCTAAAATTATAGTCTAAATTTATAAACATATATTTGAAATCATAAAGAATAATTTATATTTTATTCAGATAAAACTATTTTTGATTATTGACATTAGGTTATGTTTTTCAATGATTTAATATAGTTTTTGATTGGCTATATAATAATTCAACCATCCTTTTATTAATCATAATCCAATATATATCATGGAAATGAAATCTTTTCATTGTTTTGGAAAAAATGATAACATAACAAATACATTATTCTAAAATACTCCCCCTGGGTATATAACCACCTCTTCTCAACAACGTTTTACTCAACTCCAGAATTACTTAAAATAAAAATTGTACATTTTAATAACCCCATAAAATTAATATTATAAATATGTATTCCCTTGGTATGACCAAAATCCCTTCCTTTGAAGGCTTCAAGCTCTTTTGGAAAAGGTGGATGAAAACCTAAGGTATGGGTTTCCAAGCATCTATTTTCTTTGTTATCTATGATTATTTGACTAAAAAATATTTAAAACAAGAACATATTTTTAAAAAAATTTATATTTTCAATAAAATTTTAACCTTTTTATTAATAAATTATTAGAGAGAACACATTAACTCACATTGAAGATCATTTTCATAAGCCATTAATATGTCAAAATATGGGTTTTCAAAAAACTATGTAATTTCATTTTAATAATTATGTTACTCTTTTCAATAAAAATGTAACATTGAAAAGTAAACCGTGATATTTTATTATTATTTTATATTCTTTAAAATATTAAAAATTATTAGGTTATACCATATTTTAAACACTTTTAAAAAGCATCACTGACTATAGTTCATTTATCCTTCCTAAGTGAATGATGATGTTAGACATAGAAAAAAACGAATATTTCTAAGAATTGATATAATTATTGAATATAGAATTAATATTCAAGTGATTTTATTATTACATCAATATAATAGAAAAATATAAATCATGACGATAATATTAAAAGTAATCTAACATATTTATTTTTAAGTGTCTAAAATGAGCGTATCAAGGAAGATTCATTGATTGATAACTATTTGAATACCTATTGAAATCCATTCATTATATAATAATATGAACCATATTATTTAAGACTAATTAATATTATATAACTATTTGAAAATGATATTAATCTCTTTCCCCTACATCAATTCAGTTATTAGAAATAAACATAATAACCTCAAGGTAGTTTTCACAAAATATATTAATTTATTAAATGAATAATATGTGATAAAATGGATTATAATAGATAATATAATTATTTAAAATGTTTTAAATTGTGTAATTAATGGATTTATATTGACTAATAAAGAGTTATATGAGTTTCCAAGGAATTTCATGGCTCTATGTAAGGGTTCCTTTCATATAAATTTTAATTTCTAAAGACATCTTATCTATAAATTGTTTTTCTTTTGACATCATTCCAGCTTTTAAATATGAATACTTTAAGATTTTTATTCTATTTCTTTCTTCAAATTTCTGGGGATATTCTTGTGATTATTTTCCCGTATTCAATTTTTCATTACGTAAATCCTAATAAAGATTACCTAGAATTTTTTTACAATATTTATCTCTTTCTTACAAAAATATTATTATGATTATTTTCACTTTTAATTTATATTATTAGTCCACAATTAATAAATAAATATATCTTTTTTGAAAAATTTAATGTATTCATTTATAATTTTTAAGAAACTTATTTTTACAGGCCATGATTGTTTGTTGGTAATTCATAAAGGAATTTTAATTTTTGAGATAGTATGAATTTTTATTTTAGAGGAATAATTTAGAAAAATAATATGGGAGTCTTTATGTTAGATCATTTATTTATCTAATTTTGTCCCTTTTGATGATCCTGGTTTATAATTTTCATATTGGTTTGGTGACCTTGGTAGTTGAGATGTTGTGTTGGCTGTGTTTGTATTATACAGGTGATAGAGGGAAAAATAGTGGGTATAAAAAAGTCAATCTATAGGAAATACTCATGATATAAATATTCAATTAATGTTATTAATGGTTCTTCGTAGATCGATGGAACTACATTTAAAGAGTGATTGGTTTAAAGGAGATCCCATGAAAACCAGTCCGGGCATGAAATTATTTTCTAGTTTTTTAATCTCATGCTATGGTTTTTCTGCTATATATGAAAAATCATGGATACGGGACATGAATCAAAAATTAATGTCATGAATTGGTGGTTTCTATAATGTTATTTCAACTCTTACAACCACTTTTCTTAGATCGCACATTGTTACCTTTATCTCACATTCCAGCCCCCAATTTGGTGATTTTGGGTCTTGAATTTTATGCAAAATTAATTTCTATTGGATATTGGTCACTGAAAGACTTGATATTAGAGGTAAGGATCTAGGTCCTTATTTTCCATATTTATCTATAAGTTTTATCTTGTGGTTAATAGTATTTTAGGATGGATGAACATTGTTATGGATTTGATTTCTTGTTTTAAATATTTTATTGGATTTCATTGAATAAAAGGAAGCGGGAACCTGATTCAACCTTGTTCATTAAGAAATATTATGAATCATCTGTACTTTTGCTATAGGTGTTCTATGTTATATAACTAATGCCAGTTTGGTTTTTTGAGTATTCGAATCAAAGGAATCCATGTCAGCATCCCATGTGTGTATCATAATCTAAATAGCAATATTTTTTGAGGAATTAATATATTTATACCTCCTAAGTACACCGTTGGATCCATTGGCAATGAAAAAGGGATTGTGGAAACTCGAGGGGCGTGCCTATATTTTTATGTGTTTAAATATTAGATTTTTGATGGGAAAATTAGTCTTACCTAGAATTGGATTTCAATGAGATCAAGATTGTTATGTTGATGAAATACGTATATAATGACGTGAGAATAATAACCGAAAAAATTGATACATAAAATAGAAGTGTTATAATTATTATCATAATAGGTGACATGTCTCAACAAAATTAATGATTGGTAAATTGTAATTTTATGTATCAAGCAATGTGTCTTTTGAATACATGTATGGTATTCTTGGTGATTAGTCATGTAAATTGATTTCATAGAAATTTTTCTTGATATTAAACTATTTTGATTGATTCTTGAGGCTAGGATGTTGCATTATTTTTTGAGATTTTGTATTGTTATGACTTATGGTTATGTTTGATGCTTGATGGAAACATATATGACATTTGTGGGTATAGTGCAAGGTTACATACTCACCTGAGGGTAAGATGCATGTTATTTGATATCAACTGAGGGTAGGATTCATGGGTATGGAATACCTAAGGGAAATACGCATAGTCACTTGATTTGTATGGGTGATATGATTATTTATTCTAAGGAAAATTTCACTGGTAAATTATACAATAAAGATGATTTATCCTCTCTGGGAGAATAAACCAATGATTTTGGGGAGTATAACAAGGAATGATAATTGAACACTTGAAAAGAACATCCAATATGGGGAAAATTACATTTTTTTAACCCTGATAATCTCACTAGAGATCAAATGTTGAGCAGTTTACTTGATGTTCAACATTAATTTTTGAATAAATACCTTTTTTATTATATTGTCTCATACGATAATTATATAGGATGGATATGATGAAACACCAACTGCATTGGACAAATGAGTTTTAATCACACCCTATTTGGGCACAATTTGGTGCCCTAAAATATGTAATAGATATGGTTGTGGATAACAGAATATCACCCTAAGTTGATTATTTTATTTCTATATGGTCTGGAACATAGATATGAGACTAAAAAGGGGTTTTAGACTGCGGTTTAGAGTCTTTTTTGGAATATATTTAGTCTATTACTTTTATGACTTTAAACACATCATTTTGTTATATTAATTTTTTCATTACATGGTTTATATTTTTAATTATATTGTTTGGTTTTACTTTTATTCTAGTTGGTTGTCATGTTTCATTATCCATATTATTTTCACTATTTTTTCTAAATTATTTTTGAGTGTATATTCTAACCAATATCTTATTTATAACCTCACCACAATTGGTAGCCTCTAGAATATAGGGAGCCATTTATAAGGTCTAGTAATGGACTGAATCTATCATTTATGGAGGAACTAGGCCTAGAAAATAATAAAGTGGTATCAAAGTAGGATTTTTCTCTTTATCATCTATTTATGAGAGGTATATAAGAGACTAGGATGTGTTAGGGAAAGGTAATGGGATCATTGATAGGAGAATCTGACCAATATGTTTGGGAACCCACCATTTTTTTAGGGTTGGCATTTCTATTCATGAAATTCATTTGTTAAAATATTATGCTACTTCATCATGAGTGATTCACATGTAATGTAATGTGATGTTAATTGTTTGGAGATTTCAGTCATGGGAGGGTATATAATGAGGTGAGTATGCAAGAAAGTATGATATATTCATTGGGATGCTTTTTTACATTCAATGTTCATGGTTGATACAAAATTTTTTCATGTGATATATCTTCCTACATATTTTGTGAAATATAATTTCATATTTTATATTTGATTAAAAAGAAAATAAATGGAACTATTATTGAATTCCAATTAACTTTTTGATCCATTTATTGAGAAACCTAGATCTAGTGGTTATATATTGTTATTTTCACCTTTTGATGTTTGCTATGTTGTAAACCCTTTATGCTAATAATTTGTTGACCCTTGAAGAAAAAATTAATCCCTATCATCTTCTGGTTGAGCTTTATAAGAGTGGTAATCAACACACTCCTAACATAGTCAAGCCATGACATTAAATATATCTATGATATTTGATGAATTATAATCTTTATGACAAATTCTTATAGTTCATGTGATCCATGGAGAGGGAGACAACTTGTATTGGGCCTTCCATGTCTGAGTTGACAAGAGAATTTCATCTATTTCGTCTTCCTACATTCATGTATGATGGATCTCCAAATGTAACTAATATTTGGATCAAGTCAATCAAGATGATCATTAAGCATTCTAAGAAACAAACTAATATAAGTGTGATGCTATGAACTTATATTCTATAAGGAATATAAAATATCTAGAAGGAAAATATGGAGAAATCCATTTATCAAGAGGTATTAACCAAGAAGTACTTTGACGTGATGTTCCAGGGAAAAATATATCTAGAGATGTCGAGTAATGAGAGGGATTAAAAGTTCATGCACATTATGTAGGGAAGCATGTTAGTGATAGCTAATGTTGGATGATTCACTGACAAGTAGAATTTTTTTCATCCATGCAATTTTGTGAGACTTCATGTGTAAAGTGTTTCTAGGATGGGATTCACTATGAGATAAAGTTATAGGATAATGTCATTAACCTGATTAAATTTATGGATGTGATGAATTTGGCTCTAATCACTTAAATAAAACTAAGGGAGTTTTATGTGTTACCATTCTATCATATTAGAGAAATTAGGGAGTTCTTATAGAAGATAAGAAGAACCATTACGATAGTCACCACTTGCGTAGTAATGAGAGTTGAAAAAAGGGAGATATGTATCCCTGACATCACTATAGTTCATTTTAGTAATTACAATGTGGAAGGGCCAATTTCAAGAACCCATAACTTCCATAAATTGGTTTGGAGTGCTTCACTTATTGTAGGATGGGATAATTGTAGATGTTTTGTAGGGGAACGTTGTAGTAGAGTAGAGAAAGTGGATCCAGACAAGAACTATATTCTATGAAGGACAAATATACCCCTATGTGGGATATTAGTTGGAGTTCCACCACATTCCCAATATGAGGTAGGTAAAATGGTAACTCAATTTAGGATCAACGTGACTATTTAGAGTGAGCCACACATGGTTGTCACACTAAAGCCTAGGGTAGAGGGGGAGTCAAATTGATGCTATGAAGTCTAATCCAACCAGTGTGGATATAAGACCTTCTACTACTAGAGGTATGATCTTCATGTCTCTTAAAATTTATTGTGTTTTTTGATATATGAGCATTAAATTTCATTATATTTACTCCATTTTCCAATGTATTAGTATAGTATCATGAGAGATTGGATGCAATTGTGACCATCAACACTCTGCTATGAGTATGATCAAAGGGTATCAGATGTCGTAAGGAGTGATCTATTGAAGTAGGTAGTTTCCATTTTGATTATGAGATGTCTGTACAAGATATGAAAGGGTTTGATTTAATTTTGGGTATGGATTGACTACTTTTTAACCAGGATCATATCATATTTTATCAAAGGAGGGTTCCATTTCTCTATACGAAATGGAGATGTTTTGTATCTTAGGGACAGTGAGATCATCAAGGTGGTCCTACAAGACCAATTTAGTATCAATCAAAATATATCATATCCTAGTGGGTGATCCTTTTACTAGATAATGGTGAGTCGTAGAAGCGAAAATTTTCTTATAGTAGTGGACTATTTTTGGATTTATTTCGTAAATAATTACCAAGCTTACCATTTGAGGGAGAGAATAAGTTCACTACTGAGTTGGTGATACGTGTTAACCCAGATTGAATTATACCGTACATGATTGACCCATATGTGCTTCATGAGTTGAAATTATAAGTACAAGATCAGGGGTCAAAGTGATTCATATATCCTTGTGCCTCACCCTAGGGATCTCTTATACCCTTTAACAATAAGGTTGATTGGACTTTGTTATTTAGTGTGGATTATCATTTCCTGAACCAGATGAAGATAAAGAATTGGTTTCTCTTTTTCCTTATCGACGATCTTTTTATTTAATTGATATGTGCCCTAATTTTATCTATGATATAATTGGGGTTTGGGTACTATCAGTTGAGTGGGAGACCTTCAGACAAATCCAAAAACTACTTTTAGGTGTAGAAATATATTGTAATAGTTTTTGGTGATGTATTCCAACTCGAAAAACACATTGATAGTGTTCATGGCCTTGATGAATCATATCCTTTATCTCTTTCTCAACCAATTTTTGATGTTCTTCACCAATATCATCTTGGTGAACTCTCAGTCTATATATGATCCTACCAAATATCTTAACATCATCCTATAAAGATATATAGAACATTGTATTTATGCCAATATATCCAAATTTCACTTCTGGAGTGATAATGGTCACTTATATTGTCATGTTATCTCGTAGTACAGAGTGTTAGTATACCGAAATAAGGTTTAAACTATGGTATATTGGGATCAACCCATGAATTTCTTCAATATTCAGATATTTTTAGCTCTAAAATTCTTGTACAAACATTTCATATAGGAATTATCCCACATGGATGTTCTGATGTCTGGGTTGACCAATAAAGGGATGATTCTTATTCTTCTAGTTGATTATCATGGTGATTTTTAGAAAATGAAGAGGATATTAGCCTCAACACAAATCCTCACCCTACAAGTTCCATCTAAAAAATATACCATGTACCATAGTGCATTAAAAGTAATAATAAGAGTATTATAGATGTAGGAGGATAGTGTGGTTTTCATATGTATCCTAAAACATGATTCTAAATGACAAAAATTATCAAACACACAGTATAGTGTTGGATTTCGTGGTACATTCCCAGTTATACTCGAGGCGTAATATCTTGGGTTAAAGGTTTATGGGCTACATAGTCCCCAAGATCCTCACATGCATATTTTCTCAATAGGATATAATAATTTGGCAGAGGAGTTGGGTTAAATATCTATAGTAATTTGACTTTGAGATAGAATACACACTAGTCAAGGGTAACATAATTTAACATTTCTTGGTAATGAAAATGTAGATAGAGGGAGTACATGTGTCTTGATATGTGTGGTGAATTATGAGAATCATTGCAGATATGCATTTGGATGTTCAAGAGTCACTGGGGTATGTGACTCTGACATTGAAATATTTTATCTGGTTCTTTTGTAATTTATAAAGAGATAAAATATATCTGATCCAAAGGGAATTTCTTTCAGTGATAGCTTATATGGTTGGAAGAAACCATTAATATGGTCTCCTTGAAGTAGTGAATTTATTGTCATCAATGGGCATTTATGTGTTCCTGTAGGCTAAACCAAGGAGTTGATGAAGGAGTTTCATGTGTCTAATGGGGTGGTATATCCAGGTTTGAAAAAGATGTATCATGATCTACATAGGTAGTACTATTGACCAAGGATGAAGAAGTAGATAATGGGATTTGTGTTGAGATGTTTCACCTAAAAAGAGGTGAAGCTTGAGCATCGAAAGCATATTGGGTTATTTAAGCATCTACCGAGTCCAAAATGGATATTGGATGATGTAAATATGGATTTCATGACTATAATACCCATGAAACATTATAAGAAGAATGAAAAATGCGAGATATTAGATCAAATGATGAAGGAATACCACTTCGTTCCAATTAGGTTAGCCTTCACCATTGATGATTTATGTGGTCCATAAATGTGGGAGATAATTTTATTACATGGGGTTCGAAGGATTATCATTTCAGATCGAGATCCCTATTTGAAATCATGATTCTTGAAGGGGCATTGAAATTATTTGGTAACCAATGTTATTTTATGTACAACCTATGATTCTCAAATTGATTTTCAATATAAATGGATGATTAAAATTATAGAGATTACATTACAAGCATGCTTTTTGGATTTTGATGGTTCTTGGGAGCAACCTCTAGAACACATGGAGTTTTGTTATTATAATAGATTCTAGGAATTGAAACAAATTTATCATTTCGATATACTATATGGAGGAATATTTTGTTCGGATCATTTGTAGTTTGAGGTTGCTGTATCAGTTCCACATGGACCTTGTTATTTGAAAGAATATATTGAGTAGATCCAGTTGAAGAGGAATCAGTTTGTGACAATGTAGAGCTAGATGAAATATTAAAGTGAACACTAAATATTTCCTATAAAGTTCATGTTTGGTAATCTGGTTTTTCATAAGGTGTTTCATTGGCTAGGGTAATTCCATATCAAGAAGTAGGGGAATTATGTACCTAGGTTTTTTTGTTCATTTGAGATAGTTGGTAAGGTCGATCAAGTGGAATATACATTAGATATTCTAAAATTATATAGTACCATGTAATTTTTTTTCACATGTCACAGATTTCTAGATATAATCCAGACCCTTCTCACATGATAGACAATTATAATGTCCCAATATGTTATCTATGGGATTTAAGTTATTATAATTACGTAATATAATATAAAGATATAAAATAATGTAGAAAAAATGAAAATTATTATTCTCATAAATGAATAATGATACATTATTCAAAAAAAACCAATTAGAATGCCAAATATTACAGTAGGACGATAAATAGAAAATAAGATAATAAGAATTGGAAAATTCAGAGATACTTGATCCACTATAATGACCGAACTCATAAAAAACCCTTGGAAATACAACATAATGTTAATAATAAAATTTTCAAATTTAATATGAAAGTATATATATCCTTGAGAGAATGTATAAGTGACTTATGAATGGTATAAGTTACATTTATAGAAAGAAAAAATCTTTTTTGACCATTGGAATAATTACCTGATCATTTGAATGGTATTATGACTGATATGAATAGTAATATGACCCGTTAGAATAGTAAAATCAGGTATAAAATTATAAATAAAAATTATAAATCTTTTTAATGATAATATTAAACATTTATATCATGTAATAAGTAAATAAATACTTTACAAATGATTAATTAAGTGTTGGTATTTTTTTGAAACATAAATGTTTATTTTTAATTTTTAATTTATACAATGATTTAAAAGAAATATTATTTTCATCATATAGATCTATATATTAATATTTTTTGTCTTATAAATATAATATAATTTATCAGACCTTGATTAATGTTTCAATGTGTCTTTAAACTAGTTATAATTTTAAAATAATTTTTTTTTGAATAAATAATGATTTTATTTATGAATTATATTTATCAAATTTAGAAATTTATTTTCATAAAATGGAGGCCGTTTTAAAAATATAAATGTTGACATATGACCTGGGTGAATTTCTGGGAATTTTCTAAAATGGTTAATTTTTTTATGAATAGTTTAATATGGTAATTTATGGTATTTAAAAATATATGAATGATGAATTCATGGATGATGAATGGATGAGGTAATTACAAAATTTTTAGATCTTTCATAAACCATTTAATATAATTAGTTACAGTAATCGACACCATTAATATTATTGAGCCAGAATAATGAACAAGTTAGTAAAATAAAAAAAAATTCTCCTCTCCTCCCTCTATAAATGCTATCCCTCACCACCCCTTCTCCTCACACCATATATTCCATTAATATTATTGAAACTATAACAAATTACCATAAAGATACTATTCCCCATGTACATGACCTTATGGTCTCAATAAAATTCCAAAACCAAGTTCCTTAAGGATATTCTCAAGGTGATGATATTTAAGATTTTAAATGGTCCACCTTTCTCTTTAAATTATTTCATTTTTCTTCTACCTCGTAATGTCACCTGATATAAATGTGAAAATATCTCTACAATAACATGCATATACTAGAACATTATTATGTTATTTTAATATCCATCATCAAATCTTTTCTCTTATCCTTTTATCTTAAAATGAAAAACATTTTCCGTGATAAGTCGATTCACAGTCTTCATAGATGACATTTATTAGTGTACATTACTGTCTTCAAGGATGTTCATAAGAAAATTATTGTGGTTTCATAATAAATTAATATATACGTTATTTCCTGTTTCATTTTTTAATAGACATATATTGATAATGTTAACTAATAAAAAATGGGTTTCTGATGATTGAACAATTGCAACAATAAAATGTACATTTATCTTTAATTTTTTTCAAGAAAATCTACATCAAATCATAAAAAATGATATATGGATTGATTTATAATTTTGGAAGTATATTATTATCACACTATTCTAATTCATGAGTTATTCTTCCATTTTACATGAACTACCATAATTAAAAACAAAGGATACAATCATAGAATCATGAAACAAATGTTCCCAAAATGACAAAATAAAATATTATAAATTGTAGAAATGGGCAGAAATGAACTTAAAAAAATATTATAATATATATATATATATATGGGTATGGTTATGATTTAAATAAATAATATATATAGTTTTATTATCAAGGGAAAAAATTTCATGTTTATAACACATTCAGACATAAGGTAAGGGATCTCTCTGAACCTCCATTTTTCTTTTGGGTTACATGTTCTCTTTGTTTACCCCCAATGTATTTTTTAATTATAATTATATAGTTATAATTAATTTTTTATATATTCAAAAATTAATTAACCATATAAAATCATCCATATTTTATGGGAAAATTCATGTTTTAAAAGATTCACTTCACAATTCCTCTCAATAAAAAAAGACTTATTAAATGGAAAGTCGCCATTTCTTTCGAATTTTAATGTACAGTCCATAAATTGTACTAATCCTCAAATATTATTCTAAAATTAATTTAATTTAAATTACAAACCATATTAGTGAATTTATAGTTTTACAAAAACAATTATTCCTTTTTTTAATTACTATTTAATATATTCGTTGAACTACACTAAGGGGTCTCATTTATAATGTTTATTAAAAACTCCTTTTATGTGTATTTAAATCAGTTGAACATAATTTATCGTTATATATTCGTATTTTATCATACGAATTTCCAAATAATATTTAAATACATTATTTCCAAGACACTATAATGATATTCCCATTGAACATGCCTTATAAAATGATTACGATACCCATTTATTTCAATGGGAAACCCTTATGTTCTTTATAAATATTTTATTATTTATGGTGCACACATATGGTTTAACATGTTATAATAGGTGGACCCGATATCTATCAAATTAATTGGGTAATTTATATTTTCATGATTCATCATTTACGGGATTAAATAGTAAACATAATCCATTATGTGACTTCGTCCACCATGTGATAGAATCTTAGAATTTAGCCTTGGCTCATGTTTATATCATGTTGTATGTTCCTTCCTTATTTCTATGAGTACCTGATCATATGACTCCAAGTTATATGTTATATAATTCTATATTATTTTTCATTTTCCATGCCTTTTATGTTACCATGGTATTCCTTATAACTCATGAGTAAATCAATACATCCATGTTAATTACCTAAATGGGAATTTTAGATCATCACTTTTCTGTATTTATTCTCTAAGTTATCCCATGCATCTGTTGGTGCTCAATTAGATTTAGGAGATTATTAATGAAAAGATTTTGTATTCTGGTTTCATTTATCTAATTATGTACCTTATATTGAAAAGACACTGTAATTTATGTTCTTAGTTATTATTTTTTGGATAGTTATGGATAAAATAATGTAATAATATGTATAAAAGGATATGAATTATATATATTCTATCTGAGGAATGGTCTAGTTATTTTTGCGGAATAAGACAATAACACATTAATAAGAATCCTAGAGATAATTATATCATCATGGATAACCATGATTTAATATTTGAGATTCATAAATTAGCATGTACTTTTTATTTATCCCTATATGATTATAATTTATTTATGTGTATTATTATTAACTATGTATTCATGCCCCTTATTTTTAATTTATTTACTTTTCTTATTTAATGGTGGGAAATAGGATAACCCATCATAATAATCGATATGGTATGCAGTGTGACGATTTCCCTAATTTGATGCCAAATATGATGGGAACGAGTTTTTAAAACACCATGATAATACTAGATAAACTAGCTCATCTTATGAATACTAACCCGAATCATGTGGAAATCCATCTTTAACATAAGGAAGATAAATTTGTGGTTGAATACTTTATGATAAAAAGGAATATTATCTTTATTTTATATTTTTATCCCCTTATCATGGAAAAATGGATGAACTCCATTGAGAAGATATTATATGTCCTTATATGGTCAGAAGAATACAAATTCATGCTAGTAGTTTAACGTTTTTAGGGAGAAACTGATCAGTGGTGGACAGTGATCATAAACACAATTTACAAGGAGGAAATTGATTAAATGTATTGGTAATGTTTTAAGAAATATTTTTTAATAAATATTTTACACAAAATTTTTGTCGTAAGAAAGAGATGAAGTTCCTCCGACTGAAGAAGAAATAATATTTTTCCATCAGGGTGGATGAGAAAAACATTACAAGGATTTCATAATACAACTCGACCTTTTTCATGAACATTTAAAGTAATGTGGATCACTTCTTTAGTGGATTAGTGTAAGGTATACAAAACGCATTGGCGACTTGAGATTTTTATATCATTGAGGATATGGATTGATGTTCCATAAAGGTTCAGATGAATAATATTGAGTCTTAGTGGACTCATGGGCTTTGAGATAAAAAGTGGAAAATGGGGTTTAATATTTCATGGTTTATAGATAAATCCTAAAAGGATTGAAAACCCAAAATTATATGTGTAAAAATTGAGGGAAGAAGCATCCTATAAAATTATTAAGTGGAACCAGAAGATACTTAAAATGTGGAAGGAAGGGCCATCATGGTAGTTTTTTTAAAAGTAATTAATGAATCCCATTAATTTGGAGGAATAAATGATGTTTCAGACAATAACTAAACATTTTGTGAAGTGTTTCATATGCAATTAATATGGGCATTATGTGAACCAATTCAATATGATAAGGGTTTCCAGAGGAAACTAATCACAACTACTTCCCAGGCAGCATGCGTGAGAATATAATATCACTATGTTTGAAGTGGATCCGAAAAATGTTGTAGTGATATGAATATTGGTTATTCATTCATGATTAATGAATTCACTTTTGGATTATGGTTCTAGAAATTATTTTATATCTTTCATGTTTATTAGATATATTGAAACACCACCTAAAAATATAAAGTTAGAGTTATGTTTGAGAACAATGAATGGGGAAATTTTTTCATCCAAAGTATATATTTCATAACTAGTAAATATTTGTAGACATAACCCCCTAAAAAAATTCCCTTACTTCCTTTGGTGTATTTGGATTCTATATTGGGCATTGATTGTTAATCCTTATATAAAGAAAACATTTACAATTTGGAAAGGGAGACCAGAATTTACATCTCAAGGAATTCTCCAATTTAATAAAATTGAAAGAGAAAAATTAATTTTTTTAAGAATGATCATCTGAATTATTGATATAATTTCCTTATAAGAAATCATAATACTCTTAATTATTTATATAGAGTAGTGGATCATTCTTGAAGACATTTACATTATGAGGGAATACACTGATATGTTCCCCAAATAAATTCCCAGTCTTCCTCCTAACCAAGAGATTTAGTACTACATTGAACTTATACAAGGATATATTCCTATAACAAAAAATACATAAAGGATGGACACCATTTAGTTAGAGGAAATGAATATGTAGTTACAAGATAATTTGAATAAGGGTTTTATATGTCTGAGTGTTTCTCCATGGGGTGCACTGGCACTCTTCATCATGAATAATTATGGATAAATTTGACTTTATATTGACTGTCATATGCCTATGAAAAGAATGATATAGAAAAAATATCCCCTTCCATGTATAGTTGACTCACTAATTCTCAAACAATTCACATGAACTAAATGAATAGAGTCTTCAAAGATTACTTTTAAAAATTTGTGGTTGTCTTTATAGATGATATTATGATATACTCCAATTGTATGTAGGAACATGAGGATAATTATAACACTATGTTAATGACTTTTCAAAGGGATAAAAAAATGAAAAGTATAATAAATTTGAGTTCTAGATAAAGAATGTATCATCCTTAGGGCTTGTTATCACTAACAATGGAATATTCACAGACCCTTCTAAAATAATAGAAAATGA
This sequence comes from Viscum album, assembly GCA_963277665.1. Taxonomy (NCBI): domain Eukaryota; kingdom Viridiplantae; phylum Streptophyta; class Magnoliopsida; order Santalales; family Viscaceae; genus Viscum; species Viscum album. The sequence goes on from CAUJRU010000111.1 coordinate 682,840, forward strand.
TGATTGTCCAAGACCAATATATATATTATATATCCATAGTTTCCATGGACTAATTGGATATAACTAAAGATTTTTGATGAAATTATTAGGATTTTCAAACCCACTAAACAAGATGACATAGAATAGAGTAATGTTTTTCTAAACCATTGATTGTAAAGACTAATTCAAAGTGTTAAAAAGTATTATTGTCACTAAATCATTACATACACATCCAATATGTGGGGAAATCATTGTGGTACCCAATTATTCTTCAAATAAGGTATTTGGTAATGTACTAAGGAAAAATGACAAGGTGATAGCCTACACCTAAAGGAAATTAAATATTAAAGAGAAAATTCATAACATGAATGATCTAGAGTTAGCATATAATATCTTTGCATTGAAAATATAAAGGCATTATCATTATTGTAAGATGTGTGAGATATATAATGATCTTTGGTATCTCAAATATATATTCACCTAGAAGGAGATTAATATGTGCCGATGATAATGGTTAGAGATCATCAAGGATTACAAAGGATCAATCCACCATCATCCTTGTAAATAAAATAAACTTGTAGATGCTCTAAGTATAAATGATTCTATAACTTTATATTTGATAAGAATTGATATGGATTAAATATCCTTATACTTTTAATTTATGGACATAGGAGAAAAATATAAAGGTACATCATATTTCACATTACAAATGATTGCTCAACATACACTTATAAAGAAACTAATGATAGATCAATGAAATGATGTGTAAATTAAAAAAGGTGGAAGAAATATGAAAATGGGAAATACTCGGTGTTTAAAATTGATAATGAATGAGTTGTAAGATTTGTATCATGACTATGTGTACCATCAAATCTAGAGATAAGGAAATATATTATGAATGTTTCACATAACATGACCTTCTCTATTCACCCAGTGTGCATAAAGATGTATCTAAATCTCCAAGATAATTTCTATCAGGACAATATAAATAATTATATAACTAAATATATATCAAAGTGTCGAGTATGTCAAAAATTTAAGGGTGAAGGGAAAAACAATAAAGGGATGATGCAACCATTACACTTACCAACATAAAAATGGGAAAACATCAACATGGAATTCTTCACTATACTTCCAAATACATTCTCAGGAAATAAAACTATATGGGTTGTTGAAGATCATATTACAATGGTATCTAGCTTTAATGAAATTATAGAGTACTTCTGACAAGGAATACTTGTTAAGAGTTACATCAGATAAGTTTTAATGTTGCATGGAGTACGATAATTGATTGTTTTCATTCAATATCAAATAGTTACCTCAATGTTGTAGAAAAGTCCCCAATAGAGTCTAAATACAGTGTTGGGATTCATTAAAACTTATAATTCTCAATTTGATAGCCAATCTAAGAAAAAATAGTCTGACACTAGAAGATATTATGAGCACATGTTCTATGGTTTTCAAAACAGTATGAGACCATCATCAACATCTGGTTGAGTTCTCTTATAAATAATAGTATCCACTCATGAAATCCAAATATATCAATATAAATCTCTCTGTGGGAAATGATGTATAACCCAAACATTTTGGGAAGAATTCAGTGAACCTAAGATGCTGAGACCTGAATTAGTCCATGATATGGTAGAAAAGGTGAAAACCATTTAGTAGAACATTATGGAAGCCAAAATTTGACATTATAGCTATGAATGTAATCATAAAAAATTCCTATAGTTTGAGTTAAAAGACATGTTATACATCTGTATATCCCCATGGAAGAGAGTTATGACATTTTGTAAAAAATGATAAGAAATTCCTAGTTATATCAGCTACTTTGAGATTCTTGATCGTGTTAAAGTTGTGGCCTATTGACTATAATTTCTAGAAACTAGGTCTCAAGTTCATGATGTATTCAATGTATCCCACTTGAGAAGGTACATACCAAATCCATCACATGAACTATATTAAAAGCAATTGTAGACTGGAAATTATATCTCTTATGAGTAGTACCTGATGATGATCATAGACTATATAGATAAATTCCTACGCAACAAGACCACTCACCTAGTCAATGTGCTATGGAGGAACCATAAATAAGAATATGTGACATGAGTACTAGAAGAAATGATAAAGGATAAGTACCCTAACATGTTTCCACCATAGTATGTTAAATGAAATTTCAGGGTTGAAATTTCATAAGCCAGGAAGAATGTAACGATCTAAAATTTTGTCTATGAAATTCCATTCATATAATTATATATTATATTATAAATATAAAACATAACATAGTGAATCCATAAAATATTATTCCCATAAATGAATGATACATTAGTCTGAAAATAAATCTATTAATATTCCAAAATATTACAGTGGGGAAATAAATAGAGAATTAGATAATAATAATAGGAAACTTATGATTATCTTGATCCACTAGAATGACTAAAAATATGAACCAAGATATAGAGTTAAAACAAAATTTTAATAATAAAATTTTAATAATAAATATGAAATTATATATAAACAAGGGAGAAAGTATAAGGGAGTGATGAATGGAATAAGTGGTATTTATATCATTTATTAAACCCATATGACCATTAGGAATTTGACAATAGGAATAGTAACGAGACCGTTGGATTTGTAATGTCTTCGACATGTATAATAATCTTTCCATTAGAATAGTAACCACACTTATGATAGTATAAATAAAATTTTTGAGTCTTATAAATGAATATATGAAATATTTATATCATTGAAAAAGTAAATAAGTGTTTTTAAAATGATAAATTAACTGTTGGTATTTTTTGTGAACCTTAAATGTTTATTTACAATTTTTTATTAACATATGATTTAAAATAAATCAGATTTTGATAAAATACGTTCATAAATTAATATTTTATTCTAATGATTATAAGATAATTTTATGATACCTTTATAAAATTTTCAATGTGTCATAAAATCTGTTATAATATTAAAGTCACCATTTTTTGAATAAACGAAGATTTTATTAAAAAATTGAATTTATCATATTATTTTTTTCCTTAAATTGGATAGTTTTTTGAAATATATACTTCATAGAATAGTTATGGTAAAAGTTTAAAATGTTTCTTATTTTTTTTGATTTTTTGGTGAATAGTGAAATACAGTATGTTACGGTATTTAACAGATACAAGAATTATTTAGTCATGGATGATGAAAAGATGATGTAAGAACGCATTTTTTAGAAATATCCTTATACATTTACTATATGTATTCATAGGAATCAAAACTATTGATATTGTTGAGACAAAATAAGATATAAATGAATAAAATAATAAAAAACACCCCTCTCTTCCCACTATAAATAATACGCATCACCAACCCTTCACCTCAAAATATATAAGCCTTGAATATTTTCTAAATTATGCCAAATTATATTATCAAGCCTATTATCCACATCTATGAGCTTCTAGTCTTACTAAAATTCCAAACCCAGATTTCATAATGAGGTTCTTAGGGAGATGATATTTAGGAGGTAAAATTGCCCACCTTTCTCTTTTGAATACCTTATTTATTCTACCTCGTTATTTCTTACACTATCCAAAGTGAAATGATAACTAAAACATAATAAATATATTGTAATTTTATTTTTAATGTAATATTTGTCCTCAAATATATAATTTTATTCTTTTTATTATAATAATGAAAACAATGTCCATTATATATTGGTTCACGACCTTCATGGACAAAGTATTTTTGTCTTCCATTACCGACTTCAATGATGGTCAAAAAACCATTATTATGGTAAAATAATATTTTAATGTTTATAAAATATTTTTTTCATGTTAAAGAACAGATATATATATATACAGTATTAAATAATATAACAAAAGTAGTTCATGAGGATTGAAAATCTACCAGAATAGACTAAACTTTTATCACTAACAATTTATCAAACGAATCATCCTCATATAATAAAATGAAATTTTATATGGTAAAATTTATTATTATGAAAGTTTATTAACACCATATCATTCTACTTTTGGATTTTTTTTTCTTTCATTTGGAAGGAGCTTTAGTAATTAAACTCAAGGAAACCGATCATAAAATCATGAAACAAATGCTCCCTAAATGAGAGACTTAAACATTATAAAACATAAAAATGAAGATAAGTAAACATAATAAATTATTATAAATGTTTAATTTTTTGAATTAATTATTAAATGGGTCTAATTTTGTTATCTATAAAATTAAGTGATAGTTCAGTACTCATTCAGACAAAATGTAAGGGATCTCTTTGAACAACTAATTTTCTTCCAAGTTACACTTTTACTCTCTTTAACCCAATTTACTTATTCATTATTCTTATATAAATATTGTAGATTCTATTAATATCTTCAAAATCATATAACCATATCAATTCACCCTTCTTTTATGGGTAAATACATGTTATAAAATATTTCCTTCTCAATTGCTCTTGTTAAGCATGCTCGATTATGGGAACTTCTCCATTTCTTACCCTTTTCAAGTACTCTATATAAAAAATCTGAGTCAAAAAATATTTTTAAAAAATTAATAATTTTATCATAAAAAATATCATAGTTCAATTATTATTTTATAAAATCAATCATTCCCTTTTTTACCTTTTAAGACACTTTGACATTTTCATTAAACCACACTAAAGTGCCCCATTTATAATGTTTATTAAAAACAATTTTTACATGTTTTCACATTAGTTATACATCATTTATCAAGATATATGACTATTTTATCGTATAAATTTCCATTCATTATTTAAATGAATTCTTTCATAGACATAATTATGATACTCCCATTGGTTATGAATTATGACATGATTATGATACCCATTTCATTCCAGGCAAACCCCTTAAGTGTACACATCATGTTTTATTATTTATGTGGAACACATATAGACAAACACGTTATGATTGATTCACCCATATAATGATATAATTTATTGGGAAATGTTTAGTCTCATGAGACGTCCTGTATGGGATTCAGTAGTAAATGTAATCTATTGTGGGACTTTGTTCACCTTGTGATATAGTGTTGGTAGTTAGACTGGACTCATGTTTTTGTTATGTTGTATATTTCTAAAAATTTTCTATTTTTCCATGATCGTATGGTTCCATGTTATATGTCATATTGTTCCATATAATTATTCATAGGTTATGCCATTTTTATCATGTTATGCCTTCTAACTCTTGTGTTATGATCTATTATGACGTTTATTCACTTACTGGGGTTTTTAGATCATCCATCTTGTATATGTATTCCCTAGATTATCCCATGTAGTTGTAGGAGATACAATGGTGTTTTTTGGTCAGTATGGAAAATATGTGATATTTTGGTTTCTTATTTTCTAATTATTTACCTAAAACATCAAAGACACTAGACTTTAAGATCCTTGGTTTTTATTTTTTAGATCATTATACTTAAAATAATGTAATAATATCTGTAAAAGGTTAGTGTTTCTATAACATTGGTGATGTCAAGATAGATTTTGATTCATCCTATTAAGAGCATCCAATCCATATCATGGAACATATTTATAATGATCTCTAATGGAACACATTGGATCTTGTTCGAGGGTAGTGGATTGATGGGCATGTGTAAGAGAATACATGGGAGAGGGATTTAGAGATAAATGTGTAGTAGAAATACATTCTTTCCAATACCTCAGAGTTATCATTAAGTCAAAAACTCATGGATGAGTTTTTATATAGCGAGGAGGTTGTAAGACCCCATTTTGTTCTAGGTATATTCTTCTTTACATTCATAGTTAAACCACATTGAATTTAGTTATCAATTTTTTGACCTCGATAATCATGATTTTTTACGGATAGGTTTTTATTATTGAGGTGTTTAGTGTGAAAAATAATGCGGATTATAAGTCAATCTATAGTTAATATTCACATAGTGAATCATGAATTCATGAATTCAATGTTTTTGGTTAGGCCCCATGAACAAATTCATGGATATTATGGTTTTGGTATGTCTCCATAAAAATTATTCAGGGTGTGATTTATTTTTCTATTTTTTAAAGAGGATGTGATGTTTTTTTGTGTATATATAAATAGAGGATACACAATGTGAATCATAACATTACGTCTTCAATGTGATGTGGGTTTCTAGTTATTTCAGACTTCATGCCATATTTTCATAGATATCCCATTCTTTGTTTTCTCTTATTTTTCAACCCTCTCATTATATCTTTTGGGTGTTTTATTTGATCCAATTGAAGTCTACATTTGATGTTGGTGTTTTGGTGCATATAGATTGAATGTAAGTCCCACACTATTTAATCTCTATCTCAATATGTTAGTTTTCCATTGGGGTGAATCATAGTTTGGGAAAACCATGCCCATATTTGGATATGATTCCTTATGATATTTTTTTTGTTTTCATTGAAGAGAAGAAAGGATTATCCATTTTCTTTATTGGTCATTGATGAATCGTCTTCATCTTTATTGAAGTTGGGGTACGTGGCCTAAGTCATCTCCAAAACTCTTTTTTGGTTTTAATAATATGTGTGACACAAGAGATGTAATGGCCGGGACCCTCCTGGCCTATTACTTTGCCAAAGTGAGGCTGCACCAAAACAGTGGCGCCGTGAGAGTGACACTGTGAAGGTGGAACCGTGACGGTTGCACCATGAGGGTGGCACCATGACGATGGCACCATGAGGGTGACACTGGTAACGGTGGCACCGTGACGGGGGCACCGTGAGGGTGACACCTTGAGGGTGACACCATGAGGGTGGCACCGTGAGGGTGGCAATGTGAGGGTGAAACCGTGACGGTGGCACCATGTCCTTTTGCCGAGCCTTTCGTTCTTTTTCCAGTACCTGACTTTTCCGCTCCCACAACGCAAGTTTCGACATAAATTAATTCTTTTACTCCTTTTAAAACCATTTAAAGGCCATAATTAATTCCTAAAAATCCCAGGAGACATCCGTGTGTAACTTCCCAACCGCGTGGTCATCCCACGACCCCCGATCCATACGCGATTTGGAATTCTCATCTCAACCGTCCGTGCCTCTTATAAACTTAGGGTTAGACATGGTTTCTTCTTTCCTCGATTGCGGATTTTCATGAATAGATTCTGGTGCATCGGGCGAGCTGCATCGTTATGCGTAGAGTTCCACGACCGACCTAAGAATTGATAGATGAATCAATTTTCATTCAGGTGAGCCGCATCACTATCCATGAAGTTCCTCCCCCGGCCTCAGCGTAGATCGTTGATCCAACAAGTAGGGAATTTCTTCATCGCCTCTATCTTTTGTGTATCATGCGGGGTGGGCATACTTTTGATTCAATAGAATTGGATAAACAAGACCTAATAAAGATAATGAATGGATTCTATAAATAAACTAGGGGGGCTGTGATCGTTGATGCTGTTTTTTATTATGGACTTCTTCTTGAATTATGCGGGATTACGCCTACTGAAAATCATGACCGTTGGTGGTCTTTCTCTATGCATTAATGAACCCCTGGTGATGTTTTAAACGGATTCTTTATGGTTGTGAACTCCTGTCGTGAAATGTAAATTGGTTAATTACGTATATTCAGCTAAGTAAATTGGAAGCACCAGGATAGGCCCTTCTATGATAACCCCCAGTTAAGACACATGGAATTGAAATAATGGAGTGTGTTAAATCTTATAAATCTGAAAATACAGGCATGACCCTGCATTGTGTTTGTAGTAGTGGTTTGGTTGTTTTTCTTTTACGGGCTGATTACTGGAGAAGTGGGAGGGGATGGGATCCCCTATTCTTTTTATGCTCTCGGTGGTTATGAAATTGGGGATGGGATCCCCAGTTGATATGGATTCGGTGGTTGTGAGTTTTAAGACCTGATGGTTACTTCTTTATATCACGAATTAGGGTGGGATCCTCTGTTGATGAAAACCCTTTTTGGGGAGGGGGCACGGGGCAGTGTCTCGGGGTTTTCTGGTTCCAGTACTTTGATGGTTCTCACTTTTCCTTTATTGTTGTGACTTTACAAGAGAACCAAGTGTGAATTTTTAAACTGACGTTAGGCTGGATTCGCTTCCTTGGTTATGCTAATGGTTTAGTTTCCCATTAGTGATTAAAATTATTTGAATGTTATCACTAAACATGAAACAAGAATAGGACAAATGGGTTTTGTCGGTGAGAGTCGTAACTCGGACTTAAGTGCTATTGGGATCTGTAGGATCTCTGAAGAAAAACCGAGCTTTGGGTGAGTGCTTGTTACCTATATATATAGTTGTATCTTTGTGTTTCTTATTCTCTCCCCACCCAAGTTGAGCACTTTGTGCCGAACACCCCCATTTCATGTGGGAGGGTGTTTTTTCCCAACAATATTCTTAGTGGCTGGTTATTAGCTCCTTTTCTTCCCCCTTTCCCGGATATCCCAAGTATCTTCGGGTAGGATGTGATGGCCTGAGTCCATTATTAGCCCAAGAACCTTCGACCAGGGTAGTGTGGTGGTTGGCTAGATACGTGCGGCAGGTGGTTTCCCAAGTGTCTTCGGGACGAGGGCCAGGTGTCTTCTGGCGTGGCAGTGGATCTTCTAGCCCAGGTGTCTTCAGGCGTGGTGGTGGTTGTTCTGGCCTAGGTGTTTTGTAGGTGTGGTTATGTGTGACAGTGGTGGCCTATGTGTTTGTGGGCGGGTTTTGGTAGTGGCACTGCGTGTGGTTGTGGCCCAGGTGTGTGCGGGCGGGTGAGGCAGTGGGACTGCGGTTACAGAATGGCGGGATTGGTTCGACGCGTAGGATGTCTCAATAACCAGTAGGGAAGTGGCACGAGGTACCCAAACAACGATGTGCTCTTATTATATATATTACATGACTTGTGTTATTTGGGGAGTGTGCCTTGGTGAGGCTTGGGTGGATAGTTTACCTTGAGAGGTGTTTGGATTACTCCTTTTCTCACGAGACTTTAGTTCATTCCCCCACTTGTGCATGAGAGTCTTTGGTTTTCCCTACTGAGTGTACTTGTATGCTCACCCTACGTATATAAAACTGCTATCAGGTTTCCAGGAGGACTTCGGGGATCACACATGACCATACTAGCTCGGACCTTGGGGAAGTTGCAGTTTCTATTTTTCTTCTTTTGGTACTTACCTTTGTGGTCATCTTTTGTACCTTGTTGCTTTTACTTTTGGAACATGCATGTGGGAATGGTTTACTTTTGGTTTCACTCTCCTTTTACCTTGGTGTTGTTGAGTTTCATCATCTTATCTCCCGATCCTATAAAACAAAAAGGGGGTAATGCCTTCCATTTGTGAGAAATTTATTTACCCTTGGTGCTAGTCTCCACTCCGGGACCTATTGAAGGTGGGTCTTGGGGGTCATTATCTCCCCATCAACTTAATGAAGGAAGGGCCTGACAATCTTCTGACCCTTCCCTTCTTTTGGTGAAGGCGGGTCGTGACAACATGATATCAGAGGTAGGTTGAGAGATAGGGTGTAGTCTGGAGTTCGGCACAGTGGGGATTGCATGGGATGGTAAGGCAACAGTGTTGGGTGACCTTGGTGCGTGAATTAGGCCAGGGAAGACCGGCTAGGACATGGGATTTTAGGGCCCCCCGTGATCCGATGCAAGGACTCTGGACCTACCGAACGACCAAGTGAGGCCACGCTGATTGTAGGGTAGAGACCCAAGGAAAGGTACATGCATCATAATGACTTGTGTTCTCGTGTTTCTAGGATGTATTTGAAATTAAGAATAAATTAAAATTTTAAGAAGTTTTAAGAACGATATTCTGCACTACTTGGGCTTAGGCATTCCTTGTTTACCTTGCAGATATGGAACCTAGAAGGTGACCATATGTGGTACAGGCGATCGAGGACCCAGAGACTACTTTGGTCGATCGGAAGAGAGCTGATCGAGAAGAAGAGGACGACCAGTGGCAGAAGACTCTTCGGGCCTTCCAGTGACAGACCCTTGAGATGTACGAGGGCATCACCTCTGACATAAATACAGAAGGCTGGCTATAGGATCCAGTGATACCCATCGGCCTGATTCGGGCCCCGATCGAGTACTGGGTTCCTCTGGCCTTGAACCAGATGCGGGAGCGGCGTGTCAGTGGTGGACGCTTTACCTAGGGGAGAGGAGAGAGGCTGAGGTGGCATGGGCTGATATCGAGAGGGAGTTCCGGGCAGAATTCCTCTCCTCGACGATGAAGGCAGAAAAGAGATAGGATCTACTCTCCCACCAATAGGGGAGTGTGTCTGTGAGGGAGCTAGGGATTAAGTTCAAGGACCTCCAACATTTTTCTCTAGACCTCTTTCCCGACGAGGAGTCTCGGGAAAGGCGTTTGGAGGAGGCGCTCCGACCCTCCCTCCAGTATGCTGTTACCCCCATTACACTGCCGACGTACATGGAGGTCCAGAAGAAGGACGATGTGGTAGAGAGGATTCATGCTCTAGGAGGTGTGTCACGAGAGGGGATCCAGCTGGGCCATCGAAGGGGAAGGCTGTCAGCACCAGGCCTCCAGCGTCGGGACCCTCCAGATTCCGACCTGTAGGGAGTAGACCGCAGTAGTTTCTGTTTCAATTCCTGGGTCCTCACCCTTTTCCTTTAGGCCCAGGACTGCGGTGCTTCGTCTGTGGGAACCCTGGACATCTCTGGAGTCAGTGCCTAGACCAGATGCAGTACGGCGGTGGCAGACAGCCCCAACACCTGCCCCAACAGCAGCTTCAACCAGACCTTTCTAGCAACAGTAGTAGGGATAGCGAGCTCCTTCTCCTCCAAGGACAGACGTGGGAGGAGGCGGCCGACCTCCGGGCGCTCCTCAGGGACCTCAACCAGGGTTTGGTCGGGGAGGGGGCCAACAGTCGAGGGGTAGAGGAGCTGGGCATGGACTGCTACACACCGCGGAGGCAGCAGTTCCAGCAGGGCCAGAGGTTGTTCGAGGTATGATCAGTTTGTTTACCACTCTTTCTTATGCCTTGTTCTATACCAGAGCTCTACACTTCTTTGTTGCACCCAGTCTAGCCCGTGCCTGGGGTCTAGATACCGAGTGACTTCCAGTGCCCCATGTGTTGAGCAAAACAGTCGGAGGTCAGACCGACTTGTTGTTTGTTTGTCGAGGATGTAGACTAATGATAGGGCCACATCAGTCAATTAGGGATCTTATCCTACAACAGAATCATCAATACGATGTCATCCTAGGCATCGACTGGCTATTCTCTACGTGTGACATCATCGACTATTTCCAAGGAAGGGTCGTGTTCTCAGACTGGGGTGGCCGGTGTGTTACCTTGACCGGTGAGCGGGGCGGTCAGAAGGGCAGCAGGCGAGAGGAACCCATCCTCTCCTTGATAGCCGAGCTATCAGTAGAGTCAATAGATGCTGAGATGGTGGAGGTGCCAGAGGTTATCTGCGAGTTTATGGATATCTTTTCGGAGGATGTGATGACTCTACCCCCTCGACGTGATCTCGATGGTTCTTTACTGGATGGAACCTTCAGAGCTACAGGAGTTGCGGATCCAGATTGACGATCTGATGAAGAGGGGTTATGTTCAGCCAGGTGAGTCCCCGTGGGGTGCTCCAGTATTGTTCGCAAAGAAGGAATATGGTGGTCTCAGGTTGTGCATAAATTACAAGAGGCTGAATCATGTGACGATCAAGAATCTCTACCCTCTTCCGAGGATAGACGATCTTTTCGACCAGCTGAAAGGGTCAGGATGGTTCTCGAAGATCGACCTGTGGTCTGGGTACCACTATCTTAGATTGAAGGAGGGCGACATCCTAAAGACGGAGTTCAGGTGCAGATAAGGACACTTCGAGTTCGTAGTCATGCCCTTCGGTGTTACGAATGCCACAGTTGTGTTCATGGGGCTTATGAACTCCATCTTCCGGGAGTACCTTGGTCGGTTCATAGTTGTGTTCATCGACGACATCCTGCTCCACTCAAGATCAGAGGAGGACCATGCAGAGCACCTGAGGACGGTTTTGGAGGCCCTCCGACATCATCAGCTCTATGAGAAGATGTCAAAATACAAGTTTGGGACATAAGAAGTGCACTTCCTCGGGCACATGGTGTCCGAGAAGGGGGTAGCGGTGGACCCATCAAAGGTTGTGACAGTTGTTTCTTGGGAAACACTGAAGAATGTGGAAGAGGTCCGTATTTTCCTCGGACTGGTAGGTTACTATTTGAGGTTTGTACCGAACTTCTCCCGAGTTGCAGCCCTTTTGACAACCCTGACCAAAAAAGACCAGGTTTTCATGTGTAGTGAGTAGTGTGGGTCAGCCTTCAGCTATCTGAAGGAGAATTTGGTTAGTGCCCCAGTGCTGAGTTTGTCAGAAGAAGGGGCGGCGTATGAGGTGTTCTGCGATGCTTCAGGATAGGGCCTGGGATGTGTGTTGATGTAGCAACAAGGGGTGATCTCTTATGGGTCTAGGAAACTATGCCCTCATGAGCGTAATTACGCCACCCACGACCTGGATCCTACATTGGTCGTTATTGCGATAAAGTTATGGCGGCACTACCTCATGGGAGAATGCCTTGTGGTCTTCACAGATCACAAAATCTTACGGGATATCTTCTCCCAGCGGGACATAAACTTGTGACAGCGGAGATGGGTGGAGTTCCTCTAGGATTACCACTTCGAGATCTCTTATACTGAGGGCAAGGGCAATGTAGTGAAAAATTCCTTGATCAGGAGGACGCATAAGGATGCAGTCTAAGAGTCGGTGGACACCTGGAAGGCGATGGAGGAGTTTGGTGCTTTACACCTGGATGCAAGGATGGATAGCACTAGAGGCTGCCTATATCAGATGACAGTGCAGTCATCTCTGTTTTAGCAAGTGTAGGAGTCTCAGTGGGGAGACCCAGAGTGTGAAGTGATGCATGACCGAGTTGAATAGGGAAATGCTCCGGAAGGATGGACAGAGGATGGTCAGAACCAGATGCTTTTCCAGGGAAGGCTGTTTGTTCCAGAGGCGGTGCGTGGCAAGGTTCTCAGTGAGTTCCAAAACTCACCCCTGGCAGTACTCCCAAGAGTTTCCATGATGTACCAGGGACTAAAGAGGCAGTTTTGGTGGCCCAAAGTTAAGCAAGCAGTGGAAGAGTTTATGGCCAAGTGCTTAGTGTGTCAACAAGTTAAGGCTGAAAACCGAGTTCCAGGTGGCCTACAACAGCCTCTATATGTCCCCGAGTGGAAGTTGGATGACATCTTGATGGATTTCTTCATGGTACTACCCAAGGTCCAAGGGGGATACGACGCCATCACGTTGGTAGTGAACAGGTTGACGAAATCGGCTCACTTTCTGGCGATCAGGGAGTCGAGTGAAGTGGATGCCTTGGCACGATGGATTGTGGATAAGGTGGTGCGATTGGATGGAGTTCCGAGGTCTATTTTCTCGGATAGGGATGCACAGTTTACCTCGCGAGTCTGGAGAGGATTTCATCATGCTTTTGGCAACCACCTACGCCTTAGCACTGCTTTCCATCCCCAGACAGATGGAAAAACCGAGCGCACCATCCAGACCTTGGAGGATATGATGTGGGAAAGTGTTCTGGACTCAGGAGGATCATGGGTGCAATATGCACCTCTTGTAGAGTTTTCCTACAATAGTAGCTACCATTCTACCATCGGTATGGACCCGTTTGAAGCTTTGTATGGGAGGCCATGCCGTTCGCCTATGTGTTGGACCAAAGTAAGAGAGGCATGCATCCTTGGCTCGGAGGTGGTGCAGAGCATGACAGAGAAGGTTCAGCTCATACGGGAAAGGATGAAGGTAGCCCAGGACCGATAGAAGTCGTATGCTGATACTAGGAGGAGGCCCTTGGAGTTTGAGGTTGGAGACCGCGTGTTCTTGAAGGTCTCCCCTCGGCGTGGGAAGCGAAGGTTCGGAAAGGGGAGTGAGCTTTCTCCCAGGTTCATTGGACCCTTCGAAGTGTTGCGGCAGGTCGGAGAAGTGGCTTATCAGCTGGCATTACCACTGCCAAAACTCAGGATACATGATGTCTTCCATGTGTCTCAGCTCCGTCGGTATCTGCACGACAATTCACACGTCCTTGATTGGGGAGAGCTAGACATCTAGGACGATGTGACTTTTGTGGAGAGACCAGTGATGATCGAGGATCTCAAGGAGAAGGTGCTTCGTGGGTGAACCATCCCCTTTGTTCGTGTGTTGTGGAGACATGGTGGGATTGATGAGAGTACATGGGAGAGGGAAGCACAGATGCGTACCCAGTACCCAGAGTTGTTTATGTTTTGTTCCTTGTTGTACCTGTTGTGGTAGAACGTTTTTTCTGTTGGATATGAAATGTACTTGTTTTCCTTCCCCTGATTGTGTGTGAAAAGCCCTGGCTATGGGGGAGGAGAGAACCCGAACCCTAATCAAGACGCATTAAGGTGGATGCGGTTAAACCCGTGCGGGAGAGTCAGTGCCACTCAAAGTGGATAATATCATGACATGGGGGAGGAGACTCCCCAACCCACATGCCTGGGAAGTTTGGCATGGTATGTTGCTTGGTTCATGAGAGGGAAGTGTTTTTAGTTAGCATGGGTTCACTTATAAGAGGTATCTTTCGAGGGGGTTGTTCAGACCATCTCTTTCCTTCTTGCATTGTTTTCATTCTTGAGGGCGATAAATGTTTATGAGGTATCTAATGTAATGGCCCGGACTCTCCTGGCCCATTACATTTCCGAACTGAAGCTCCACCAAAATGGTGGCACCGTGAGGGTGGCACCATGACGGTGGCACCGTGAGGGTGACACCATGAGGGTGACACTGTGAGGGTGAAACTGTGAGAGTGGCACCGTGAGGGTGACATCGTGACGGTGGCACCGTGTCCTTTCGCCGAGCCATTCGTTCTTTTTCCAGAACCTAACTTTTCTTCTCCCGCAACGTATGATTCGATGTAAATTAATTCTTTTACTCCTTTTAAAACAATTTAAAGCCCCTAATTAATTTCTAGAAATCCCGAGAGACCTCCATGTGTAACTGACCAACCGCGTGGTCAACCCACGACCCCCGCTCCTTAAGCGGTTTGGAATTCTCATCTCAACCATCTGCGGCTCTTATAAACTAAGGGTTAGCCATGGTTTCTTCATTCCTATATCGCGGCTTTTCACGAACAGGTTCTGGTGCATTGGGCGAGCCGCATCGTTATGCATAGAGTTCCACTCCCAGCCTATGCATTGATAGACGAAGCAATTTTCGTTCAGGCGAGCCGCATCGTTATCCGTGAAGTTCCTCCCCCGGACTCAGCGTACATCGTTGATCCAACAAGTAGGGAATTTCTTCATCGCCTCTCTCTTTTGTGTATCATGTGGCGTAGGCATGCTTCTGATTCCGTAGAATTGGATAAACCAGACCTAATAAAGATAATGAACGGATTCTATAAATAAAGAAGGGGGGTTGTGATCGTTGATGCTATTTTATATTATGACCTTCTTGCTGAATTATGCGGGCTTACGCCTACTGAAAATCATGACCATTGGTTGTCTTTATTTGTGCATTAATGAACCCCTGGCGATGTTTAAAATGTCTTCTTTATGATTGTGAACTCTTTCCGTGAAAAGTAAATTGGTTAATTACGTATATTCGGATAAGTAAATTGAATGCACCAGGATCGAACCTTCTGTGATAACCCCTGTTTAAGACACATGGAATTAAAATCATGGAGTGTGTTAAATCTTATAAATCTGAAAATACAAGGATGACCCTACTTTGTGTTGGTAGTAGTGGTTTGGTTGTTTTTATTTTACGGGCCGATTGCTGGAGATGTGGGAGGGGATGGGATCCCCTATTCATTTTATGCTCTCGGTGGTTATGAAATTGGGGATGGGATCCCCTGTTGATATGGATTCGGTGGTTGTGAGTTTTAAGACTCGGTGGTAACTTTTTTATATCACTAATTGGGGTGGGATCCTCTTTTGATGAAAAACGTTTTGGGGAGGGGGAACGGGGGAGTGTCTCGGGGTTGTCTGGTTCCAGTACTTCGAAGGTTCTCACTTTTCCTTTGTTTTTGTGACTTTACAAGAGAATCGAGTGTGAATGTTTAAATTGACGTTTTGCTAGATTCACTTCCTTGGATATGCGTATGGTTTAGTTTCCCAGTAGTGCATAAACTTATTTGAACATTATCACTGAACATGTAACAAGAATTGGACAAATGGGTTTTGTCGGCGAGAGTCGTAACTCAGACATGAGTGCTGTTGTGATCTATAGGCTGTGTGAAGAAAAAACTAGCTTTGGATGAGTGCTTATTAACTATATATATACTTGTAGCTTTGTGTTTCTTATTCTCACCCCACCCAAGTTGAGCACTTAGTGCTGATCACCCTCATTTCATGGGAGAGGGTGTTTTTTCCGAACACTATTCATAGTGGCTGGTTATTAGCTCCTTTTCTGCTCCCTTTCCCAGATATCCCATGTTTCTTTGGGCAGGCTGTGATGGCTTGAGGTCCATTATTAGCCCAAGAACCTTCAGGCGGGGTAGTGTGGTGGTTGGCCAGGTGTGTGCGGTAGGTGGTTTCCCAAGTGTATTCGGGATGAGGCCCAGGTGTCTTCGGGCGTGGCAGTGGATATTCTAGCTAAGGTGCCTTCAAGCATGGTGGTGGTTGTTCTGGCCTAGGTGTTTTCAGGCGTGGTTACATGTGACAGTGGTGGCCCAGGTGTTTGTGGGTGGGTTTAGGCAGTGGGACTGCGTGTGGTTGTGGCCCAGGTGTGTGCGGGTGGGTGAGGGAGTGGGACTGCGGTGACAGAATGGTGGGATTGGTTCGATGCATAGGATGTCTTAATAACCAGTGGGGAAGTGGCGCGGGGTACCCAAACATTGATTTTCACTTATTATATATATTACTTGACTTGCGTTATTTTCGGAGTGTTCCCTGGTGAGGCTTAGGTGGATAGTTTACCTTGATAGGTGTTTGTCTTACTCCTTTTCTCACGGGACTTTAGTACGTTCCCCCACTTGTGCACGAGAGTCTTTGGTTTTACCTAATGAGTGTACTTGTATGCTCACACTACGTATATAAAACTGATTTCAGGATTCCAGGAGGACTTTGGGGATCGCGCAGGACCATACTAGCTCGGACCTTGCGGCAGTTGCAGTTGTTGTTTTTCTTCTTTTGGTACTTACCTTTGTGGTCATCTTTTGTACCTTGTGGCTTTTACTTCTGGAACATGCATGTGGGAATGGTTTACTTTTGGTTTCACACTTCTTTTACCTTGGTGTTGTTGAGTTTCATCATTTTATCTCCCGATCCTATAAAACAAAAAGGGGTAATGCCTTCCATTTGTGAGAAATTTCTTTACCCTGGGTGTTAGCCACCACTCCCGGACCTATTTAAGGTGGGTCTCCGGGGTTATTATGTCTCCTTCAACTTAATGAAAGAAGGTCCTGGTAATCTGTTGACCCTTCCCTCCTTTTGGTGAAGGTGGGTCATGACAAGAGAACATATTGAAAAACCTTGTTCATGACCTGAACTAAATATTAACCCACAATTTTTGATAAATTCAAATATTTAGACATGTCATAAATCACATTGGATCTAGTTTTGATGATATTGGGATTTTGGACACTTGAGGGGTGTGCTTATATTTGAACATGTTCAAATAAACATTTTTTAATAGGAAAATTGGGATTAAATGGATTTGGATTTGAATTGGATATTAAATTTTACATTGGGGTACTATAGATATAATGGTATTAGAATAATAAATAGAAAAAAATTATACATGGAATATAAGTGGTATAATTATGTTGGTAATTGGAATCATGGATCAACATAATGATTGCTTTCTAAACAAGAAATTTCAGAATTAACCAAGGTTGATTGTGGTGACATGTATAGTATTCTTAGTTCCTATACTTGAGAATTTCATTCAAATAAATTTGTCTTCATATGAAAATATTATGATTGATAATTGGGGAAAAGGTTTTACCTGACTTTTTAAGATTTTAAATTTCCTAATGAATCAATATTATGTTTGGTGATTGATGTAATTATATGTGAGGAGTGTGTCTAAGGTGAATGGTTACACACCATCCTTATAGTAATATTTCTGGTATTTGATACCTTCTATGAGTATGATTCTTGAGTATGATCCAATTAAGGGTAATATGAAGAATCCCTGGATGACTGAGGGTGATGTTATTATTTTCATATGGTTTGTATTCACTAGTTCGGGATATTATATGGGTGATTATTCCTTGAAAGGATAATCTTCCAATGGTTTGGTCAATTCATCCAAGGATGGAGAATCCACCACTTGATAGACACATCTAACCTTTGGGATGAATTAGGTTTGGCTAACCTTGAGCATACCATTGAAGCTTGGGGATTAATATGTTTACCTGATATTAAATATTTACATATTATTAAATTCCTAGTTTTTTGTAATTATTATATAGGTTGGATATTATTAAACCCCATGAGAATCATCAAACTAAGTTGTACACACACTCGGTTCAAGCACTGTATGATTCCTTGGATGATTTAATGAATGTAGGTCAGGTTAAGGTAAAGTGGAATTATGTTGATTGATTTAATTATTTATTGGTGTGATCTACAATATGGGATCGACATGGGGTTTGGGTATGTGAATTTGAGTCTTCTTTTTTGAGTTATTTTAGTCTATTACTTGTGTGACTTTCTGCACATCATTTTGTTACATTAATCTTATGATCAAAAGAATTATATTATTATTTTTACTATTATGTTTATCATGTGTTTTTTGGTTTTATCATGTTGGATAATTGATGTTATTTTATATATTTTTTCTACTATGTTCTTGTGTATATAATCCCCCACTATATCTCTTACACCCTCACAGCTAGTCAAAAGCTTCTGGCATACAAGGAGGCTTGCCTAATGTCATGTAAGATCCAACTCCGTCATTTGAGGAGGAATCACATCGGGGATGTTAAATGAAGAATGTTAATGTGAATTTTTTGGAATATTTTTTCGGTTTGGGTGGTTAATCGCGTTATTAGGAATGTTTTTTGATGTTTGAGGCCCGTTTCAAATGTTTTAGAGGATATTTCCCTTGGTGGAAGATTTGGACTATACGGTTTTGGAGAAACCATGTAACACCATGAGTGTGGGGATGTTTATAGTTATTTTTATAAGGTTAATGGTTATTTTTTATGGTTATATATTAGTTAAGGTAGAAACATTGAAATATTATAGGAAACCCTAGAGAATTGTCTTGGTTTTGGGTTTTATGCTCAATCATTGTACAGTTATAGACACATCTTGGGACACTTGAAAATTTTTATTTGGAGGTGATCTACATTGTTATTACATAGTTTATCTAATAGTGTGGTGAAATCATATGAATATGAGGCCTTGGATAATGAAGGATACAATGTTGGTGAATAATTTTTCCAACCATGCATCCAAACTGCTTCAATAACAAAAAGATGGAAAAAAATCATGTAACATCCTAGGATTTTGTGATTTTTTTGAATTAATTTAGTCAATTCATATTTTAACTTCATGAAACGATGAATATATATATTTTTACTATATTATATCACTATGTTCGGTTTCTTTTTTACATAACCCCAAGGAAATCCTGTTCCACACGCAATACCGACTTGTCTTGCACTACATGCCACATTGTGTTTCTATAAAACAAAACTTTACTATTACAAATATTTAAATAAGATAATTATAACCTGGAAATTACATTTTTGATATTTTTATTTATAAATACTTTTTATATACTATTTATAAATATTTTGACAATAAAAAATATAATTTTCTTGTAAAGACTTTATATGCTTAAAACTGTTATTTTTTCAAATGAACTGATCATCATGTCCATATATGATATATAATAAATTTAATTATAGATAATCATAGAAATTTATTTTGATAAAATAAATATTATTTTTGAATTCAGATCATCAAAACTAGTTAGGGTGAATTTTTGGTATTTTTCTGAAATGTTTCAGCTTTTGATGAATAGTGAAAATACTACATTGGAGATAAAAACTGGCTTTTTAATTTATATATTAATTTTTGTACTTTAAACTAATTTTAAAGTCATTTTAGATAAATAATACATATATTAAATCAATTTAGTTTATTGGAAGTATTTTTATTATAGGAATCGATATAAAAATTGAACTTTTAAACGTCTCTTTTAAACAGCATCTAGCCACATTTTCTAGATTAGAAGTAAACATAAATTTACCACATTTGTGAATAGAAATTTAAAAAAAGGGATTATGTGGTCCTAATATGTATGAAAAATGATTTCTAATAGGATGAAAATAATTTTTTGTGAATAATAACTTTTTATTTTTATTTACCATAGTTTAAGGTATGTAGGGTAATTAAAGATAACAATAATATTATAATAATATAAATTTACCGTTACACATGTCCTAATTTTAATGAATATGTTTTTTTCGACCCCAATAAACCTTAGGTCAAAAATATAATATTATTGAGGCCACTTGTGTAGTATTTAGACATTTTTTATATTTTATTTAAAAAAGAGTTAAAAAAATCAAATTCAAACAGTAATAAATAAATAATTATTATTATTGGTATAAACATATGATAAATTAGACAATAAATATAAATTTTAAATATAATGAATTTAAATTAATCATGAAATTTTATTTTTAATTTTAGATAAGATATAACTTAATTAAAGTCTTATATAATAATGATGTAGTAATTGTTTTGTTAATTTGGATATCAAATAAATGATATTAAAAATATTAAAATAAATATAATTTTACTTAATTAATGACATAAAAAAATTATATATAGCTTATACATGTTAGTGACATATTAGAGGTATTGGTATCAATGCTATCATGTATTAATTCTTTTTAAAAAAATAAAAATATTGAATATTATTTAAATTGAAATAAATGATACATTAAAATTAATATTATTTTATTAAATGTTTTAAAATTCATAAAAATATAAGGATCATCCAACGAACTTTTATAGTGTCATATATTTCATTAACTATCCAATTGGGTTTCTTTTCCCATTTTATTGTAACTATATTAACCATATTGGGTAAAAAACAGAGTTGTCACTGTAAAAGTTGAATTATTTAACTAAGGGTTCACGCCCGATGATAAGGTTATGTTTTTGACCATAACATGTCTAAAATTCATTATTTTTGAGTATTAAGACCCATAATTATCTTAATATCTAAATAAATCACATTGGTGACATTTAAAATCAAAATTATTTTTATAATAAATTAATTTTTTTTGAGTTTCCAAAAGTGCCTATCCTCCCACTTATAAAAGGGAACCTCTCCTTCTCATTTATTCAACCTTATATAGCCTTTTGGAGTGACAAAAACCTGACCATTTATCCTAAAAAAATCTATCTCATAATACTATAATCATTTACATGTGTATAAGGAACTCAAAAAATCATTTAGGATCAAACCAAAAAATGTTACACAATTAAGAGGTTACATCTTCTCTCAAGCTCCTATATTAATTTTCCTTTTCTACCCCATACACTCAATTTATTCTATTATTTTCTAAAAAATACAGTATCATAAATATAGTAGGATATTATAATTCTAATATTTGTATGTACACTCTCATACGCATCCATCTAATAGGCATCTAACCTAATGATTATGTGTTTGACGAACTACTATCTCAAGAAATGATGAATGTTCATTTTTTTGATCACCTCCAATCACGGTGGACATTATGATGGAAACACAAACTCTCTCTATATATATATTATATAATATTATTTATTCATATAATATTATTTATTCCTTTTTATAGCACATACATTTATTTACATTTCATTTGGGGACAATATGTTAATCTTGTTTGAGGAAATGTGGACTACCACCTCCTCAAAGAGATGTGATTCATTCACATACCACATGGAATGTATTAAGGATCAGTTTTTATGCACATATATTATATAAAAATTTTAATGGAATAATTATATATATATATACACGTAAATATATATATGAATAATTCATTTACATACTTTCTTTCAATATGACTATTAAAATAGAAACAATGTTCATGAGTACGTACAGCTTACCGTCTCCATGAATGGTGTATTCAATTTATTACTAACATATTCTATACACTATTATAATATAAATATAATATATATATATTATATTTATATCATTATTTATATACTATAATCATTATATTTTTATAAGGACCAACGATATAAAAAATTAAGTCACAATTGAAGAGAAAAGCACATATTAACCGTAGTAGAACCTCAACATAAGAACATTAAGAAGAAATTAATATAAGGTCATAATAAAAACATATGTGGTATTAGTTATAAATATATTCTTCTATAAAATATTTATAATAAAATTAACTTTATTATAAATGATGACTTTTGATGTACGAAGTGAATCAAGACACATGGTAAGGTCATTTTTCTCTCACCTTTGTTTCTATGAGACAGATGTCTTATACACTACTTGTTTCTTCTATGTGGTGTATATACTAACCCTAAATGTATTTTATGAGTATTGTCTATAATATTATTATATTTAAATATTCCTATAATTTTATTATTACATGTGGTATACAATTCTTTTGATTATAATGTGATGATGTTGATTTCACAATTTATTCAATATTTGAGATTGTTTCATTTTAAGTCTCCACCAGATAATATTTATAATCCATGTACATGTTTTATAATTTTTTTTACATAAAATGTTTTATTATTCTCCAATGGGTTTCTGATGTAATTTTTACCATTTATTTACTTTTTAACACATAGTTTGAAAAAAATCTTCCTTTAATTTTTCAAATGTTGTACTTTTTGACATTCTAACAAAAGTACGAGAAGAATGTTTTTTCACTTATATGACATGAATGTATTTTTCTTATTTTGAAATTACATATTTCCTTTAGTATTCTCATACAAGAATATAATTTCATATTAAAATAAATTTTTTATTTTATAATAACATGACATTTTAGGAAAATAAAACTATTTTAATAAACAATGGACATTTTCCTCAAGAACTATTTTAACCGATTTTCATGATTACATTTTATTTTTCAATTTGGTTTCACGGAATAGGGTTTGGAAAATTATTTATGTTTTAAAAATTCATTTTTATAGAAATATCATGTTCTAAGCGATCTTTCAAAATACTTCCCCACCTACGATGATATACTTTTTTATAGTTCAATAATACCATTTAGTTTTATACCCGAATGATTTATGTTTTTATTGAATGATTTTTAATAAACCCCGTTCATTTCATGGGTTATGATATTAATGAATTTATTATGAAACCTATTTATTTTTCATGGGTTATTATATAATTACATGTTTATGATAACTATTACTTAACATCAGTTATTATGTCGTTGTTTATGATCTTGTGGCGCGTGTATGCATGATTTCCTTATGAGATGTTTGTGACTTATATCTCCCTCTGATGCATTGGGTAAAGATGGAAAACTCATGAGG
Source organism: Viscum album (assembly GCA_963277665.1). NCBI lineage: Eukaryota > Viridiplantae > Streptophyta > Magnoliopsida > Santalales > Viscaceae > Viscum > Viscum album. The sequence goes on from CAUJRU010000111.1 coordinate 706,237, forward strand.
TATATATGTTATGCATTTACATTATTTCATGTTCTAAATTTTATTCGGGGACATGGTTTTCAGATCAATAATTCATTGTATGGACCTAGTTTTCATGTCCATATGTTTATTCAAGGGCATTATATCATGTCCTTAATGAGTGAAACTATTATTATTTATAAATGTTCATAACGTTAAAAGTTTATGTGTTTTCCACAATTTCATAAATTATTTCAATGTTATTATTTTAAAGATTATGCTCTTCAATTTACGTATGATTCATGTTTTCCAATGAAATGCATAGAATGATCTTCTAATTTTATGATCACATTATAATATTCTTATGCTCAAGATATTTTTATGTATATATTTTGTTTACTATTACTGAGAATTTGATCTTATCCCTTTATTATGTTTCCTTTCTCCAGTTCAAGAAGAGAAATTTTAGGTAGAAGTACTAAAGGATTAGATTTTTATTGGAGGCGTTGAAGATATTTCAACGGGATTGATGATATTGTTTCCATGTTTCCAAAGGAATTAAAATATTATGGTCCCCTGGAATGTATTATTGTAATATAATAAAAATTCATATTAAATGATATAATATACATTTATGTTAATCCCATGTTGTTATATTTGGTATCATAGGAAAGGTTTAGTCATCCTTTGGAAATTATTATTAGAAATATTTAGCGAGATCCCCAGGTATATTTCTAAGGATATGTATAGGGATATATCCAAGGATTAATATATGGATGAGCCAATGTTTAAGAAAATGTCCATGAATGTTGTTAAATGATAGAGTGAGTGATTTCCTAGAAATAAACCCCTATCTGTATACTACAAGTGGATGTGGATCTAACACAAAAGTTATAAGGAGTAAAAACGTCAAAAAAATATCATTCTGGGTATAACTCAGGGTAATGTGGTACCCAGAAGCAGGCTTTGCTGCACACCTGGTTTGAGACTCCTCGGAGATATGCTTTGGGAATCAACGAACTCTTTAAGACCCATCATGAAGAATTTAAATTAAAGTAGGTTATGAATAATCTACGATAAACCTGAGGAGTCATATATTAAGAAAGGTATCATAATTTAGACATTATAAAAGTTTTTTCATTTTTATGTGATTCCTCGATCTGATAATCATTTTTTACCCATTTCTTCTTGGTTTTAGACAATGGAGGGAACTAAAAAAAACTAGATTAACATTGAGTATGATGGAAAATCTGTTGATGAGAAGTCAAATGGGATAATCAATAGAGTGAATGATGTTGTGATCCCTCATAACCAACTTGCAAGTAATATGATCGAAAACGTGTACGTTAACCAACACTCAGAATCACCATGGAAGAGAAAGAAATATATCCTTGAGTGTTCCGATAATGGGGACCATGGAGGAAAAAAGATTCAATTTCTTTTGTGCCACGAATGTGGAAAGAATCAACTTAGTGAATGTATTCAAAGAACAATAAGGTGTTTTGAATATGAAAAATAAGGACATAAACAATGTATATGCAAATAAAAACTTAACAGTTTTTTAATTGAATGGATGTGAATGACTGTCTCCCTAACATGCTATCAATTGATCATTACTTTAAATGTGGAATGTATGGGAATTATTAAAATCGACGTCTTATGTGGAAGGATCGTAAAGAGAATCAGCAACGTGGTATAAGTAATAGTTTTTATACTAATGATGAAGAGACCACATACGACATATAAATGGTATCTGATGTTTTAAAAAAATTGTTGATAAGACTAATTAAATTGAGTTTGAAAAAAAATTAAAACAAGATTTTGGTTAAATATTATTGGAAAGATGTATTATGAAATATGTTGATGTTGTCTAAGTAATGGTTTAAGAATAATGTTGTATTAATAATGTATTTATGTTTTTGAATTGAAAGATAATGAATTAAATGATTAGTTTCTTTATACACTTTCTTTAAGGATTGAAAACGACACATTGAACGGAGATGAAGACATAGAAAAATTATTTCCTTGAAGGGTGATATTTTTATTAAGGGGAGGTAACCCTTCATTAATTTCTCACATTGAGATAATGATGATTGCATAAAGATATGTTGGATATGAATATGTATATTGGATGGTACATATTACCATGAAACTAATTATTGACTAAGAGTTCTATGCCATCAAGGATGAATTTTACAACTTATTGGATTAAATGAATATATATTCTAAACATTAGAATAAGTAAACATGAATGTTTTCAATAAGGATGTATGGAAAATGAGGTGTTTACCATGTTTCAATAGAATACATGATTAGGTAATCCCATGTTCGGAATGTCAGAACCATGAACTACCTTATGATATATGGGAGATAAATGTTAATATGATTTAGTGAACTTATTTCTAATGTTTTTGATTTTATTTATTGAAAGGATTATAAGGTTATCAATTTAGGTAATGTTTGAGTTAAAAATTGGATGATTTTATTTAAATAATGTATTATATCACCGTAGGTGGACATATGCATATATGATAACTATTTCATTCCTTTTTTGTTGTGAGAAAAATAGATGGAATGACATATCATTTTATTTATCTATCACATGATATACTAATGATTAAGGATTGAAAAATTAAACATCATTTATTTTAACGAGAGATGATGGGGAAAGTGTTCAAGTAATTAACAATTGTGATATTGGGATGAAATTAATTATGTATTTAATCTCAAAAAAATTAGTCAACATTATTAAAAGGGATCGTGATGGAAAAGGGTGTCATATTATCATTATTTTTGATGATATCAATGAAATCATTCACGCTTAATTAGTTTATGGTTTTTTCATATTTCAATTTCCCTAGATCACCCACTTCTTTCTGATCGGTGATCTTTATTAATCTCTATAATATTTTTACGTTTTTCCTCCATGCCCAAATCATCACGTATATTCTCCTATTCAAATAGCTAGAAATGATTTACTTTGAGCAATTGTAATTTTACAACGATGAATTTTTAAAAGGATTTTTTAGTCTTCATTTTTATGAAATGGGTTTATATGAAAGTACCATTCATGTAATAAGCCTTCTATATCCCATAAAAATTTTAGGGGTGAAATTCATTTTATAGGGGTATAATTTAACATTGTGGGATATTTTTCGAATTTTTAAGAATTATTTTATTCATTTGATAATTTCACTTCTCGAAAAAATGAATATATATTTTTTATTATATAAGAGAATTTTGTTTGGATTATATTTTACACATCAGCAAGGGAATTTTGAACCACACACAACATTTATTTGTATTGCATTACATGAAATACTTTATTTTTCAAAAAATTAAATTGACTATTTAACTTATTTAAATAAGATAGATAGAACATAGCCGATAAATTTTTTATATGAGTCAAAATAAATAATTTATAAATATTATTTATAATGGTTTTTATCATTAAAAATTTATTTTTAGGTAATCTATTTATATGTTTAAAGCTAATACTATCTTATATGAACTAATTTTCATATTTATATATGAAAAATAATAAAATTTATTTTAGGTACTTGTAGAATATCATTTTGATAAAATATGAATTATTTTTGAATTCCCAGATTAATAAAACATTTATTAATCTAATTTATTTCATTGGGATCATATTCTTGAAATAAATAAATATAACTTTTTTCCCTTTTGTACATCTCTTTTTGCCTCTTTCAAGCCACATTGGCAGCATTAGCAGTAAATATAATTTTACAACGTCTATGAATTTAAATTCAATAAATAAGCATATGTGGTTGTAATACGTATGACAATTTTTTCTAATAGTTTGAAATTATTTTTTTCTGAATAAAAACTTTTCAATTTTATTTACAATATTAAAGGAAAATAATGTCATTAAATGTAAAATTAATAATATAATAATATAAAATTACCCTACAACATGTCCCAATTTCATTGGATACGTGTTTTTCCCCAAATATACATTAGGTTAGAAATATGATCTTTTTATGCATCTTTTTTATGATTAAGACATTTATTATATTTTATTTAAAAAAGAGTTAAAAATTTCATATTCAATCATTAATAAATATATAATTTCTAATATAGTGTTATAAACAAGATAGATTACATTTTAATTATTAATTTTGATATATAATAATTCTATATTCATCATGATAATTTATTTTTAATTTCTAGAGTGGGAATAACTTAATTAAATTCTTGGATAATAATGATGCAGTAATTGTTTAGTTAATTGAGATATCAAATTAATGATATTGAAAATACTAAAAAAATATAATTTTTCTTAATTAATGAAATCCAAAAATTTTATTGATATATTATACATGTTAGTTACAAATTTCAAGTATTGGTTCGATGATAACTTTCTTTTTTTATAGTTTTAAAAATGAAAATATTGAATAGTATCAAAATTGATTAAATTACTATTAGAAATAAATAATTTTTTATTAAATTTTATAAATTTACTAAAAATATAATGTTTGGACAAATAACTTCTATAGTTTTATATATGAAATAAATGATCTAATTGGGGTAATTTTTGGTATTTTACAGTTACTATGTTAACCCTATTGTTTAAAAAACATATTGGTATGGTAATAGTTAAATTATTTAACTAAGGGTTAAGGGAAAAAGATTAGGTTAATTTTGTAACCAAAGCTTTTTTAAAATTCACTGGATGAGATGCTTCTGAACCAAACACATCTTAGTCTTTAAATAAATAAAACTAGAGCTATTTTAATTTGAAATTAATTTTTTAAAAAATTAATAGTTTTGGAGTTTCCAAAATTGCCCCTCCCCATTTTTATAAAGAGTAACATCTCCTTCCCTTTTATTCACACATCTATATTAATTTATATTGGCCAAAACGTGAAAATTTATGATACCAACATCCCTCCCTTCCTCTTATAAAACTTACCTTTTGCAGAAGGAAGTCATGGAAGACTTTTGGCACAGACCAATAAGAGTTACCCATTTAAGATGTAACAACTTCTATCAAGATCCTTTATTAATTTTCCCCCTCTACCCCCTTAAATATTTTTATTACATTATTTTATTAAAAATATTATATCATAAATATAATAGAATGTTTTTATTCTATGTTTTACACCTACACTTATACACACCACTATCTAATGGATATCGAGCAAACTATTTCTATGTAAGATGAACTATTTCCTCAGAAAATGAAGATTTATTATTTTTCCTTAACCACAAATAATGGTGACCATTATGATGGAAACTATATATATATATGTTACATATAATATTTATTATGTATTCAATCTTATGTGTTCATATTTACAACACATACCCTTTTACATTTCATTTGGTGATAATATGATAATCTCGTTTGAGGAAGTGTGGACTACCACCCCCTCAAAGCAATGTGATTATTTCACAAACCACATAAAATGTTTTAAGGATGGTTTTAGTGAACATATATTATATATATATATATGATATAATAATTCTAATGTAATAATTATATATATATATATACATTGGTCATTTGCATACTTTCTTTCAATACGATAATTAAAATGGAAACAACATATATGCGTACATATAGCTTACCATATCCTTGAATAGTGTATTCCATTTCATACTTATTTATGATATATATTATTATAATATAAATATAATATATGTAAATAATAATTTTTCATTATTTACATTCTATTACCATGGTAAAATTATAAGGACCAACGATATGACAAAATTAAGACACATGTAAAGAACAAAGTGAATTTTACCTCATGTGAAACCTTAAAAAATAATTATTAACAAGATTGTAATATAAGTTCATAATAAAACAATATTTGGTATTAGTTATAATAGTATGATTCTATATAATATTTATAATAATCATATATTTATTTTAGAGAAATCTTTTTCAAGTATGAGGATAGTTAAGACAAAAGGTAAGGGGATTTTTGTCTCACCTTTATTTTTGTGAGACACATGCCTCATAAACTATTTGTTTCTTCTAAGTGGTGTATATGATTTACATGAATTTATTTTAGGAGTATTATACATTTTTTTATGATTTCCCCATATAACTATAATTTTATTTTTACATGGGGTATATAATTATATTGATTATTATATTATGAGTGTTGATTTTATAATCTCTACCATATTTGAGGTTGGAGTTTTCTAAGCATTAACCAATGGTATTTAGGAATTTAATAATTTATTTTTGTAATATCATGTCTCTTTGCCAATTTAAATATATTTCTTAAAATTATATAAATTGTTTTAAACAAATTAAATTCATGTGGATAGATGGAACCTAGTGTCATCGTAAACATTGTACCCTTGTGCATCGACTTATTGTCGCAGTCTTCAACGACTAAGTCCTTGGATATTTTTTCCTTCCTTGAGATAAAATATCCCCTTGAGGTTAGTAAGTATATTATAAAATCATAATTTCCATTAGTATAGGTTCCTTATTAGACTCTATGTTGAGGGATGTCATGGGATGATAAATAATGGACTATGTAGGTCTTAAGCACCCTAGAGATACCATAATAATGTTTAACATGTGAGATATGTATATGGTTAGACTTACCACTTTGAGATGTGATTACCTTTGTGGGATGATACTGTAAGGTTAATGGACAGGTTGGGCGTGATGACTAACATTAGGTAACATTGGAATGGGATGGGCATGAGTCTATTTCTAATTTTTGATATGTGTATGAGATAGATTATATTGAAAAATAGATCATGGTGTGATTATGATGAGACTAAGGGATGTAATTACCTATTTACGATGGGCCTAACCAGAGTGCTAAAAATTCAATGAAGTAACATTAAATGATTTTCATGGTATATATTATAACTAAGGGACCGTACAAGGTTTTCCAATTCTATAAAAACCCTTATTGAGGGGGGGGGGTGTTAGGAATGAATAGTTAATATTGTGGGTGTCATATTAGAATCCAAATCAATGTTTTGATCATGTTATGATGGTGATGATGAAATTTCATGTAGTAGAGAGGATGAACTAATATTATTGGGATGGGAGTAGGTAGGTGATCGGCCTATCAAGATACATTATTTGATTTTATTGGCATGGGATACACTATCCATAGAAATTTATATTAAATACAAGTCATTTCATAGATGTTATCCTTATATTCTTCCCTTGTTCCTACTACTATGTTACTTAGTTTCCCAATATGGAAATTCTATAAGTTTTAGTAGGACATATATTCCCACCGCTTAGATCTCATATGTTTCTCGGTGAGTTTTGATTTCCTAGGAATTTATTCAAGGAATCGGTGTATTATGAACTTACGTTAGATTTACCTTGAAGTGTTCCTTGGAATCATGGTAGGGTAATCAACCCTCACATGTGGCCTACATACTAGATTTTTATTTCATCAGAGATAATCCTGGGAATCATTACATAAGAATGATAATATTAGATTTTCTAGGAATCTCTCATAGGAATTGATCATGTTACTGATATTGGATGGAACTAATATTTTAAATTCTCATTGACACCTGATCACTTGATGAAGTATATTGTGGTCAATATTTAGTTTTTTGGTATAACCCTGGGATCAATAGTTGTATTTATTTAAAATTATTAAAATATATTATTTAGGTTTTCATAATATCAAATGCATATATTAAATTTAATTTTTATATATGGGACCATATTGGAGGTTCCCTTATCTATTATAGTCACACCCCGATTAGGTAACCAAGATAGCTGGGCTAATTTAACTTTTCATAGGTGGAGGTTTGGAAAGGGATTGTGACAAGTCATTCTACTTGATTGATGGTATAGAGTTAGGATATGGATTTTATGGGAATTCGAGATTATATTAGTTAATATTTTATATTTTATTACTTTTTCTATTCTGAATGCATGATTAGCCAAGTGGGAATTTTTTATTATATATTACCCTGACCATGAGTTTATGTAGCTTTTTACAATTTCATGTTCATTGTTTTCGAATTATTGATTTTTTATTCCATTTACTATGAGTAATTTTTCTATTATTTATGATTATTTATTTTTTCTTTTGTTATTTTCACTCTCATATTACTGTATAATCTCTATACGGTAATACCCTAGACCCTCACTGCTAGTTTCAAGCCAGTTGCATAAAGTAAGGCATGTCTAAGGTCATATAGAGACCATAAATCTAGTAAATTTCAAGTATTCCATGATGGTGGGATATTATAATGTAGTATATGAGATTTTATTTCTCTAAAATCTAAAAATTTATCAAAGTTTTGTCATGTATTGTTATTTTGGGAGATGATTGATGGGTGATTTAGGAATTTTTCAAAGCCTATAATGGATATCAAACTATTTCATCAAGATACATTTTTTAGTAAGACATCAAGGTTACTAGGATATTAGATTTATGTTCTTGGTATTCGTATTTATATGGTAATTATTTCACCTAACATGATTCACATAAGTTTTTGGATATATAAAATGTTGGTTATTTTAATTTGGGTCGTTTTTAAGGGACTGGTGTATATTCAAAATATTTGGAAAAAAAGATTCACAATAAATTTGGGTTCTTTCCTTTGATCAAGAAAACTAACAATAGAGAGTTGATTTAACAAACATTAAACAACTTTAAGTTAGATGTCCTTTTCTACAAAATATGGTCGTGTCCTTATATTCATCTAGAACATTTTTTGATGACTTTTCATGTGAATCGTACATTGAATTAATTATTGTAATGACTATACAATTCCTCAATATAACGGATGTATAGTGACCCCTATAGTTTAGCAGTTGAATTTTATGCCTTAGTGATGGACCCCTTATGGGTTACTGAGAAATTATATTCGGTTACATGAAGTTTCAATAACAACATATATGGTTTTTTTAATATAGCTTGTTACTGTAATAATATGTAAGTAAACCACATATCTATGTTTTACTCGATAGACATCATAGTGGGGGAATTCCATTATGTATTTGTATATAAATTGATAAGATAGTGATTCACTTGGGGGTGGATCATATATATAGATGATCAGTGATGAATAGTAAGCAGTCATGAATCTGTATGGGTAGTCACGTATGTAGATTCTTGGTGAGGATTAGATCCCTTATGAACAGATGAAATAGAATATAATGCAGGATATACACATGAGACCCTATAGTGGGTAGATTGGAACATGTGTTGATGTGTAATATAAGGGATAAGAATTGGGGTGTTTCCCATGAGATGTGAACTAGGTGAGATATATACATTTTTGGTGCATGTTTCTTTCCAATGTGTTAGATACTAGTTCATTGAGATACCACTCTAAAAAAATTAACTGAGGGTTATGGTTGAAATGAGCTGTGTTATTTGAGGGTCACCCAAAAAGGAGTTAGCCTGGTATTGTGAGGACATTTGATATATGAAATTTTTTAGATAATGTCTGTTATGATATTAGTGAAAGAGAGGTGATACAAGGTATATGATATAGACATAGGGATTTCTTGAGATTCTGTTTTGTTATGTACACTAATTTATTTTTGTATTGAATTTGGGTTTTGAAGGGTAGGACTTGTTCAGTTCCAGACCTTGTTGGTCCTAGGTGCACTTTAATGTGTGTCAAGAGAGTATATATATATTATTATGATTTTAAAGGTACTTTTAGTTCTTATGTGATCATATTGTAGACCAATAAATAGGTGGAATTCCTAAATTTTATGGGGATCAGGGATGGTGCTCATGTTAGATGCGATGACATACCAATGGAGCATTACTGATTTATTAGGAATGTGAAACTAGGATTGATGATATGTGCTTCATGATATTTTGATTCAAGTTATGTGAATGATAAGTACATGAGAATATCATCATTGGGTTTATATGAGCTCTTCATAGGATAGGCTCGTTACAAGCAGTGTTGTTTGAATTATCGATCCGTGAAACTCCCGTTTTGGGGTTAAGGATTGATGATTTTATGGAATTTCTATATCATTAAAAGTGTATGGATATTTACTGAAAAATGGAAATGTTCTTCTATGGTTGATTAGACATTATAAATGTATTGGGTTTAGTGGGGTGACTAATTTGGGAATACCCTTTACAGTATTCGTAGGTTGGGTGAGTGAGGATTTTGGAGGTTACACGAATGTCATTGATGAATCCTATGGATGTAGTTATATTAGAGTGATATTAGGGTATCAATATGGTGAAAAGTGTACCATTGATCACAGATGGTGTGAAACTCTTTGTTGATTATAATTTTTCTAGATGTGGAGGATTATCTTCATATGGGTCTATAATGCGTAGTGATTGACATTTCATATTGCAGCTCCAACGTAAGTGATATGACTATATCTAGACATTTCCAATTATGATTGATAGAGAATGAGCCTTGGAGATTCAACCTCATATGAGTTGGGTTATGGGTGTGATGATACTAGTCATTAGACGATCATGGTTGATCTTGGATTATGGTGAGAAAATGATTTTGATTCATCCAATCTCATTTAAAAAGAACATTTTTTTAGATGCATTATTTAATGAATTCAGGGAATTAGATTGGAGATTATGATGGTTTTAATGTGAACCCATCATGAGATAAAATGATAGAGAAATATCTATTTTCATTAGAGATGGATCGTGTGTTTGGTTAACTTTGGATCTAACTATGTAATTACACAAAAATTAAAATTCATACATCAGTTTGGGTGTTTTCATGATCACATGATTCCTCTGGGAGTTTCAACATTTGTATTAGGTGTTGAGATAGCACGTCATCGGGTTTGGCCATGCATCTTTAAGAATAGGCATACATAGGATCTATGAATGATTTTTTTTACGTGTTATTGGGTACGTTAAGATGGAAATAGAATCAAGAGAGTCGATGGAACATGTGGAATGAATTTTAGTAGTTCATTTTGATGGTGGCGAGAACAATGGACAAAATCAATAGTTTTGAGAAAATAATAATGTTGGGGATCACTTTGATCTTGATGAAAAATTTATTGATGACATTATGGTGTCTTAGGGTAAATTGGAATAAGTAAGCATTGTCTTTGTGTTTTGGGGATGATGATGAGCGGTGTATTGGATTTTTATGAATACTGATCCTTTTTTGAGTTTCTTAGTAGAATCTCATTCAAAATTTAAAGATATAATAGGAAAAATATTACTAGAGTTGAATACTAAATCAGGATTAATGGTTTAAAGATCATTGAGGCTTTTTAGGGATGATAAGTTCAAGGGAGTTATAAAACCCCATTCTTTTTTTGATTTGAATTCTTAAGGTATTTGACTTTTTATGATTATATTGGGTTTTTTATAACTAGGTTATATATTGATAATCTAGAAGTTGTAATGTGTTAAATATGTGTTCTTTGATAAATTTTAGGATAGATAGGTGTATAATGTGATTGATAATGTTTTAGGAGCATTGGGATAAGATTAAGATGTTTTAGAGGATTCATCCTTGGATACCTGATTTAATGTTCATGAATTATAAAAAATCATGAAATACTCAAAGTTTATGGTTCTTTAATGTTTTTTTATAAATTGTATAATTATTTTTGATGATTAAGGGTAAACTATGTGGAGTTTCAAGTAGAACATGAAATATTGGGGAGACATGGGGCTTGAAACATATTTAATACATGGTGGTAGAAAAATTGTGTGGGACATGAGAACTTGTTGCATATGTAATATACATTATTGGAACATGGTTTTTTTAATTGTGCCTCATAACCATGTGAGGACAATCGCCTAAGTCACATAAGGATGTATGGTGGGCGTATAGTTTACCAACTGTGCGATCAAACTATTTGACTCAAAAAATATGGAAAATTACAGTTTTCACTACAATGTTTTAAATGGGAAACCCATATTTTCCTTCCTACCATGCACACCCAAACTGATTGAAATAATCCCTTAATCATTCATTTCCCCATGAATTCAGGTGGTTTTATTATGATCTTTTAGAAATTTTATGGTTCTATTCCTCTATTCTCTGTTATTATCCTTTCTATTGATTAGACACCAATTTTGGATGTCAATAGATATGGATTTTGGAGAATATTACCCTGGTTCATATTGTAATCATCTCTATATGATGGTTATTTCATGTCACCTTCCTAGAAGTGGTCTTGAGATTGTTTTTAAACAGCCTCACACATATTTTTATTAGAGATATGTATATGATTGAATTTGATTACTATTTTTATTAAATTCGATAAAATTTGATATTTCATTTGATAGGGTTGATATCTATTTTTACTAGAATGATTAGAGGGGAATTCAATAGGATTTTAACATGCTATTAATTTTGGTTTTGATATGACAGGACCAGTTGATGCGATTTTAGATAATATTACAAATCAAATTAATTATCAAATTAGTAATTAATTTTTAGAATGAATTGAGTAATTAATAATTTTTAGTTTATAATAAATTATAAAATATTGTGCATTATGATAGGTGCTTGAGATATTGAGATGAGGCATATATGATATCATGTCAGAGTTTCTATACAGTAAGGGAGTTTGAAATATTTAAAATAAAAAATTTTTTATGAAAAACTAAATGCCTAAGGATAGATGGAACAAAGTTCCCAGGGTCATGTTGGACCCTTATTCATTGGCTTGTTTCCTAGGTCACCAAAGGATGGGTCCTTGGTTAATAATTATTTTATTTGAGATACATTGAACCATTTTGGTTTTCAATTAGATTATATATGAATATTGGATCGTAATATAGGTTTACTATTGACATCTATGTAGAGGTACGTTATGGGATGAGAATGAATGGGAATAGTAGGCCATAGTGGAACTTAAAGATTCATTATAGAAGTATTCATTGGGAGATGACCATGAGGAGGGAGTTCATACCATATTTGTGTTGGATTACATTGGTGGGTATACTCTATGAGGTTTGTGGATAGGTTGGGTGTGAGGACATACCTATGGGTACTTGGGAAGGGGATGATATTGATGTCATATCACCGTTATGATACTAATACAAGAATGATTAAGTGAATAAGGAGGTTTAATCATGCCTATGATGATGAATAGTGATGTTAAAGACACTTAATGATGGGTATGTGCCGATTGATAGAAATGGAATAGAGGAATCCAAGAAGGGTTTCTTGGTAGATATGAAACATAGGGATCCCAATGGGTTCCCTATTGATATATTGATTAGGAATGAGTTGTTATGATTTTAGGTGTCACCATTGAACTATAATAGATGGTTCGAGCAAATTTTGGTTTTCATAATTATAAATCATGGACTAAAGTGGCTGAACTGGGATTTTTCTGAGGGGTATGAGAAGATGACTGACCGATTAAGATACATTACATGGGATGATTGGGGTGGAATAGACTACCCATCTATGTTTTTATGACCTATATGGGATTCATTGGATGTTCTGGTTGGATCATACATTTATAAATGCTACTATGTCACTTGGATTCTTAGAAAGATACTCAGTTATGTTTTTAGATGAATTGTATTCTCAATATGGAAATACACTGAGTTTTTGAATGAGATCATATTTACTACGAAATGCTCCTAGTAATTGATGTCATAAAAACATATTTTAAATTTTCTTAAACAATTTTCATGGTATCTAGGTATGGGATGCCATCCTCCCATGATGCTTATAGGGTTAATTTGGATATCAAGGGATATGTTACATGTAATATGTTGTTAAATATAATACTACTATGTTATTAAGGGTATGATCCTAGGAATCATAAATAGGTCTGATAGAGGATGGTATGGTTACGTGACATGCACAAAGATATTCCAGCCTTAGATAAAGGATGTTTTGGCCTATCCAGAATTTCATGGTTATACCAAAGGATCAAAATTGGTTGATTATTTATTATTATATAGTAGTATTATTTATATTATCGGCATATCACATATATATAATGCATTCAATCATTATATATATGACTACATTTGGGAATTTCTCATTGAGTTGTGTTCACTTGCTTATATGGTGGCCGTAGCACTTGGGTACCCAAAAAGACATCAAAATTCCTTAGATTAGGTTAGGAAGAGGTATGAGAGTGATATTTTAACAATAAATTTTGGATAGAGGTAGTATATAGTTGCGATGAAGCTCAGGGATAGGTGTAAAAACTTATGAGTGTTTTATTTCATTTTTATATTTATTATACTTGATCAGCCAAATGGGTGATTAGTTATTTTATACTTACCTGACTATGAGTATATATTACTTCATTCTATAACATGTTCATTATTATAGCATTTCTGTTTACTTTTTTTGTGAATTCTAATTGATATTTATTGATTATTAATGATAGTTGTTTATTTTTTCATTATTTCATTCTCTAATATGGGTGTATCATCTCATGATGATAACATTCATGATATCTAATAATAGTTGAAAACCTCTAGCATATGGTGAGGCATGCCTAAAATCAAATAGAAACCACTAATTCAAGAAAAGTTAAGTTGTCTGAGATGGAGAGATGTTTCCCTTTATTCTTTTATTTCTTTTAAATTTCATTTCAACTTTTTCCCTAAATGTTAAATAAATGATATAGAATTCATGAATTTTTATTCATATTTTAATATTAAATATCCTAAACATAAATATCTATTTTTAGGTAGATGGATGAATTTTTAAAAAATAATGTAAAAGATACATTAATCCGTTAAATTAATAATATCCTTCATGATGCCTTGACGATTATGTATGTATAGACTTGTTATTGTACCCATTTTTTATCAGGGACTTATTTCATGTTTTCGATTAATTTCCGTTATATTATATATGGAATCCATAAACCAGTCATATTTTAATTGATGGTTGGTGAAGAATTACATATTTTAAAAATAATTTGTATACATAATTATTTTTCAGGATATTTGGTTTGGATGACGTCGTAATGAACCATGAACTATGTTTGTGATGCCTTAGTGAGGAGCCCATGCCTATGTCTACAATGACTTTTTGATCAGTGTTGGACAAAGCTTGTGAGGTATAGGGGTGAACATTGACCAATATTTATGATGAAACAACCCTTGTTTTGTCATATTTTATGATTTATTATATTTATTATGCCATTTTAAAATTAAACACTTATTCCATAATTTTGTGTGATTATTTATTTTCAATCCAAGAATATTTATACCCTATGATTATTTACACTCATGAAATCTCATCCCATTATTATCCTATTACAATCTTAATTATATTTATGGCTCACCCATTCTTTTAACCATGTCCCTAGGATATCTCATGTTGTAATAAGAGTATGGTTAGCACCGTGATAAAATTTTAAGATATGAATAATGTACAGTGTTATTACTTTAGGAATGTTTTATAATGCATGAAATTTCTTAAATATATAAGAACTATTATTATTTATAATTATTATAAAAATATCTCTTTTAAAAATTGTGTAATTGTTTATATATAAGATACATGTAATCATAGTTGGTATTAGAGAAAGGTCTAGTTTTTATTGTGGTTTTGGTTATAAGACATCATATAAATTCACCTTAAATTAGTAATAATGTACTATAGTATCCATACATTTAGAAAATAATATACTTTATTATTCCAAAGATCATAATTTTTCTATAATATTCTTATTAATTATTCTCATCCCTAACACTACTTTGTTGATAAAGAAACTAAAAATATGTTAAATCATGTCAACATCCATTATTATAGGAAATGTTATGATTCCCGAACAATATTCCAAATATTTGTGGATATGGATTCAATAACAACATGGTTTTGATTTATCATTTAAATTATGTGACAAAAAATGACATAACCCATGTGGAGGTCCTGACTCTTCCAAAGAATTCCTTATCACGACAATAACCACCCTATTTTTGTGGATCTTTTTATCCATTAATTAAAGAAAATGAATAAAATCTTTTTATAAAATATTATCTTTTATTATTATTAGAAAAATAGTATGTGATCTTTTCTCTTTATCACTAGGATTGAGATTTTGAAAAGTGATGTGACTAATAATGAATATCAAATCCAAGGAATGAATTGATGTAATGGAATAGGATAAATTCATTAAAGATGTTTTCCAATAAATATTTATCTCACAATCATTGAAAAAATATAGAGAGATATTGTTGGTCTCAATTAGAGGTTGGATCAGTCTATTGGGTCATATAAGTTAAATATTTCATGGATTAAAAGGTATTCCCCCATATTTGTTAGTGACCCAAAAAAGAAGATTGACCACATATTTTGTGGCCTAAAACCACATCTTTGAATCGATATAACAATTTGAGACATTGATAGTTATAATGAAATAGAATTATGTTCCCTTTTGGTGGATATCAATATCAGTGAAAGTAAATTGTCTAATGGTATTTGAGAGAAGAAGAGAGATACATATTTTATCTTTGGGGGTTCATCTGATTGACCATATGTAATGACAAACTTCCAACTACACACATATAAAAATTGTGGGATGAATCTTGTAAAAAAATTTCACAAATTGATGAGGAAATTATTTAACAATTAAATATAAGAGAATCTAGATTAGGATTATTTAAGGGATATAATGAAGCTTATAAATATCATAGAAGAAAAAAATTATACTCAACCCTCCAAAAATTTTCCAATGTTACAATGATATCGAATATGGAAAATATGACGTTAAATACACTAATCCAGGGGACATTAAAGACAAATAATGACAATAAATTAAAAATATTGGTAAAAAGTAAGAGTCTATGATATGGAATACACCTAGGTAAAGGATAAAAACAATGTTATTACATATACACTTGTAATTCATGCAATAATAGTGAATGTACTATTTGATTCTAGATATATTTGATCCTTCATATACTGGTATTTATATATAAATATTAAATTTTTTCCTCTATAAATGATGGTAAAGTGATAATTGAAATCACCAAAAAAAATTCAATAAATTAATTTGAAGTATATTACTCTTCCCTAGTCAGTTGTTGTAGGGAGAATATTATAGAAAAACTAGTTATGATTTCTTTAGTACAATTATATTTTATATTAGGAATGAACGAGTTATATATATATAAACAAAACATAAAAATTTAGTAGTGGAAAATTACATTCTACATCCCAAACAATCCTTTAATCTTATAAATGTTTAATTAGAATCATAAAAATCCTTTAGAAACTCCGTCTGTATCATGTATACTTTTTCTTAATGAATAAGCCTATATTAATCAAATTATTAAGGTAATATAAAGTGATATCCATGAGGGAATTCCATTTTTATGGGAATATATTTATGTATTCCCGGAAGAGTTTCATTGCATTAATTTTGATCGAGTGGTTGAGTTTTATATTGAACTAATTCTTGGAGCTCATCCCATATTTATTATTCATTATAGAATGAATCCTAATAAACTAGAACTGTGGAATAAAAAACTATAAGAACATCTAGAAAAGTAATTTATACACCCTAGTTATTCTATATAGTATCGCCCATCCCATTTTTTAAGAAAAATTATATTTTTTTTATTATTGAATATCATAAATCTAACATGACCATGATAATAAAAAGGTATCATATACCATGGAATGATGAATTTTTCAACTAACAATTCAGGGATCATTATTTCTTAAAGATTGACCTTTGATCTCGATATCATCAGTTAAAGTTTAACATGAGAATAAATCCATGACTAAATTAAACAAAGGATAATGACATTATAAATTCATAGTGATGACATTTATGATCACTAATTCTCTACAAAAATTTATTACAATGATGAATGGAGTTATTGAAGATTCCCATTAAATTTTTTAGTTATATACATTGACGATATCGTCATATATTCTAACATTAAGGAAATTTTTTATTAAAACATAAAAATTATGTTCAATACTTTATGAAAGACTATGTTTTTTTCAGTGTCTAGTAAATGTGACTTCTAGATAGATCCATTTATTCTTCTATGGATTCTTATTAGTAAATAGGGAATAATTATATATCATTTAAGGACAATAATTAATAATTAATGTCATTGAATAGAATTGAAAATATTTATATGTAATTTTTTTTTATTTGGGTAAAATCTAAAGTGATTCAATATACTATTAACTACACTATTTCATTAATCTCATGATTTAAATATCACATCTCCCAAATAGTATCCTAACTCAAGGATGCAATGTTTTAGGTACTATTTTATTATCTTCAAAATCATATCAATCTATAATCATTTGTCCCTAATTAATCTCTTTAAGAATCCCTTATAGTATTTCCATATGTTTTACTTCTCTTCACAACCTAGGGAAAGGAAAATATGTGAAAGGGGTGAGGTCAAATACCTATTAAATGAAAAATTATGAACATTCCATCATGGGTAAGATCATAATAATATAGGAAAACATTGGAAGGGGAGAAATTTATTAATAAAAATAATTTGTAAAATTAATTGTTTTTTATAATTAAGGATAAAAAGACATATTGTTAGTGAAATATGTGGGTTTTGGAATCCATTTTTTGTGTATTTAACATATAATATCTTCAAATTTTTTTGAAAGAGATGTTTCAACTTTTTTTATCATTAGTTTATTTATACCAATGTGAAAAACTATATTTCATGGTTTTTTAGAATAATATTGTAGAAATTAACCAAAAATTCCAAAAATGGGAAGGGTTTTTGACACCAATTACATAATTACCAATGTAAAAAACCCTTTATCACATTGGTTATTTTAAATAATTGTTTTGGTAATCCATTTTACATGTCAGTTATTAATTAAACAGTATTAAAAACTAATTTTCTTAAATTTTGGACATTATCTATAAAATAATATACCTGAATTTTTTTCAAAAAAAATAACTCAAATATAAAAGACCAATAGTGGAAAAAAATAAATAGAAATAAAAAACAATAGAATAAAAAAACAAAAAAATCACAATTTCAAATCATTTTATATTTAAAATTTGTATTTTTAACTTTAAAATATTTTTTACATGTTAACTAAATCCCAATAAAACATGTGAAATTATCTATAAATCCCCTTTGTAAGAGAATTAAAAATTGTTCAGTATATTTTTGAGGATGATCAAAAATATTAAAATTAATAATAAATTATTCAATATGTATTATAAATATAATTAGAAGAAAAATTAATGAAAATGTTATTATAAAATATAACATTATAAAATGTTGTAACTGTACTAGTTTAAATTATTTCAATCATAAATCCTAGAACATAATATTTTCCATCCCTTACTCCTTGAATATAAAAATTCTATTTCAAAATAATTTATAATTCAAAGTAACATTTTAAGTACTTGTAGCCAAAACATGGTAATTATAAATGAAAAGTAACCATTTTCATTGAATACTTGATTGTTATGCTCTTCTTTCCTTTTATATAAATAATGTAATCCCATGCCTTATTTTATAAAGATAAGTTTGAAATAAAATATAAATTATTTATAATATAAAAGTATTCAAACAATCAATCCCACATGTTTAATATATTAATAAAAAATTATTTCACATCACTTTGTATAGAGAATAAATATTAATATGTCTTCCCTTTTTAAAAGATACACATAATACTATGGACACTAATACACAAAAAAACATAATATGTGTTGTTATTTAGCTAATAGAAATGACACTTTATGAAATATATGTTCCATAATCTTCAAGATAATGAATTATAGAATAATGAATTGTATTATCTTGAGATTTTTTAGAAATATTTATTATTCCTTATATAACATTCATTTTCATAACTAATTATTAAATAAAGTATAGACTAAAAAATCTATATAATGATGTCGTATCATATTTAATACAACTTTTATATAGACACCTACTATATTAAAAACAGTGAATTACATATAAATAAATTATAATTACTAAAATAAATATTATAATCAATTTATTTGGAAAATAATTTCATCACATTGATTCCATTTGAATCTCACGTTACAAGATCTATGAGCTCTTTCTTTAAAATCATCAAAAATGATTTCACACCCAAAAATATTATCATTTAATTGAATTTCATAAACTATTAATAATAATGATCTATATATTGATTATCTATCAAGTCCCAAACAAGTATTTACTAAAGTAAAAAAAATGTAATTATTGTGGTAAAAACATTATTCCATTACATTCAAAGTATTCTTGTAAAATATTTTTAAATATATAAATTTTAAAAATTTAAAAAAGTAAGAGTAATATTAAATCAATGACTTAATTTGTACATAACACACTGATTTTTTTGAAAATTCAAGATGGCGAAGATAAAATATGATACTATTTCCAATCGTGGTGACCAAATCTGTATGAAATGGTACTCTTCGTGATATATCTATAATATATTTCATGGTGATATTAATAACTCTCTATATATATATTGATGATGAATGACCTCCGAAATATAATATTTATATGAAAAAATCATAGGTTGTGGAAAAATATAATTAATTTCATATGGAATGTTGTATTAGTGACAACTATGTTGTCCCGTGAGAGTAGTTATTTTATCTAGTGTCAGAGGTGAAAGAATAAAACAATAATATTTAGAATTCATTGAATAGATAATAATGAAACAAACCCAAAACTGATATGCAAGCTACTAGGTCATGTATAGATTCCTAAATATGATTCTATCATATTATTCCAAATCTAATCAATTTTCTTTGTTAATTGATTAATTAATGATTCCACAATCACATACCATATTCACTCTTTATTGATTGATTACGGTGTGACTAGAAAAAAATAGTCATTGCCTAATTCTACACTTATTTTAATGTGTGAAAGGCATTTGAATCGCCCTAAATGCAATAACAAAATAAAAAATTAGGTATTTTCATTTCCTTGAAAACTATGTACAATGGTTGTAAATTCTTCATGTGTTAGTAATTGATAAACACTACACTGATTTTCCTTAAATAATTCAATTGAGATAACGTAATTCCAAATAGATGAAGCTGTTTTACCCAGGGACAAGGTAATAAATAATTTTATAGAATCAACTTAAACACAATAACATTCAATATTAAATTTTTAAAGAAATATTGAAAGTAAATAACTATAAAAAATAAGTAACCATTTCATTGAAAACTTATATAATAAAGAATCATGTGATGATATCCATCATTTCCTTAAAATAAATTTTTTTTACCCCTCTATTATAATTGAATCAATGTTTGGAGGAATGAAATTCATATTAAAAAATAAAATATAGAAAAGAAAATAGTATCAGTTTGTGGCATTGAGATTGCCTTCTACAACCAAGTCTTCCACAATCCTTCTTTGTGTGTCTCCCCTCCCCTCATGCCACCCTGAGTGTAGTAAAGTATCCCTTAATTAATATGAAAAATAATTACCCAATATATAACCTTTATATCCCTATTATTTTCCTTTAAAAAGTTTAACATTTTTTATTTTTAATTCTCTCAATACTCTAATATTTTTATTCCGAAGATTTTGGGAGATCTTCACAACCTTACTGCTAAAAACTTTCACAATTTTTATCTTTTATAGAATCCAATGTTATGTTTTCCAAGAATATAAATTACCATGTCCATGTAGTTCATGTCACTTAGTTAAAAACAACATAATTTGAAATATAGAATTTATCCACATATGAGTATTTCCACATCTGAAATTTCCCTTAAGAAAAGATAAACTCATATCTTATGAATGTCTTCATTAAAACTCTTCACATGACGTGGAAATTTATGTGTGTACTTATTTCAAACCTAGAATTTCTGTATCACATTATTGTGAAAAAAATTTCCTTTTTTAATTTATTCATGTCCATTAGAATTCATACTATTCATCCTCATGTCTATGTTGAGATATCATTTTTTATGTGAATACTCATTATTGATGATCATTTTATTGAAATTTTTATATTAAAAACTCATAATTTTACATTTGAATTGGGTAATGTTTCGATTGGTTTTCATTTTCCCTAAAATCATTAGAATTGACTTCATGTTGGTTCTTCAAGGATATGAGATAACCTATAAATGCACTAGAATTTGAATACCTATAACCAATGAAATGAAGGCATCCATGTTATTAGGTTTCTTCTAGGCCTTGATATCCATAGATTTATACCTAAATTACCAATCCATTCATTTATTGATATATAAAAGGTATAATAACATTATTTTTCGAAACACTGTGTTCTAGAACCGTCTAGTTCTGTTCTTCTTTAACATTGTATAAAGGTTCACAGCCTATTGAATCTTCTTGGTTGAAGTTTCATATAGAATGATGAATTTATCCTAATTTTTCACGGATGTAGGACTGATAGTTATTTGAGAAAATATATTAGATAATGATTGTAATAAATAATATCCAGATGTCAGGTATCTCATGTCAGCTAGAGGCTGGTTTTGGATGATTGTAGCACTCTGTGGTAAGAGATTGCTGCAAAAATCCAAAATTTTAAAAGAAGATAATTATATACTTTATTAAAATGGAATCGCTAAACTGAGTTAGGATTGGGTTACATTAAATACTCAATTTATCTTGAGTTACACGCAACCCAGATATATTTATTTTTGATGGCGCAATGAAAACACAACACCAAACTTAAAACGACCCATGATTTATATTACCCTTATAACCTAGCTATAAAATTTGTGAGTATAAATAGTATTGACCAAATTATGAAATAAATAAGTAAATATAAATATAAATAAATATTTGTAAATTTCATACTCAATATTAATTGTTGATAAATGTTTTGTAAATAATCATTCAATTTTTAGTATGGTGATTTTATTCTTCATAAATCAATTTTCTTCAAAAACAATTTTTATTTATTTTTTGGTTAAAATATTAAAATAAGTTTTACATATTTTAGATACTTTACTTGATAAAATAAACATCTTTTTTTGGATTTCAAAAAATAAATTTTACATTGGGTAAATATTTTGTAATTTTTGGAAAATATTGATTTTTAATGGATTGTGAAAAATACCGGTCTCTGTAAAAAGTATTTTCTTTTATAAAAATTAAGAAATATAATCATAAAATGTGTTTTAATAAGTTTTTAAGTAACCTAATTATTATTTATTTGTATTTAATCAAATTAAATACTTTTAATCATCTTTATAATGGGTTTTAGTATAAGTTTGTTATTATGTTTAAAAATAGTTTTTTTCTAAAAACTATTTTAAAATAGACAATGTTTCTCCATTTTAATTAATTAAAATAATATATTAGGAGGAAATATATAAATTATATTAAAATGATTTATATCATTAAACATTAATTATTTGTCATATAATGATTTTTATGTGTTATAGAATTAATATAGAATCATCTTTTTCTAAAATATTACACTTTCGAAAAACTTGTTTTCTCTACACTTCTTCGATATTTATATTAAATTAAATATTTAAAATTATAGAAAAATAATATATATTTTTTACATAGTTGGAATAATAATAATTTATAATTTATTATAAGGCCAAATTATTTTTTTAACATAATGAGTAGTTTAAATACTTAAAATTTATCACAATGATTAAGGTAAAAATTAGTTTGTTGAGGGAATAAACATTCATCTTAAGGGGGAAAATGATCTAAAGAATTTTTCAAAACACATTTTATAGACATATTTATAACTTATCGCTTATTTAAATGATAATGGACTATTATTAGGTCATAGTATCATGAAAAAAAATGTGTGCAATTCACTATTTCAATGAAATTACATGGATTCAACTCGCATCACGTATAAAAGGATACCAACTCTCTGCCTTAATTAACACCTTCAAAACCAATTGGTTTAGATAATATATACAAAAAAATTTCAAATACCTAATCTCATAATATAGTCAATAGTTTAGAAATAAGGTCAACCATGTAAGGACTTTGGTGAAAACTAAATGTTGTTTCCTAATGAATATGTAACTCTCATTAAAGTGAATTTTTGATTAATTTTTTTCTCAAGTAACTTACACTTTTCATATAACATGATGAAATATTATATTAATAATATTTAATATAATGATATGAATTTATGTTAATGTTATAAAATATCACCACACAAAGCTCCACCAAATTAGTTACAAAATCATCAGTCCTTTGTATGGTGGGCTACCACCTCATGAAATGATGTCCTTTTTTCCATTACCACATATCATGATTGGGTATTATGATATAAATATAATTTATATAAAATATTTAAAATCTTATTATAATATTTTATTGAATATGTTATATATACCATTTTTTCCATTATGTCAGTGATATGATAACCTCGCTCCTGTTAATGAGGGACTACCACATCGCGAAGTGATGTGATTCATTTTTCAGTAAAATATTACATGGGATGTATTAAGGTTAAAGATAGTAAATATATGAAATATAAATTTAATATTTATAAAATTCAGGAATTATTTATTATTTTGAAAACATCATATATCATTTTCATGTATGCTTTTCAGCATTTAAAAATGTGCTAACGTTGTTTGTAGACGCGTGGACTACCACATCCTCCAAGGGATGCAATTTATTTTATCACCACTGAATCACTATAAGGATATATATAATTATATATAGATAAATATAATGGTATCTAAGATATAATTATAATTATTTAAACCTAAAATATTACATAACTTATTTCCAAAATGATCACTACAAAATGGAAACATTTATCTTTCATATGTACGACCAACCATCTCCATGATTGTAATGTTAGTCCATTTTTCATAACCATCATTAATTATTGGTTTTAAAATAAAAATTGATTCAATAAAATGATAATTATTTCATTATTATTATTCTGTATATGATGAAACTATATAATATAGATAATAACGGTGTCTTTCAGGATAAAACCCACATAAGAAAACATGGCTATTAACACGCGAAACAATGAAAATAATGAATGATTATTTACCAAAATGTGATAAGTGGTTATAAAAGGATCATATATGTTGTTATAAATATTAATATGCATATTTAATAAGTTAATAAAATTTATAAAATCTCTATAAAATTCGTTAAATTATTTTCACCCAAAAAAGTGCACTATAAGGTTTTTTATCACCCCACATGTTTTGTGAGATATATTCCATATTACCCAGATATGTTTATAGTTAGGTTCATATAATTAACATGAATATATTTTTTTATTATACATAATGTTATTTTATTTTAACAATAAATTTAAGGAAATATATTTTAATGGATTTATAGTTTTAATGTTACTAATGTGGTATATGATTTTTTTTCTCAATTACCCTTCTTTGAAGGGTATGCTATGTTATAGACCTATATTCATTTATGATGAGTATATACTATCCTTGGGACATGATATTTCATGAATATAATTATTTTAATCATATTATTATTTTAATTTAATATTATTGTTTCATGAGGATTATGATTCAAAGTTACAAAAGTGGTATGAGTCTTTCATTACAATCTCATCATTTATCAAGATTTTTTATAGTTATTATTCCAATGATTAGATATTTTTATCCATAAATCATGAAACTCATTATTTTTTTCTAATATGGCTATGAATGATATTTATAATTAATAATAAAAATTTACCACACTTTTGTATTTGAAATTTTTCAGAATTATTTTTAAATAAAATATGACATTATTTCTATTTTTGGTTGGAAATATGTTTTCTTCTAAATACATGTTTAATTTTTTTATATTTATTTACAATTTTTAAAATTGTTTTTTAAATAAATTTATATCCATTTTTTTAGTTTTTTTTCAAATGGATATTTTTTTCTTTTTCCAAACAATAAACTTCTCTACCATTTTTAGCTTGAAAAAGGAAAGTATTGTACAACATTTAAAAAATTGACCACGGAAATGACCGTATTTTATTTGAAGAATACATTGTATGATTAAAAGGTTATTTTTTTAATAAAATTTTATCTTAACATTATAGAAATTATTGGTTTGTAAAAATTATATCTAATGAAAAGAATTTTCAAAAAGATTTAAAAATTTATTATAAAAATGGAAATGATATTTCTCACCAAGAAGTGTTTTAATGTTATTTTATTCTTTTTTCCATCCATTAATATTAAGATACATTTATGTTACATACTATTCAAGGGGGATATTAGTTATTGATACCATACTCATTCTTTCTCTAGATGGAATAACATTATTTTAGAGTGATTGTTATGAATCTGATTATTCCTCCTTGGGTTAATCATGTTTCAAATGAAATTTATAAAACTCATTTATTTCCAATGGTTTGACCATGTATCAATGATAATTATTATAACCAATTTTTTTTCCATGGGATAATAATGTTATAAGAGGAATAATATTAGTTTCTATGAGTTCTATGATGCAATGAGACATCTATTTAGATTATTCATGTTTTGGTTCTTAGAAATTATATATTATGAGGTGGAAAAAATATCACTAAGTGATCCAGTTATAGATTATATGATGTGGAAACTAGTTAGATCTTGGTGAGCCTATTACCACTTATATGATGGGGAATCCCATATAGCACCATATGAGACAATTATAGCTTAAATGATGGGTGTTCTCGGACAGTTCTCCAATTCATTGGGTAATGTGAATTGTAGTGATTGGAAAGAAGGGGGAGTGATCTGGGGGTTTATCCTATGGATATAGATGGGATATAGTTATTTCTAATAAGGGTTTAAATTTAGTTCTAAAGAAAAATGTTCCAATACACTAACAAATTTTTTATTATGCTTATTATGGGGTTTAATGTCTTCTATGATCAAGATTTATATCAAATGGATCATTATTATTGATTTTCATAACTCTTCACTTTTCTATGTTTTCATATTTTAGGATCTAGGTATTGATGTGTTAGATATATTTTATAGTTCACTTATGCACTCTTATTATTTCATCATTACATTATGATCTATTATGATCATTAGAGATATTATGTTGCTAATGCTTATGTTTACCTTTATTGAGCATTTTATCTCACATTTCATTCATTTACTTTTTCCCAATTTATAAAGAATTAGGTTGAATGAATTATGTATAGAAGGTATTTCATATGGATTATGATGATGACGTAATGATGACTTTGAAAAGATAGTGTTAAGTGAAAGAAATGATCATTTGACAAAATGGAAAATGTTTTTGTAGTATTTAGTCCCAATTATCAAAAACTATAAACCTAGAATATTCTTGAAAATTTAAATGGTAAATTTTTTTCTTTTGATGTTTTAAGGTTTGGTTAGAAAAAAATTTGTTACAATTAACAGTATCAATGATGAAATTGTAAAGTTTAATATTTTAGCACTAGATCTAGGAGTGTGGGTTTAGGGATATCAGAATAGAGGTAGATGATGAAGGTGATGTTATTGGGTAATATAAATAGTAGTTGGAAGTGTTATTTGGTTGTGTAATGCCAAAAATAATTGATTCCCACTTGTAGTGGATGTATGTTAGATGACATCACTTGATGGTAACACTTTGCGGTAGCATACACCTGTATTTTTTTCATCCACAAAGACTCCAAAATTGATTTTTATGATATCTATAGTGGTTTAAGGCATAATAAAGGTCCATAAATAAGTGTATGGAGCTTGGAACAAGGCTATTATTGAGGTGATCCTTGAAATAGTGTTGGTATGGTGGTGTTAGGTGGTGGATATGTCATTTGGGATGTGTATAAGTATAGAAACACATATACGATGAAATAAAATGTAATTTATATAAATGATTCCTTGTGGACATAGACTTTTTCAACAAACATCAGTTGTTGACTTGGAATTCCACTCTTATATAATATTTGATGGTCCTCAATCAGCTCAAAATTCATACTATAGGGATGGGCTCCAATATAAATTCACACACCTCTTGGGAAGTGTCGACATGTACTGGGCCAAAGAGATTTGTCCCACCATTTGCATGCACTCCATGTATGACCACTTGGCTATCTTGTACACCGACCAACACCATTGTGTACACTTTTCTATATTGTTATATTTTAGGACTATCTCCTTAGATGCGTATAAATTCCACTTTTTTCATAATAATGAACAGTAAATTAGTAAAATAATATTAAAAAGGAACATTAAATTTCCTGTGAAGAATTAATTTAATAATTAATATTTCTCATTCCTTATTATATGAAAATTTATATAAAATAAAAAATAACCATAAATAAAAAAATAAATGAAATAATTGAGTAAAAAAATGAAATATTTTTTTAAAATTAATGTTTTTATTTAGAAATTATATACATTTAATATATAATACTATATGAAAAAATATTATGATCGATATCCTAAAAATATACGTCACAATAAATTGGAAGCTATAAGGACCCAGCCTTAAACAATACTTATTATTGAATTAAATGAATAATTCACATTGAGGATCCTTTCAGGTTTAGAGTTTTAGAGAATCATGATATAATTATTAAATCTCAAAAATTAAAAATGAGACACATCTACATAGCTTCCATTTTTTTCAAAAAAATAAAAACTCTTGAACACAAGATTCATGTCTAGTTTCTTGTTTTAGACAACCTGACATTTCCTTGATCCCATCCTTGACCCTATTCATCTGTATGTCCTGTGGAAAAAATTTCAAAAAACCATGGGATCAGCATAAAAAGCTCAGTAAGGGTTATAACAATACGGAAAGAAAACATTAGTGCATGTATACATAAGAATCAATGAAATCATAATTTACTCAAAAAACCTAAGAAATTTAACATACCTGATGAAATCATAAGATTTACGAATAACTCATAGAAATCATAAGATATACAGGTAACTTGAGGCATTCATAACATTCTTACGTAGGGAGTAACCCTCATAGTTACGTTTGGAATACCCATCACAGTATATTCCCTAAATCTCTTCAGAGAAACCTTAACGTTTAACTCCTTCACGTTACCCAATGCATTGGAGAGCCATATCGGGCTCACCCGCCCTTAGTTTATCTCGGAACCACCCGTCTTCGTAAAAAATGCCCAAGAACCAGAACATAATCATAGAACATAACATAATCATAAAGTAAAGATAACATTAACACATTGCAATAACAATATAAAATTTTAAGATATTGATATAATGTATCCATTCTAAAATCCATTTTCAAAACCATTTAAAACAATTAATAAAGAGATTTTTTAATCAAAGTTTCCCATACCACTTTGAAACTTTTAAAATTTTAAACCATTAATATCCATATATGTAAATCCTTAAAACCATTTTAAAAACATGGATATTAATGAGAAATATATATAAGAATAAATCATTAAAACATTTAAAATGATATTTTAGATAAAGGGATTTTAACAAAATGAGAGACACTTGAATACAATAATTAAGGAATAACATTTAATCATAACTTTATAATATCACGAGAATAATGGGATTAATGATATAATATTCCAATGGATAGTATATACACCATATAAGAGTGAATTGGTGCATAACAACAATGAATTCTCAAGAGAAATGTAAAATGAGATGAAATCCCTTATAAAGAAGGTGTCCTTAAATTAATGATAAATCAATATCATAATTATGTGTGAAAAATATAAATAAACAAAATATAAGTGTATATTAAGTGTAAAACAATCAAAGGAAATTCACACATATTCAAAGGATGAAATATTCAATAACTACATGTTGAACCCAAAGAAATCGAAATTCAGTTGAGAAGTTCCCTTGGTAAAATTTGACAGCCTAACGGCATCACTTTAAAATTCACAAAATTAGTTGATTAGAGAAAAAATGTTATCTCATAACTTGGAAATAAAATTTACATCAATAAGGATATATAAGAACATATCCCATCATAAAAATATGTAAATTAAATGACATAAGAAAATAATTCTTTTAAAAAAAGGAGTGTGAAAGGTTCCCTTACCGATTTGGGAATCTTTCGAAACATAAACCCCATGAAAGAAGGGTCATACAATGAAGATGTAAATACCCATAAATGATAGTATATATACAAATAGAAAAATATCAGGCAGTACATACACCACACAAAAGGAAATAGTGGCAAATGTTGCATGAATATCACAGGACTGAAAAGTGAGATGAAAATCCCCTAATGAAAAATCGGCAGCCTAACGTGTAAAGACCCGTAAAATTCATGGAAAATTTTTTCTTAATTTTCTTTGGGATTTTACAAGAACACAGTTTCTGATGACACATGATTCCGAGGCCCGGTGTGCCCTGAATCAATTTCTGAAGTTTAGCTCAGGTACGTTCAGTTAAAGAATGAGCGGGAATTTCTAACATTGAAACCGGTGCTCGGAATCGAATTCCGAGGGCACCGATGGAACCGTAGCGCCAATAATTTCTTAGGAACGCCATTTTTGGAGTTACGTTTACTCATGAGAAGATGATAAAAATTGTGGAAGTTTAATTTATAATTTATCTACAATTTTTATTTCCTTGTTAAGTAGATTAAGTGATGTGTTACAACACTAGACCCTCTCTTATGTGGTTTAAATCTATGTAAGGGAGTTAGGGGTGGGACCCACTTGGAGTTAACCACCCATGGGAGGATTTAAGGTGAGGTGGGTCCCACCTGAACCCCACCCCTTCACATTATTCTTAAACTCCCTAACTCCCTCTTAAATTTTGTAAACCTATCTTTATTTGAGTAACCTTTCATTTCTTCACCCTCTCCCTCATTAACTCTAGACAACACACAAATTAATTAAGTGAATACAACTTTTGAATTCATTTTTTAAAAGTTAGCTTGGATTGATTAAATAATGTGGAACCATTATTTGTTATGGGTTGGCTTTTGTGGTGTTGAGGGTAAGGGAAGAGAGCTTGGAAGTTTTAAAAGAACTTATTCTTCTTCTTCCATCTCCTTCTTCCTCGGAAAAGGAGGAGGCACCGATTTGGGAACATGCCATCGACAATCCACCTTTCAAATTTCTCTCCGCGTGAAAGGAAGGGAGACGCTGAATCCTCCTCGGACGTTCTCTGTCGGCATATAAAAAACCTCACCCTGCGACGCCGTTTTCCGCGACACCGTCGTTCATCAACTTTTGTCGAGGTAGGGAACTTATTTGAAAACCCTCATTTACTCCATTCTAAATCTAAGAACGCGGATCAACAAAATATTAAGTTGATTCGTGAAGATTATGATACGGGTTGGGAAATCTTGATTACGGGGAGAACTGCAGGGGTTTATTTTGTTTTGTTCATGATTTGTACCATCGCCGTTCTCCATTTAAAAATTTGGACCACTTGCTATAGACTAACGGGAGGGGGTCGGACCGCACAAACATGACCGACCCTCCTCCCTTATCTTGTGGTTGTTCCTATTTTTGTTTGGAACAGATATGGCTTGGAACCATCGCACCACACAAGACCATGCAGTAATTTAGAAAATCACAACGAAAGAGCGTGCCGCCGTTGCGCCGCACCTTTGGGGCCGAACGAATCTGTGGTCGGAGTCGGGCCGCGGCGAAGGGGCACGGTGCCGACCCGCCGCGCTGGGAAAACCACGAAGACGATGCGATTTGTTTTTGACGTGCGGATTGACGGGCGATGAAAAACGAGGCCGCATGGTAATTTTGAGGCCTCCACAGTGAAGGTCGGGTCCCGGGAGGACCGTTGGCGAAGACGGCAGGAGAAATAGACCACCGGAGCGCGTCCGATGGTCCGCGGAAGGCTGGCGGCGGCAGTTGCCGCTGGCCTCAATCAGCGGTGAGGGCGAGCCGCGCACACCCCCCGCTCCGTGACTTCGTCGCGGCCGCACTGGCCGAGCCGCGGTTGGGCGGTCAAGCAGGACCGAGCTGGACGGGCCGGACCGGGCCGGGCCGAGCCCATCCAGGTCGGACCCGGGTCGGGTCGACCCGGTTCGGGCCGCCCTAGGGGGTGACGGGTCTGGTCGGTCTGGGCCCAGACCCCCCGTTTTCAGACGCTCTTTGGTGTTTTGCCCATATCATGGGCTACGGACCTCCGATCGATGCACCGTCTATTGTGTAGCGATCCTTGGAACGAGTTGGTCATTTCGGTATATTATACTCAAGGTTTCGGAATACTTTGGGTTCGTCCGGGTTGGTTCGGATACGAAACCAACCGGGCCCTCGGAGCGGAAACGCTCATATCATGAGCTCTGGACGTCCGATTGACGTGCCATCGACATTGATATATACTTCTAAGTGAGACGAATATTTTGGCTTACTCCTCTTGAGGTTTGGATGCCGTCGGAGTGTGGTCGGGTTGGTTCGCTCACGAAACCAACCGGGCCCCTGGGTCGAAAAAGCCAATAACTCACAGACCGGGCGTCCGATTGACGTACTGTCTATTTCGTTGTATTCCTCTTGATGAGACATAACTTTTGTCATACTTTGCCCGAGTTTGGGTTGCAGTTGGATAGTGGCCGGGTTGGATTGCACCCGAAATCCAAAAGGGCCCTTGGAATGGAAAAGTTGTTGTCTTTCAGACCATACGTCCGTTTGACGAACTGTCAGCGGCGTTGGTGATCTCGTTGAGAAACGGTCCCTATGAGTATACCCAATGAGAGTTCAGGGTACAGTTGAGATACGGCCGGGTTGGTTCGCTCACGAAACCAACCGGGCCCCTGGGACAAAAAGACTAATAACTCACAGACCGGGCGTCCGATTGACGCACCATCTGTTGCGTTGAGACCCCTATGACGAGGAGGCCCTTTGAGATACTTCTTCGTGGGACATTGAGATATTTGGAGTATCGACCTGTAGCTCATGGAGCAGACCCTCCCGGAGACGAGCGTGCGGAGTACGAAGACCGTGTAGCCGACTGAGACCTGACGACTGCTAGACCGACTCGACATTGAGTGAGTCGACTAGCCCAGTGGATGGAGCACTACTTTGTGAGGTGAAGACCCATGGCGGACGGAGCACTACCTGTGTGACAGTGCAGACCCGCGGTACTCGTCCGGAGAGTACCTCAGCAGGCTACTAGGGGGTGTGCACTACTGTGTTTGGGTGACATACCTCAGTGGGAAGCACTACTTTGTCTGGGTGGTTGACCCGTGGTACTCGACAGGAGGAGTACCTCAGCAGTCTTAGGTTAGTGAGCAGTACCTCGGAGTCGTGACATGACCACTGTACACTCTAGAGACGACGCTCTTCAGCCATTACAGTTTCGATAATGAAAATCTTGGTTTGAGCTGAGACTTTTTCCCTTTGTGTTACCTCATGATTGAGATGGTTCACTTGATAACTTAGGTATATGTATAGGCATATACCTGGGTAGTGGTTAACTATTGATTTAATGATCCTTGTGTTTTCTCATGATTGAGATGGGTTAATTGATAACTTAGGTATATGTATGGGCATATACATAAGTAGAGTTTATCTGTTGAGATATTATTTGTGGTTATCCTTGTTGGTTTTAGTGAGACCTTGAGGGTCTCGGGGTCCCTATAGAGTATGGTTATATTCACCCCTGGACGGGCTATGCCCGCACCTCATTGTGTTTGTTGCAGACAATGGGCAGTGCTGAAGGTGGCCGAGTGATCGAAGATTGGATGGTACCCGGAGGTGGATTACACGACGAGTCAGTATCTGGAGGTGGACTTTGCGACGAGACGACACACGGAGGAGGTCGACGGGTGAGAGCATTGAGGAGCTGCGCTATCTGTACCTACCCTTCAGGTAGGATCCATGGTGGACGATCCAGAAGCTGCACTGTATGTACCTACCCTTCAGGTAGATCCGAGGAGGACGACCCAGGAGCCGCTTCCGTTCTTCCAGCTGTAGTCTTTTTCTATTGTACTTGTTCAGTTGTAGTTGTACTTCCATTTGGGTTTGTATTCTGGCCCATTTACTTTTCAGCACTTTATTTTGTACTTAGTGTTCTGCTTCTGCTTGTACTCTGTGGTGTTTTGTTTACTTTTATAAAGGCAATGCCTTCCCAGTTATCAGGATTTACGCCTTTGGTGCTAGTCGCCAGCCCCTGGCCTATGGAAGGCGGGCTTGGGGTAGTCATGGCACGGGCCCCGAGGACAGGTCGTGACAAATTGGTATCAGAGAAGTCAGGTTCTACCGTAGAACTTATAACTCTGATATTTTCTTTCTGTGAAGAAATAGTGCTATGAGTACCGAGTGTGGTTTTCAGTTCAGGGAGTCCATTGTTGGTACGGGCGGCAGACGTATCCATACATCAAGACCCTAACAAGTGATTTCCGACTTTGTGCATGAAAACACTGATTGTGTGTGTGTTTCTAGAAGTTTTATTTAAATATCAGCTCAAACCAGGTCAGCTCACCAGGAATAATCGTTTGACCGTGTCACATTGTTTTTTTCAGGATTCCTTTTCTCCAACGACCATCTAGAGCCCAGAGGGATGTATGTACTGACAGCCTGTCGAGCGACGAGGCTTCAGTACAGGGCCCTCTTGCAGTTGAGGCACCAGCGGTACTACCATATGTTGGGCCACCGATGCCACCAGCCCCAGCAGTAGGCGATGCATGTTACTTGAGTGTGCTGCACGAGTTCCAGTGCCAGAGGCCACCCAGGTTCCGGGGAGAGACGGACCCGCAGGCGGCTGAGGTTTGGCTGGAGGCTGTGGTGAAAAATAAAAAATATGAAAGGGGTGAGCTCAGATGATCAGTAAGGATAACAATATATCATAAACTATCATAAATAAGCACAAACATTTAAGAAAATGCATAAGACTAAAACAAACGTCTTTTAAAATTAAATATCAAAATATTATGGAAAAGATAAATCAAATAATTCCATTTACTTATTCATACGGATATTCTACTAGTAGAATAATCACATGTAATATCAATATCAAATTTCATAAAGATGAAATACGTAATGTCAGACATTATGACTACCAAGTCAAGGACTCATGCCAAGAATATAAATATCATTTTCTCAAGGCCTTGTGCCGAGACACTAGCTTGTCTAACGAGACCTACTGATGGATCGAAAAGCTATAGCAGGCTCCACTCATCACTTACAATGTCAAATGCATTCCTCATATGAAAATATTGAAACATAACATAATCATTCATATTAAAACTATCATAAAAAAATCAATACATTAACCATAAACAATTAATTGGAAAAAAATAGCACGTCCACAGTTAAGCATACCATAACTCATTCAATAAAATATTTAATATTATATTATAATAAATCAAACTCACTAAAGAAAAAGTTCCAGTGATAGATGTTGTCATAGTTGAAAATGATCAGTAAAACTCTTTGAGATAAATATCCTTTTTTTTAAATCATTTAAAAGTCACACATTCTTAATGGAAGTCATTTAAAAGATATTTTTGAATCAAAGTGTCCCATAACACTATGAACCTTTTTAAATAAATTATCATATTAAAACAATCAATTCCATATAAATAAATCCTAAAAATCATTTTAAAACTAGGACATTAATTAAAAATATTTTGAAAAATAAATCATTAAAATATTTAAAATGATGATCATGATAAAGAGTCACTTCAAAAAAACCATAAAATAATAATTTTGAAAATAGTCTTATGAAACATGGACATGGATGATAAAAATTTCATATTAAATACTTAAACATAAACAATCTCGTATAATAATGAGATTGAGAAATTAACCCTTACCTTGTTCTTACCTTTGGTTGAGGGTATGTTTAGACTCTTTAATAATGACCATAGTATGATATTAAATTATAAAAGAACCATATTCATATTTTTGAAATAATACATTATTAATTAGTGTATTTATACTACCCATTTAATAATAATTTATCAGTTAAAATAACATTTCGGGTAATAATTATTATCTTTATCTTACATGTTTTAACCACTTATTATTTATCGTATCGCTTATATCATGATTTAATTGCTTCCAGAATATAAAAATTTATTTATGTATAATATATTGTAATAATATTAATATGTATAATAGATAGATATATTAAATGGAAAACATCGTTTATGGAGACTGTGGGTCGTACATACGCATACACATTGTTGCTTTTTTATATCATATCGAATGGAAGTAAGTGAATGAGATATATATGTATATATATATATCCAGTAGAATAATTATGTTATATATCACATACTTATTATTAAATTATATTTTTATAATTAACTATGAATGGTAAACGTGGAAATGAATCAAATCGTATCATGGAGACTGTAAGTCGTACGAACCCACGAGCGATGATATTATTCTATTAAATGTAAAATAGTATGTAATTGTCTGGTATATTATAAATAATTAATTATTAACATGTTATATTTATTATTTTCAGAAATTATACTCATTATTATACCCATCAAAATAATGAATTGTTGAATAACAAACTATTCATGACATAGAGATACTAAGTCATGCGTACACACATATGGTGACATTGTCATTAATAGGATGAATAGAATAATGAATATGATTGTATAATATTTATAATAACATATCAATATGTAGTAGGTAATGGGGTTATTATTTTAGTATGGATAAAATCAATGAAAGAGGAAATGGACGAAAAAAAACTTTTACAGAGGTGATGAAAATTATTACCTCTTCTCTGAGTGCTTCCTTTTGATTTGATAAAAAGGTAAATTTGGTTATAATTATGATCAACTAAGGCCTATATTTTGAATTGAGGATATTTTGTAAGATATTTGACTATGGGTTGGCGAAGAAAAATTGTTTTAGAAGTGTGATTTTGAAAGAAGGTGAAATACCCTTTTATAAGAGAGGTGAGAGTCACTTTAGGAAAAAGATTGAAATATTAATTTATTATAAGATAATATTTGGTTTATAATAGCTTCAAAAAGATTTATTTCTAGACTATGGAGGGGATAGGTCGAAAAAATCTTAGAAAATAGGTTTTAGATAGGTTTTCTTCACCATATTAACCTTGTCATTTTTATTTAGCTCG
The DNA here is from genome assembly GCA_963277665.1 of Viscum album. Taxonomy (NCBI): domain Eukaryota; kingdom Viridiplantae; phylum Streptophyta; class Magnoliopsida; order Santalales; family Viscaceae; genus Viscum; species Viscum album. The sequence continues at coordinate 743,033 of CAUJRU010000111.1, forward strand.
TAGTTAAATAGTATAACTTTTACCATGTATTCTTGTATTATTATAATAAATGATTTATAAACCTATACTAAAATACATGAGAAACCCAAGTAGTTCATTATTGACATATATAACCTTATTTAAATCCATTTTCCAAAACATAGATTTTTAGAAATATTATATCAATAAATAATATAGTATTTGTTTTAAAAATAGATTTATGTCAATTTTGACACTATTTAAAATTTGGTTTTTGTGAAAGTCAAAAAAACATTATAACTTCAAAAAAAATAATTAATAAATCATAAAATGTCATATTACCCATGAAAATTAGTCAAATACATCAAAAGTATCAATTTAAATTTATTTTGACATTAATAATATCAATTATTTTAATCCTTCATTAATATGGTAATTACAACGTCATCATTGTGTCATAAATAAATTTAATTTTTTAAGGCTTAAAAATTATAAATAAAATATCATTATGTATGAAATATTTTTAACTTTATAATGAATATATAAAATCTAATTTATCATATGTATAACCCTATATTATGAATGTTCTAGTTATGAAATTTGAATTTAACACTCTTAACACTTCTTTAAATAAAATAATAATAAATGTATTAATCTAATCCATGTGGATAAAAAAGGTTCATATTTTATTCCTAAAGTTAATATTGGTCGAAACACACATATCCAATTGAATTAGGACATGTGTTGGGGTAATTATAATATCATTTTTTACTTTAATTACACTTTTTACTTTTAACCGTGGTAAAAAATATTCAAAAGATACTATTCGCCAAAAATTATTTTCATCTTATTTAACCACATTTTACTTAGTGATGTCATCCATGTTTATCCTATTTTTGAAATTCTATTCACAGAAGTGGTAGAATTTCATTTTATGTAAATTTGCAATTGTGTATAGAAGGTGGGTAAAAGATGTTAAAAAATTAAATAAAGTTTTATACATCTAATCTTATAATAAAATTACTCCACTGAATAACATTGAACTAATATAAGTATAATGAATCTATTTTGACTATAAAATAAATTTAAATAAAAAATTACGTATTCAAAGAAAAATCGGTTTTAAACAAGATCTTAGTGTTTTTTACTATTCATCTAAAATTCAATGTTTTCAAAAAATACCAAAAACTCATCCTAAGCTAATTTTGAAATTCGGAATCCCAAAATTATGTCTATTCTATCAAATAAAGAACATATTATTTTCATCAAGTAATTTAAAATTAATTCATGTTTCCAAAACTAGAATGTAGTTTTTCAAGAAGTAAAAACAATCAAAATATTGACATCTGTTTATTTACAATTTAAAAGTAAATTTACATTGAATGAACTACATAATATTAAATGAGAAAATTATTATCTAATTATACATTTAAATAACAAAAATTCATAATTTAACACTATAATTTATCTCCATTAAAAAGTTGTTTTCAATTTAAATTTAGTATTTTTCACTATGCATCAAAATATGAAAATTATCAAAAAAGTGCCACAAATTTATCCAAAAAAGTTATTATGTCCCACTTATAAAGAAGAATTTAATTTCATTAAATTTAATATATTAATGTGTCAAATATTGTATTTTAAAAGGGTTCTCCATTAAAAGGTGGTAAAATTTCTTTTTTTTTGAAAAATACTTCTTTTATTTGAAAAAATGTTTCTGTTATTATATTATATCTATGAAACAAATAATATGGATTTCAAAATTATATGGATTATATAAAATTCAATAAGCTGTTAATACTATTCATAACTTCCTTTTGAACGACTAGTTTGGTAAGTCGTGGTGTGCTTGAACACAATGTTGCATGTAGCACAAGATATTGAATTACATTAAATAGATAATTAACTATTAAATACTGGGGTGTTACATTCTCCCCTCCTTCAACAAATTGTGTCCTCGTAATCTAAAATTGTTCTTAAAAAAATGTTTAATAGAAAATAACATTGGTGAAAACCAACATCAGAAAGAGGTTTAACAAAATTTATTATTAATAAGAGGGAAATAAAAAAGGAAAAGTCACCACAAAAATACATTTTTGAATAGTACAAAATTGGTGAAAATTTGAGACACGTAATTTGAGGAATAATGTAAATATTTATATGAAGGGATTGAGGTCATTAATCACAAACAGGTGAAGAATAAGTAGAAAAATGACGGCCTAGAATCCATAAATCTATGATGACATAAAATATTATTGGCTCATCAAAACATAAGGTATTAGGATAACACATTTTTGTTTTAAGATACTTTCTGTAATGTTTACGTATTAATTTTGTCATTGAATAAACATAAAAAATACTTGACAATTATAGTTTCATTCTTTAACTAATTTGTACCACAAACTCATCTTTCACTCCCAAAATATAATATAACTCAAAAATAATCTATTTATAGTAATCGTATAGGGTTAAAAAAACATATAATTAATCTATAATATCTTTTAAAAAACTAAATTATAAAATCCAGGACATCATGTAGGTCATAGGTAGATGATGAACTTTTGTCGCCCTTCGGTTGCAGGTTTATGTCTTGCGGCGTTGTGGGTCATGACAGGTTGTCACCAGACCTCCGAGTTGTCCTTTTTATAACTATCTAAAAATCATATTAAGAAATGATTTAACCTTAACAATAGTATCAAATGATAAACTTAATCCATTCCAACCTTTAGACTTACCCACTATACTTTTGTACGAACACACAGTCCAAAATTTTTACGGAATGTCACAAAATATACATGTGAATACCTTCATCTTGTATTCGATTAAAATGTGGTAATAATATGAATTACTAGAAAAACATATTTGAACATGTATTTACATATTTATTCCTTCTGTAAAACATAGAATACTGGATATTCTCCTTATCTCCAAAAATGTTGTAATCTTCAACAATGATGGAATAAACAAACAATTATTTAGTTCTAAAGTAGTCAATAATATCCAATATAATTTATCCAAATCAATTATCTCTTATTCAAAAATCAATACCACATTATCATGACTATATGAATGTTTATCCATCCTTCAACCATGTATTTTTGAAAACATTTCATTTGCTATTGAGTCACTCTTCTTGGTCCCACACAATATCAAATCCTTAATGAGATAGTACTATAGTAAAATCCATATATACTCCATAATTATAATAACCATTATATCATTGACACAACACTCAAATGAAATAATTCCTTAATATCTACATTATATCACTAGTCATTTCTATTCATCTGTGGTAGTATCAATACTTGACTATTATCTAACATCATCAATTGTGGAATACTCTAATGATTGGTACATTTATTCACGTGGTGTACCAACTCCTAATCAATTATCTCTTATTCAAAAATCAATACCACAGTATCATGACTATATGAAAGTTTATCCGTCCTTCAACCATGTATTTTTGAAAACATTTCATTTGCTATTGAGTCACTCTTCTTGGTCCCACACAATATCAAATACTTAATGAGATAGTTCTATAGTAAAATCCATATATACTCCATAATTATAATAACCATTATATCATTGACACAACACTCAAATGAAATAATTCCTTAATATCTACATTATATCACTAGCCGTTTTTATTCATCTGTGGTAGTATCATTACGTGACTATTATCTAACATCATCAATTGTGGAATACTCTAATGATTGGGACATTTATTCACATGGTGTACCAACTCCTTTCAGTTGAATCATTGTATATTTGAAACCTTTTCCTTACCATCGAAATCACATACTTGGTGTCTTTTTTTCCACAATTATAGAAAACTCTCATTCCCTTTAAGCTTTTACCAAGGGGATTCTTTCTACAGTTATCACGTAGGGAAAATCCTTCTTTCCCTTTTCCCTTCATCCATCTTTCACCTCTACGATCATTTTCTTCTCCAACTTCCCTTCAAATCCATAGGACTCAGATAATTCCTTATATATATTATTAACACATTATTCTATTTCTTCATATGATGTGAATACATGGGAGACTATTTACATTTTAAATGTTGGATTAAGACCATGAAATATAATATACCTATTAATTTTTAAATCATGTGTATTTCTGGAGTTGTAATTTCTTCTATAGGGAACCATTTCTAAAAAATATCATAAACAATGTTAGTTTGTGAATTGAAATGCATTATTCAAAACTTTTAAAATACCTAACATAAATTGAAAATTTAATGAATATAATCTAGAAGTATTAAAAATATTCTTTGAGGAGTTATTTATTCAGAAATCCTTCATAATGGTTTGTAATAAAAATGAGATTTATCTTAAGCATATCCCCCCAGAGTTTCATAACCAATAGTGAATAAAGGCATGTTTTCGTGTACCATGATACCCCTAGTCAAACCTGAAACTCCTTTTCAGAGTTGGCACAACTAAGTACATCTTTTCAAGAGCTACCTCTACCTATCCGTATCTAGATAGGGATGCATTTATTGGAAAATTCACAAAATATACACATTACCATAATTTTAGGATGTTATTCTTTGTTAATCCTCATAGTCTATCTTAGGGTAATGTTTTAAAATCAGAGTTTATCTAAATCTATTTCCAAGGATATTTATAAACTTCCTAAAGTACCAATTGTAATGCCCCGACCCTAGTTACCCCAATTCTGTGTTTTATTTTTATACATTGGCATGATTACAAGGAATCATGTCCCGAAGGACAGATCTGTTTAGCAGTCTTGGGAAATAGAATACATATATGAAAGTTTCATTAAAATTTCAAAATGAAACAGAACATAAATATTACATTGATAATTCCATTATTCCCCCAAATTAACCATACATATCAATCATATCACACTTCGTCACATTGTGGAAAAATTAATATATAAGAAAGGGGTGAGCTCAAATGTATAGTAAGTATAACTATATAGCGTAAACTATCACAAATAAGCATAAATGTTTAAGGAAATGTATATGACTAAAAAAATGTCTTCAATACATAATATGGGATAGATAAATCAAATAATACCATTTAATTATTCACCTCGATATTCTACTAGTTGAATAATCACATTTAATATCAATAGTTAATTTCATAATGATGGAATGCATGATGTTGCACATCATAACCCCATAGTCAAGGCCTAGTTCCAAGGCGATAAATATGATTTTGTCAAGGACTTGTTCCAAGACACTAATTTTTTTATGAGACCTATTGATGCCTCGAGTAGCTATATAGGTCTCCTCCTGTCACTTGCTATGTCCAATGCATTCCTCGTATGACAATTTTGAAACATAAAATAAACATTCATATTAAAACTAGCATATGAAATGTCAATACATTAACCATAAACCATGAATGGTATAAAATATCAAATCCACCTAAAAACATATAATATCTCATTAAATACAATATAGATGATTATATTAAATAATTAAACCCCAATCAAGATTAATATCCTGTCGTGGATGTTGATATAGTAGAAAATGATCAATGAAACTCTTTGAGAGATATACCAGTTTTTATGAAATCATTTAAAAGTCACGCATTTATAAAGGATTTCATTTAAAATAGATTTTTGAATCAAAGTGTCCCACCCCACTTTGAAACCTTTTAATGTAATTAACATTTTAAAACAATCATGCCCATGAAAATACATCCTTAAAATCATTTTTAAAACACAAACATTAATTAAAATAATTTTGAAAAATAAATCATTAAAAATTTTAAAATGATGATCTTGATAAATATTACCTTCAAAAAATCCTTAAATTATTCATTTTAAATACATTTTTATGAATCATGGTTATAGATGATAATAATTTCCCAGTAAATACATACACATAAACAACATTGGATAATAATGAGATTACGTAATTAACCCTTACATTGTACTTTCCTTTGCTTGAGGGTATGTTTAACCACCTATATAATTACCATAGTATGTTATTAAATTATACCAAAAACATATTCATATTAATGATATCATAATTTATTCATTTAGGTCTTATTACTACTCATTTAATAATAATTTCTCTGCTAAAATAACATTTCAGGTAATAACTGCTTTCTCTATCATACATGTATTAACTTGTTATTATTGATTGTATAACTTATATCATGATTTAATTTATTCCATCATATAAAAAACTATTTATGTATCATATATATTCAGAATATAAATATTCATAATAAATAGATATATGAAATAGAAAACACCATTTATGGAGATTGCAAGCTGTACATACTCAAAAATGATGTTTCCGTTTTGATATCGTACTGAACAGAAGTTAGTGAATGCGATATATGTAAGTATATATATATATATCCAGTTTAATTATTATTAAAAATATTACATACTTATTAATAATATATATTTCTATGATCAATGTTGAATAGTGAATGTTGAAATGAATCTTATAGCGTCGTGGAGATGGTAAGCCATACGCATGCACGAGCGACGATATCATTGTATTGATGATGAAATAATTTATAATATGATGGTATATTATATGTAAAGATTCATTAACATGTTATATTTATTATTTTGATAAATTATACTCATTATTATACTAGTCCAAATAATAAATTGTTGAATAACAAACTACACCATGACGTGGAGATGCTAAGACGTACGTACACACATATGATGACTTTATCATTTAGAGGTTGGATAAAATAATTATAAGGTTGTACCATATTTATAAGAAAATATTAGTATGTAAAATTTACTAGATTTATTATTTTAGTATGGAAAAAATCAAAGAAATATAAGTGTAAGAAGAAAAGAACTTTGAAAGAGGTGATGAAATTATTACCTCTTCTTCGTGTACATCTTTTCGATTTGATCAAAAGAGATTTTTAGGTTGTCTTTATAGTAAAATTGACACCCTTATGTAGAATTTAGGTTATTTTGGAAGATATTGGAGTAGGGTTTGGCCATACCAAATGGATTTGGAGGTGTTATTTAGAGATAAGGGGAAGTACCCATTTATAAGAGAGGTGAGGGTCACTTTAGGGAAAGCTTGAAATATTAATATATTATATAATAATATTCAGCTTATAATGGATCCAAAAGAAATAATTTCAATGATAAGGTTGTACTGGGTCTAAAAAATCTCAACCAATAGGTTTTAGATAGGTTTACATCTCCACATTAACCTTATATTTTATATTTTACCCTTAGTTAATTACTTTAACTCTTATCATGTATTCTGCTATTATTATAATAAATGGTTAATAAACATACTATAAAAATCAAAAATAATCATTAGTTCTTCATTATTGAAATATATAACCTTTCATATTTCCTTTTTCCGATACTTATGTTTTTAAGAATATTATATCAATTAATAATATAGTATTTTTTTAACAACTCATTCATGTCAATTTTGACACTATTTAGTATTCAGTTTTTGTGAAAGTCAACAAAACCTGTTTACTTTGAAAAAAATAAACTTAATCAATAATAACATGTCATATTAACCTAGAAAATTTGTGTAATGCATAAAAAGACTCAATTTAAATTTATTTGGAAATTAATAATATCAATTATTTTAATCTTTCATTAATAAGGAAATTACTAAATCATCATTGTGTCATAAATAATTTAATTATTAATGTATAAAAATTATAAATAAAATACCATTATGTAATTATTATTTTTAGCTTTCTAATGAACATTTATAATTTAAATTATCTTATGTATAACACTATATTAAAATTCATTTAGTTATTAAATTAGAATTTAACACTTTTAACTCTTCATTAAATAAAATAATAATGAATATTCTAATTTAATCCATGTTGATCCAAAAGGATCATATTTTATTCGTAAGGTTGATTTTGGTCAAAAAAGATTTATCCAATTAAATTAAGACAATTTTTGGGGTTATTATAATATCAATTTTCCTTTAATTTCCCTATTTACTTTTAACCATATTAAATAATAATCAAAAGTTATTATTCCCCAAAAATTATTTTCAACCTATTGAACAAAATTTAACATACTTTTTTCAACCTTGTCTCTAGGATTTTTTAAACTTAATTCACAGAAGCGGTAAAATTATGTTTAATGCAAAGTTGCAAATATGCATTGAAGGTGGCTAAAAGTTGTTAACAAATTCAATTAAATTTTATATATCTAATCATATTAAAAAATTACTCCAATGAATTACATTGAACTAATATAAGTATTATGTATCAACTATGACATTAAAATATATTATATAGAATAAAAAGTTTCTTTTCAATTAAAATTTATTATTTTTCAATATTCATCAAAATATGAAAGTTATCAGAAAAGAACCAAAAATTTATCAGAACTAAAATTTTATGTAAAGATTCTAAAAAAATTTATAATTTAATAAATTGAATATATAAAAGTGACAAATATTGGAATTAAAAATTGTTCTCCATTAAAAGGTTTTCAAATTTCATTTTTATGAAAAAAAATTCTTTCATCTAAAAAATAAATTTGTTATTATATTAGTTCTAAGAAACACATAATTTAGATTCTAAAATTATATAGAGTACATAAAATTTAAAATGATGTTAATAATATTCATAACTACCTTTTGAACATCTATTTTGGTATGTTGTGGTGCACTGGAATTTGATGTTGCATGTAGTGCAAGCTATTGAAATACTTCTATGAGCTAACGTTCTATGAAATTCTAGGGTGTTACAACTCATTTTAGAAATATATAAATATTATTGCTACAAAATTATGGGACATTTTTGTATTAAATTTATAAAATTTTGAATTCAATGTGTAAATAAAATAGCAAAATATGGTGTAAAAATGTCCATATTAGAATATAAAATTTTAAAATGTTAATTATTATTTAATATTATTTCATATAAATTAATAATAAATTTATTTAAATCATATTATTCAAGATATTTATATATTTTATTATTATTTTATGATAATTACATAGTTTCTAGAAATGATACTCCAATTTTTTCATCATATTTTATTAAGAATAAATTTATTTCATACTTGATTTAGCTATAATAGATGAATATATTTAGAATTAAAATTATTATTTTTTAATTATACTCATGTTTTATAATATCGTTTCTTCTATTAATTCCATCTAATTAATGGAAAGGGTTTCAATGTTCATATTTAATACTTATATATTTATCTAAATATTTCACGGGTTTCCATTAAGTCGAGGGTTACATATGGATAATGATATCAAAAAAAAATTTTTATAAAGAAATATATTTAAAAATCATAGAGTTTTAAACAATGTAATATTTTTTGAGAATCTTTTCATGATTTACAAATCCACTAACTAAGCTAACGGTCATAAGATTAAATTACTTTAGGGAGTAACAAATGGGAGGAGTAATTTAAAGAGTGTAAGAAAATGTTGGGCGCAAAACCTATAATCCCACCACCCTAATTTGGGGAAGTATTTTTGATATAGTGTGATGTGGAATATCAATATTTTAATAGAAAAATTTTCTTGACATCCAATGCTACACACAACACTAAGTTTAAATGAACTGTGATATAATATTAAAATGTTGACATTTAAACATAACTAATATTAGTTTTCTATTAAACTGTTTGGTATAAATAGTAATTAATATTTTATGAAACATATATAAAATATGTATTTAATTTTTTTAATTAATATGTACTCATTATTTAAAAATATATTTTATTCTATAAAAATTACATATCTATAATAATGATTTTTATTAAATTTTGTTAAAAAATTATAATAATTTATTAAAATTTTAGAAATGTTATTTTATAAAATGAAAATAATTTTTTAATCATCATATTGATATTACTTAGGGTGTATTTTTTTAATTTTTCAAAAAATATTAATTTTTTTTTGATTAGTGAAAAATACTAATTTAAGGTAAAACTATCTTTTTTTGTAAATAATATAAGTAGTTTAGAAGTTAGATTATTATTTTATTTTATTTAAAATTAGAATAATTTATTTTTAATTATATTTTAACCAATTAATTACATTTAATTCACCTTTATACTAGATTTTGTTATTATATATTTCTAGGATTTAAAAGACATTTTGCTGAAACTATTATAAAGTGTAAAATGTTTATCCATTTTAATTAATTAAAATGAACTATAATTATAAAATATTTAAAATATATTTATAGAATATATATATATATATATATATATATTATTTAAATTGACAAACGGTGTTCGGTGAGGTCTGGGGTTCTATTCCTGGGGGCCCGCTCTTGGGGGAATTTCTGCCTCCCACATATCACTCATCTTGCTGGGTCACCCGGTGTCCTATCGGGTATGTAGAATGGGCACACTTCACCTAGATGACGACTTACTATGTTGAACCATCGCTGATCGAGGTGTTACCCCATGGGACGCACTGTCATCTTGGCTAACAACAGCTCCTTCTCGACTTGGGCTTCTCCAGAAGACCACTTCATGGGGAGGGGGTTCGAAAAGGCCACTCTTGTGGATTCCCTTTTTCAACAAAAATCTATATTATTTAAATTTTATATAATGATGATTTATATTTGTACAGTTAAATTCAGAACATCTTCTCGTTGAAAAACAAATCTTTTAAAAAACAACTTTTCTATTATGCTTGTAGGAGTTATTTTAAATTAAATTTTGAAACATATGTGAATTTAATTTGATAATATGGATTTAATATTTCAAATAATATTATTTAATATTAAATAATAATTCCAACTAAATCTTTAGTCATCATTAATAATAAGAATAATAGAAAAACAGTACTTGTCATAAAAAAAATTAAATGTAAAAAGTGAATAAACATATTGGTAAAAAGGATTACATGTTTATTTTGAATGGAAGTGGTTTGGATCCAAATTATACATCCTTTAATCCTTTATTTTTAAATTTTGTAGGAACTTGTATTGATAGTGACTTGCCATTATGGAATAGTTTCGGGAATTTTTAAGAATTCCACTCCTCATCCCTTATAAAATAGAAACTCACCTCTTATTTACACACCTAAAAAACTCATTGGTTCATTAAATAAATGTAAAAATAAATTTATTAATTTCTTTAAATAATCCTATAAACCTCGTTTTTATCTAAAATCTTATCCAGGATAGCTTTAGGTATTGTCTTAAAGAGGTGTTCTGATTTAGAGGTAGCATTATTAACCTATAAGCATTATTTTAGGTCTTTGTATAAATCATTAAAACATTACACAATCATTATCATATAATACCATATTATATACCATATAATAAAATCCTATTATGGTAGCTAAATACCCCAAATCCCGATCAAATTTCATCAAATGGTAAACAAAAACATCGATCACGTGGATGGTAGACTATCGTCTCATGAACTAATATAATTGTTTTTCCATCATCACCTCTCATGGATATTGATGAAATTATATATATTTTTCATAAATTATATTCACTATATTTGAATAATTATTTAAATTTAATATAACATATAATTTCCTACCATACCATCCATTTAAAATTATAACATCGTCTATGAGTATGGAAGACTATTATCCCACGAAGCAATGCAATTTGCTTCTTAAAAATGCATAACATAGAAGTTATCATTATGTTTATTTTAAAAAAATAGTCATATATTTATTATATAATTATAATTTTTTGTTTCATAAATATCACATAATTTCTTTTCATAATGATAATTGAGAAATTGAAACGTTACTCATACATAAGTATGACCATCCATCTTCAGGATTGTAAAAAAAATCAGTTTTCATGACCATAATTAATTTTCAATTTTAAAATTATAATTTATTTATAAAAATTATAATTTTTTAATTATTATTATTAAAAATTTTATGAAAAAATGAATTCTTTTACCTTGATAAAAAAAGTGATGTTATTTTGAAATTATGAACCGAGCATCCTCACATCTCCTAATGTGGATATATCTGATTATGTGAATAAATAAATCAAAAAATAAATGTGGTAAATAGTTTATTTGAGAGGTATTAAACAAGAAAAATGGTCTTAATAAAAAAAATTGATATAATTTTATTATACTAGATGATAAAAACATGCACGACAATGTCTAGACTCTAGGTAAGAGTTTCATCTCAAATCATCCTTCATTAAGACAAATGTAATTTTATGAACCTATTTTATTTTAATGGTGTACATACCTAAAATTTACATATTATATAATCAATAAATAAAAAGTCATTATATTTTTTGTTTCAATTCATTTTCATCATTCCATAGAGTTATGATTCAAATGTCACCAAAGCCGTAAGTGTAAATGTTTTAATCTAATTTTAATCAGGATTGTTTATGCTTGAATTTAATTTCTAAACAGTCATTTGATAATTATATAAAAAAACATTTGATTTTATTACCAAATTGTAATAAATAAAATTTTCTATTAATAAAATCATTTTCCTCTGTTTGGTATATAAAATGATTATGAAAATGATTTTATGAAAAGTTGATTTAAATTATATATTCGGTCAAAAATACTTTTTCATTTATATCCATGTTTTCAAAAAATATTTTCACAAACATTTTTAAAATTATTGAAATTATTTTTTTGTGAAATTTTTAACCATGTTTAAAACTTTTCAACATCGTTTAAAAGTAATGTTCTATTAATTATAATTAGGAGGGTATTTTAACCCTTTTACATTAGTATCAATAAAATGTTTTATAATCTTATATGACATGTAATGAATTACCTACTATCATGATCTCTTAATTATGTATAGATTCATTTATAAAATCTATGTTTTTTTAAAGAATAATATTTCTATAATATTTTTTTGATTTAACATTTTGAATAAGTGATTTCAAATTCAAAATGGTATTTTTTTAAATAAATATTCCATGCAAAATTTTAGTGTGATTTTAATCGATGATTCTAGCCTTTTATATTATGGATTGATTCAAAATTATTTATATTTGTGAATCACACAAATTCCTAGCATGTTATCCTTTACTATGATAGCATAATTTAGGCCTTTTTTATTTATCAAATGAATTCGTTATAAAATTTACTGTGATTATGATATGATAAAAAAAATTATGAAACCCATTTTCATTCCATAGAAAACTCTTTTGTTTATTCCTTGAGAATTATTTATTATTGATGAAAATTTATTCTTGTACATGATATGAATGTGAATTGTGGGATCAAAATCATACATCCATAAAATTAAATGGGTGATATTTTAGTCTCATGAGATGTCAAGTAAGGAATTGAGAGTGAACCTCATCCATTGTGGGTCTCTATCCACCGTGTGACATTTTCACGACTATTAGACTTGACATATACTTATGTTATATTTAAGTTTTCTTCCATACTACCTATAATTCCATGATATTATAATAACATTATAATTATGTAATTCTCTCATGCGATTACTCATTATCCTTCTATTTTATGATATCATGATACCCTTTTGTCCCACATGTCATGTTCTCTTATCATGTTTACTACCTTACTTGGATTTTTAGCTTACCGCTTTTTCGTATTTATTCCAGATGATATCCAATGATATTTTATTATATGTACAGAATTTAGAATCTCATTATACATAATAAAATATAGAAGCCTTACTTTAGCCACATATTGATGTATTATAAACCTAGTAATCCAAATACACTAGGAATAACAATCTTTAGGTTGTTTCTAATGGTGTTTTTGTGTAAAATATTTTCATAAAATGTGTAAAATGATATGGATTCGAAAGTTGATATTATAGAATTATATTTGTTGAACATTGGAATCTGAGATGAGAAAAATTTATTCAGAACCCAAAGAACAAGCCTAAGGATAATTCTAATTATAGGGAAATATCCTAGAAATTTTTTATGTTTAAAGTGATTGGATTCTATGAATTTATATATTTTTTATTTATACTAAAAATGGATGTGGATGTGGTATAGTTGTAGATAGGGGTAATAACATTGAAAAAGGTTCATTGGGATTTGACATGATCATCAATCGGTGAATTTAAATACACCTTACTTCACAAAAGGATTCATAATCTTAAGGGATATGATTTTGGAAATTAATAGGCTCTTTATAAAACATCATAAAGTAATTTAATTGGTTATAATAATGGATAACCTAGGATAAACCTAAATTGTATTGGGTTGATAATTATAGCTTTAATCATAATTTTAAACTGATACATACACCTTTTGATGTTTTATGTTTTGGAAGACAAAGAGGAGTAAAATAATTTTGGAAGACATTTATAGTTATATAACAGATCTATTTATTATGGGTTTTAGTAAAAAAATTATTTGAGGAAGAATGGCTTCATATATTATAGACATAAGTTTAATGGTATTAGTAACTTTTGTACTATAGTTGTTTGAATAATCACATATCAAGAGAATTCATAAATCATGACAATTCACATATAATCTTATAACAAATGTTAGTCATGTCCACAAATATTAATAAACGAATGATGTTTTTAACATGTTTTAATACATTTCAATAAGTCGATACATTATGGATATTATGTTTAAAAATATTTACAAATTTATATTTACATTTAATTATGAATTTCACTTAATATTGTATTGTTAAGTATAAGATAGGCAAATTTTATGTTTTTTGAAGTCTTCGATACCGATCGGTTTAAAGGAGTCACCGATGAATGTATCACTAATGAAGACTCACTGATCGAAAAATTCAAAGATACAGGACTCAGTGATAAAAGAAACAACTCATTGATAGACAAGTCACCAATGATTAGTCACACAAATAGTTCAAGAGATGCACAGATAGAAGACTCACGGATGGGAGAGGAACTGATAGATCAAAGGAATCACCGAAGGATGATTCACCGATAGGAGACATGCCAATAGTTCAAAACGAGTCACCGATGATGACTCACTGATGCCCAGATGGACGGATAGGTCAAATGTATCACTGATTCCTAGAGTCCCTGATACCGATGGAAAGGACTCACTGGTACATAGAGTAACTGATGCTGATAGACCGATGCAAATGAAACACCAATACATATGACTCACTGAGAGTACTAATAATTGTTCTATTTTATTAATTAAAATTTATATATAATGGTCATATTTAGAAAAATAAATGTTTTTTGACGTTCTATAATTTTGTCTGTAGGATTATCAGAGGATAATATGACGTATTTTCACATAGAGAGATCATTATTTCTACTGGACTTCATCATATAAAAGAATAATACTTTATACCATTTGAGGTAGTGAAAAATGCTAAGATACACAGAAGAGTATCAACTTGAAAAGAAAACCTAAGAACTCTTACATCTCAAGATCATATTTCCAAAAACCCAAGAACTCAAAAGGGTGAAAATACTCAGAGATTAAGAAATTGAGATAAACGTGATGAGATGGCCTAAACATCATTCTATCAAGAATTTTAACATCCTATACTCTTGGAATCCAAAACATAGAGGCTTCAAAACTGTATTTTGGAGTCAACATCTAGATGGGGACTTGAACTTCAATTCCACTACATCAAACGAGTCCAAAGCTAAAATGCATAACACATAGAGACTTCTAAACCTAACTCAACATCATTGGCTCTATTGTGTTCATTTATTTACATTTCCGAGTAGTGTGTGTATCTGTATGTTATACACACACACACACTAACTCATATGCATTACTGAAGAATACATGTTATCCTCAATGTTATATTCTATTTATTCTTTTGTGTCCCACTTAGAATAGTGGAAGTGGTTAGGCATGATAATTAGTTGTTTTCCCCATGAAGAACAATGGTAGAAGTCAAGTGTGACCTCAATTTCCATGTGTACTATTGTGAACCCATATCCATTGTGTAGATAAAACATCATTTTTAATTTAAATTACAAGGTGGTTGGTGATCACCAAGTGGAGAGGACTAAGTCTCGCTTGAGACTGAACCCCTTGTTTTAAATTCTATTGCGCGTATTATTATTTTTTCATATGTTCTATAAAAAATTTCATTCAAAAAAAAGTTAAACTACAATAGTTAGTTTATCATGTGTTTATGACAATTTTTAACTAGTATGTTAGATTCAAATGTTATTTAATCTTTTGGTTAGTATACCTAAGAACTAATCAATCTCTTGATAAAATAACTGAACATTTGGGTCAATTATAAAGTAACTAAAAGCAGAGTTAGATTATATTTTTAATTGGGGATAATTTTCAATTATTAACATAAATTTTTATGGAGACTCAATTCACACCCTCTTGATTATTTCACTCAGACCATCATTTGGTATCAAAGGATTTATGAATTTTTCAGTTTTCGAAGCATTTTCCAACTTTTTCAACTATGATTGTTGTTGTATTTAAATGATCATAAACATTCTGTAAACACTAAATATTTATCTATATAAAAATTTCAAAAAATTTATATTATGGAAAATAGATTAGAAGGACCTGCTATGAAAAAACCACCTTTTTCAATTTATCAAATTACACTCAATGGAACATTAAAATGAAAACACATTTAGAAAGCATGAGATTTGAAATCTAGACTGCTATTGAAAGTAAATATGAACTCTAGGAAACTTCTAGAAGCACATGGGATGAAGCTACCATGACTTCCTATAACAATAATTTTATGGGAATTAATTCTCTATATAGTGCACTACGAGATGAAGAATTTAATAGAATTTCTTCTTGTAAAACTACTCATGGGATTTGAAACACTTTTTCTATTTCCAATGAGTGAACAAATAATGTGAAAGAGATGAGATTAAATTCATATACTATTAAATATGATAATTTTAGAATGAATCGTGATGAATCTAATTATGATACCTATCTTAATTTCAATGAAATTTTGAATACCATGGTTTCTTTAGGGTGACTTACCACCAAAAGAAGAAGATCATGAGGATTATATGTATCTTACTAGAGAGATGAAAAGGGACGTCAATATCTATAAGAGAATCAGGCGACATTGATAAAATGATAGTAAAGTTAAGTTTTTTAAAATTAATGATGTATGAAGAGGTAATAAAGGCGAATCAATAGAAGGAAGAGCCAAAGAAAAAATTTGTCGTCTTCAATACTACCACTTCCAAGAGAAAAGACAAATAGAAAATGTAAGATAATGTTAAGAGAACAAGTTGTGAAGAATCATCTTCAGACAATGATAAGGAAATGGCCCTACATTCCAAGAGGTTCTGAAAACCATACAAAAAGAAAAAAAAATTACAGAGGAAAAATTATAATGAAAAATTTGACAAAAATGGCAATTGGAAAATGAATTGGAAGAACCCTTACAAATCAAAAGTGATTGTTTACTATGAATGAAAAAGGAGAGGGAATTTAAAATATAAATTTACAAAATTAAATTATAAAAATAAGTATGAGTATAAAGATACAAAATATAACAAATCATTGAAGCCCACGTGGAGTGCATCTCAGGATAGCTCCAATGAATCTGTTTCTTCATAGAATGAGAAAGGATATTTGGAAAACCCGTGTTTTATGAAAAATAACATAGAGGTAATCTACAATTATCATATACATAATAACTATTATTATAGAGATGAATATGAATATGAAAACATGAAAAATGATGAACTAGTTGAGTATTGTAATATTCTAGAAGAATATTGTAATTAACTAAAAGATAAGTATAAATCATTAAAGAAAAAACATGCACTCCCTCCAAATTTTAAATCAGAACTTATAGTTTAGAATGAAGAAAATTAACAACTAATAAATGAAAACAATGACATAAAGTTATTTAATGATCAATTAAATAATGTTCTGGAAAAATTTAACAATGGGAAAACATGCTTACTCAATTACCTGGTAAATAGATAGCTCCTTGGTATAATACTGGAATATGATATTAGTGAGGAAAAATAAATTTATCTAAAACACATATTGTAGCTAAATCTTGAAAATATTATTCTCTATCCAAATATCACGATTTTACTACAAGTTATATTTTTGATTTTTTTTACTACATTATGTTTTTATGGACCAAATATAATTTATTATTCAAATACATTGAAATCAGCATATAGGAAACCCATAAGACAATTTTAGGTTCTTAAGTCCTTTTCTATTAATGTTATTGGACCCATACAAATATGGGTACCAAAATCTTTTCATGTATTAATTGTTTTATAGGTGAACTTCATACAGAGTTCTAATAGAAAGAATTTGTACTTGAACAGAGGCTATTAAAGACACATTAAAAGAGATTACCCAAGATTTAATAATCTTATCATGATTGATGGAGGGCACGTCACATTTTGTTCCAATGGTAATGGAAAAAACATCAGTTTATTTTAGATTGGTAACCCTAAATCTATTTCAATTTTTATAGTAATTGTGTTGATGGATTAAATTATAACGTTCTTGGCATATCTCAAATATTTAATGATGTATCTGATGTCAAATTGAAAAGTGATTCATTCCATTTTTTATGGAAAAAATAACATAGTATTTACTACTCTAAAAAATGATAATGTATATGATGTAAATTTAGATGCACTAGCATCATAAAATGATTCCATCCTATGTTACATTAATAAATATTCTTGGATCTGGCATAGAATACTAGGACATTGTAATGTACACTACTTTATAAAAAAACTATAAAAGGAATAGTTAAGGACATTCCCAAATTAGAGTTTCCAGACAACAAATTATGCAATATTTGTCAAAAGTGAATGAAATAAAAAATCTGTTCAAAACAAGTGAAAGAAGTTACAACTTCTCAACCTCTCGAGTTGGTTCACAAGGAAATTTTTTTGACCATCTAGAGTCTCATGTATAAATGGGATTAACTTTATTTATGTTCTAGAAGATGTATTATCAATTTATAGTTGGCACTTTTTTTTAACTCACAAAAGTGAATATTTATCTCATTTTACCAAGTATGCTAGGATTGAAGACAATATTATTGGACTTAAAATTAAATCATTAAGAAGTGACCATGGATGTGAGTTTGGAAATAACAACATCAAATATTTTTCTTACAAAATGGCTATAAGAATAACTTCTCGTCCCCGAGGACTCCTCATGAAAATGGTGTTGTAGAAATAAGAAATATAACCCTAATGTAAATTTCTTGAACTATGCTCATTGAATATGACCTACCAATTTATTTTTGGGTTGAAGCTGTTAGTATAACTTGTTATATAAAAAACAGAGTCATAATATTATAATATACTTAACCAAACGCTTTATGAGATGTGGAAGAATAGGAAACCCTATATAAATTTTTTTAGAGTTTTTTTATATAAAGATTATATTCTTATCACTAAATATAATCTAGAAAAATGTTCCTTAAAATGTGATGAAGGAATATTCCATAGATTTTCAACATCTAGAAAAGCTTATAGATCCTTTAATAAAAGAACCAAATACGTGGAAGGATCAGTACATGTCAGGTTTGATGAAATAGATCCACATGAACCTAAGACCTTAATAGAGAATCCTGAAGAGGATATGACCAATTTGGACATTAATGTAAAACCCTCTAACCATCTTATCAAATAATCTTTTAAAACATCATGTTATAGATATTCTTCAGATTCTAGCCACAATAAAATAAAACTTAGTGTTGAACATAAAATAACTAGCCCTCTTTTTACTAGACAATATGGAATACTTAAAAACCATCCCATAGATTCAATAATTAATGATTTAGAGATAAAAACACAAACTAGAGATTACTATAGAAATTAGGTTGAGGATCAATAATTCTTGTCTCAACTTGAACCTAAAAATATGAATGATACAATCAATGAATAATTTTGGGTGATGTCCATGCAAGAGGAGCTTAATATGTTTGAGAAAAATAAATTCTGGTACCTTTTTGATAACCCAAAAGGTACCTTGACCATTGGACCTAAATTTTGTTTTAGGAATAATCTAGTTAAAGCATGAAATGTAGTTAGAAAAAAATTTAAATTGGTTTCACAAGGATATAATCAAGAATAGGTAATTGATTATGAGGAGACCTTTGCACCAGTAACTAGGCTTGAAGCCATTAGAATCATACTTTCCAATTCCACACACTTGGACTTAAAACATTATCCAATGGATTTAAAATGTGAATTATTAAATGGTTATATAATTGAGGCTATTTTTTTGTTGAAAATACCCCAAATTTTACAAATCCACTTTCTCCAAACCACGTTTTCAAATTACCTAAGGCTATATTTGGTTTTTAACAATCTCCATAAGCTTGGTATGAAAGGTTATGTATCTTTATTATTTATAATGGTTTTACAAATGGAATTGTAGATCCTACTCTATTTATAAAAATAATTTCTAAAGATTTATTAATAACACAAATATACGTAGATGACATTATTTTTGGTTCTTCTAAAAATTCATTATGCAATTATTTTTCAAAAATGATGCAAAGTGAGTTTGAAATGAGTTTGATGGGATAAATTAAATATTTTATGAGATTTAAAATATTTCAAACCAAATAAGGTATTATTATACATAAATGTAAATAAACTAAAGATATTTTCAAAATATATGGAATTTATGGAATTAAGAATAGTGAAACTACTATAATTTCTACTTGTATTTAGATCAAGATAAAAATGGTTAATCTGTTGATCAAACAACTTAAAGTGGAATGATTGGGATTTTTTTTCATAACTTCAAGTATGCCAGATATCATGTTTATTGTCTTTATGTGTGAAATATTTCATGGAAACCCAAATAATTCACATTAATATTTTGTTAAAAGTGTTTTCAAATACCTAAAATATATGAATAATTTAGGACTGTTCAACCATATTGGACAAACTTTTGATATGGTTTGTTATTATGATGTTGAGTACGGTGGGTCTACGATATATAGACAAATAATCTCTAGAACATGTCACTTTTTTCGAATGTCTCCAATCTCCTGGTGTAGTAAAGTAAAAAAAAATTTCATTATCATCTACTAAAGAAGAGTACATTATTAGACTATAGATTTTAATTCAGACATATCCCCAAAAATTGGTATAATAAAATTGCTATTAACATTTATAAAACTAAATTTCTCATTCTGGAACCAAAAAAAATTGGTCAAAGGCTTTACTTTTTGAGATACAACTATTAAAATAGTGATATAACATTTTAGTTTATTGGGAATGAACATAAAATTGTTGAAATTTTTACCAAAACCTTAAACTCTGTGACAATGAGATACATCAATCACGAACATTCAATGATAAACTTATAAAGACTTTCTGACCTTATACCCTTATTGAAATCTATTTGATTATGAAACTGATCATGTGAAACCGATCTAGTGAAACTGGTCGGGTGATACTGATCACGTAAAAATGATAAGTTGAAACCGATCAAATGAAATCGATCCGGTGAAACCGATTGGTTAAGATCGATTAGGTGAGACCAATACCGTTAGAGTGAAACTGATACAGATAGGGACCTTTTAGAAAATTTATTTGTCTGTTTCCCTTAAGTAAAATGACGGAGTTTCTTTTTTCTTATTTTACTATAATTCAGTTTTATATTTTTATAATGTCCAATCCCTAAAGGATAAATTTAATCGATACACACTACTTTTACCCTTAGACCGTTAAATACCCACTCTACCATCAAAAAATTTACTTTTCCACTTCCATCATCAAAACCGAACATTTATCATGTCAAGGACCACGTGTGCGAGGAAAAGAACAATGGAATCGATGTCGACCATGAGCCATAAAGGAGAATCAAGCTGTTCTGCAAGTTCTTTGATTTTGGAGTAGCGAAGCCATATAGTAACTCTTGAGAAAGAAGTTTCTACCCAACGGTTATTGTTGATCAACTATATTTTTCTGAATGTTTTGGAATAACAAGGGTAGATTTTCTAGTTTTCACACAATGGGAGACCTTTCTATCCCAAGTTGGAACACCAACAATATAACTATTAGGAAGTTCTTTTATATTGAGCCAAGGAGGCTTGGATAAAATCTATTGTAAAGGGAAAATATATTTCATTTTCATAAAATTAGTGGGTTGAATTCTTAATGATGCTACATGAGGGATTATTCAATGACTACTAGGGTTACATTCCACTATCATTAGATTTATTTTCTTATTAAAATGTGTTGAATGGGTTGACTAGAAATAAAAAATAAAGGAGGATAACAACATTAAAATTTTATATAGAGGCTTGAATTATTTTCATGTTTAACAAACACTAAATATTCCAAAAGAAGTGAAATTTTTCTAAATTAATGTATCAGGATATCTTCCTGATTTATTTGTTGAAAGATGTGAGGAAAGTAAACCTATACAGGTACCTTATAGTACATATTTGTGAAAAGATCAAACCCTCTCAAAAGGAAACCTATTTATATTATTTGTGGATGATTTCTAAAATGATAAAGATGCTAGGATGTGTAGAGGATAAAGATGAACTGATTACTACTTATTGTGGATTGTTTCTACACATTGAATCAACAAAAGGATAAAAATATTTTAGCATCAAAGTATGATAATGTGGGTAGCAAATGAAGAGAAATTGTATGGGGATTATAATCCTATAGATTATCCTACCCCACTAGGGGATAAATATAATCATTGTCCCCAACCTATTGATTAGGTTTTATATTTAGATTAAGAACAAGATGATCGTAAGATGTAAAGAGAAGATGAGCCTCCTATGGATGATACATGTGACCCAAATAATGCTGAAATCCCTAGAGAAATGGTATATGGATTTTAAGTCAACTATTATAACTACATTCTAATGAACCTATTTTATATGATGAGGAGGAAGAGACTGAAGTCTCTAGTATTGATGTTAATGTGATAAAGACTTATGGTGATGATGATGATGATGATGATGATGAGGATGATTATGGTGAGATTGTGTGTGACTCACAGAAAGCCTAACAAGTAGTTAGTTTAGGTGAGGAGTCTGTTTATAGAGATGACGATGAGGCTAATAGATATAATGATACTAATCTTGATAGATATGATTCTATTGACCATTGTGGACATGATGATGGAGATGTTTTCATGATCAAGGCATCATTCAAGATATTTCTAATATTATGGTTGTAGGAAAATAAGAAGAAGTTGATGATTATATTGCACCTATGCCTCAGAATGGGGAGGAGCCTCATGTGGTTGGAGTGGCTGGAATTCTTGAAGAAGCTAATGTTTAGATTATACTAGTGCCTCAGAATGATATTTTGGATGAAGTTAATATGGATGATGATGAAACTCTGAATAAGGAAGAGACATAAAGGAAAAGAGTAATAATTAATACTCTGGAGCCTATAGATTGTACATGTAATGCTGAGGGGAATAGAAATCCAATATATATCTGTTTGGGTTCGATTATGATTCATATGAGAAGATGGTTCCTCCTCATTATCTACAAGATTATGTTGAACTTATTGCTTCTACTTCACATACTGTACCTACATGTGATGAGCCAATTGTACCATCAGTGCCAAGTGATTATGTCACCAAATCTAATCTGGAAAAATTCAATGATAATGTAAGTGAATATGTTATATCCAATAATGGATTCAAAAATAAATATTCTACTTCTATCAATATTTTATAGGAAAGTGATGCTAGGATTGCAAGAATCATAATTCAGTAGATATAGCCCAGTCTTATCACTATAGCTGAATCCAATGTGGGAAATAATTAAATGATGAGAGAAGAAGTAAAGGAAATGGGCCAGGAAATGGTATCCTTTTCTAATGTTTTTAGAACAACAATGGGTGGAGTTATAGAGGTTCTTAGAAACATTGATACACATATTTAGAATACCGATATGAAAAAGTCGAAAGAACAATGTGGAAAAAAATTTCTGGTGCATCCAATTCTTGAGTTACCAGGATAGCTAAAGACATGGAATCCATTAGGCCTTTGATAAGAGAATAGATCAAAGCTATGAGAAATGATTCTTATAAATAGTCCCTTTAAAATGTATAAAATAATTGTGACCTTGTATATAACAAGGTGATAAAATGTTCCAATGAGGCAAATGCTGGTGAAAAGTAAATTAGGAAAAAATTGGGAAATAATATCTCTAAAATATATACAATGGATGAGTTATATAACAACAATATTTACTTGGATGAGATTATCAAAATAACACAAGTTATTGAGGCTTTCAAGAAGCATTGGATCTACTTGAAAGTGTTTATAGCCACATTGGATATATTTATATAAAAAAAGAGGATTTTGAGATGACCATGTAGTGTGGGGGTGAAATCATCAATGATTTAATATACATTTTTAAGCCCAACCTCTATGTACAGTCTAAATCTAATGTGATCCCTACAACTTCTTCTATCATAACTGGTTCACTTCCTATTACTTAGATATCAATGTCTCAAGCTTTATCTTAGACCAGGACATTAGTCCAAGAGCTACCTCAATGTCATGTTTTATTAGAGAATAGACCAATGATTTCATATAATACTCCAACAAACATTTCCCAACACGGTTTAATCATTCGTCCAGTCCTCCCTACATCTGCATCATCACCTCCTAAACCCTTATTGGCCCATCAGTCAAAGGGAAATCTCCTCAACATCTCAAGACATAGATATGAATATTTTATCGGGATTATGGTTTTCTTTTGATGGTTGTAATCTTTTACATCAATTAATATCAATTTTACTTCAATATGTTTTATGTTTCTTAGTTTTTTAATTTTATCTTTTATGTTTTTTTAACCTTTGGTTATTCTCAAAATGGGGTGAAATCTATGGATGGAATAATCTCTTATCCTTAGGGGAGCCTCACTATGGAATATGAAAAATGGAATGTAATCAATAGAATATATATATATATATCCCAATTATGATATAAACATCTAATAGAACTCTAATAAAAATAACTAAGGGGGGCATGAAAGGAATGACCTTATATATATGCTTTGATACACTTATTGAGGGGGAGCATAAAAGGAATGACCATATAGTCATATTGCGAATTCACACTCACTATTGGTATTCTAATTCAAGTCATTCTTATTCTTCAATATCATGTATAACTCCTTAATTTCATGATTTTGGATTATCAAAAAGGGGGATATTGTTGGACCATAGTTGTTTTAATACTCAAAAATCATGTTAATTTACAAATTAATATAATTCACATATTATGTTATAACTAATGTTAATAATGTCAATGAATATTTACAAATGAATAAAGTAAGTCACATTGTATAATACATTTTAATAAGTTTATAAATTATGGATATTTATGTTCCAATATATTTACAAGTTTATATTAACATTCAATTATGATTTTCACTTAATCAGGTGATGTTCTAAATAAGACAGACAATTTGTATGTTTTTCAAGGTCTCAGATAATGATTGGTTCAAAGGAGACATTGATGATTGAATCAATGATGAGGACTCACCGATCGAAGAAGACACCGATGTAGGAATCACTGATCTAAAAAATGACACATTGATGGAAAAGTCAGCAATGATTCATTGCACTGATTGTTGAAGTGTATCACCGATAAGAGACTAACAGATGGGAAACACAATGATAGTTCAAAGGACTCACTGAAGGATAAGTCACCGATCAGAGACACACTGATATTATCCAAATAGGTCACCGATGAAAACACACTAATTCCTGGATAGAACGATAGTACAAACGTCGCACTGATTCCTAGAGTCACTGATACCAATGGATATGACACACCGATATAGAGATTCCCTATTACTGATAGACTGATTCTAATGACTCACTGATACATATGATTCATTGATAGTTATAAAAACTGTTTTATTTTATTAATATAAATTTATATCTAATTTTCATATTTAGAATAATTAATGTTTATAACATTATTTAATTTTTTTGTAGGATATTCAAAAGTCAATATAAGGTACATGCATGTCAGGAGATCATAATGTCTGCTGGACATCAATGTATAACAGAATAACAATGTGGGTCATTCAAGTTATTGAAAAAGAGAGAGATACCGAAAATAGTAGAAATAAGAAAATAAAACCTATGAAATCCTACAAATATCTAGCATACATCAAAAAACCCATGAAGTCAATTGGAAGAACATAAAGGGAGATCATGAAATCAAGTTAAACTAGTTGAGATGACCTGAAAATCAATCAAAAAAGAAGCTAAACATCTGATAATCCTGGAAGCTAGAACAAAAAGGCTTCGACACTCTATTTTGGTGTCAATGATCAGAAGAGGTCTCAATGTTCAATTTCACAACTTCAAATAAGTCCAGAGCTACACTACATAACACATAGTTCATTCTGAACCTAACTCTACACCATTTTCTCTATTGTGATCATTTATATAAATTTTTGAGTAGTGGGTGTATATGTCTGTAAAACACACACTAACTACTATACATAAGTGGAAGATACTTGATATCCTCAATCTCATACTCTATGTATTCTTTTGTATCTCCAGTAGAACAGTTGAAGAGGCTGTGTGTGACATGTTTGTTTTTTCCCATGAAGAACTGTGGTAGAGGTTATGTGTGACCTGGACAGTCTTGTGTGTTGTTGTGAACCATGATCCAGGTTTTGGATCGAACTTGTATATTAATTTAAAGAGCATGGTGGTAGGTGATCAAGAAGTGGATAGTAATAAGTCTCAACTTGAGGCCAAACCTCTTGTTTTAACTCACGTTGTTTCTATTGTAATTTTATTTAACTATATTTTATAACAAATTTAATTCAAACAAAGTTAAACATTAATATTCAGTTTAGAATGATTTTATAATAGTTTTTAACTTGTAGGTTAGTATAAAAAGTTATATTAATATTTTTGTTAGTATAGCTGAGAACTAATCAATCATTTAGAAAATTAATTGAACATTCAAGGCTCTTTAAAATTCACTACAAGCTGACATAGATTATATTTTTAACTTGGGTAAATTTTCAATTCCTATTTGAAATTTTTATAGGGACTCAATTCACCCCCATTTCAAGTACTCTACTCTGAACAATAGTTACCATTATGGTTTATTCTAAATTTTATTTTATAATAATAATTTTCAATTAATATTATTTTTTTTGTTGCAAAAATAAGATGTATAGAAAACCTTAGTGATTAGAAACTAATTAAATTTCTAATTTTATTTTGAGAGTTTATGTAGTATTAATAGAAACATTATTTTAATTGTATTAATATAGTTCTATAAAATTTATCACCAATGATTTCCAAAAATACCCTCAGGCTTCAACCCAAAAATGAAGGGTGATATGCATGAAATGACTACCACCTACCTATATGAGTACTAGTAGGTATGATATTGTTTTTACGTAATCTTTTTGGTGGAAAAATATCATATTGAATTTGAGAAACATATTAAAGGGTTAAATTTATTTGAATTTTGAATATTATGATGTGGTTAATGATATTTTGGTAGACATTTTATTATGAAGAGAAATATAAAACCTTTAGGTTTAACATAAATAATAATTTGGGGGAATTATATTATGTTTTTGGAAATGTAACTTGAAGGTTAAGAGATAACCTTTTTAGGTTAAAGAATTCTTTCATGTTGAGGTTATTGATGTTATTTTGAACGTCATGTTATTTAGTATATAAATATTTAGTAGAATATTGGATCTGAAGATTAATATGAATGTGTATTAATTTTGGAGAGTATATTAATTTGTGATAACCTTTTTGATTTTAATAAGTATGGGTTTAAAAACTTCTTATTGAATTTATGGTTCAAATAATATTTCGAAAGCTAATTTTAGGGATTCAAAAATGAAAAAAACATGTAGGATATTAATTTCCTTGAGTTAGACGTGAAGTAAAAAGTGGTTGAATCATAATAAAATTATGAAATTGTGTTTATGAAATAAAATTATATTGATTAATTATATTTTCTGGTGTTATATATGATGTATATACATTTTCTAGTTTTCTTTCGATCAATGAACTATATTTCTATTCCTAATTACATATTGTTTTCTTATATTTCAACATTTTAACTCCCCACCAATTTTTTCCTACATTGAAATCTAGTCATCTGTTATTCTATAATTCCATAATAATTTCTATTCCCTCTTTCTAAGCGAATTTTTTATTAACCTTTTTTTATGTGGATTTTCCATAATGGAATTTGTGAATTTTAAGCCCTTGATTACCAAGAAATTTTTTAAATAAATTTGATGAAATTTATTTAAAGGGGTATAATTTAAAACTCTAATATTTTAATATAAAACTATTCTTGATAACCTTTCAAACACAAAACACAGATTTTAAATGAATAAGATATAATATTATTATATTATTATTTAAATGTGACCGATATAACCTAGATGTTAAGTTGGTAGGTTTGAATATTATAAAATACTTTTTGAAATTTATATAATTTTTTAATTAAATATTAATTTATTTAAAAATTTCTAATTCATAGTAACTCAAAAATAAAAAATATATTTTATTCGAAAAAAATAAGTTTCTCTTAAAAATGATTTTTATTTCTTTTTGTGAATAAAATTAAAATTAATTTTTATAACATTATCAAATGATAATTTAAAAAGTTATCACAATTTTTTAAAGCAGAATATCATTATTAAATTATGGTGAATGTTTTGGTATTTTTCATAAAATTATGACTTTTTGGAGAATAGTAAAAATTAAAAATATTTAGAAAAGTAGTCATTCATTTTTTAATTAATTAAGTAATTTAAAAGAAACAATTTCCATTAAATTATATAAAAATAAAAATAAACCTTTTTAGTTATATTTCATCTAAATAATTACATTTAATTCATCATAATACCAGATTTTAAAATAAGTTATTTCTATGGCTTCAAAACACATTTCTTGGAAATAGTATTTAATGTGAATAATATTTCTCTGTTTTAGTTAATTAAAAAAGAATCTATATAGATTGATTTAATTGAAATTTATTTATTATATTTATATTTTTTTAGTTGAAATATATATAATGATTATTTCTATTCATAAAGTTAATATATGATCATACTTATCTTAAAAAAAATCTTCCATAAAAAACTACTTTTTTATTGCCCTTGTGAGTTTCATTTTTAAATTAGAGTTTTTCAATTATAGAAATTGATTTTGATTCAATTGTTTTTAAATTTTAATCAGAATAATTTATATTTTATAATAAGGTTAACTCCATTTTTGATCATAATGAATAATAAAAACAGATAAAAATAATAATTACCGTGGTAAACAAATTAAAAGGGTAAAAGTGAGTATCCATAGGGGTAAACAATAACATGTTAAAAAAATATATATTTTTAATGGTAGATGTTTTTATTGGCCATATATATTCTATAATACATAATTATTTAATTTTTGAAGAACTTTTCTTAGAGTTACTTCCCTTAATTGAATAGTTTTTAGTATTTACTAGAATGCCACTCCTCCTCCCTTATAAAAGATCACACCATACTATTCTTTACACACAGAAAAATTATATTAGTTTGGGAAATACAGGTCCAAATAACATCCTTAGATCCCTACCATCATACTAGAATTATTTTTTAATCTGAAATCCAATTTAATAAGGCTTTATGTATTATCTTGAATAGATGGGCTGAAGAAGAGGTATGTTCTTAACTGAGCATATTTGTTTTATTTTTTCATACACCTCCTTAAGATTTTACTGAATCGGGATAATATAATACATTTGTATGTACCATATAATAGTATTTTATCATTTTAATTGCATACCATAAATCAGTGTCTAATTCCATTAAATATGAAATAAAACCATCAATCGTTTATATGATAGAATACTAGCTCGCGAACCAATGTAATTCAATTTCTATAATTCCTAATAATAACTATTGAAGGTAATGTATTTAATCATTATATATTATATTCATTACATATTAATCCTAATGTAAATTTAATATAACATATTGTTTTAATTACCTTACCATCCATTGAAAATGATAACGTCTTTCGTGTGTTGGTTAATTACCACCTTACGAAGAAATGTGATTCATTTTTATTACCCTATCATATGGATAATATCTTTAAGAGTATTAAAATATATAAAATTATATTTATAATATTATTAAAATTATTTTAGTATAATGTAACACTTATCTTCCATATATCACGATTGTTGAAAAAAGGAAATGTTTACCATGCATACGTACGACCTACACATTCCATGACTTTAATGTAAATCATTTTTCATAACCATAATTTATTATTATTTTTAAAATTATTGTATTTTTATAATAATGATAAAAATTTATGATTATAATTTTGTATATGTTAAATAATTAATCCTCTTACCATAGTCAACACACCAACGATATTTTGAAATTATGAATTGAGTGTCCTCAAAACACACAATGTGGACATATATAATAAGTTGTTAAATAATTCATTAAAATAATTGAATTAAATATTTTACATATAAAATTTTAATCATTTAGAATTATCTTAATGAGAAAATAATAATTCACATTAATATATTATAGTTGAGATAAAACACATACATGGAATATTTTGGAGTCGAGTCAAGGGGTTCGTCTAAGAACTTCATTATTTTAGACAATTGATATTATAAGAACATATTTTAATTTAATGGAGTATACACTACCCATTTATATGTTATATCATAAATAAATAATATATTGTATGATACAGACCATTAACTTCAATCATTGGAGTAATAATTCAAACGCTACCAATGTAGTAATGGTTTATTTTTCAATCAAAATTTATTCGAGTTCATTTATGCTTAAATTTCCATTATATGAAATTTTTTCAACATTTGATAAAAAACCCTTTAATTTATCCTCATCTGGTTATTCATGAAATATTTAAGTATTAGAACAATTTTATTCTCTTTTTTAAAAATTATGATTGAGAATTTTTTTTAAATGCTTACTTCATTTCTTCATTTGGTCGAAAATAATTTTTCTTCCTTATCTACGTTTGTAATAAATATTATCAAAACTATTTTTAACATTATCAAAATTATTTATCAAATTACAATTTAATAATTTATGTATTTTTTAAAAACATTTGTAAAGGAAAATTCATGTCTTTTTCCAAATGTGGTACTTTTAAAATATTTAAAAAATTAATAAAGGAAATTTTTCTAAAATTATTTAACATGTATTGAAAACCTACAATCATTATTGCTGAATTATATAACGATTAAATTATAATTTTTTATTCTTATTTTTAGTGAAATTTTTTTCTGTAGTATTGGAATATTTGGATATTTTGAAGAAGTAATTTCAATTTTAGGATTTTATTTTTTTCAATAAATATTACATGTTTCTTTTAAATATGTTTTCATCAGTGATAACAACCTTTTATGTTACATATTTATTATATTGTATCTATATATGTCTATCAAATATATACATACTTTATTCTCCCATTCTTTTATAGGGCAATACATGCCTTATGTTCATTTCTCAAGTTTCCTTTTTAACAAATTTAATTTTATTATGATATGTAAAATAGTATAAAACACATTTTTTCATGGGTAAATCATATGTTTTTTCCTTTTTTAATGGTTAAATCAGGGGAAAAAATATTCATGTACATGATATTAATGTGACTAGTGGTATCAGAATTTTATAGTTCTCCAATCTATTGGAAAAATGTTCTAATTTCTTGGGAAGTCATGTATTTTTTTAGGGATTGAAGAAAATCTATTATGGGACTCTGTCCAACATGTGATGTTGACTCTATGATTACCCTTGACTTATGTTTTTGACACATTTTATGTTTCTACCAAATTTCTTAAGATTTCATGATCTCATGATTCCATTACATGTATGTTGTGATTTAATGTGATTACTCATGTACATTATCTTGAATTATATGACTTTATAACTTTGACTAAAAAATTATATTTCTTTATCAATGTTATTCACTTAATGGGATTTTTAGATCACCAATTATATATAATAATTCCCTAGTAATTCCATGAAGTTTTAGGAGATCAAAATGATTTAATATCTCATTATGGAAAATGAAATAAAAAATATTAATTTTATTCTTATTTTGATTTATTATGAACAAAGAATTTAAAATACACTAGAACTTTGGATCTTCGGGTTTTAATTATTATATGTTTCTTTGAAAAAATCAATAATAATATGTGAAAATGTATTGGGACTCTATAAGTGATGATTCAAAAAAATGAATCGGTTTTGTAATTAGGAAAAAGAATAATGTCATGATCTATACCTCAAGATAGATGAATGCACATCAAAAATATTAAATGGATCATAATCTAAAGGTTCAGGAAATAATATTTTTCACAATGATTTATGGTAACTATCCTAATCGATTAACATTTTACTTCTACACTAATAAAAAGTTATAAGATATATATTAATATAGATTTATCTTGACATGTTGGAACCAATATTGTTAGATATGATCAATGACTATGACTAGTTAATTCTCTATAACATTCAAAAATAAAATAAATTGATTGATTCTATACATTGAATGGATCATGTTTCCCTATAAATTATTAATATTAAAAAGGAAATAGCAATATTATATATAAATATTGTAGATTTCGGATTCATAAATTATTTCAATTCACCATACATTTTAAAAATAATTATGTAACTATCAATCTGGATGATGGATGAAGTGGCCCAAAGGGATCAGATTGAGATATAAAATAAAGTGTTTGTAATTAGTAAAGGGGAAATATATGAGTTGAATATTGATACAAACAGATTTATAAGATATAGAACACATTTATGTTTACCTTGTAATCCTATGTTAAAACTTATTTATTAGATTTTGTGTATGGATCAACATTGTATATAATCCTTGGAAACACATAGATGTATATAGGCATACATTAGAACATCAGGTGTGAAAACATAAATAAGGATATTTTTTAATATATATCCTTGGGGTTGGTTTTCAGGAATGTTATGGTAGGATGGAAAAAGTCTAAGGTGATTATGTACAATATCCCATACCGACATGAAAATGCGATATTATCACCAAGACCTTTTCAAGCGTGTTCTATGAAAAACTAAGAAACAAAATTCTATAGGGGTTTTATTTGATCATATTACAAATAAACCCAACATCACATCCATTTAGTAAGACATATCATTGTAAAAAATTGGAAATATATTAGTTAGAGAAGTTGTGAGGTTGAATGGAACACCACTATCAACTATTATTGATCAAGATTTCACATTTACAAAGATTCCTTGAAAGAGTGTTAAAATTTTATTTAATAATGAGTAAAAATTTAGTACAACATATCATTCAAAAACTGATGGTAAATCTTAGAGGAATATATGGTCTCTAGAGAATATGATTAGATACTACTCTATAGACTGTAAAAAAGGATGTGATCATTACATTATCCTACTTGAGTTCTCATTAAATGATAGATCTCACTAAAGAATTGAAATTGATCCATATGAATCAAAATATAAGAATAAATGAATAATATTAATATATTTGGATGACTTTGGTTTAATTAATCCATAGATAAGAAAACATGTAGACGAGAATATTGGGAAGTTCTAATCCATTCAACAATATATCATAGATTATTTGAGTCAAAAAGAAGATGGATATTGATAATCATAAGCGTAACCAATAGTTTGTGGATGGTGATAATATATTCTTAAGGTTATCTCCATAGAAAAAGTGTGAGGTTCATAAATCTGATAAATCTGATTTCCAAGATAAAGTTCCATTTGAGATCCTTGATCATATTCGAAATGTGGCCAATTGACTTTCACTCCTAGCAAAATTATCTCATGTATGTGATTAATTACACATATATGGATTATGAAATCACATACCTGATCCATAATATATGTTGAACCGGAAGGTGGTAATCATGGATAATTATTTCTAGGATTATAAGAGAAAATTGAAAATAATTTATTAATGGGATATAGTGCATTAAAATAATTAGAATTAACTTTTCATAGAAGTATAGAAAATTCATAAGTATTATGAGGAAACACAAGAATATAAGGATGTGATGAAACAAAAATACCCTATTCCAATTCAATCTTATGTTTTGAGTTAAATCATTGATTATGAAATTTTAGATTGGGAAATAAGGTGATTATGAAAACTTTTTTGATATAAATAATTTCTCCCCCAATATTTATATAGTATAATTTTTTGATTGTGAATTTATTATTTTATCTAGAGAATTTATATTTATTATTTTGAATACTAACTTATGATAAGGATACAAAATAATATATTTATTATACTGGATAATAAATACAATTTATAGTATTTGGAAAAAATTATCAAATAACATTATT
Organism: Viscum album; assembly: GCA_963277665.1. Lineage (NCBI taxonomy): Eukaryota > Viridiplantae > Streptophyta > Magnoliopsida > Santalales > Viscaceae > Viscum > Viscum album. Next base: position 777,233 of record CAUJRU010000111.1, read on the forward strand.
CTAAAATACCCATCCCCATTGACTATACAAAAACCCCTCCTCCACCACTTTCTCTACACATGAATTCCATAAATTTAATAATATAATAATAAATATATAAAAACATCCCATAGCATTTTCATAATCCCCTAACTTGACTAAAATCTAGCCCCAATATTTATTCTCATTTAAAAAGAGTTAACTCAAAATGTATCCATTTATTATTTTTTATATGTGATTATTTACCTGATTTTTTTAATCATTTACATTATTTTCAACCACAATTACATTTTAATTATATTATAGTCATTATTATACATAAATGATGATAAATCACTCATTATATCTCACTAAACTCCCTTTTGATTAGTAAGTACTACTTCAAAATATGGGCTTTTAGAAAATTGAGTCCAATAATTTCTTGAAATCCTTTAAATATATAAATAAAATAATTAATATTCAAAAGTAACAATAATATAGTATTTTAATTATAATCAAAAATTTTAATTGAAAATTTTATTGGGTTTTTCTTAGATCAAAACTCTATTAAAACACATCACTCACTATGTTATTTTCCCGCAAACTAAGTGAATGATTCTATTTTTATAAACATATCATTTATTATTTATTTGATTAAAAATATATTTAATGATTTTTAAAAAATAATATTCTATTAATTTTATCAATTGGATTCGAAAAATTTACAATATCCATTTAATTACTGTCATTTTTATGTATCTAAATTGATCATAATGATAAATATTTATATAAGAGTAATGATTTCAAGACCTAGTAAACAAATTTTATCCCAAAATAAAATGAACTATATTTCTTAAAACATATTGATAATATATAAATATTTTATAGTGACCATTGAGTGTTACATAAACATCAAATCAATTTTGGATCCATGAATTGAACAAAATCGAGGTAGTTTATATTGATAATATAAATTTAATAAATCAACAATAAAATATTAAAATAGATTATGACTGCAATATTAAATATTTAAATGTTTATGAATTTAGTAATTTATGGATTTATATTTACTATTCAAAAGTAATAGGTGTTTTCGGGAAATATTAGGACATGATGTAAGGGTTCCTCTCCTAAATGTTTCCATTTAAAAAAGAAATGTTCGTTGTATCTCTTTATTTCTATCCTCCTATTTCAAACTTGAAATTCCAAAATAATTGATGCACCACATATAGGGGGAGGGGATGAATTAGTGGTGGCTATATTTTTCAATATATTTATAATAAAAATAAAATATATACTTTTTTGTTACGTGAACCAATCTAGAAAATCAGAACGAGTTACCCATATAAAATTAATAATCAAAATAGATAAGGCAAACTCTGACTATAAATGGGTCATACCTAGTCTAGGGTTCTACTCCTTGTTGTGTTTTAATCTCTTTAAAAAATGTTTAGAAACTAAATTTCTAGGATCAAATAAAAGTGGCGAAGCAAGGTATCATCAAATATCATTATTTATTAGAAAAATGATGTAATTTATATAGTGTCCCACTTATTACACCCTGATCAAAACAATGTGGGATAGATTTCATGAGAATCTGGTTAATTTAGAAATAGTTGATGATTTTACCCTTGTTCCTTCAACGTGGATAGAATATTATTCTAACCTTTTTTTATGATTCAACCACTTTAAATACTATAAAATATATGAAACAATTTAAACTACTTATAATACATAGATCAAGATGTTTATATGGTTTTACATAGATTTTTAATCTCAATACTATGAACTTATAAATCCTTTCCATTTTCTCCCCACTTCTATGAGTTTCAACTTCAAACATCCCTGTTCATATTTAACATTTATTATACAAAATATTCTACCACATAAAATTTTATCCTTATCGAATAGTTTCTATATTCTTTGGAAACATGAAAATATATAATTATTTTAATTATATATAATCATTTTCTAGCTCAATATTCTCCAATTGCCTCTCAATTGAATCATAAAACAGGATCCTCTATTATTTCCTTATATAGTATTTCTTGATTTCTTGTACCATGATCTTAGAATATAATTGATTTCATAAAATTTATGTCTCTAAAAAAATAAACACTTTTCCTTTCATCACATTCAATTACTCAATAATAACACATTTGAGATCATTTTCGTCCATTGAACAAAATCATAGAATAATTTTCTAATAAATCCATTTTTTAATTTCCTATAATTCCCTAATTTATCATTCCACTTTACCTAATCAAATTCATCATATTCTAGTGTAAACTATGAAGAAATATTTTATGTACAATAAAATAATTCACAACTAATTGAATTTCTAAAACATTATAACCTAAATTATATTAAGTGAAAAATCAATTTTTAGTGATTATATTAAATTATGAATAACACAACCTCAACAAAATAACATTATTGAAATAATATCTAAATATTCCTAAAAAAACTAATATTGATGCACTTCACAATTTATTATAAAAAACACCTAAAACCTCAATAATATTAGCCTCATGAGAATTATGTTTTGGTATTTATAAGAATTAACATGAGATGTATATCAAATTTAATGTTTTGGTTAATAAAAATTTGTTCAAGAAACATCATATTTTAATTCATTAGAATATTGTAAGTATCTAATGAAAATTTTTCCGAATGGAAAATACCTTACATAAAAACATCATATTCATAGTTCAAAATATAATCCACATAGATAAAATATTTTATTCATAAATCAATTAACTAATTCATCAAAAGATATCCTACCCATAGATCAATCCACGTACGTGGGTCCAAATTGTCCTAAGTGTAGATCAATCATTATATGTTTGTTAAAATTAACTTATGCATTAGTTAATTCAATTACTTATAAATAAGTACAAATTTTTAGATCAATACACATACATGGCTCTAAAACTCATACCTTTAGATCAATATTTATACATGGTTTCCAAAATATCTTACATGAGTCCTGTTTGAAAATTTATATTTCCATATTTTCATCATCCAACACAGGAAATCAAAAACATCACCAATAGTCACCAAACATCATATAATCCCTTCCAAAAACATTAAATCATCTCAAAAACAGTACAATCATCAACAAAAACATCTCAAGAACATCCAATAATAATCAACCATGATTGAAAACCAATAAAAACATTCAAAAATTCCTAGGACACATTAATATCACCATTTTTTGGTTTTATTGGAAACATCATTCAACTCTTCTATATATGCTCAGAAATACTTTATACTTACCAAATCTAATAAGAATCATAAAATCATAGGCTGTATAATGAGAAGTTTTTTTACGTTGATACTTAGTATGGATTTTTTTCGAGACTTATGTCAGATAGTCTATGGAAATTTTGGACAATTGAATTAAAAAATCTCCCCCTCATGCATACAATCAATTCAAATATTCAAATTTATCCATTGAAAAAATTATCCACTACATTAGATACCATAGTTGTGAACACTCCCAATTTTATTGATAATTATATCCCCCTTTTCAAATATATTTTTCACTATTTCTCTCCATTTATCTATAGAATAGAAATCCCCCACATGTGTTCAATTCACTCCTTTTCAATTAATAGGAGAGGATGATTTTATTTTTCAATATAATATCTTTAAACCTATCTATTTTAATTAATTTTATAATAACTTATACAATTTTATCCATGGTGTAAATATATTCAATATTTATATTACCACATTCTAGTTTCTCTTTTTCAAACATCAATATGTTTGGATGATTATTACTTCAAATGATTCTTTGAGATATATATAACACTCATATTGTCACCATTAATTTTTATTAGTTCATTAGAAAAAACATTTAAGTCATATAGGAACTCTTTTATCAATTGAAAATGTGTATATGTGTGTGTAGTTGAAATGAAGAAGGACTCATCTATACTCAGATCAATTCACTTTTCTTATAGTTATGAAATTTCACACAACTATCACCAATGATAAAGGATCAACTAGATATTGACATCCTTTCACAATAATCATGTACCCAACTAACATCTATATACCCGTAGAACTACAAATGAGATCTACTACTATACAATAAGACTCTATTGAAAGGTTTATTGGTATAACATATAATCCAATGGGATGATCATTTAAGATATTCTCTTGGATAACTATAATATCTAGAAAATAATGTTACTACAAAGAAAATATATATCCATCATGTTTCGAGGTAGATTATAATAAAAATAATTAATTTTAATTCTTTTCTAGTGACATTATTTATATCCTAATATCTATTCAGTTTTGGTGCCATCTGATATAGGAGTTCAAACCTACCTTTTATCCATAATTACAAAATATTTTTTGAAATTGTTTTATCATATTTTTTTTGAGATTCGATAACATAATAAACTAAATTGTAATTAACCTATATAAAACTTTCATTGAACTATTCCAGTTGAAAAGTTTAGATTCGTTAATCATCTTTGTATATTATATTAATAGGCTCTTATATTCTATTTCAATCCATTATAAGTTCATTTACATGTAAAGATTTTTTATGTCCTAGACAATGAATAAAACCACCAATAATGAAAATTAAAACAATCTATTTATGGTATTTATTATTGAAATAAGAATTCATATTCATTTTATAAATACTATATTTTCTGTAATCTATAACTCCTTATGACATCATGATGGATTCATGAATTATAAGTAATGAAAATTTTTGATCAAAATATCTTAGAATTACCCTTGTAAACCAGTATAGTTTATATTTTAGAAAAATATCCTTTATATTCTAGTTTATAACAATAAGCAATTATTTTCCAATAATAATTTTATTTTGAATTATTGATATAAGATCTGAAACTAATTTACTTACAATTTGGTAAAGATAATCATGCATATAATTAATCCATTCTTCATGATCAATTTATATATTTTTTTATCTTTTGAAATGAAATGAGTTTTGTTCTCAACACTTTACATAACTATCAAAATTAATCTGTTTTTCAGTGGCTACTATTATTTTGGTATAGGTACAGTTTTTATTGGTAAAATTTTTTTCAATAAAAATTATGCCCATCCTGAAATGTTTTGTAAAAAATATGTCACCAAATGTTATTTTGATAGATGAAGTAATCCAAAAAAATTATTATTATAACAAATATATAATATATATTGGACAGAATTGTTAGTAATATATTGATTTAATCAAATTTTATATTCATAATATTTATTTCTATGACCAAGGCCAAAAATTAATATCTATTTATAAATTATTTTTTAAATTAAATATTATTTGGGTGGGTTTCTATATTTGTTAAAAAAATTAATATTTTATTTATTAATATATTTATATATAATATATTTATCATATTTTTTATATAACAATGATAAAATTAGCTTATTTTAAACTCTATAAAATTAGTACATTATTTGGAAAAAAATCAAACATATTCTAGAAACAAGTAAAACTCTAAAAAATATGGCATGTTCTATGAAAAATGATACAAACTTGTTTAAACTTGTTCAAACTCTAAGAGATGTAATATAAATCTCCATAAAATATTATCTACAGTATGTATCTATCACAAATTAGATGTCACAATAGTGGTCCACAATGGCGGTGTGGTCCACAAATGGAACACTCATCTTTCTCCCCATTAAGACATTATCCCCAAGCATGATACATTTCATGAATCAACCACCCATGTGTCCTTTTTTGCATCACCTTTTATCCATGTTGGATAAAAAACCAGTGCCTCATGGATGCCCACAAACCAGTGACTCAACAATGAAATACACAATAATGTTATCCCTAATATCTAATCATGTATATAGAGGAATAAAATTAGTTCTAATGTCATTTAATGTCTGCATAATAGAAAAAATTCCATAAATTATGAGGTTACACTTTTTGGAGGGTAGAATCAACTATAGTAACCCATGAGGAACATTAAATTCTAATAGAGAAAAAACAAGAAATCCCTAGAAATACAAAATAAATAATTTATTTTCAATGATATTTTCAAGAAAAAATACTGGACATAATAATAAATAATTACACTTTTCTCCTAATTTACATATTGAATCATTTGTAAAAATTATAGTAAAAAAAGTACCAAAAAACACAAAAAATTATAAATTAAATGAAATATTCTAATAAATGTTGATATGAAATAGTGAATAACTTATAATCCACTAATGTGATACTGCATAATCAAAAAAGTCACCATGTTCATAACATAAAAAATAAAGTATTGAATTTTTATGACAACATGTATATATAAATAAATCCATCGGTATAATTCATAATGAGAAAAACATTGATTTTAAATATAAGTATCAAAATATATAAAAACTATATACTTTTATGGTAATAAAATTGTCAAGTACTGCTAAAATAATAGCACAGAAGCTCTCATGAAATAAAATTCAAACAACTGAAAAGGGTAAACAAAACATAATTTAAGAAAATAAAATTCCAGTGAAACAGAAATATTATTTCCGAAAGCTAAAACAAGGAGAATCAAAATGGGTGTAATAATAATAAAATATTTAGTTCATGTACCCATCTATGTTTGTAAAATATTATATAGAAAGTAATGTTTTTTCCAATTATTGAAATCATTAATATGTTTTCTAGAAGAAATGATTTTGAAATAGAATTTAATAAGTTTTATCATGTAAAATTATCTATATTGAGCTTCTCCATATATCCCAAATAATGATTTTAGAGTAAATTCATAATCCCAAAAACAATATATATACATTAAAAAATATTTATTACACAATTTAAATTTTTAACAAAAAACAAAAAACAAGTAAAATTTATCTACCCAAGATGATAATGGGTTTAATAAAATGGATCTTTAATAAATAAAAAAAATGATTGTTTATTGATGTAGTCTAATTTATAAAAATAATCTCCACACAACTATTCATAATCAGTTAAGGAACTACTCTTTTAACATATATAATAAAAAAAATTACATCCTGAAAAATGTGAGTCCAATAAAAAGTTCAAGATATAACAAAAATAACTATTATGTATGTCATTAAAAATGATTTATATGATTGAAAAAATAAAATATATTGAAAAATAAGATGAAAATAAATAAATAATGCATTAATGTGTTCAAATTTCCCATTAATTATTATTGTATAAATTTCAAAGATCAAATGCACCATGATTCATGATATTTTTTATATTTTTTTCAATAGTGGATACCATTATTTGACTCTAAAAATAGGTTTAAAATATATTCCAATATTCCGTAAATCAAATGGTTCATAGACTACAGAAAATAAAAATATGAATCATCCCTCACTAAGATACATCATCCAACAGTCACTGAAGCCCCCTGATAGTGGTGACATTTATATTTCTAATTATATTATTATGCTTTATATAATTATCCTACAAAAACTCTAAGAAAAACATACTATAAAAATATATTATATAAAAAGAATAATTCACCCTATATTAAATCCATTATTTATCATCAACAAAAATTTGAATAATAATATTATAAATACTATAGATTTTAAAATCCGACTCATGGTGTTCTGAGATCACATATCATTAAAAATAGAATCTAGGGTGAGTGCCAATGTTCTTTAAAGTACCATTATAAATATTGTTTTCATGATGAGTAATTTTTATGAAGTTGGAACCTATCCAGAAAACTAAGGCACAATAATTATAATGAAAGTGGCAACAAGAGACTCAAATGTGGAAACATATTACAATATTTGTTATGAAATAGGATTAGATATCCCGGATGATCGTCAAGCCCGGTAATATCTCGATTGCCCCCTTATTCACAAGGCCATAAGCAACCATGTTTGGTTCCTAATAAATATGAGTTATAATGTAGTTGATGTTGAGAAGAGTACAAATACTACCCATCCAGCGAGTGGTGATCGTCCACGCAAGATGTATCCAACCATCCCAAATTGCTTGAACAATGGTGGTTGAGTAACTCTCAATCAAAAGTTTTCTACAACCATGTTGTTTGGAAAAATAAATAGCATGAATAATACTTATAATTTCAGCTTCCAGTGAAGAGGCAATGCCACAACTACTATAAAAGCATCCAACGATATGACATGCATGATTTCCAAAGATTTCACCACAACCCGCATGGTCTGGATTGCCGTTGGAAGAACCATTCGCACTAACTCTAACCCATCCAAGGAGAGAGCGGTTCCAAAAGACTTCGAATGTGTGATGATGATGTTTGTAATTTACATCAATAGAGAGTCATCGGAGAATTAAAAAGTCATGCACCATGTTGTTGTAGTGTCCCTTTTGGATCAAAGCAGCTTCACATATTTCAATGAGAGTCCTCATTCGCCCTGAATCATGACTTAATGAGAAATTATTGTGAATAATATAAATTGTATCATACTATATTTAATAGAGAATCTTTGTGGTAGCAGTATAAGAAATATTCTTAATCTACTGAGAATTATCCATATCCACCCAACTCTTTAATTGGTATTTTATAGAATCATGTATCAACCACCTACAGTTATGAATATAAAAAATATAATTCCAAAGAGAAGATGCAGTGGCACAAGAAAGAAAGATGTGATTGACATATTCTTTGTGTTGGTTGCAGAAATAGAGTTTATAATAGAGTTGAATACCAGACAATTGAAGGCGATCATCAGTGGGGATCCTAATGTAATAAAGTCAGCTGATGAGGGTAAATCATGAAGGTTTTATCCAAGGTTTTTTAAAGAGATATATCTACACAAAATCACATTCATCATTAAAAACACTAATGGAAAAATTACATATACTATTGGTTAGGAACCGTTGGAATAGGTCCCCAAACCATTGGTATAGCCATTTCCAACGGTTTGGGAAGCCGTCAGGTGATTTTTCCTGGGGAAAGACATATACCAACAGTTTTCTCCAAACTGTTGGGATAGGTCTTTCCAAACATTTCAGGGAAACTTTTGGAATAACTATATATAAAAAAAGTTCTTGTAGAGGATGAAACCCACAACCTCTCTATTATATATCCATGACTTTACCAATATCCTATATTTTCTTTTGTGAATATATTTAGATAAATATATATATATTTATATATTATTTATATATTGATTTATTTGATGATATTCGATAAATGTACTTATAAAAAATAAGGTTACATATCCCAATGGTTCTCAAAACCTTTGGGATAGGATTTTACAAACGGTTTTGAGAACTGTTGGGAAAGGTACACACCCATTTCGTAATGGTTCTCAAACTGTTGGGGAATGTGTCCCCAAAGATTGAATTTCCCAATGGTTTGGCCAAACCATTGTGAAATCCATACCCTTTCCCAACGGTTTGGAAAAAAAGTTGGGGAATATAGCCTCAATGTGGGCTTTTCCCAATGGTTTGCCCAAAACATTGGGATATCCATACCCTTTTCCAATGGTTTGGAGAACCTTTGGGAAAAGTGGCCTCAATGTAGGCTTTTCCAAATGTTTTGGACAAACCATTACGAAATACAAACCCTTCCCCAATGATTTGGACAAACTATTAGGAAAAGTGGCCTCAAAGTGGGTCTTCCCAATAGTTTAGCCAAACTGTGGAGAAAGGGGACCTCTACCAATAGTTTTTTCAAACCGTTGGTATAGATGTGTTGGTATAGGTCATATTTCTAGTAATGAAAAATTATTTTTATAATAGTGCTTTGAATTAGGAATTCAATTGTGAGAAGTTTCCCAAAATAAAAAGTCATCGGTGATGGAAAAAGTATAGGTATTAAGGAAATTCTCGATGGTGTCAAGAAGTTTATAATTTTGGGAGAATAAGAAAACTATGATAGAGAGGATGGTGTTCTCAATACTATGGTCTAGATCAATTCTAAAAATTATAGGAGTTTCAGTACAGTTATTAAACCAAAAATTTAAAGAGGAGTCCCTAGATACCATCCACCAAGTGTTATTCATAATGGAGGAAAAATACTGTTTTATGGAAGGCTAGACGAAGGAAGCCAGAATAGTTGAGTTGCCTTTCTGCATATTTTCAAGATATATCATTTTATGGAATATAGTTCAATTAGATTTATTATCCAATACATCCCAAGTGATCCTATCTTGAATATCCTCATTAAAGTTTTTGAGATTATTAATTCCAAGGCCTATTTTATCAATGGGTTTTCAACAAGTTAACCATTTAATAGTGACATGTTTCTTTTCCACCATGCTACTTATCCAAACATAATATTTTATTGAGGTATTTATTTTCAATAAGACCAATAGGTCATCTGTAGACCATCATAGAGTAATCCATTTTAGAGTCAATAATAGATTTAACATGAAATTATATGACCGCCATAAAAATAGATTTTCACTTCCAAGAAGAATGCTGACTTATAAACAGATTTGAAATTTTAGAGAAATTTAATGATTTGGGACTTCCTTATAAAATGGGGACACCTAGGTATTTAAAAGAAGGATTTCCCTCCGTTATACAAATTTCACTTATAATGCTGCATTTTCGATTTGGTGGAATGTTTTTCCCAAAAGAAGATAGAAGGTTTCTTCCAGCTATTCACTTTTCCAAAAATATTCTCATAATGAGAAAGTATTTATTTGCGGTTTTAGATGTTTCTTTTATCACCATGAAGAAAAAGAATGATATCATCATCATAAAATAGGTGAGTGGAGGAATTAAAATTTTGTGACACATGAATGGGATTGAGTTTATTTTGATCAATAAGACATGTGAGCAAACAGCTATGATAATCCTCTGCAATGGATAAAAGGATAGTATAGAGGGAGTCCCCATGTCTTTAACCTTTAGTGCATTTGAAAAAACCTCTGGGGGAACTATTGATAAGAATGGAAATGGAAGAAAAATTGAATAAGGTTTTGATAGTAATGAAAAAGGCATTACTAAAACCAAAATATTCAAGCATTATAAAAATGAAACTTCGGTCCATATTATCAAAAGTTATTTTAATATATACATTAATAGTAATATTACATCCTCTAATGACTGTGTTTAATGTGTTAAAATACTATGAATCAACAAATATACAGTTTTGGATAGATCTACCATTGATAAATTGAAATTGATTCCTACAGACTTTTTTTCAGTGAAGTATGATAGACTATTGGAAATTATTTTTGTGATGATTTTCTATAGGGTGTTGATTAGAGAATTGGGACTAAAAATGGATCTTAGAAGATTTATAAACATTGGGGATTATAGAGAATGATTGATATTTTATACCATGAGGAATAACACCATTGGAGAAAAAAGATATTACACGCTTACAAACATCAAATTGAATAATATCCCAATAGTGCTGGAAGAAAGCAATATTAAAACCATCAGGTCTAGGAGAACTATCAAGATTTAAAATATTGAAAAAATCATTAATTTATTGATCTAGATATGTGTTTAAATAAAAGGCATTTTCATCATCATTTACCACCATCGGAATGATCTCAGGTAAGAGGCCCTTGTTTTTATTAGGGCTATTAAAGATAGATTCCATGTAAGAGACAATATGATAAGCAATGTCATCATAATTGTATAATATGTTTTTCCCATCTTTTAGAGAGTCAATAGGCCTATAGGCTATGTGTTCTCTTTGAAGGGAATTATAGAAATTGGAAATTTTATCATCATCAGAATGCCTTTTAACTTTGATGGCATGTTTCCTCATGTTCTCCTTACTTGTTAGTTGATAATTGAGCTTTATCGAAGTGATGATATCTTGATTTGGATCAATGCTCAAATCAGATCTAGTGATGTGGTTTTGGAGTTGGGTGAGCTCATTCTCATTGAGGAGGATATACTTGTTGATTTTTTTGGTGTTCAAGCTACACCAACCTTTAAGAATATGTTTAATAGACTTTAGTTTGATAGAGAATGAAAAGGCATCATTGCAGTGTGTCATGGAAAGCCAAAATGTTTAATTGATGTTAGTAAATTTAGTGTTAGTGAACCATGAATTATTAAATCTAAAAGGAAGATGAAGTTTTACATTGTAGGTGGAGACAATGACAATAATAGGATGGTGATATAAATGGAGCTATTGAAGTGCAGTGCTAGTGATGGAGTTCCAAAATTTTAAAGTTGGAACAATCATGAAGGCTCTATACAGTTTTCAGGAAGCCATCATATTGTAATTCTTCATATACTAAGAGTATTTGGAACCCATAGGAAATATTTCAATGATATTGTTGTCTTCAATAGTGTATTTGAATTCTCTCATAGAGATCATAGCATGTGAAGGTCAATTATTTCATTTGAGTTGAGGATAGAATTAAAATCACCAATAACTAACCAAGTAGGGTTGATTTTATTACCTAGAGAAGTAGGATACTCCTAGAGGGTCCTTCTATCTTGGTATCAATTCTTAGCATAAAAAAAGGAGAAAAAAATAGATGTGCTCTCAAAAAAAATCAAAATTTCTGTATTTCTCCGAGTTGTTAAACATATTAACATTATGAATAGAATAGTGAGAAAATATCTATAGGGAATCAATATGGAAGAGTTTTTTGTTGCACTAGTAAATGAGTATCCGTGATGACTTATGTAATGAATCTTGGAGGTGAAAATGGTTTTTGGTTCAATATTAGAAGATAACATATGATAATGGGTGTTTAACAATTATTTTTTACACAGGAAAGTTGTCAGAGTTAGGAATACCCTAAAAATTTAAAAAAAAAATCTTCATTTGAACCTAAATTTAGAGTTAGAACTCCATTTTTTGGTGTTTCTTGAACCCTTGTGCCTTAGAGATATTCAGATCAGCTTGATAGTATTTAGTCTCTTGTAATATTCTTGACTTATTTTAGAAGAATTAGGAGGGTTGTTTGAAATATTAGTTTTAATGATACCCTTCAAAGGTGAACCCATAGTTCATTTTTTGTTGGCATTATGGTCACCAACAAGTTGACTACTCAGATCCCCAATGTTAACAAGAAAAATACTAGCATCAGCGGATTGAGAAATATCTGCTAATTTAATATAAAAGTGTAAAGAGGGCATACATGAAATAATTTAGAAGAAAATTCATGCATAGAGGTACATGAGTATTTATCATGTTTTTTAGATCCAGGATGCAATGATGGTGTGTTCTCCAGGTTCCTATGAATCTTTTGAAAAGCCATCTTAGATGAAGAATCATTTATTTTGTCCTATAGGAACGAGTCATCTAGATCCAAGGGTCCATCCCGGGGTAGGGTGGATTTTTAGCATCTAGAGGCTCATGAGTCATAGGAAGGGGGATGTCCTTTCCAAATGGATGTTCTGATAAGCCACTTAACATACCACTACCCCGGTATGTACCAAGTATGAGATGTAATTTACTATACACAAGATCATTCATAAGGTCTTCTTGGACACATGAAGTAGAATCTCCTATTTTTTAGAAGAGTCTTTAGAAGAGTCTAAAGGTAAAACTCCTATAGCAAGTGTTGATATTCTAGTTTATATGGGGTGTGAGGTCCACTAGACACGACAATTTTCGTAGAACATGGCTCCTTGCCCAGACTATATTATTGGAGAATGTGGTTTCATGATGGGGTCTCTTGTTGGTGTTATGATCCTTCATTGATCAGTACAGTAACAAGATTCCCAAAATCATTTCCATTTTTCGTTCCCTCAGACATAGTATAGATTGTTTTCAAGGTATTTTCACTTGTGTTAGAAGGATTAGAAGTTACCGAACCAATGGGCTATGAGTATACCTCTCATGTTTCATTATTTCCTTGATTAGTTTACTGTTGTTTTTACATACCTTCATAACAATGGATTCTAGTTCATTAATGAGGTGATGATCATTGTTTTCATCCTCTTCTACAAGATCATCCTATGATGTATTCGAGGTGATTTTTTTTACTATAAGCTCATATTGACATTATTTAACATAAAATTTCAAACTACAGGGGGCCAGACTACCAAAAAATGACTAAACCAAAACAATGATAGTTTCTGTAGTACAAATCAATAATCTAGTCATTGATTAGTCGAACATCACTTCTTGAATTCCACATATCAATCCTCAATATATACCTCCTCACTGCCTTGATTCGCAGCATCGATGCTTGAAGATATCTTACTATATTCTCCCCGATCATCGACGCATCTCGGTTTACTACATAAATATTCACCTTGATCTTTTCCACATAAACTCCCCCATTGCCTATCTCAAATCCACCATGGCTGACTCCACCTCCTTCGCAATCTCCTCCGTGATCTTAGCCATGTTCTCCCTGAGAATCCTCCCCATACTATAGGTAGTATTGTTTGCATTGTTCTTGTGGTTAATATGTTTTTTCCACTTTTGGTCATTGTAGGAAGTTTGATGCGCCTCATTCACCATATTTTCAATCTCCACTTACAACAGACCCCTGGACGATTTGATCATGATCTGCTACTCCTTTTTCGTCACCCTGTCCATAGCCGAAATAGTGACAATCCAATTAGTACCAGTGTTGAATGTCACCTAGACCTGGGGTAACCCTTTAGGGTAGGTGGGTTTCCCATGACCTCAAAATCCCTGATAAGATTATTGTCTTGGGCTATTTCATGCTCCCATTGAAGAACATTTATCCCCACCTATGTGTGGATGTTCGCAGCTATTTTCATATAGAGTATCGAAATTCTATATAATTAAATAATATATAATTTTCAAATTTTAATAATAAAGTACAAATTGATCATTAAATAGAATACAATAATAATGATAATATGAATAAATCATAACATATGATTTTGAATAATTTTCATTCAAGGTAATTCATGAGACATCGACAAGAAAAATCATTGATGACATAACATCAAAATCATCATTTTTAATATATTTATTGTGAAATTAAAAGAAAAAAAATTATTTTCAAAAATTCATTTCAAAATTATAAAACTATTGAATAAATGGTTGTTAATATTTATCATTTATTCAAATTCAAATATTCATATAATGTTTATAAAAATTTAAGTAAACTAAAATAATTATCTAAATGAGAATAATTTTTTTTAATAAACAAAAAATTGATGGATATGAATTTAATATAATATACTATATCAAAATAAGACATTGGATTTCTATATATTTTTATAATGGAATCACCATGAAAATCATTAAGATAAATTGGACATCATAAACTATTTTTGTGTATTATATCAATAATAAACCTATTAAACTATACTTTTTGATAGAAATATATATTATGATTTTTTTTTCAAATAAGAATATCCATTACTGTAAAGATTATATTTTTCACTATGAAATGTTTTAAAAGTGAAACAATTACTATGGTAGTAGAAAGTATTTATAAACATACATATATTCGCTTGAAATATTGATATTTCATAAATTTTGATCACTCTTGAGGACTAAAAATAATTTAGTGACCAATAAAATATCAATCGTAAAACAATTCCGTAAACTATTATAAGAAACTACTGAGATAATTCAACCCCAAAAATTATTCCATCAGATATTTACAACTACATTTTTGTTGAATGTCAAGCTTTGAAGAACTAATTTTAAAACAGGACATATCAACTACAAAAATATTATGTTTTCATTAATTAATATTTAATCTAATTTTTTAAAAATTTTCATCATTTATAAAATAAGATATTATAGTTGTTGATAAGTTTAATGATTTATCATAACCAAGGGATTCTAGTTTTCTAATAATTTTCTACCATGTTGGGTTAGGAAAAAACTTATTTCAATGCACTTGTAAATATAGTTGATAACATTAAAATATTTTTCTTATAATGTTAAACATAAAAAACTACAAAATTATTTTCAAAAATTATTATGTACATCACCACCATTTATATAATGCTCATATAGATCAAAAAAAAAAGAAAAAAATATCGGTCATCCCCCTCCTTCCAATTGAATGTGAATTCGATAAGAATTTTTTAAAAAAAGAAGTAATTTTTTATTTTAATTGGAAATAGACAGTAATAATGAGAAAAAAATTGATGTATATAACTTCACATAAAAATTATTTCTACTCATTAAGAAATTTTTAAACACTGCTATATTCTCTCTTAGATTTAACAACTACTATATTAGGAGATTCTATGAGTTCATGTTTGTGGATATCTTTACCTCTAGTAGAAACCACTAAAATACTAACATGAATATAAAATTATATAATGACACTATCTCCTAAAAAATATTTAAAATAGGTGGAAAAAACATTGTGTCCAGTTATATATTATTATGATATTATAATGTGAAAACTACACTTTGTATAAATCATTATATTTTTTGAAAATTTGCAAACATAATTCTCTTAAATAGTGTGAAATAATAGAGTACCGTTAAATATCTCATTATGGTTTCGCACTAAATGAAAAATTGAATCTATATAAAATATATTTAATTAGTCATTAAAAAATATATTTTAAGAATTTCAAATTTTAGACTTATCGATATTGTCAAAATTAAATATTATTAATAACGATTCAAGAATGGGAATGGAATTTCAAACATATAAAAAATAACACAAAGCATGTGATGAAATAAAGAAAATTTTTCCTTAAAAAATAGTTGAAATTTCTTAACAAACTAATAATATATTGTTCATCATGGTATTAAAAATAATATCCAATAGTTCAAATTTTTACTATTTTTGTATGGTTTCACTATTAAAATAGAATTTAAATCCAAGATGTAAATTTTAAAATCATGCCAAATAGTGGAACAAAAATATATGAGAAAAATAAATTTTATAATAGTGAAGATAAATTAGAGAAAAAATATAAAAAGAAAGAATGAACCTGATAGAAGGGTAAAGGATATATGTAGAAAAATTTGGGAATCAGAAAATTATTGAAAAATAATTTACTTGTAAGAGACATATAAAATATTATATTTATAAATAATATAAGTACATAAATAAACATGACACTACCAAATAGATAGAAAAACATAATTATGAAATATTAAACTATAATTGGAATAGTATATCATAGAAAAGAATGATTTATTTCATTTTTATGTAAATGAACTCAATGTTATAATCATATATTACTAAAATAAAAAAAATCAACATAATATGAACCTTATCAAATAGTCGTTTATCATGGGTTTCAATATCGATAGTAAAAAAGTTATTAAGCATAGCTATGTTGATTTATCTACTCATTAATAACAAATTAAATAATAATTATATTTTTAGAAATGAAGTAACTAAAATGGTTTCTAGACTCAAAAACCCAAAGTCGATCTCGGGAAGTCTAAAATTTGTATCTAAAAATTTAGGAAAATGAAAAAGCAAGAAAAATATTTTCATCTGGATCTCATAGAAACCCTAAATAATATTAAATTCATCCAATTGATAACAATGATTACATGTTTCTATAACATGAATAAGAGAATTAGATAAATAATATGTGGATAAAAAATGATCCAAATTAATTATAAGGTGGTTTATGTCAATTTCCCCCCCCCCCCGAAACACCTATTTATAGTTTAAAGGAAAAATGATTCAACATTAGTTGATGTTGGGGAATAAGTAATGTTATATAATCTTTTTTGGAGGATTCTAGGTTGGTAAACATTATATATGATTGGAAGAAAAAAAACTACAATTTTTGGGTAGAAAATGGTGAGATTTCATGAGAGGGGAGAATGGGAAAAAGCATGAGTAATCACACATATTCAACTGAAATTTTATACAATTACTACTATTATTAAATTTTCCCAATATTTTTCATGTATAAAATGGTTTTTAAGGTCCCACTTAAATTATTTTTTTATAATGTATTTAAAATAAAATTAATTTTGTCCCTAATGAAATATATATCATTGATAAAATATAAATATTTCTCATAAACATATTTTATTTTTAGTGTATTTTATATTTTAAAATGTTTTTAATATGTTTTAGGAGTTTTTTTATCTTTTTAAAAATTGGTTTTACAAAATATATCCTGAATATTTTTTTTACATCATAAATAATTTATAAATTACTAAATAATTGTAAAAAACTAGTAAGTTATTTATTATAAGTAAAAATCAATAGTCACAAACATTATATCTAATTTTATTTTATGAAATATATTAACAAAAATAGATTTGTTTTGTTAATTTTTATTATTATTAATTACATGATGTATAATATTTTATATTTTGAAAAATACTAGTTGGTATTAAAATATTATTATTTATTTATCAATATGTTAGTATAAATAAATGATAGAAATTTAATTTAATAAAAACAAAACATAATATTTTTTTTCGATTGTTAATTTTTACGTTCATACATTTCATTTGTCTCTAAATTTTTTATGGTAAATTTCTTTGTGAATTTATAGAATTTTTAATAGTTCCTCCAATATAAAAATGGTATTTTCAAATTGACTTGTTTATTTAGCCTTTGATGCTTTATTATATTATTTCTTGAAACCTCATCATCATCAAGAGTTTTGTATGAATAAAAATAATTAAATGTATATAAATTTCATATGTGTTTGATGATTCAGAATTCTTAATTCTACTCACTTTTGGCCTTTAAAAATCTATATTCTAACCCAAATAAATCTCTTATATTGGATTAAATATAAATTATTTTTAAATTATAATGGTGATTATGTTTATGTATTCTTCTGTTCCAACAACTGTAGACCATAACATTAGAAATGTAACCCATTAAAATTCCTTAATATGTTTTTTTTCAAATTTTCCAAGATTGTAGCCTTTGGCCTTTATGATACATGGGAAATGAAATATGTTGATGCATTTCATTGAAGGATTTATTTCAAAACAAATATTTTATGTTGTTTTATCTGTATTAGGTCATAAAAATAATATATTCTAAATATGTTTGGTTGTGTATGAAACATATCTTTATATTTTTTTGAGAGTCTGTACTCAGATAACATTATCCTATACGTTCCAAAAATTCATCTATTCCTCCCCTCAAATGTTCAATTTTTTTGGAGTATATATTTTATTTAATTTATGTTCCATTTCATGATTTTATGTATAATATTCAAATGAATTAAAAGTACATTACTTTTTATTATATGTTCTATACATCAAGATGTACACTCTCAAATCATTCACAACATTCCATATCTAATTTTACATAAAGTTAAATGAATTAGATTTTTGTTTCATTTAAATTAACATATTCTTTTCAGTGAATTCATAATTAAATTTAATGAAAAAATTGACTCAAGTATATTGATTTGTAATAGGACCAAAAATATTTGAATAAATGATTTCCAATGGTCTTCATGAATGAATCTGAACTCATCTATGAGTAGCATGGACTAGAATACTATTTTCTAATGTTTCTAGAAGAAATATCTATTTGAATTTTATATTAGTTAATATCTCTTACCACATCATGTATTTAGATTTTATATAGATTTCATTGTCAAGGGTGACTAAGTCTACCATTACATAATTGAAATTATTCATTTGAAGTCAAGTAGCACAAGATATTTAGATTGAAAATTTTAAAATAAATTCCCCTAGTTATTTTTAATATTTTGATTAAACATCCATATCTACAATTAATTATTTCACATTAGTTTTATTCACTATAGATTAATTTACTTCATCAAAAAGTTGGCATATATTCAAGATACTATGCTTAATTACTTCTAAATAAATATGATCCATTCAATTGATTTTATTTTATTTGAACCTTAGCTAAACCAATGATTTTATTTCTTAGAAAACTATTAATTTAGAATTCGTCTCCTCTTCTAATTTTTTTAATATTTTTAAGAGTTTTTTTTCACCTAAAATGTTTGAAAAATAAGTACAATCCAAAATCCACAACATTCAAATATTCCATTCATTCAGATAGACTTTAATAGTATTGGAATGTTTTTCTTAATATAAATTACGTTTTAGTTTTACCTTTTAATTATTGGTATTTTTTAAAGAAAGTTAGTTTTGAAAAAATCAGCTCTACGACCCTTTTTTACACACATAAAATATATTTCATTTAATCATTCAATGCTATTTTTGTGTTGGAAAATAAAATTATTAATGGAAATACATTTTTATTTTGAATTATCTTTTAGTCATATTTTTTATATCTTCTTCTAATTTCATCAATTTTTATACCTAAAAAAGTCATATTAGGACCAAAAATATAATTATTAAGTCTAAAATTGCATAATTGTTGTAGTACATGCTGAATTTGGGTCCTATACATAATTAATAATTTAATCAGTATTTTTTATTCCATTGTATTGACACTGATTTTTATTTGTTTTTCCATGAATAAAACAATTTTTAGAGAATATTTATCTTTTATTTGGTATTTGGGAGAGTTAATATTCCAACTTTTTATACCATGCATGAAAATATTTTTAATTT
Source organism: Viscum album (assembly GCA_963277665.1). Taxonomy (NCBI): domain Eukaryota; kingdom Viridiplantae; phylum Streptophyta; class Magnoliopsida; order Santalales; family Viscaceae; genus Viscum; species Viscum album. Next base: position 797,539 of record CAUJRU010000111.1, read on the forward strand.
GAACCTAATTTTTTTTAAAAAATTGATATATAATGAGTCACAACAGCTTGGGATTTGACATACTATTGTGTCGTGTTGTTTTTAGTATAATTTGATGACTCAAACTTGATCTCTATATAATTATATTTATAATATCTTAGAATCCAATGTAAATTTTTTATAATTTAATCATTTACACTGAGCATTAGAAATCCATTATTCTTTACACATAATTTTTTCCCTCACTATCATTCACAATTTTATCATTTTAAAAAAAATTGGCTTGAAATTTTTGATGTCTTAAATATATGAAGCATCATATATAAATAATCCATCTTAAGCTTTAGATTTATTTCTATCATCCATTGAGAGTATAATGTATTTTTTGTTTTTTAAATTATAATATAGATATGTTTTATATTCTAATTATAATATATGTTCTATGAAGGATTTTTCATTATCATCGTCTACAATATTAAATTACTCCACATGGTTTTATATATGATCCATGGAATCTAGGAATTAATTATAAGATTATTCACCTGATTATCTCTTTGACGTGGATTTTTTTCGTTCACCCAACTTACTGATTTTTTCATTTTCTTTTAGAGAAATTATTCTTGGCATCTAATAGTTTAAATATTAATTTACCTTTTCATTCCATAACTATTATCTATTTTATTCCCATATGTTTTATCAAAATAATATTCTATAATTTTAATCTTAAATAATTAATAAAAAAGTGTCGAATTTGACAATTTTTTAATCATTTACGTGAGAATTTACCAAATATTCTGCCTTTTCCTCCCATTCACAATCTGTTTAGATATCATTTTGAGGGAACCCGGTGTTTCTAATACTAATTAAAATTCTTTCATAATTGATGTTCCACTTATAATGTTATATGAAGGAGTCGTTATTATATTTTTGAATTAAAATTTACTATAAATAATAATTTTTTTCAATTTAATAGATGATCCACTCAAGTAAATCACTCAGCTTTACCCATGTGAAATGAAATAGTAAATAATATAAGTGAAAAAATTTTATATACCTCTGACCAATTATGGGTTCTTACTCTTTACGATGTTTGAAAACCACCTTTACATGAATTTTACACTAACTTTTGTGGTCAACTACAATCGGAAAATCTTATTATCATCCAATATCATTGTTCATCATTATTTCACGAGAATTAATATTGTATAGAACTAGTTATAATATGATCAAAAAAAGTGGGAAATATAAATTAATAATTTGGTTTCATTAGTAACTATTTATGATATTCCCCTGAAGTCTTCAACATAGAATAAAATATATTCTCACAAACGTCTTTGACAGAAACTGCATGAAACTAAAACAAACGTCTTTTAAAATTAAATATCAACATAATATAGCAATGATAAATAAAATAATTCCATTTTCTTATTCACACATATATTCTACTAGTCAAATAATCCCATGTAATATCAATATCTAATTTCATAAACATGGAATGTGTAATGTCAGACATCATGACTGCCATGTCAAGGACTCGTGCCAAGAATATAAATATCATTATTTCAAGGCCTTGTTCTGAGACACCATCTTGTCTAACGAGATCTACCGATGCATAGAAAAGATATAGCAGGCTCCACTCATCACTTACTACGTCAAATGCATTCCTCATATAAAAATATTGAAACATAATATAAACATTCATATTGAAACTCGCATACAAAATATCAATACTTTAACCATAAACCATTAATGGGATAAAAATAGCACATCCACAGTTAAGCATATCATAACTCATTCAATAAAAAATTGAATATTGTATCATAATAAATCAAACTCAATAAAGAATAATATCCACTGATGGATGTTGACATAGTTGAAAATGATGAGTAAAAATCTTTGAGATAAATAACCTTTTTTGTGAAATCAATTAAAAGTCACACATTTTTAATGGAAGTCATTTAAAAGATATTTTTGAATCAAAGTGTACCATAATGCTTTGAACCTTTTTAAATTAATTATCATATTAAAACAATCATGTCCATATAAATAAATCCGAAAAATCATTTTTAAAACATGTACATTCATTAAAAAAATTTGAAAAATAAATCATTAAGACATTTAAAATGATGATCTTGATAAAAAGCCACTTCCAAAAAACCATAAAATATTCATTTTGAAAATTTTCTTATGAAACATGGACACGGATGATAAAAATTTAATAGTAAATACTTAAACATAAACAATCTTTGATAATAATGATATTGAGAAATTAACCATGACCTTGTACTTACCATTGGTTGAGGGTATGTTTAGCCTCTTGAATAACGAACATAGTATGTTATTAAATTATACAAGAACCATATTCATATTTTTAATATAATACATTATTCATTAATGGATTTATACTACCAATTTAATAATAATTTATCTGTTAAAATAACATTTCGGGTAATAACTTCTTTCTCTATCATACATGTTTTAACTTGTTATTCTTGATTGTAAAACTTATATCATGATTTAATTTCATACATAATATAAAAAATTATTTACGTATCATATATATTCAGAATATAAATATGCATAATAAATAGATATATGAAATAGAAAACAATAATTATTGAGATTCCAAGCTGAACACACGTAAATATTATGTTATATATTACATACTTATTAATAATATATATTTTTATAATTAACTTTGAATGGTAAACGTGGAAATGATTCTCATCGCATCGTTGATACTGTAAGTCGTACGCACCCACGAGCATTGAGATTATTCTATTTAAGGTAAAATAGTATGTAATTGTATGGTATATTATAATTAATTAATTATTAACATGTTATATTTATTATTTTCATAAATTATACTCATTATTATACCCATCCAAATAATGAATTTTTGAATAACAAACTATACGTGACATAGAGATACTGAGTCGTACGTACGCACATATGGTGACTTTTTCTTTCATAGGATGAATAGAATAATGAATATGATTGTATAATGTTTATAATAACATCTAAATATGTAGTAGGTAATTGAGTTATTATTTTAGTATGGATAAAATCAATGAAAAAGGAAGTGGAAGAAGAAAACTACTTTTACAGAGGTGATGAAATTATTACCTCTTCTCTTGGTGATTCCTTTTGATTTGATAAAAAGGTAAATTTGGTTAGAATTATGATGAATTTAGGCCTCTAGGTTGAATTGAGGTTATTTTGGAAGATATTTGAGTAGGGGTTGGCCAAGACAAATGGCTCTAGTAGTGTGATTTTTAATGAAGGTGATGTAACCTTTTATAAGAGAGGTGAGAGTCACTTTAGGAAAAAGATTGATATATTAATTTATTATACGATAATATTTTGTTTATAATAGATCCAAAATAATTTATTTCTAGACTAAGGAGGGTCTAGGTTGAAAAAATCTCAAATAATATGTTTTAGATAGGTTTACTTCACCATATTAACCTTGTCATTTTTATTTAGCTCTTAGTTAAATTGTATAACATTTACCATGTATTCTTGTATTATTATAATAAATGATTTATAAACCTACAATAGAAATACATGAGAAACCCAAGTAGTTAATTATTGATATATATAACCTTATTTCAATCCATTTCCCAAAACATAGATTTTTAGGAATATTATATCCATCAAAAATATAGTATTTGTTTTAAAAACGGATTTATGTCAATTTGGACACTATTTTATATTTGGTTTTTGTGAAAGTCAAAAAAATCATTATAACTTCCAAAAAAATTAAATTTAATAAGTCATAAAATTTCATATTAACCATGAAAATTAGTCGAATACATCATAAGTCTCAATTTACATTTATTTTGATATTAATAATACCAATTATTTTAATCCTTCATTAATAAGGTAATTACAACGTCATCATTGTGTCCTAAATAAATTAAATTATTTAATGTCTAAAAATTATAAATTAAATAAAATTATGTAAGAAATATTTTCAACTTTATAATGAATATATAAAATCAAATTTATCATATGTGTAACCCTATATTATAAATGTTCTAGATATGAAATTTGAATTTCAAACTTTTAACTCTTATTGAAATAAAATAAAAATAAATGTCCTAACCTAATCCATGTGGATAAAAAAGGATCATATTTTATTCCTAAAGTAAATATTGGTCGAAACACACATATCCAATTGAATTAGGACATGTGTTGGGGTAATTATAATATCATTTTTACTTTAATTACCCTTTTTTACTTATAAACGAGGTAAATAATATTCAAAAGATACTATTTGCCAAAAATTATTTTCAACTTATTTAACCACATTTCACTTACTGATGTCATCCGTGTCTATCGGATTTTTGAAATTTAATTCAATGAAGTGGTAGAATTTCATTTTATGTAAATTTGCAAATGTGTATTGACGGTGGGTAAAATATGTTAAAAAATTAAATAATGTTTTATACATATAATATTATAATAAAATTACTCCACTGAATTACATTGAACTAATATAAGTATTCTGAATCTATTTTAACTATAAAATAAATTTAAATAAAAAATTACTTATTCAAAGAAAAATCGGTTTTAAACAAGATCAATGTGTTTTTCAGTATTCATAAAAAATTCAATGTTTTAAAAAAACCAAAAATTCATCCTAAGATAATTTTGATATTCGGAATCCCAAAATAAAGTATATTTTACCAAATTAAGAACAAATTATTTTCATCAATTAATTTAAAATTAATTCATGTTTCCAAAACTAGAATGTAGTTTTTCAAGAAGTAAAAAAATCAAAATATTGACATCTGTTTATTTACAATATTAAAGTGAATTTACATCGAATGAACTACATAATATTAAATGCTAAAAATATTATCTAATTATACATTTAAACAACTAAAATTCATAATTTATAACAGTAATTTATCACTATTAAAAAAGCTATTTTTAATTTAAATTTAGTATTTTTCATTATGCATCAAAATATGAAAATTATTAGAAAAGTACAAAAAATTTATCCAAACCAAGTTTTTATGTCCCAATTCTATAGAAAAATTTAATTTCATTAAATTGAATATATTAATGTCTAAAATATTGGATTTTAAAAGGGTTCTCCATTAAATGGTGGTAAAATTTCATGTTTTGAAAAATACTTCTTTTATTTTGAAAAATGTTTCTATTTTTATATTATATCTAAGAAACACATAATATGGATTCCAAAACTATATGGATTATATAAAATTCAATATGAAGTTAATAATATTCATAACTTCCTTTTGAACGGCTAGTTTGGTAAGTCGTGGTGTATTTGAACTCAGTGTTGCATGTAGAACAAGCTATTGAATTACATTAAATAGACAGTGTACTATGGGGTGTTACATTCTTCCCTCATTCAAAAAATTTTGTTCTCGTAATTTTAAGTTGTTCTTAAAAAATAAAATGTTAAATAGAAAATAACAGTCGTGAAAACCGACATTAGAAATACGGTTAACAAAATTTATTCTTAATAAGAGGGAAAGGGAAAAGGAAAAGGCACCACAAAATTAATTTTTTGAATAGTACAACGTTGGTGAAAATTTAAGACACATAATTTGATGAATAAAGTAAATATTTATATGAAATGATTGAGGACATTAATCACAAATAGGTGAACAATAAGTAGAAAAATGAGGGCCTAAAATCCATAAATCAATGATGACATAAAATATTATTGGCTCATCTAAACATAAGGTATTAGGATAACACATCTTTTTAAGATCCTTTTTGTTATGTTTAAGTATTAATTTCTTCATTGAATAAGAAAAAAAATACTTGACAAGTAGAGTTTCATTCATTAACTAATTTGTACCACAAACTTATCTTTCACTCCCAAAAGATAATATAACTCAATAATATTCTATTTATAGTATTCGTATAGGGTTCAAAAAAAGGAATGTATAATTAATCTGTAATATCTTTTAAACAAACTACATTATAAAATTCAGGAAATCACGTAGGTTATTGGTAGATGATGAACCTTTGTCACCCTTCGGTTGCGGGTTTATGTCTTGCAGCGTTGTCAGAAGTGACAGGTTGTCACTGGACCTATGGTTTTTCCTTTTAATAACTATCTAAATATCATATTAACAAATGATTTAACCTTAACAATTGTATCTAATGATAAACATAATCCATTCCAACCTTTAGAGTTACCCAATATACTTTTGTATGAACTCACAGTCCAAAATTTATACGAAACGTAACAAAATATACACGTGAATACCTTCATCTTATATTCTATTAAAATGTGGTAATAATATGAAATACTAGAAAACCATATCTGAATATGTATTTACTTCATTATTCCTTCTGTAAAACATAGAATACTGGATATTCTCCTTATCTCAAAAAATGTGGTAATCTCCAACAATGATGGAATAAAAAAACTACTATTTAGTTCTAAGGTAGTCAATAATATCCAATATAATTTATCCAAATAAATTATCTCTTATTCAAAAATCAATACCTCAGTATCAGGACTATATTAAAGATTATCCATCCTTCAACCATGTATTTTCCAAACCATTTTATTTGCTATTGAGTCACTTTTCTTGGTCCCACACAATCTCAAATCCTTAATGAGATAGTACTACAATAAAATCCATATATACACCATAATTATAATAACCAATATATCATTGACACAACACTCAAATGACATAAATAGTTAATATATACATTAGAACACTTGTCATTTATATTCATCTACGGTAGTATCATTACTTGACTATTATCTAACATCATCAATTGTGGAATACTCTAATGATTGGGACATTGATTCACATGGTTTACCAACTCCTTTCATTTGAATCATTGAATATTTGAAACCTTTTCCTTACCACTGAAATCACATACTTGGTGTGTTTTTTCTCTACAATTATAAAAAAATCTCATTCCCTCCAAGATTTTACCAAGGGGATTCTTTCTATAGTTATCACGTAGGGAAAATACTTCTTTCCCTTTTTTCCCTTAATCCTTCTTTCTCTCTATGATCATTTTCTTCTCTCGCTTCCCTCAAATGCCATAGGACTCAGATAGATCGTTATATATCTTATTAACAAATTATTCAATTTCTTCATATGATGTGAATACATGGGAGACTATTTACCTTTTAAATGTTGGATTAAGACCATGAAATATAAGATCCCTATTACTTTTTAAATCAAGTGTATTGCTAGAGTTTTCATTTCTTCTATGGGGCACCATTTCTAAAAAAATAGCATAAAATAAGTTTGTTTGTGAATTGAAATTCATAATTCCAAAGTTTTAAAATACCTAACATAAATTTAATATTTTATGAATAGAATCCATAAAAATAAAAAAAATTATTTTAGGAGTTATTTATTCCCCAATCAATAATAATGGTTTGTAATAAAAATGAGAATTATCTTAAGCATATCCCCCTGGAGATTCATAACCAAGAGTGTATCATGGCTCGTTGTCGTGTACCATGATAACTCTAGTCAAGCCCGAAACACCTTTTCAGAGTTGTCACGCCAAAGTACATCTATTTAAGAGCCACCTCTACCTGTTCATATCTAGACATGGGTGTATTTCATGTAAAATTCAAAAAATATTCACATTACCAAAATTCTAGGATGTTATTCTATGCTAATACTCATAGTCTATCTTAGGGTAATGTTTTAAAATCAGAGTTTATCTAAATCCATTTCCATGGATATTTATAAAATTCCTCTAGTACCAATTGTAATGCCTTGACCCTAGATACCCTGATTCTGTGTTTTATTTGTATACATTGGCATGATTACAAGGAATCATGTCCCAAAGGATCGATCTGTTTAGTAGTCTTGGAAAATATAATACATATATGAAAGTTTCCTTAAAATTTCTAAAATGAAACACAACATAAATATTACATTCAGAATTCCATTATTCCCCCAACTTAACCATACATATCAATCATATCTCACTTCATCAAATCGCGTAAAAAATAAAATATAAGAAAGGGGTGACCTCATATGTATAGTAAGTATAACTATATAGCGTAAACTATCACAAATAAGCATAAACTTTTAACAAAATGTATACGTCTAAAAATTGTATTTTAAACATAATATGGGAATCATAAATAAAATAATCCCATTTACTTATTCACCTCGATATTCTAATAGTCGAATAATCACATTTAATATCAATAGTTAATTTAATAATGATGGAATGCATAATGTTGGAAATCATAGCCACATAGTCAAGGCCTTGTGCCAAGACAATAAATATGATTTTGTTATGGACTTTTTCCAAGAAACTAATTTTTCTTAGGAGACCTAGTGATGCATAGAGAAGCTATAGAGGGATCCTCCTGTCCCTTACTAAGTCCAATGCATTCGTCGTATGACAATTTTGAAACATAAAATAAACCTTCATATTAAAACTAGCACGTGAAATGTCAATACATTAACTATAAACCATGAATGGTATAAAATACCACATCCACATAAAAACATATCATTACTCATTAAATATAATATAGATGATTATATTAAATAAATAAACCCCAATCAAGAATAATATCCCGTAATGGATGTTGACAAAGTAGAAAATGATCAGTGAAACTCTTTGAGAGATATACCACTTTTTATGAAATCATTTAAAAGTCACAAAGTTATAAAGGATTTCATTTAAAAGAAATTTTTGAATCAATGTTTCACACATGAATTTGAAACTTTTTGAGGTAATTAACCTTTTAAAACAATCATGCCCATGAAAATAAATTCTTAACATCATCTTTAAAACACAGACACTAATTAAAATTATTATGAAAAATAAATCATTTAAACATTTAAAATGATGATCTCGATAAATATTCCCGTAAAAAAATCCTTAAAATATTCATTTTCAAAAAATTATTATGAAACATGGATATGGATGATAAAAATTTCCCAGTAAATACATACACATAAACAATCTCGGATAATAATGAGATTGCGTAATTAACCCTTACCTTGTACTTTCCTTTGCTTGAGGGTATGTTTAACCACCTATATAATTACCATAGTATGTTATTAAATTATACCAAAACCATATTCATATTTATGATATCATAATTTATTCATTTAAGTCTTTATACTACCCATTTAATAATAATTTCTCTGCTAAAATAACATTTCGGATAATAATTGTTTTCTCTATCATACAAGTTCTAACTTGTTATTCTTGATTGTATAACTTATATCATGATTTAATTTCATAGATAATATAAAAAATTATTTACATATCATATATATTCAGAATATAAATATTAATAATAAATAGATAAGTGAAATAGAAAACACCATTTTTGGAGATTGCAAGATGTACATACGCAAAAATAATGTTTCCGTTTTGATATCGTACTGAACTGAAGTAAGTGAATGAGATATATGTAAGTATATATATATATTACTAGTGTAGTTATTATGAAATATATTACATACTTATTAATAATATATATTTTTATGATCAATGTCGAATGGTGAATGTTGAAATGAATCTTATAGCATCGTGGAGATGGTAAGCCATACTCATGCACGAGTGACGATATCACTCTATTGATGGTGAAATAATTTGTAATATGATACTATAATATATGTAAAGAATCATTAACATGTTATATTTATTATTTAGAAAAATTATACTCATTATTATACCAATCTAAATAAAGAATTGTTGAATAACAAACTACAGCACGACGTGGAGACGCTAAGACGTACGTACGCACGTATGATGACTTTATCATTAAGTGGTTGGATAAAATAATTATATAGTTGTACCATATTTATAAGAACATCTCATTATGTATAATTTACTAAATTTATTATTTTAGTATGGAAAAAATCAAAGAAATATAAGTGTAAGAAGAAAAGAACGTTGAAAGAAGTGATGAAATTATTACCTCTTCTTCGTGTACGTCCTTTAGATTTGATCAAAAGGGCTTCTTAGGTTGACTTTATAGTAAAATTAATATCTATATGTAGAATTTAGGGTATTTTGGAAGATATTTGAGCCGGGTATGGCCATTCCAAATGGATTTGTGGGAGTCATTTAGAGAGAAGGGGATGTACCGATTTATAAGAGAGGTGAGGGTCGCTTTAGGGAAAACTTGAAATATTAATTTATTATATAATAATATTCAGCTTATAATGGATCCAAAAGAATTTATTTCAATTATAAGGTGGTAATGGGTCTATGAACTCTCAACCAATAGGTTTTAGATAGGTTTACGTCACCACATTAAGCTTATATTTTATATTTAACTCTTAGTTAATTACTTTAACTCTTACCATGCATTCTGCTATTATTATACTAAATGGTTAATAAACATACTATAAAAATCAAAAAGATACATCATTGGTTCATTATTGAAATATGTAACCTTATCTATTTCCTTTTACCGATCCTTATATTTTTAGGAATATTATATCAATTAATAATATAGTATTTTTTTAACTACTCATTCATGTCAATTTTGACACTATTTAGTATTTGGTTTCTGTGAAAGTCATCCAAACCTGTTTAATTTGAAAAAAATATACACAATCAATAGTTACATGTCATATTAACCTAGAAAATTTGTGTAATTCATAAAAAGACTCAATTTAGATTTATTTGGATATTAATAATATCAATTATTTTAATCATTCATTAATAAGGTAATTACTACATCATCATTGTGTCATAAATAATTTAATTATTAATGTATAAAAATTATACATAAAATACCATTATGTAAGTATTTTTTTATCTTTCTAATGAATATTTATAATTTAAATTATCATATGTATATCACCATATTAAAAATCATTTAGTAATTAAATTATAATTTCATACTGTTAACTCTTCTTTAAATTAAATAATAATAAATATCCTAATTTAATCCATGATGATCTAAATGGATCATATTTTATTCGTAAGGTTTATTTTGGTCAAAACACCATTATCCAATTAAATTAAGACATTTTTTGGGGTTATTATAATATCTTTTTTTTAATTTCCCAATTTACATTTAACCATAGTAAATAATAATAAAAAGTTATTATTCACCAAAAATTATGTTCAACCTATAGAAATAAATTTTACTTACTTTTTTCAACCTTGTCTCTTGGATTTTTTAAACTCAATTCACAGAAGCGGTAAAATTATGTTTAATGCAAATTTGAAAATATGCATTGATGGTGGCTAAAAGATGTTAACAAATTCAATTAAAGTTTATATATCTAATCTTATTAAAAAATTACTCTAATGAATTACATTGAACTAATATTAGTTTTATGTATCAACTATGAAATTAAAATATATTATATAGATTAAAATGTTTTTTTCAATTAAAATTTAATATTTTTCAATATTCATCAAAATATGAATGTTATCAGAAAAGAACCAAAAATTAATCTGAACTAATTTTTTTTGCAAATCTTCTAAAAGATATTTTAATTTAATAAATTTAATATATAAAAGTGTCAAATATTGGATTTAAACATGGTTCTCCATTAAAAGGTTTTCAAATTTCATTTTTCTGAAAAACACTTCTTTCATCTAAAAAATAAATTTGTTATTATATTATGTCTAATAAACACATAATTTGGATTCAAAAAATATATGGAGTACATAAAATTTAAAATGAAGTTAATACTATTCGTAACTGCTTTTTTAACATCTAGTTTGGTAAGTTGTGGTGCGCTAGAATTTGTTGTTGCATGTAGTGAGAGCTATTGAAATACTTCAATGAGATAACGTTCTATGAAATTCTTGGGTGTTACAACTCATTTTAAAAATATATAAATATTATTACTACAAATTTATGTGTCATAAATAAATTCTTATGTTTTACAATAACATATGTGTTTTTGGTGTATTTTGGTGTTAAATGTGAAAATGGGGTAATTCTGTAAAATTTTCAATTTTATATGGCTTCTGGTTTTTGGTCATAACATTTAAAATATTCATCCAATTTAAGTGAATATTTTTTAGGCTTTATTTGCAAGTGGGATTCAAATATGTCTTCTGGACCAAGACCCAATTTGCGAACCAATGGTATAGAAAAATAAATCAATCTAGGAAATTAGTTTTGTAGGTAGAATGGACCCCACTGTATTAAATATAGAATATCTCCTTCATATGACCTTATAATTAGGTGATTTTATCTAGTTTCTATAAATTACATTTAAAAGACGGTTCACAATAAATTTTATTAAATATGGGGCTCATTAAGATATCCTTTGGGAGCATCCAAGTGGAGTGGGTGAAAAAGTTTCTAGCATCCAGAAAATTAATGTCCATTGATTCGGCCATATCATTCATTACATAGGTCCAATGACTCTAAAATTTTGAGTGATGATATCCAAAATCATTTCAAACTTTTTATAATAAGGGACATCAATGAATTTCGGCCTTCTGGTGGGCTGAACAGAGGCAACCTTCTGGAGGACATATTCTGGTGGATAAAATTTCTATTCATTCTATTGTTTGTTTTACACTTATTAGTCTTGTAATGTCTTATTCTTTCCCCTTAGTCCCAATTACTATTTACATGGTAGGTTAAACTTCTATGTGATTGGGGAAGCAGAGATTTTCCATTTTTTGACCCTTGAGTTCATGCACTATATGTTTCAGTATCCATTCTCTCTTCTGTGAAATCGATTTCAATTTCTTATAACGGTTTTTATTATCATGTACGATTGTATTTTGATTTAAATTCTATTATTGCTATTTCATTGTCCAATGATCTCTTTCTCCCTCCATTAGGATTGGTCTATATACTATGGAATGGATCAGGGATTAGTGGTGAAGTACTTAGCGATCGTCTGTATGTGTGAGAGGTTTATTTCATATTCTTGAATATTTGGGATAAACAAGGCCCGGTTGGGCATTGCGTAAGCTAATTGAGGGTATTAGCTACAAATCAATCACATATTGGAAGGATATTAGACCAAGATAATATTTTTTTAAGGTTTATTCTTACCATTACTTTTTGACCAAAGGATTGAGATGAATTGATTGAGGAATTTCACTTTTATTGATTTAGCAGAAGAGAATTGGATAAATTGGAACAATGATAGAATTACAAATAGAGAACCTATTGTGACCTAATAACCCTTATCATATAATAGTTTCAATTACTTGTTTTATCAATTTGTTCTAAATCCTTTTCTTAAACCTCTTTCCTTTGTTAAGTTTCACTCTTATCTTTTCATAATCAATCAATTTCTAAAAGAAACCTCACTTATTTCTCTTATTTTAAGTGACAAACATTATTGTTCATTACTCCTCTCTGGAGATAACCTAGGTAACCCACTATAATAAATTTAAACTTAGGTTATATATTTTTTTTTACACCCTACGCCAGGCATGTGTAAAACCTTAGTTTAGTGGCGGATTGTGGTGGGAGTTCTTTTCCTCTTCTTGTAGTTATAAAATTAACATTCTCTTTTGGGCTTTAGATTATTAGGAAGGGATTTTTCATGGATTTTTGGGCAGAAAGTATATGAGACTTTCAAACTTGTTGGAACGATTTTTAACAATGTCTTTCGGTCCTTAAAACTCAGATTTTTGTTGGTTTTGAATTAGAGGTTGTTCACTAGTGGATGGTTTCTCATAATGTATTTGGAGGTTAGATTGTTTTTGGTAACAAGGCTGGATATAAGATTACTTTTGTTTAAATGATGGTGGATTCTGGAATTGAATCTGGAATGTTGGTTGGTTTTGAAACTAGTTTTGGTATAGTGTCTACCTTGATTCTGCTGATTTTGAAACCCATATTGGTCTTGGTTAGGATATCTTCATCATTGAATTTGATGAAACTATTTTGGATGAAAGGTTGTTTCACATGTTTCCATTCCCTGTATTTCAGAACAGTGGTCAGTTAAATGATCAGGTGATGAGAATAAACCACATACCTTAGCTGGAACTTGTTTATCACTAACTTGTTTCAAGTCCATCTATCTCACCAAACTAGTAAGCTCTTAAATCCTAGTTTCAAATAAGGGTGATGGATGAAAAGTTCATACCTCAGGAATACCTCTTGTTCCAATACATCTTGTTCCAAACTATTGTGAGTTTTGGGAAATCTTCTCAATCAAGCCCTTGGATTCTACTGGCGACTTGTTAATCAGTGCACCTCCAGATGATGCATCAAGAAGGATTTTGTCATTGTCTAGTAGTCCTTGATAGAAGAGGACAAGAAAGTGATGTTTTCAATGGCCTTATGCAGATAGCTGGCACATAACTTCTTAAATTTATCCCAGTACTCATAAAGGGTTTCTCCTGATGATTGTCGTATGGCATAGATTTCCTCTTGAATGGTTGTGATTCTAGAGGTAGGGAATAATCATTGCATAAAACATCTTACCAAGTCATTCCAGTCATGTACATCTCCTTTTTGTAGTCCTTAAAACCATTCTTTAGCAACTCCATCCAATGAAAACGAAAATTCCTTCCACTTATCCTACTCCTCAGTAATTACACAAGGTCTAAAAGTTGAGAAAACATGAGTGAACTCTTTAATGTGTTTGTTGGGATCTTCACCTACCAAACCATGAAACATTGAAAGAAAAAGAATCATATTAGGTTTTATTTCAAAATCATTTTGTAACACTGGCTTGAAAAGATGACTGTTTTGATTAAGGAATTGTGGTGAACAGAGGTCTCTAAGAGTTAGGTTTTTATTTTCAGCCATGATGACAGGTTCAGAGTGAACACTAGAAGTTTCACTTGAGTTTGCAAGGGGAAATTCCTCAAATTCAGATTCCAAATTAAAGTTTCTAATTATATTTAAAAAGAATATTTCTATCTCAAGATCTATGGGTAAAGGTTCAGTTTTTTAGGTTCGAGTCAAGCAATTTTGAAGAGAAAAGATGAAAAGAGAATGGAACGAAAATAAAATAAATGTTGGCGCGACCTCCCCGGAAACGGAACCATGTTTTTACATGTGCCTATTATGGGGTGTGGTAAAAACAAATATAACCTACATTAAAATGTATTATAGTGGGATACCTAGGTTGTTTCCAGAGATGAGTGCTCAACAATAATGTTTGTCACTTAAAATAAGAGAAACAAGTGAGGTTGTTTTTAGAAATTGATAGATTTTGAAAAGACAGGAGTGAAACATAACAAAAGAAAGAGGTTTAATAAAATTATTGAGAAAAAAAGGTTAAAAAATGTAATTGAAACTATTATATGAGAAGGGTGATTAGGTGAGAGTTGGTATTCCATTTTTAATTCTATCATAGTTCCAATTTATCCAATTCTCTTCTGCTAAATCAATAAATGTGAGATTCCTCAATCGATTCATCTCACTCCTTTGGTCAAACTGTAATGGTAAGAATAAACCTTAACAAAATATTATCTTGGTCAAATATGCTTTCAATATGTGATAGAGTTTTAGCTAATACCCTCAATTATCTTAGGTAATGCCCAATCAGTCCTTGTTTATCCCAATAATCTTGAATATGAAATACACTTCTCACACGCACCAGCAATCACCAAGTACTTCACCACTAAGCCCTGATCTATTCTATCATATATAGACCAAAACCTAATGTAGGTAGAAATTGATAAATTAACAAAGAAATAGTAATAATAGAATCTAAAATCAAAATACAATCATACATGATAATAAAAACCGTTAAAAGAAATTAAAATCGATTTCATAGAAGGGATAAATGATTTTAAAACATATAGTGCATGAACTCAAGGGTTATAAAATGGAAAACCTCTCCTTACACAATCACATAGAAGTTTAACCCTCCATGGTAAGGGTAATTGTTACTAAGGGGAAAGAAGAACAAATTACAAGACTAAGAAGTGTAAAACAATGAAAAGAAAGAACAGAAATTTGATCCTCCAGAATATTTCCTGTATTCTACCCAACAGACAGTCGAAAATCACTGAGGTCTCTTCTTATAGAATGTTGGAAATACCGTTTGGTATCAACCCTCAAAATTTTAGAGTCATTGGACTGGTGTAAATAATGATATGGCCGAATCAATGTACATTACTTTTCTGGCCTCCAAATTTGTTTCACCCACTCCACTTGGACGCTCACAATGGATATCTTAATGAGATCGATGTTTAATGAAATGTATTTTGAACCATCCTTTAAATTTCCTATGTCTAAACTAGCTATAAGCACCTCATTCTAAGGTTGGTGAAAGGAGATATTTCATATTTAATGCAGTGGGGTCCATTCTGACTCCAAAACTGATTTCTCAACTTGATTGATTTTTCTGTACCATTGGGATTCGAATTGGGTCTTGGTCTAGAAGACAAATTTAAATCCCACGAGCATATAAAGCCTATGAAAAAAGATTCATTTCAATTGGACCAATATTTTAAAAGTTATTTCCGAAAAACCTAAGCTATATAAAACATTCAATTTTACGGATTTACCCCATTTTCACAATTAAGCCCAAAATACACCAAAAACACATAAATGATGAAAATACACTCAAATTTAATAATCGAGAGGGAATAAATCATTGAAAACATATTAATAATATTGAAAATATTAACTCTATCAATCACCGTAATATTTCAAAAATAATATTAGTAGATTATTCATAGAAAAAACTTGTATTCAACACACTTCAAACAATTTCAATTAAATAGAAATGAAAATGTCAAAAACTAAAGCACTTGGATAATGATTTGTAAAAGTCCGAAATAATTATCTTGAATTATAATTTATATATAATGTTTTGGATAATGTAATTTATTCTAAGAATCACTGTGTATCCATCTTTAATGTATTTAATTTATTGAATAATTATTATTCACAAAGAAAAATATCATACAGATCTAATTTGTATGAATTACATAAAATTACATCCATGGTACTCAAATATAATATACTTAAATCAATTCATGTATGCATAAAAAATTATCATATGCCTAGATCGATTCACTTAAGGGGCTCCGAAAAGTCATATGTGTAGGTTAATCTTCATGTGAGGGTCAAAATTCAATTATACACAGATAAATTCACATAATAATTAAAAAAATGTCCAATGTATAGATCATTTCACTCACATGTCTCCAAAATTTTATATGCCAATAAAAATAACTATTTAGTGGTGGTTTACTAAGCCAGTTCTAAAAAATGTAAATTATATTGTGTCAATTTTGAAAAAATATCAGTAAATATTATATTTTTTTTAAATATAAAGACTTCTCTCACTACCGCAACTACCCCAATCTCCCCCTTCCCCCATGAATCCCCCAAGCTCCCACACCCTAACCTCAAGCTCAAGAATTACCATGTTTCC
Organism: Viscum album; assembly: GCA_963277665.1. Taxonomy (NCBI): domain Eukaryota; kingdom Viridiplantae; phylum Streptophyta; class Magnoliopsida; order Santalales; family Viscaceae; genus Viscum; species Viscum album. The sequence continues at coordinate 814,806 of CAUJRU010000111.1, forward strand.
CCCATCACTGGTGCTTAGGTGTATACCAATCCCCACAATCCCTCTCTAGCACTATGGTCATAACCCCCTCGACCATTCACCATTTCCCTCACTTGATCGGTCACCCATGTCTTGTCCCTCTCCCTCTTCTGAGCATTCACCTTCATTCGAGCCCACGACAGAGCTTTACTCAACCCAGAGCCCCCCGATTATTCACCCTTATGGTAAAACCTCCATTATAGGTATTTATTATTTTCTATTATTCACTTTCCCCCAACTCAAATTTTTTAACTCCTACTAACATCTTAAAATCAGTAATTTTTTGTATTTCAGTTATCTAGGTTGAGGAGTATGATTATTAGCTTGATTGTGTAATTACTTTCTTGTATACATCACCTGGGTCTCAATTTAAAAGGGTAATATCTATGTTTTTATTTCTTTTTATTATTTATGTGTCTTAATTATAATAAAAATATGATATAATATGTTTTCTAGAGTTAATTCTACATAGTTTTCTCTTCATAAATTTTATGGTCTATGGAATTGGTTTTGAGTTATAAATATTTTATTTATTTTCTTTTCAAACTGATTAGATTTTTTAAATAATATAGATTTTATAATGTTCTCATATAGATTGGTTTATTAAAACTAATTAAGTAATGTTAAAATTATTATAGGATTCTATTTGGGTGAGTTATATAACTAGTTTTCAAATAAATATGTCGTGTGTGTTCCCATAGATGTGTTCATTCTATTTATTTTATTGGAATTCATCATATTATATCATTTTATAGATATTTTTTAAAATTAATCCTATAATAGTTATGTTGTATATTCAAAAAACATTATTTATTTATTCATTTATGATATTCTGATTTATATTCAATGCTTATAAAATATTTTATGGGTGTTTATCCTTGACTTACATTATGTAGAATGTAGATTTTTTATTTTAATATAATTTTTTTCAATCCTTTTTTTGAGGATAATGATACTTTGAAAATTGAATTCATTATTTAAATATTTAAAATCATTTATGCTAATTTTATGAAAAATTGTTTTGTTTTTTTTAATTGAGTAGTTTTAACTACATGTGATTTTTATTATATGTAGTTAATCTAATTTATATTCTGCATAAAAAATCATAATTTAGATTAACAAATTTTCAACTTAAATCATTATTTTATGCATCATGGTTAATTTAGAATTAAATTTATGGAAATATATTGGTATTTTCAAATAATTTTTTTATTTGAGTAATATTAATCGAGAATGCTAATATTTTAAAAATTGTTTTTACCAAAATAAAATTCATTGTTTCATATGATTGATTTATAAATATATATATTTTTTAAATTTGTCATGCACAATGTTTTTGAAAGGGAATTAGGAAAAATGTATACATCCTTATTTGGGTAGTGTTGAATATTTTAGTAATCATATGTTTTCCCGATTACAGATTATTTGGTTAGAAGTTATTTTCATTTATGATATAAAAAATCTCACACTTATCATTCAATATTAATTAAGTTTTTATTATATATAATTCATAATATATATTATAATTACATAATCATATTATAAATGATATAAATTCCTTATAAAAATAATTTAGAAAAAAGATAATATATATCATATATATCTAATGGTTTAATGTTGATATTCTTGTAATAGAATACCACCTAAAGGGATGATCATTATTCTTTAATTATCACATACCATGTTGTTGTTAAAATCATCAGTGGCTTTTTAAAGGGTAATAAATTATTTAAAGTTGTTTTCCACACTCGTTTTGTCTTTAAAATACATGTTTACTGTCCTAGAGGAAATTTTTTAGTAATAGGTGGTAGTAAACTATGATTTTTTTAAATGGTTTTGATACCATATGACTCATGGTGTAATGAAATGTTTTAAAAATATAATGGTTTTTTCCTAGAAAATGTGTTCTTGAGAGCAGCTAACTTCTTTTAAAGAGTGGTCTCCTTCCTTCAAATGTGATTTTTTTGACAAATTTTGATTTATAAATTGGTTTTTAATGTGAAGTTTGATAGATGATTTTAAAATAACATTTGAAATATAGTTGTGAAATGTATTGGATTTTAAAGAACATTATGAAAGTACAATGGAAACTTTAAGAATTGGTTTATAAATGCGTGATACCCTTTTGAGTCTCATGTGACTATAGTTACTTCCAAAGAAATATTTGATCCAATGAGGGGATGCTTTATAATTTTTTATCCTTGTATTTTTTTAATTATTATATGAATTTTCTCATTCTTCTATATTTACATAATACTATCCCTAATTACATTACTTTTCGATAAATCAATTATTTTAGTACCTTTATGACTCTTCTTATAACTTCATGGGTTTTGTTTTTTTCGCATACATTTATCACTTTTTTTATTTAGCAATACATATGTGATTTAATTATTTTTAATTATGTGTAGTCATATTGTGATAGATATATTGATTGAATTTGGATCACATTACGGAGGAACATGACTCATTTTGTTAAGTGTTTGGAGCAGTTTTTAGATTTTTCAATTGCTAATTGATCAAATCATGGTAGAACAAGATTTTCATGTCCTAATTGTAAATTTAGATGATGCTTGGAGATAGATGAAGTTTATAAACACTTTATATTCAAGAAATTCCCAACTCAATTATTATGTTGTATTTGGTAAGATTAAATGAACATTATAGAATGTTTGACTACAGTTGTTGATCAAAAAAATGAGCTCTAAACTTCCACGACAATGGAAAATGAAATGAAAAACCATATAACTGATGAATTAGGTATTTCAATACAACAACATCAATATCAAACAAATATCATAATAACTAGTTGAGGGTGATATAAATAGAAACGTAACAAGTGATGTTTTTAGACAATAGGGAAACCAAATAAAAATTATAAAATTTCACTAGATAATCATGTTGATTCTATGGAGACTAATATAATTTAGGACTTCACTAAGTTGAAAAATGAATTACATGATTTAGTTGATGAAGGAAATCATGTGTTATATGGTGGCTGTTTAAAATATTAAACTATTTGTTTTCTACCGATGTTATACCATATCAAATCCCTATATAGAATTACAAATAATGTGATTTCCATGTTATTAGAATTGTTTTAGGATTTATTTAAAAAATCTATGATCCATGAGTCTTGTTATGGTATGATAAAATTTGTTAACAATATTTTTTAATATTATATAAAAATTCATTCCTATCTGAATGATTATATTCTTTATTGGGGTGAGGATTCAAGAAAATAGGATTGACAAAAATAATTTCCTTATAGATGGAAGTCAATGGGTGATGTTGGATGTCTAAATCAACATATTACAATGAAAAAGATGAAACATAACACACCTAAAAAGGATTTCATTAATTTCCTTTAAAATGTCAACTGAAACAATTATTCATGTCATTAAAAACTATCGAGAAAAAAAGGTATAAATCTATAGATAATAACAATAGTGACTTAAAGAGATGTCCAAGAGATTAACAACCATAGAATACATTTGATTCATTACATCCATATTTTTCATTTTATCATAGAAATCTATGATTGGGATTGGCTATCGATGGATGCAACCCATTTGGGAATTCGAGCACCCGTTATATAATTTGGATGAATTTTTTGATCCCTTACAATATACCTTCGTGGATGTGTATGAAACACAAACCTTTTATATTTTGATGATTATTCCTAGAAAACGAATTGTTGGTAATGATATTGATGTATACATTATGCCTATAATTAAAAAATTACATGAGTCATGGAGAAACAGTTTTGGGACATATGATGCATCTTCTAGAGCAATGTTCAAAATGAAAGATTTTCTATTGTGGACCATTTCTGAATTACCTACACATTGTAATTATGTTTGATGGAATATATATGAAGGTTTTGATTTTTCAATTTATAACTATAATTTTGAGCACAAATGATTAGCTCACTGTACAAAATGGTGCTTCTTTTTTCATCGAATCTTTCTCAATGCGTCTCATATATTTCAATAGAACAAATTTAATTTAAATGGATTTGTTGATAGTAGAACATGTCCATAGTTTTTTACACGTTCTAAAATATTTTAAAAATATTGAAACATTGAAATATAATTTGAGAAAGTGCGTCATCTTAAATATAGTGGGCAAAAAATTCGAATTTCATTGTAAAGTGAAATTAAGTAAACAATAATAGACGAAAAATATATATTATTCAAATATCCATATTGTATACTTAATTTCTTGTGGAATAATATTTATGTTACACTAATTGAGAATAATGATTTTGATAATTTAATTTTTAGATTACATAATGTTGATGGAAATTAAAAGGGTCATAACAGTGCTAAGAAGGACTTATAAACAATGCACATAAAGCATGATATCCAACTAGATGGAAATTAAATGTATTCATGGTATTTTTTAAAATAATAAAGGATAAATATATATTAAATAAAATTTAAAAAAATTTGAATGTTTTTATGGGTATAGAACTAACATCCCATGGTGTTTTGGCTTAAATAATTCTAGGTTAGATGGATTGAAAATTCTTGTTTCACATTTTTTTACATTATTTACTACCATTGGAATTTAATACATTATTACCCAAAAGGATACAAATATTGTACACAAAATTTTAACATTTTCATAAAACAATATGAGAAAAACTATAATGATTTGATCTTGAAAACCTTGAGAAGAGATTTGTGTTGACACTTTGTGAAAGGGTGATTATCTTTCCTCAGTCAATATTTACTGTCACGATTCATTTAACAGTGAATACAGTTGAGGAAGATAAATTAGGAGTATCTGATTTAATATAAATTTATTTATATGTATCTAATCATATGTTTGAAATTAATGGAACATATATTAATACATATTAATGTTTTATTTATTTTATTTCATATATATCTTGGGAATTTATAATCATACATGAAAAAAAATCAGCTTAAATGATTTATTTGTAATTGATATTTTGTAGAGGAGTCCCATACATTTTGTTCTAGATATTTTTATGATATTGAGAAAATAATCAATCGATTTGAAGTGTTTGAGATAGATTGACTCAATCTCAACTATATGAGAAATTAAAAATAATTCCTACAATTGGATGATATTTTTGAAGGAGCTCAAATATTACATTGAATTAAATGGAATTATTATAGTCACATGGATATATTCTACTGAATAGTAAAATCGAAGATCCATTCATTTCAGATTTCATATTTAAAAAAAGAGATGAATGAGAACCCAAACAAAAACCGAGAAAGATATAATAAAATCTGTCAATAAAGAGTTTGTTGAATTGTTTACATGGTGTGTATATTAATAGATATTGAAAATAATATGGATATAAGGTTGAAACATATATTTTTTTAAATATTATAATGTATATTATTTTTTTAGATCATGAATACTGATACTCAATCTGAGTTGTTCGGAGATTTGTAGTTCTGACTTGAGGACCATTAAAACAAGCTAGAATGTTCAATGCTAAAAATATTAATGGCTTTAAATTTATTAATTTTGATTGATAATGGGGATTAAAAACATTTAATAGTGGAATATTTACATTATATAAAGTGGAATACTTTGGAATGTTGACTGATATTTATGAATAAAACTGCCATAGAAATTTTTCAGTTGTTTTTTTCAAATACAAGTGGGTTCATATTATAAGTGGTTATAAAATATATTCCTTTCAATTTACCTATTTAAACTTGTATTTCATAATTAATATCAATGACTATGAGTTACATTATAAATTAATTTTATCATTGTATATGAAAATGTTATATTATGTGGATTATGTCACAGATGATGGGTAGAATGTAGTTGTTCACATAAAACAAAGTGACGAGAATGATATGGGGCATGAAGTTGATGATTTTCCCTCTGACAATGAATCCTATCAAAAAAAGAAGAAGACTGTAACACCCCGAGATTTTATGAAAAATATTATTTTAATTCCATTAATGTCTTGTGTTGTATTCTACACCAAGATTACCTTGCGCTATACGAAACACCATATTAGCTTGCAGTATACGCAACACTATTCTTGGATCGTGTTACACACAATTTTGATAATAGTTATTCTACGCAACATTGAGTATATATATATATATATATATTAAATGTATAAATGAAATATGGTTGGATTCTGTTATACGAAACAATGAAGGATTCTTTCACAACACGCAACCCTGACTTGGCTTGCATTACACGCAATCGCGACCTTCCTCGATAGCGTGTGTTGTACGCAATACCGGGTTTTAATAAACAATGTTATATTATTCTAATATTGTCATGAACTAGCCGTTATGAATAGTATTAACTAAATTTTGAATTTTATAACATTATTATTCATCTTACACATTTCTAGAACATGTTATAAGAACAAAATAAATTTTTCGGGTAAAATAAGTATTTTTCAAAAAATGCAGTTTTACCGCCTATTGTTGGCGCACCCACTTTAAATATAGTTTTTGACATGTTTATATGTTCAATTTGACAAAATAATATTCTCCTTTTGAATCAGGATGTAAAAATTTACATTAGATAAAGTTTTGATATTTTTCCGACAACTTTCATATTTTAATGAATAGTAAAAACACGCTATATTTTAATTAAAAACAACTTTTTTCATCGTAATATCTTATGTGGTTAAATTATAATATTGAATGGTTTTAAAGTATATTTAGAATATATTTTTACCACTTAATATAATTTTGGTCATTGGACACAATTTTGCAATTAAACCGAACATAAACAAGTGTCAATCTTTTGATAGTTATTATCTCTTAAAAACACGCTTTTTGTTTTGATAGCGGGAATTAATTTTAAATTAATTTCTGCCACTTATGTGTTTTTAATTTAGAAAAATGGATTCCATATTTGGAATCAGGATGTTCAAATTGTGTAAATAGATAACTTTTATTTTTATACATTTTGAATAATTACTGCGGTAAATATTTTATTTACCATGGTTAAGGGTAAATCCGGTAAATAAGGGTTAAAAAATAATATTATAATAATATTAAATTACCCTAAAACGTTTCTTAACCACATTTGTTGATACATGGTCGACCATGGGAATCTTTGGGTCGATTTTCGGACCCCATTGATCCACTTGTAAGTGATAATGACACTTTATTTTAATTAAGTTAAAATGAATACAAAAATGACACAAGCATATATCTTTTAGAAATACAATTGTTACATAGGGTTATATATGTTGGATTTTAGATTATAAATATTCCTTAGAAAGATAAAAATATTTCCTACATGATGGTATTTTATTTGTAATTTTTAGACATAAAATAAGTTAATTTATTTATGACACAACGATGATGCAGTAATTATCTTATTAATGAAATATTGACAAAATTGATGTTATAAACACCAAAATAAATGTAATTTGAGATTTTTTATGAATTACACTAATTTTCTAGGTTACTATGATATATTAATGTTGATTTAATCAACTTGGTTAGAACATTTAATTCTGTTATGACTTTCACAAAAATCATATATCAAATAGTGTCAAAATTGACACAAAATAGTTTTTAAATAAAATATTATATTATTAATTGTTATTGTATTCCTAAAAATATAAGGATCGGTCAAATGACTTATATAAGGATATATATATTAATAATAAACAATTTGGGGTTCGTTTGGCATGTTATAGTAAGTGTATAAACCATATAGTGAAAGAAAACAAAAAGACACGGTAAAAGTTAAATTATTTAACTTGGAGTTAAATCTAATTGATAAGGTTAAAATAATATCCTAAACTTGTCTAAATTCTATTGGTTGATAGTATTTCCACCCATCCCTACTTTAGCTTCGAAATAAGACCCTTTGGAACCATTATAAACCGATTTTGACTTTAATATAAAATAATATTTTGAGATATTACTAAGGTGCCCCTCTCCTCCCCTATAAAAGGACACCTCATCCCCCTCCTCCTCACACCAATTTGAGCACTCAAGCTCGGCCTAACCCTGACAAAATCTCTTCTCCACTTCCCTAGAAACATCCTAGAGGTTCTGGTCTTCCTCAAAGACCAATTCTAGTGCCCTAAGAGGAGGTCTCAAAGAGGCGCTTCAAAGAAGAGGTAATTACCGTTACCAATTCATTCATCTTTATTTCTTCTTCCACTTATTATTCTTAGGTTGTTTCATTATGAAGTAATAACATCAGTATCACTCATATACTGATATTTTATTATAAGTATGATACAACCCTATTTCACTATCTATCCATCCTACGGAAAAATAAATCACCGCGCGTGCGTACGTACGGAATACCGTCTCCACGCCGTGGTGTAATCTATTTTCCACCACCACCTTACATGGATGGGTATAATGGTGTAAAGAATAACTATACATAGTTATTACAACATCATATTGATTCTGGTATATTGTATAATACACTTCAATTCAGTTCAATATTTATGGAAATGATATCATCGCTCGTGCGTACGAACGGACTACCGTCTCCACGACGCGATGAGATTCATTCTCCATGTTAACCATTTAAGAATGATTATAAAGTATATATAAGAAATAATAATGAAATATATGACATTATAAAGCTACTGGATTTATGTATACATATATATATGTATGTCATCTACTTACTTCCATTTCAAGACAATAAGGAAAGTAAAACAGCGTTCATGCGTACGTACGGACTACCGTCTCCATGAACAGTGTTTTTCATTTTATTTATCTATCTATTATATATATATATATATACTGAATATATATGATATATAAATCATATTTTATATTCTGGAAGTAAGTAAATCATGATATAAGTAATAATGATGTCAAGAACAACAAGTCAAAACACCTATGATAAATGAAACGATTTTACCCAAAATGCTTCTTTAACATGGAATTTACAAAAGAACGGGTAATATAATGTCATAAGTGAACCATATATGATATCATAACAATGAATATGATTCTGGAATAATTCAATAACATTATTTAAATCATTATACAGGAGGATCGGACACTTACAAAGCAAGTCGGACATAAGGTAAGGGAAATATCACAATCTCATTTTTATCCGAGATTGTTTATTCGTAAGTATTTACTGGGGTGTATTTTATCATCCACATCCATGTTTCATCAATATGTAATATTATTTCCATCCACCTACAATTGTTTAAATCCATTTTTACCCTTCGGTGAGTTTTTAGTAATATGTATGAAAGGAATCTTTTGTCGTTTTTCGTACGAGGTACTTTTTGACTTTTCCAACAAAAGTACGAAGAATGTTTTTTTTAACTTATACGGCATGAATGGATTTTTAAAACATTATTTCCAAGAAGCTTCCTTTACAAGTTTTCAAGTTTATTTTTAATCAACTTCTTTTATTTTAAATTTGTATGACATGTTATGAAAGGAAAAATGTTTTTGAAGAAGAAAGGGTATTTTCCTCAAGAATGGAGTTCAAGTGTTTTATCAAAATTATTTTCCATCTAAGATAATAAAGGGTTCTGTTTTTATCCCTATTATTAAATTGATTTGATCATGTTGTGATGGAATTATTTTTATGAATTCCTTTAACTTATATGAATTGATTTATGATGTCATGATGTTTCAAGAATCCCATTTTGTTACAGGTGTTATGCGATGATGTATGTTTTATGATTATGTGGCACACATAAGAAAGGATTCATTATAAGATGGGTGGGACCTATATCTCCCTCCAATGCATTGGGTAAATATTTTATATCTCATGAGATAGACATGGCTGGAATGGTAGGTTATACCGGTTCAGTGAAACAGGACTGAAACGAGGGTTACTCGATTCAGAAAGGGACTTTGTCCACTAAGATAGTCTTGGCAATGAGTCATGACTAACAAGAAATGATTTTCCATGATTATGTGTGCATGCCACAAAGTTTCAAGTTTCATGTTATGATTTTGGTGATCTCACTTTCACTTCTATGATTTGTTCCATGTTAAGATATTATGATCTCTTTTGCAGGTTATGATTTTCAAAAAGATATGATATGATTTTTATTTCTTTTGTATACCCTTACTGAGCATTTGAGCTCACCCTTTTATGTTTTCTTTTCCCCAGGATATAATGAAAGGTTTTAGGTAAAAAAAATGGAAGATCTTTACGGGAGATATTGAAGATCTTTCACCAGGATTAGAAGATTATGTTCCGAGTTTCCAAAGACACTAATCTATTACGATCCTTGTGTGTGTGTTTTTGTTATGTACTAAGTATTCCGCAAATGTAATGTAATTTCCATGTACGTCAAGCTACGGGTCTCTACAGTTGGTATCAGAGGAAAGGTTTAGTCAACCTTTGGAAACTAGGATGCGAAAACGTTAGTGAGATCCCTAGAGTTATTTCTAAGGTATGTCTAGGGATGTCCCTAAGGATAAGTATACGTATAGGATATATTCCTAGAACTATGGTAACGATATTAGATTAAACCTAAGAAGTTAGGTATTGAGGATACTTTCCCTTTACTATGTTGTTTTCTCTAGCATGATTTTTGATTCTCACAAAATTATTTTTGTGTTTTAGTTAATGGAGGGAACCAAAAGGAATTCAGTTAACATTGAATCCAATGGACAAATTGGTGACTATGAGCAACAAAATTGTGTAATGCCTAGAGATAAAGATGTTGTGATTATGCCAAATCAATCATCGCGATATATGATTAACAAGGTGAAATTTAGTGGTATGCCTAATTCATCAAAGAAGAGGAAGATAGACTATTATGCATGTTCGCATGTTGAGGAGCATAATGAAAGGAAGATTGAGATTTCTAAAGAAGGGAAGAAGAACCTTGAGGAATACCTCAAATGGAGGGACCGATGTTATCTGTGTGGAGAAAAGGGTCATAGAGTGACAGACTGTTATGGAGTTCAATGTCTTATTTGTGGAGAACATGGGCATTACCCAACTCAATGCCCTGACCTAAAAAGTTACTTCTAAATCAAGGAAGGACTTATTCCAGGATAATCATTGATGTGGATGGACTGAAGTGTTTATGTATTGGTATTCAAGAATAATGTTGTTGAGGTACTTTTATGGTGTATTGAAATATTTAAGTATTGGTCTATTGTGGTTTTCAATAATTTTAAGGTACCGGTAACCATGAAAAGTGATTCAAATATTTTGGAAAGTAGATGATATGTGCATAATGAAAGGATAAGAGGATAATGAGATGTTTGATTGTATTCATGAGCTCATGATTGATATAAGGACTAAGTGATATCATGGTTAGAGTATATAGAATTTTGAGGATTTTGGTATGTGGAAAGTGTTAACTTTTAACTGCATTCAAGTTTTCACTAAGGTTCAATTGGAATTCAAGAGAATACACGATTAAGGACTTTGAATGTTTGGAATGTGACCAACAAAACATATCTTATGATATATGGGGATCAACGATGGTATTAAATCTCTGGTAATCGTTTTCACTATGTTATGAGAATGGACTGCAGTATTATGGATAAGCCTAAAGATTGGAATGGATTATGTTGGACATAAGTTAGTATTATTTAAGGATAGAAGTTTTTTCGATATTATTGATTGGATGTTATAGTAATATAGTTTTAGAAAAAGGAAAACCTGCAGGACGGGCGACAGCCCATCGCTTCGGACAAGGCTGTAGGAATCGAACCCACAACCGAAGTGCGACTGGCCTTTATCGCCTACCACTGACCTACAGGAAGTCCCTGTTTAGTAGAAACTAGTTTTATTATATTAAGCAGTATGATATATGAAGTATAAGTCCATTTTAGGAACCATATATGATTAATCTCACTATAGATCGACTTATGTATATAAGTTTTGCTAACCTTTTGTTTGAGACAGATGGAATGACCTGTCATTCTATCACATGATCTGCTAACACATCACGAATAAAAAATTCAACTTCATTTCTTTAAGGGAAGAAGTGTAAATTGTTCAATTCACGAACAACTGTGATATTATACCGAAATCAAGTAAGTATTTCTTCTAATTCAAATTTTTCAACTTTAGGGAAATGATATTGAAAACCAAAAATGTTGTCCTAGTGATCTTATATCTAATGAATCGGATGGTACCTTGGATCGTCACAAATTTATGGCTTTGTGATTGCTGGCTTTTCCATAGCCATGTTCTCTATCACTCTCCATCAGAACATGATGGTTAGATTTCTCTTCCATATCCATATTTTCACCTATGTGGATACCCAGTGATTAGTTAACATGGGTAACCATTATGTTTTATACTTTAGTTTTTAAGGATAAGTTTTTGTATTCCTTTTTACGATGTGGGTTTCTGTCAAAGAAACTTTCAAATAGTAAACCATTTATAATCCCCGATGAATTTCGAGGGCGAAATTCATTTTAAGGGGGTTAGAATGTAACACCCCGAGATTTTATGAAAAATATTATTTTAATTCCATTAATGTCTTGTGTTGTATTCTACACCAAGATTACCTTGCGCTATACGCAACACCGTATTAGCTTGCAGTATACGCAACACTATTCTTGGATCGTGTTACACACAATTTTGATAATAGTTATTCTACGCAACATTGAGTATATATATATATATATATTAAATGTATAAATGAAATATGGTTGGATTCTGTTATACGAAACAATGAAGGATTCTTTCACAACACGCAACCCTGACTTGGCTTGCATTACACGCAATCACGACCTTCCTCGATAGCGTGTGTTGTACGCAATACCGGGTTTTAATAAACAATGTTATATTATTATAATATTGTCATGAACTAGCCGTTATGAATAGTATTAACTAAATTTTGAATTTTATAAAATTATTATTCATCTTACACATTTCTAGAACATGTTATAAGAACAAAATAAATTTTTTGGGTAAAATAAGTATTTTTAAAAAAATGCAGTTTTACCGCCTTTTGTTGGCGCACCCACTTTAAATATAGTTTTTGACATGTTTATATGTTAAATTTGACAAAATAATATTCTTCTTTTGAATCAGTATGTAAAAATTTACATTAGATAAAGTTTTGATATTTTTCCGACAACTTTCATATTTTAATGAATAGTAAAAACATGCTATATTTTAATTAAAAACAACTTTTTTCATCGTAATATCTTATGTGGTCAAATTATAATATTGAATGGTTTTAAAGTATATTTAGAATATATTTTTACCACTTAATATAATGTTGGTCATTGGACACAATTTTGCAATTAAACCGAACATAAACAAGTGTCAATCTTTTGATAGTTATTATCTCTTAAAAACACGCTTTTTGTTTTGACAGCGGGAATTAATTTTAAATTAATTTCTGCCACTTCTGTGTTTTGAATTTAGAAAAATGGATTCCATATTTGGAATCAGGATGTTCAAATTGTGTAAATAGATAACTTTTATTTTTAGACATTTTGAATAATTACTGCGGTAAATATTTTATTTACCATGGTTAAGTGTAAATCCGGTAAATAAGGGTTAAAAAATAATATTATAATAATATTAAATTACCCTAAAACGTGTCTTAACCCAATTGGTTGATACATGGTCGACCATGGGCATCTTTGGGTCGATTTTGGGACCCCATTGATCCACTTGTAAGTGATAATGACACTTTATTTTAATTAAGTTAAAATGAATACAAAAATGACACAAGCATATATCTTTTAGAAAAACAATTGTTACATAGGGTTATATATGTTGGATTTTAGATTATAAATATTCATTAGAAAGATAAAAAGATTTCATACATGATGGTATTTTATTTGTAATTTTTAGACATAAAATAAGTTAATTTATTTATGACACAACGATGATGCAGTAATTATCTTATTAATGAAATATTGACATAATTGATGTTATAAACACCAAAATAAATGTAATTTGAGATTTTTTATGAATTACACTAATTTTATAGGTTACTATGATATATTAATGTTGATTTAATCAACTTGGTTCGAACATTTAATTCTGTTATGACTTTCAAAAAAATCATATATCAAATAGTGTCCAAATTGACACAAAATAGTTTTTAAATCAAATATTATATTATTAATTGTTATTGTATTCCTAAAAATCTAAGGTTCGGCCAACTGACATAGATAAGGATATATATATTAATAATAAACAATTTGGGGTTCGTTTGGCATGTTATAGTAAGTTTAGTAACCATATAGTGAAAGAAAATAAAAAGACACGGTAAAAGTTAAATTATTTAACTCGAGTTAAACCTAATTTATAAGGTTAAAATAATATTCTAAACTTGTCTAGATTCTATTGGTTGATAGGATTTCAACCCATCCCCACTTTATCTTCGAAATAAGACCCTTTGGAACCATTATAAACCGATTTTGACTTTAATATAAAATAATATTTTGAGATATTCCTAAGGTGCTCCTCTCCTGCCCTATAAAAGGACACCTCCTCCCCCTCCTCCTCACACCAATTTGAGCACTCAAGCTCGGCCAAAACCTGAAAAAATCTCTTCTCCACTTCCCTAGAAACATCCTAGAGGTTCTGGTCTTCCTCAAAGACCAATTCTAGTGCCCTATGAGGAGGTCTCAAAGAGGCGCTTCAAAGAAGAGGTAATTACCGTTACCAATTCTTTCATCTTTATTTCTTCTTGCACTTCTTCTTCTTAGGTTGTTTCATTATGAAGTAATAACATCAGTATCACTAATATACTGATATGTTATTATAAGTATGAAACAACCCTATTTCACTATCTATCCATCCTATGTAAAAAGAAATCACCGCGCGTGCGTACGTACGGAATACTGTCTCCACGCCGTGGTGTAATCTATTTCCCACCACCACCTTACATGGATGGGTATAATGGTGTAAAGAATAACTATACATAGTTATTACAACATCATATTGATTCTTATATATTGTATAATCCACTTCAATTCAGTTCAATATTTATGGAAATGATATCATCGCTCGTGCGTACGTACGGACTACCGTCTCCACGACGCGATGAGATTCATTCTCCATGTTAACCATTTAAGAATGATTATAAAGTATATATAAGAAATAATAATGAAATATATGACATTATAAAGCTACTGGATTTATGTATATATATATATATGTATGTCATCCACTTACTTCCATTTCAAGACAATAAGGAAAGTAAAACAGCGTATATGCGTACGTACGGACTACCGTCTCCATGAACGGTGTTTTTCATTTTATTTATCTATCTATTATATATATATATACTGAATTTATATGATATATAAATCATATTTTATATTCTGGAAGTAAGTAAATCATGATATATGTAATAATGATGTCAAGAACAACAAGTCAAAACACCTACGATAAATG
Organism: Viscum album; assembly: GCA_963277665.1. NCBI lineage: Eukaryota > Viridiplantae > Streptophyta > Magnoliopsida > Santalales > Viscaceae > Viscum > Viscum album. Next base: position 830,139 of record CAUJRU010000111.1, read on the forward strand.
AAACGATTTTACCCAAAATGCTTCTTTAACATGGAATTTACAAAAGAACGGGTAATATAATGTCATAAGTGAACCATATATGATATCATAACAATGAATATGATTCTGGAATAAGTCAATAACATGATTTAAATCATTATACAGGAGGATCGGACACTTACAAAGCAAGTCGGACATAAGGTAAGGGAAATATCACAATCTCATTTTTATCCGAGATTGTTTATTCGTAAGTATTTACTGGGGTGTATTTTATCATCCACATCCATGTTTCATCAATATGTAATATTATTTCCATCCACCTACAATTTTTTAAATCCATTTTTACCCTTCGGTGATTTTTTAGTAATATGTATGAAATGAATCTTTTGTCGTTATTCGTACGAGGTACTTTTTGACTTTTCCGACAAAAGTACGAAGAATGTTTTTTTAACTTATACGGCATGAATGGATTTTTAAAACATTATTTCCAAGAAGCTTCCTTTACAAGTTTTCATGTTTATTTTTAATCAACTTCTTTTATTTTAAAGTTGTATGACATGTTATGAAAGGAAAAATGTTTTTGAAGAAGAAAGGATATTTTCCTCAAGAATGGAGTTCAAGTGTTTTATCAAAATTATTTTCCATCTAAGATAATAAAGGGTTCTGTTTTTATCCCTATTATTAAATTGATTTGATCATGTTGTGATGGAATTATTTTTATGAATTCCTTTAACTTATATGAATTGATTTATGATGTCATGATGTTTCAAGAATCCCATTTTGTTACATGTGTTATGCAATGATGTATGTTTTATGATTATGTGGCACACATAAGAAAGGATTCATTATAAGATGGGTGGGACCTATATCTCCCTCCAATGCATTGGGTAAAGATTTTATATCTCATGAGATAGACATGGCTGGAATGGTAGGTTATACCGGTTCAGTGAAACAGGACTGAAACGAGGGTTACTCGATTCAGAAAGGGACTTTGTCCACTAAGATAGTCTTGGCAATGAGTCATGACTAACAAGAAATGATTTTCCATGATTATGTGTGCATGCCACAAAGTTTCAAGTTTCATGTTATGATTATGGTGATCTCATTTTCACTTCTATGATTTGTTCCATGTTAAGATATTATGATCTCTTTTGCAGGTTATGATTTTCAAAAAGATATGATATGATTTTTATTTCTTTTGTATACCCTTACTGAGCATTTGAGCTCACCCTTTTATGTTTTCTTTTCCCCAGGATATAAAGAAAGGTTTTAGGTAAAAAAAATGGAAGATCTTTACGGGAGATATTGATGATCTTTCACCAGGATTAGAAGATTATGTTCCGAGTTTCCAAAGACACTAAACTATTACGATCCTTGTGTGTGTGTTTTTGTTATGTACTAAGTATTCCGCAAATGTAATGTAATGTCCATGTACGTCAAGCTACGGGTCTCTACAAAGACTTATTTTTCAATCATGATATTGAAAATATTAGTCTTTAATTGGTGGATGAAGTAGATAATGTATTGATGTTGTAGTAAAATGACATGATTGAAGGATAAAATGATTATATGTGAAGTCATCCATCCATTTTCAACCACATATGTTATAGGTGCAGTAATTCATTATCATAGCTATGTATATATTATTATCAGTATTGTGAATATATTATCATTTCAAATAATGTTTCTGTATGAATTTTTTAAAATATATGTTCTAATGTTAATTTTATTTGATGAGATTATAGGAGTTCAAAGGAGGGAGTTCATTTCAATTAAAATAAAAATTCTGGAATAGGGGGATCATATAAATATGTAGGATTAAAATTTATTCTATCTATAGAATGTGGTGGTTGAATTATAGAAACATTTTACTAGATCATTCCATGGTGATATAGAATAAATGGATGGTTGTGAGAATATAAATCATACAACTTGAAAATTATTTTTCACGCAAAATTTTATTGGTTATAAGTTTCAATTTAAATATACAACAATATTTAATTTTCAATATAATTGGCATGTAGGTGCTGGTAGTAGGAATGAGAGATAGAGAAAGAGGGTGTTGAGGAATATTAATTTGGTTGTGATTATGGTTCACATTATATTTAATTTTGATGGAAAATTATCTTATGGAAGCTTATGTATAATGATTTCAATGGTTATAGTTTCAACTGTATTAACCCCCTAAATTATCATTTGTTCTTGATCATGAACATAGTGATATTATTACATAATAAATTGATTCTTATTTACTTTAAATGGGATGTTTTTTATGGGTGTTGGAGGTGGAATGGATATTTTTTTTTAATATATTGTCTTCTTAATTTTCATTGGATGTTCAAGAGATGCATATTTATCAATTATTTTTTTGGAAAAGAGATATTTATTTGTGGGTTAAACCACCTCAAAATATGTAGTTTTTTTAGGAGGATTAAACCACCTCTTTATAATGTCATTTTTCAGTGGCTTAAACTACCACTATATTATCAACCTTTTATTGGAGGTAAAACCACCCAAAAAATCAATACAAACTACTACTAAAAAAATCTTCTATAAAGGTTTCGAGAATCCATTTCAAAATGAACCGAACTATGATGAGATGGATTCTGATGCAAACACCAGCAATAGTTTTTTTGAAACCATCACAAAAACATTTAGTGGTGGTTCAAACCTCTTCTAATATTTAAATCTATGTTAGTGCTTGTAGATAAATCATTATATATAGTAACTTGAATATCTTTTCTGAGGCCCTTAAGATAATTAATTTTTCTAAATGACCATGGTATTTTACAATATATCGAAAAAATCACAAAAACTGACAAATATTCTTCAAATCCTTTACAACTACCATTAAAAATATCAAAAATAAAACAAACATTAACAAACCTAGATTAACAACCTATAATGATTCATATCCATGATTTAAAAAAACATTCATCAACTTAGGGGTCACATCATATCTTTTGGATATTCTTATGTCAAAACCTTTATAGTTTTACATCATTAATTTTATTTGGATATAAATTTAATTATTTAACCCATTTTGTTATTCCATCATACCTAACCTTAAAAACAATATATGGGACAGTTTTCCAACTCCTCTCTTATTTTTCCAAAGATCTCCTTTTGTTATTTCTCTCATAGAAAAGTTATTTTTCTATATGATTTCCAAATAAAACACACTTTTTAAATATAAATTTTTTTATTTGAATATCATTTTACAAAATAATTACGTCTTTATCTTGTTAAATACTATTTCACCCATCTCTTAAAATTTCAAAAAAAAATTTAGATTTCCTAATAAAATTCTTTATATATTCTAAAGAAATTTATTTTACATTGAAATACAATTCCACAAACTACGATACAATGTTTAATAATTAATTTACAAAATAAATTAATACTCTATTTTAACTAGAACCATAATGGTACTATGGAAGTTAAGGATGTATTACTTGTCATGGTACCCATTTATTTATCATTGGTTTATTTCATTGTAAGGTTTCATGATAGTTTTCATCATTATGGTATATAAATGTCTGACTTAATATGTTTATTAGGGGGATAACAATATATAAACCCATAATAAATTGGGAAATGCATTTTATCTCATGATATCTAGTTATGACACATTAGTAATGATCCATAGACTATGTTTATTATTATTTTGGTTGTGAGACTTGGTCTATATTTATGATGCCTTGTTGATGAGACATATCATATTGTTAGGATTTTCTAGTGATGAACCTTGACATATATTTATGATATAATTTTGTCTTTTTGTTTCAATTTTTAATCTCAAATATTAATAATTCTTGTATGAAATATGAATATTATTCCTTTTTATGTGATATTTTTCGATCATTCCATTGAAATTTCCATTATTTAATTATTGAATCACATGATATCTCAACACATTTATATTTTGTTACACCCTTACTAGGATTTTTTTCTAACAATTTAATTTATATATGTATCCAAGATAACCAATGTGGTAAAACGATCATGATGAGCATTAAGAGAATGTATAAATTTTTCTATAAACTATTATGTAATTATTTTAGAGAGTATTTATATTATACTTAATTCCCAAATGATGTTAGACCACTAAATATTTTGGATTATCATAGGAATAATTAAGATTAAAAATTTGTAATAATATGTGTGTGATAAAAATTCTATTATAGAGTGTTGTTAAAATGTAAGTCACCACACTAGTTACCCACTAGGTGGAATCTAGTACCCAATTCCATTCCAATAGAAATTACAAACCCATTGGATGTCCTTATATTGACCATTGGTTTAAATTATAAAATTTCAGTATGTATTATCGTTCATCATATTTTTGGGTTATCATAGTAGATTTTTTGAGATATTTTAATCATATATAAAAATAAGTGGATTTAAAATTGATTTTATAATGAATTTTTTGTATTTAAGTAAAATATTATAAAGTTAAAATAATTAAACATTAATACATTACAAAAAAATAAATATTAAATATAATTATGAAAATTATAGGTAGAGTATAATCACTAGTAAATAGAATGATTGTAATATAGTTGCATTCATTCATACAATTTCATAATAAAATAATGTCACTGAAACATTTAAAATAATGAAAAACATTAAAAATATTATACACATGTTTAAGAATACATGTTCTAATTGAATGATAGGTTTTTAAAGAAGTATCGAATTTTAAATAAATAAATATCGAAGGATAAATTTATTGTCATATGACTATTGGATATATAGTTATTGGATGGTGTACCTATAAACATATTGTTATTTTATAATCATCGACTATAGTTATTATAAATAAAATTAATTTTAATGATGAAAATTTATATTAAAATCAAAAATAAAATATTTGGCATCAAATTAACCTATAATATATAATTATTTGATTAAATGATTAGATAATAATTCACCGGTAAAAATATTTTTTTTAAAAAAATATGTATTTTTATATGTTAGGTATTATTATTTAAAAAATTTAATATTTCACATTTAACGAATAGTTTTAAGGAAATATATACATATATTTGCATATAAAAACATTATTTTGTGGAATGATTTTTAATCGATAAGAAATAAGAAATTTTTCACTTAAAGTTTATAAGATAGTTTTCTGAGAATTAATTTTATGTTTTATTTTTTATTTTTATTTAAAATGATATATATCAATTATAAAAATAAAATATAGGAAAATAGTTTAATATTTTGAATCTAAATATCAAAATTATATAATGTGGTTAATTTTCTTTTTTTAAAATGAAATAATTTATCATAGTAAAAATATTTCAACATTAGAAAATTGATAAGTAATTAAAATTATAAAAAAATGTATATATTGAAATATATATATATAAATTATATATTAAATTTTTAGAATACAATTAATATTCTACATACATCCTTATTCAATTATTGATACACATTCCTTGTAAAATTTCATTCATTATAAAATAAATCGTGTGTGTGTGAAAGTATTCCCCTCAATATGATTTATAAAAGGAACCCTCATCCACCCATTTCAACCTAAAGATATCGTTAATTGTTTTTCAAATATCCAACCAAATCCCCTATCGGAAAAACCCATATCACAATTTTAATCCTCTAGTCTCAAGAAGGATCCCAAAATCCCTCAAAACCGATAAAGGCTTCTAAAGGAAGAAATTTTTTTAATTAGAAATTAAAAACATAATTTGTTTATATTACTTAAATATATAAAACATATATATTATCAAATATTATCTACTCATAAATCATAAAAATATTGTCATCAATAATTTTTTATAATGGTATTATAATTAAATAATTTTCACTTTTTCAAATAATTTAAACATTTTTTTATTTTAATCACTTTAAGAACCTACATGAATGATGCCATAATATTTTGATTATAAATGATTATAAAAAAATTAATGAAATATATAGAATTAATTATTAATCTATGTTACTTTTTCAATTATAGAATGGTAATAAATATGAATATTTTTCTAAATATAATTAATTATATTGATTGATTCGATAATAACAAAAGGAAATATTTATAATATTTCGTTATGAACCATTACCAAAAAACACATGTTACAGTAATAGGAATTTGTTTCCCCATAAAATAACATATATAATTTAAAATAGTTTTCTTGACGTTTTTTGCATATGAGAATCGGTTAAGAACTGAAACAACTATATTAATGAAAGAATGGAAAAATTGGAATAATTAACAACCGTTGATTAATATTCACTTTAAATGATTAATAAATGTGAAATTTAAAAATATAAATACATGATATTAATTAAAATGAAAATAAAATATATTATATTATAGAATAATAATAAAACTATTTTGAATGTAGATAGAGTAAGAGCACGTTTGAGAAAGAAATAATCAAAGTTAAGGTTTTTGTTAACTCAATATCCTTTAATGGAGTAATAGTATTTATTCATTGACATTATTTTTCTCTATGTGGTGTATACTACAACATATATATTTTAATATTTTATTTTGAAATTTTTGCAACAAAATTATATTTCCTTAGAGAAATATAATTTTTGATAAATTTTTATATCATAAAAACAATCTCTTATTAAGGAACATTTCCTCCTTATATTTATGATAATTATATTGCATGTATATATTATTTCTTATATTGAATCTATATTTTTTTATTATTAAATTTGAATATGTATTTTATTCTACACCTCCCCCATTTATCTTTAATTATAATGAAAATAACATTTTATATTAATTTCTACAATGTCTGTTGTTTAAAATCATTAAAATGATACAAAAAAAAGTAATTCGTTACATTTTGATAGTATTTCATATATTTTATTAACTATGTTTCCAATTATTTTTCATTTTTTAAATTCATATTTATGTAAATGGGGTGTTTTATAAATAAAATAAATATTTTAATGTATAAGATATACTTTTTAAAAATGATTTGGAATGTTATGTTATTTTGTTTCATATAATTATTACAAAATTTTCAAGAAAACTCTTTCCATGATTTCTGAATTTCCTCTACTTAGTATTAAGGTTCATTTTATATGAAATTACTTTTTCTATATTTTTTAAAAAAAATGAAAACATTTTTTATGGAAATATTTTTATCTTTATCACTTTTCATCAAAATGATGTTTATGTCAATCCTTAATTTATTTTGCTTATTTTAACGTTCATTTAAAACAAATGATTTTGTTATAAAATCATTTAAATTGATCATCTCTATTTAAAGGATTTTTCATTTATGTCAATAACATTTATTTCTATTTTAAATCATTGTATATTTATCATAATTAGTTTCATTACCAAAATTTTCATTTTATTACATACTCAAATTTCAATTTATAAATAGTGATGAAGAAGTGAATTCTTAATTAGAGTATTTATACAACATTGAATTTGGATTTACTCATTATAAAAAAATTATAAAGATATACTTTTGAGAAAATCATTCCATTATGAACAAGTTGAACATGTGGCCTTCACCTAGATCACTCCGAATTAATTATATTGGACTGTTACTAGATATTAAGAACACATATATACCTAACAAAGTCTATCGATTAATTGTGAGGGTTAATGGGTGATATTGAAGAGACTATACACTCTGAAGATAAATAATAATAACAAAAAAATGAATTAACTTAAATAAACAATAAAACAATTCAAATATATACATATATATAGAATGATTTTAATTTTTCATGTCATTGCAGTCATACAAGAGTGAACATGATACCCCCTGGGAAGATCACACACACACACATATATATATATCAAACAATTTGAATTACCTTCATGGAATCAAATAACCACCCATCCAACATAAAGAACAAAACCATCTTGACAATACACAAACTTTTTTCCCAATCTACTAAGATTTTAACAATAACCACATTACTTTACTTATTATTTAACTCATAACATCTACACATGTTTGGGTGGGACCATTTAGGGTCTGAGTATGAATATGTAATCCACCAACAATAGTGTACGTTGTTTATATGTATACACATACCTATATACAAAACATCTAATAATCATTAATCAAAACATATTACACGTATTACTCCAATCAAGCTCATCCTGCACTGAGTGGGGTTTTACCTTCATTTTCTAGTGTTAGAGTAGAAGGATTCCTCCTTAGTCTGTCATAATGAAAAGTACTCGATCTTTAAACAAAACCCATTTTATATGGTATATACACCATCCATAACCAACCTAATTGCTATTTGTTTACACACGATGCCTCTGAAAAATTTCTACCATTATTTCCACAACTCAATCCCACTAATCACTCAATATGGACAAAAAATGTTCTCTTATATTGATATCTCTCCTGAACAACAATGTATTCTATAGTGTGAACCTCAACCATACCGATGGTTAACATAATATGTTATTTATATTAGTTAGTGGATACCACCACCCAAAATGGGTGGACTAAACTACCTCATTAGACAATCACAATTTGAATGGGATCCCAAAGGACTCCCAAGCCCCATGTTGAGTGGCCATCAATGATATCCAAGGTTACACCAATGGAAAAAATATATTCCCATGATAGTAGTAGTGAATGTCATTAGTATTACACCATTTAACCATAATTAAATAAAATATTTGGAGTGACCAATATTTAACATGACACTATACGTGAATAATAGTCTAAAACTTCAAAAATAATGTATAATTTCCTAAACCAAACATTTAACTCATGATAAAAACATATTTTATAACATAAAAAATAATAAAATACCCAAAAAAATCCATTCTAAGTCTCAACTAGGCAACTGTATGAACAATGGTTTACTACATGTCACATAAAACATGTATAACTAAAGAAAACTCTAGGAACAAACAACTATGAAAATTTTATATTACTCTCATAAAATTATCCAAATATCATGACATCAATTAAAAATTATCTATAATTTGAAAAAAAAATAATTGAAATTATGTGTCCTAAGTAAATATTGAAGGCACATTGAGAGATATAAATAGAAAACTTATATATATATATATTATAACCCTACCCATGTATCCTCCAAATTTTTATGGAATTATAAAAAATAAATATTTGAATATAATCTTACTGGGGAATAATATACTAACATTAGTGGTTTTAATGTGTCAAAACAGCTATTTTTTAGTCATTGAAGTCTCAATAAAACTTTTTAAATGAATTACCGATTTAATTGTCATTAGAGTTTTTTTTTGGAAAAATGTAAAAAGTATGACATTTTATAATTTGGAAAATACTAGGACCATATATAAAAATAATGTATGTTATACTAAAAAAGGATAATTCTACTAAAAACTTTAGTCATGTGTTTTTTCTATTGGCAAATAATTCCCCTTAAATTTAAGAAATTTTCGATTACATTATTGGAAAATTTAATCATACAAATTTTTCATACAGAAATATTACCCTTACATATACATGGTGAACATTGCATTTACAAAAATAAAATTATTTTCCAAAAACCTGGAATGTGACATTAACTCACTAAAAAATGACCATCAGGTTTCTTCCATTTCAAACATTTAAGATGTACTCCATATAACAACCTTACTCTTTATTTCACACGTAGAAATGATTTATTACATAAAATATTCACTTTAAACAACATAGAAATTTTAGAGGTCTAGAGTCTTTGGGGCATGGAAACATTACATAATGACATAAAACAAGAAAAATGGAATTTTATTGAAAACTTTTTTTACATTACCACTACATTCCCTCGTACCTAGAATTTAATGGGGTAACATGATGACATGAATATGAAAAGGGTGATATATAAAGCCCATTGAGGGAGTTAATATGGTATAACATGAATAATAAAATATATATTAGGAAATAGTAATATAAATGAAGCATAATAGAGACATGAACATAATGGAATGAGATAACATGATTATTGTAACATGGAAATGTGGCAACACTACTTAACATGGTATTGGCATGCTCTAAGGCTCGTTTCATTTGGAGCATCAGTAAACCCTAATTTAACTTGAATTATCATGAGTAAACCCTCATTTAACTTGAATAATCATGATACTATACTTTACCCAATGCATTGGAGCGCTATCAGTGTGCACAATTTGTAATAATTTCATTTCATGCATAAGTGTGCACTAGGGATCATATTACATAGATTCATAAAAATAATCATTTACTCAACCATATAAGAATATGGAATTCATACATGAAACTCAAAAATAAATAAGTACTTATGCAAAATGGTTAATACCCTTGATAGATAAATGCGAATTGTATTCACTACACAACGAATTTGGCTTGAAAACATGGTGCAATTTCGGCAACATAACGACGTGACATAAGAGTTCATAAAACTGGTTCATGAGATTTGAATGGGTGTATAATTATATTTACATGACATTGACTGTGAGGGGGTCATTTAGATACATGTACTAACAAATGTAATGACTTTATCTTTGTAATAAAAAATAATTTCATGAATATAAATGAGTAGAGAGAAATCCCATATGGAATTTCATCATGTTAACAGATATACTTGGGAGGTATTAGTGAGAGAGAGAATGTGGTATCTCATCAATAAAACATAATTATGTCAGTATGGGTGTGGTCTTAAATTATACTCCAAATTTTATAATTGAAAACAAACAGACATAACAATATTAAGAAACATAGATAAAATTTGAAAGGGATGAATCCCTTACTTGGAAGTGTGATCCCCATGTCTTGGGAAAGGCTTGAGAGAGTCATTATGGGATCTTGGGTCACATTGAGAGGATTCTAGATAGATGATAGTAGAGGATGGTTGAGCTCCAAAGGCATTGAGTGAAGAGGAATTGGGAGCTTGGGTGGGTTTATATAAGAAAAGAGAGGGAATTCTTTATTATTTTTGTTTTGGACTCCACACATTAAACTAATCAAAACCTCAAACTAGCCCATGGTTTTTTACCATAGTAATTTTATAAAGGGATGTGGAAAACATTATTTTATAAGTCAAATGTCCTAAATTCTTAAAAATAGGCTTTATTATATGGAGGTGAGCCAAACTCTCAAGGAAATCAATTTATAATGTGAGAATGTTTTATAATCCTTGAAGGGTACACTAAAGCTTTTTAAAATAAATAAATGAGTCCTAAAATAACATTATTTTAATGGTAAAACATATTTTGGCACAACATAATGTTTATAGTATTTTTTACATCACTATTTGGTCATTATAATGTCATAAAACATATTATATATTTAAATGGTGTTTAATTTTAACCAAAAAAAAATTCGACTATATCAAAAAATTATGCACAAATTTCCCATTGGATAAATTTAATGTCCTGATTTGAAAGACAATATTTATTTTTTCTAAATAATTTTCCAAAGATGTGAATTTTTAATTTTAACTTAAAAATTGACATTTATTGAAAATTGATGGGTTTTGAAAAAAATAGCTTTCAAACCCCAAAAAAAAAATACAACTGCATTCATAAAAATTATTCAATCATTAGTATTTAATAAAACTATATTTATTAATTATATTTTATTAAAATATTATTTAGTTAAAAAATCCATTAATTCATCCAAATAGATTTCTTAATTGAATATTAACTAAAAATACAATTGATTATTTAAAAACTATTTATAAAGTAACAATAATAAAATGATTTTATATACATTATTAAATTCAAAAATGATGAATGTAATTATAGTTCTATGGTCTTATTACATAACCCCTTATAACACATGCATAAGTCATAAGGGTAAGGTGTGTTATGGTGACTAAATTTTGGGGTGGCACGAAAAACATCTCTCGGGTGGTAATCTCTACCAACTTCCACTTCTCCCATAGGTGGTTCTGTTTGATATTAATGTGTCAAATCTTGGATTGGTCACGGTCAAGAGAGAAGTTCAAGGATGCCAACTCTGTTATATACTCCGAAAAATGGGATTAGTATGGTGAAATTCTACTGGATGAGGCTGTCACATCCTTTTTTTTGAGTAAATTGGATTTTTAAAGCCGTATATTTAGACTAATCTTGTGATCATTGTTCAACGACTATATTATTAATAGTCATAGTTATTAACGGTATTTAAAAACACAAAAACATAATACCAAATAAATTTTTGTTTTATACGACCATTATACCAAATTAGAAATTTAATTATATCAATATGAGTTTTCATTAATGAATGTTTGGTTCATTACAATCTTCCCCCTTAAGAAATTTCTCCCTAAAAATTTATTTTCCCATTCTAAAACTGATATGGGTAACTCTTTTTACTCACTTCCCTTGATTCCCACGTCAATTCTTCAAAGTAGTGGTTTTTACCACAATACCTTGACGAGGGGCATTGTATTATTTTGTAGAACTTTTTCTCTATAATCTAATATCTTCACCAACTTCCCTTCATAAGAGAGATCATTCTCCAATTGTACTACTTCTGGATTGAGTAAATGCAATGGTTCTAGTTTTTACTTCCTTAAGAGAAATACATGGAATATATCATGTACTTGAGGCAGGCTCAGTGGGAGTTCTAGTTGATATACCACTGCTCCAATGCGATCCAGAATCTCAAAAAGCAACTATAAATCATTGTTTTTGCGCCTCAGAGAATAGGAAACCGCCTATGTCGGTTTCTTAGGGTAGGAATTAGCGAACTCCATTGGTGGTCGCTAAACATAATTAACAAAGTAGGGATAAATCTCCCCCCAATCACTTCTTCAACCTAAACCTCCCCGACCCCTTCACTTCTCACCACACTCGACGTCATCGCCACTGCTCCTCCCTCTCGCCTCTCCCTACGTTGATGCCGCCCCTCCCTCTCACCTCACCCGATATCTCTACCGCCCATCCCCTTTGCCTCATAAGTCACTACTACTGCACCTAGTACCACTGTCTCTGCCTCTCCCTTGTTTCTCAAAAAGCCTCCACCTTTCCCTCTACAAACCCTAAATATCCCAATCCATCACTTCCATCTTGAATCAGAGCCACTACCACCCCTCCCCATCACGAACTATCCCTCCTCATAATGAATATGATCCACCTCCATTCCACCCCCCCCCCCACCATCACGAAAAAGTACTCCCTTTTGTGAACCAGTCTTATCCATCACTCCCATCGTGAACCAGTCCTCACTATCGTGAATCGGAGCTAATGTCGCTGCAACCGTAGTCACCACCACCAGTCTCAAACCAGATCTTCCATGTCACAAATGATATTTTTCTCCCTTATACATTTCCCAAACAGATTTTGATCAATCACTTTAAAATTTATGTGAGTTTATTTCTATTTTACCATGTCTATTATGTTCAATTGTAGACATATCTCCTAAATGAGATTCATCAAACAAACCATGTCCTATGTGTATATAATTCATTGGATTTTATTTTGAATAGATTTGTAGATACTTTAATGATTTAAAATTTGTGTAGTGTATGTTTTTAAATTTAAATTGTATGTCAAAGTGAATACATCACATATTATTGACTGACTTATACATAAATGCTTTGTTGAGTAAAATTTGATGCCTTGTGATTGATATGAAATTAATGATCAACATCTATATGATGCTTTGCAAGTTAGGGGTTTTAATCTTTACTATTTTTTCAGGGACAAATACCCTCTCTTGGATGAGTCTGAAAATATATTTGAGATTTTATTTTTGAAGTAAATGGAATTTTTTGTGAAATAATCCTCAAATCCCTCATTAGTATAATCATCGTTCAATGAAACTCTCCATGATTTTTTGGTGTAGTATGAACACCCCCATAATGCATACTTATATTAGAATTGTTATTGTAAAAAGGTATGTAAGGATTTTATATAGTTAAAATGATATTTTTTATTTTCCATGATATATGATGACAATGTATTTTATGATGCACGGTCCCTTTGACGTCACTTATAGAAACTAATTATGATAAATGGTTCGGAAAAATATGTGGTCTTTATATGAATTCATAAAAACATTTTGTTTTCAATAGAATTTAATGGATAAATATTATTGGTCTTTATCAATGGGTTTTAGGTTAACTTTTTGATATCTTACATGTTCTTTTTGTTCATTTATGAATATTTTATTTTTTTATTTTGTGGCTGTAATATTGAGTCAACCAAACCTAGTGATAAATTTATGAATTTGAAGACTAATGGACAATATAATATGACTTACTAACCAAGTATCACATTTTACTACTTTGATGCCCATGGATCATTGTTTGATGTTTGATGTTTATAATGTATGAAATTCTTGTGTAGACTCTTCCAATAATAAATATTTGTTTGTGCTACCTTTAATATAGGTTTTATCAATTGCATTACAAATTTTATCTTAGAGTTTCTTCATTCACTAAACATTATTTTTCTAATTCATTTTGTCTCCATATGCCCCAAGTTTTTATTTGATAATTAGATTCATTGATAAACAAGAAATGGGTAACTATGAGAACTAGGAAATCCTAGAAGTTGGAAATTTTTTATGGTTATTTACTAAATATAAATTCGTGAGAGAATTATTTGTAGACTCCATCTCAATATTTTGTTCATATATATCGATTTTTATTGGTTTCTTGTGTGATTCAATGTCACTACTTATAGTTTTAACGCAAATATTAGCACGAGGATGAATTTTTTTCTAGATATCGGCCATCCATTTATTGGACACTTGAAATGAATGTTATTTTCTTAAAACATGTGTTTCCGGTATAGTGTTTGAATATTCTTCTTTTAGTTCTTGATAATGTTCAAAGATCTATTACCAATGATATTGTTATATCTTATTCTAATGTTTGGTTAGTTTACATACACAGTGCTAATAGTATTTTTTCATCTACTGCACTTCGATATAACAACAAGACATCAAATCCATATGTTTTTGAAATCATTTAAAAGAATGGTATTGTGCTATTTTTTATGTTCATGTGATGTGGAAATCATTTAAGGTATTCTAAAAATCATATATTTACTAAAATTGTTTTAGCGGAAAGATTTTGGAGGTACTATGGGGATACCATGGATATTTCTATCATGAAATAATCGTTCTAAATTATCCTTAAAACTGGTTTCATATATTCATTGAATAAATATATATTTCTTATTAGTATATGCTTATATGTGTACAAGATTCATATTTTCATTAATGTGAATGTTCAAGATTGTTGGCATGAAGCATTAACCTCATAAAGAGTATACTGTGCATGAGAACTGGAAAGATTGATATATCGACATTCTTGTTACTTGAAGGCATGAGATGAGGTAATTTGTATAGTTATATTTATGAATAGAGGATTTTAGTTGTTTTATTTTAGGTAGATGATTGAATTATGACAAATTAAAATTATAGTAAAAAATAACTATGGTGGATGTTATTAGAAGTTCATAGATGTAGAGGTTATTTTATAGTACATTGTGTTGTGGTCTACTAATTTACTCATCTAAACCATATGTCTTTATATAATTCTTACTTGTTCTTTAATATCAGGGATAGTCTTTGGATCCATTAATGAGATGCTTATTTTCCATTCCATTTGATTTTCTATTTTTAGATATTTCTTGAAATGATCTATTCAGCTGCTACCAGTCAATCATTTTGATAAATTTTTGAACAATATCTTTCAATTTCTTTTTTTATAACAGATAATTATTCTTGCTTCTATAGAAGTACTACTATAAATCCTAACCTATTCAATTTTAAAATTATCAACAATTTTAATGTGAAGGGGAGGTACTTTCATATTTACATTTGAATCAAATGTATTAGCGCATAGATTACTTGGTACTAAAATATTATTCAACTTTATTTTTTATAACCACTATTTTTGGGTTATATTCTGGTTTAGTTATGTGTATGAATAGTTTATCTAAGTATCAATCTATTGAATTCCATTGGTGGTTGATGATATAATTTTCCTGGGGGTATTAGAGAGAGCCTTTAGAGGTCGTTATACAGTTCCCTATCAACTAGTGTTGCTATTGAATGTATACACCTATAGCAACTGCTTTTGGTGGTCACTATTGACCTTTAGCAATGGGGAAAATGTGACCACCAAAAGCAGTCGGCTGGAAGTCTCTAAATACCTTTACCAACCACTTTTGGTTGTCACTAAAGGTCATATTTGTTGTAGTGAAAGGGCCAATGTTCCTTGGACTAAGCTTTCTCTTATTCCAAAATCTCATAACTCTCATCCATGGTGATATATGGAGGAATACCATGTCTCTGACATCAAAATTTATATGTTGTCGATGATTATCTGCATAGCTCATTTTTCGACTCTGAGCAGCTTTAATCTGCTGCTGTTTGGTCTTAAACTTCCCCACCATTTCATTGATTATTTACCGACTGAGGATTTTTCTCTCCCCAACTTCATCCCAACATGCTGGTTTTCTGCATCTCTTACCTTACTGGGCTTTATAAGGAGCCATTTGTATGCTTGATTGGAAACTATTATTGTAAGAGAACTCGACCATAAGATTATGTTGATTCTATCATTCTTTGGAGTCCATTGAGTACACTCCCTACATTACCTCAAGTTTTTGGATAATCCATTTAGATTGGCCATTAGTTTGAGGTTGATAAGCTATATTGATGTTTATCTCATTATCCAGAGAATGCTTAAGACTCCACTCAATCATAGATTTAATCATGGATCTTGATCAGATATGATCGATAGTGGTACTCCATGTAGTGTTACTTTGTCTCTAATGTATATCTGTGCTAGTTGATCCATTGATAAATCCTCCTGAATTGCAATTAAGTGTGAATTGTTTATAAGACGATCAACCACAACCTAAATAGTATTGTTTCATTTGAAATTCTTTGGATGTCTGGTGAAAAATTACATGGTGATGTTCTCCCATTTCCATGCTGGTATTGGTAATGGTTGCATCATCCACTTAGACTTTTTCCTCTTAGCCTTTAATTGCTGACATACAGAGAACTTTGATGTACACTTAATGATATCCTCATTCATGTTTTTTCAGAAATAATGATCTCAGAGATCTCGATACATCTTTGTATTTTGTGGTCGAATGGTAAAATTTTAACTCTTTTCATCATCCAAATGTTACTTTTTTAAATATAGATTCAATGGATCACATTGTATTGACCCAAATCTCAAAATTCCTTCTTTATTGACATTAAACTCTAAGGATTTCCCTTTCCCAATAGTTTTTACCTTCTTTTGAATTCACACATCATCCTTTTTAACTTCCTTTAACATTTCCAAAAGTGATGTTTGAGAAATCATTTGTGAAATGATTTATTATGTTCCCTTGTTTATGATTACCATGTCCATCTTCATCAAATATAATAACATTGGATCCTTTTTGATTCTCATAAATGATAGAATTGCTACGTCCTTTCTACTTAGATAATCCTCCACCTTGTTCTATTACCTAAGGTGGTAATGGATTGAGAAGTCATAGTCTTTGACTAGCTCTAACCATCTCCATTGGTGCACATTCAAGTCTTTCTATGTGAATATATGCGTGAGCCTTTTGTGGTCTGTATATATTTCACACTTATCTCCAATGAGGTAATGTCACCAATTTTTTAAAAAGAAGATCACAGCAGCCACCTCCATATCATATACTGGATAGTTTTTCTCATGAAAATTCAATTTATTTGAAGCATGGGTAATGAATTTTTCATTTTTATATCAACACACATCCCATGAAATTCTCCAAAGCATCACTGAATACTAAAAAAAGTTCCCCACTTTTTGGAAGTGTGAGCATGAGAACAGTGATAAGCCTCCTTTTCATCACCTTGATGCTCTCTTCGCATTCATAACTCCAAGAAAACTTCACTCCCTTCTGAGTAATCTTGGTAATAGGGTTGGACAATCGGAATAAATTTTTCACAAATCGGCGATAATATCTAGCTAACCCTAGGAAGTTTCATATATTTGTTGCCGATTTTGGCCTTAGACATCCCTCAATTGTGGCTATCTTGGAGGTATCCACAAATATCCCATTTCATGTGATGATATGACCCAAGAAAAGGACTTAATTCAAATAGAACTCACACTTGTTGATCATTTCCTATAGCTTCTCCTTTTGCAAGGTCTCTAGTACAGTGCTTAGATTATCATCATGTTCCTACTTGGTTTTAGAGTATACTAGAATATCATATATAAAGGTGACAACAAATTAGTCGAGTTAATCTCTAAAAACTTTATTCATCATGTCCCTAATGATTTTGAGAGCTTTAGTGCGTCAGAAAGGCATTACAATAAATTCCAAGTGCCCGTAACTTGTACAAAAAGTAGTTTTTGAGATATCCTACTTCCTCCCTTTTACATGGTAATATCCCGAATAAAAATCCTCCATGGAAATTTATTGTGCTCCATTTAGCTGATCGAACAAGTAATCAATTCGTGGAACAAGATACATGTCTTCAGAGTGATTTTTTAGAGATCACGATAATCAATTAAAAGGATCATTGACTTATCATTATTCATGATTAAGAGGACTGGTGCACCCCATGGTGACACATATGGGAATATAAACGCTATATCCAGATTCTCCTGCATTTGTTTCATCAGATCCCTAGGCTCCAAAACAACAATTATATATGGAGTCTTGGATATTGGCAATGCCCCAGGTACAAGGTCAATTGAAAATTCAACATCTCTTCTTGGAGGAAGACCAGTTCATTCCGTGGGTAACACTTCAGTGAAATCCATCATAATAGTCATGTCTTCAAGGATGTTTTTTTACTTAGACTCAATCATCTAAGCCATATACGGACTCTCATATCATTTTAATATCTATGCTAGAGATGATGGTGTTGAATAATATTCATCTTCCACCTACACTTGTAATGAATCTGGGGTCGATTCTCCATATGGAGAGTGATTTCCCTCTCAGGGAAATTTATGTTGGCTCTATATAAGGAAATCCATTCCATGCTAATAATTGCATCAAATTACACTAGAGGAAGTATGATGAGGATCACCGAGTAGTTCAACCCAAAAACAATGATAGTGGAGGAGTTGTATTTATTGGATGAAATTATTTCCCCATTTGTCATACCCACTGACATCATTAAATCCATGATTTTTAGTGGTGTTGGTATTGTTATAATAAACACTTGGGATATAATAGAATGCATAGTACCAAAATCAAAAAGTACATACACTATTCTTTAATGAATAACTAGCATACTTGTCACCAAATCATTGTAGGGGTTCACCTCAGCAATAGTGGTCAAAAAATCTCGACCGTATTGCCTTAGATGTTGTTGGATTCCTCTGAAAATCCTCATCTTAGGGTACTGATTTGCAAGGTTCCCTTGTTCATTGAAATTTATGCAATGAACAACCCGTTTAGAGTAGAACATAGCATTCCTCTCTTCTATCACATCCACGGGTTTTTCTTGTCAGCATTTAATGTCTAAGTGCCCTTCACATCCAAACTGAAATAATTTCCTCATCCGCTTCATTAAATTTCTAGGGTGCTTCTTTTCACAACATTGTCATGTGGGGAGAAATATTTTCATAGATCTATTGGATTTATCCATCAGACAGCCAGAATTTATGTCCATATTACGCTTATTATCCTCAGGATACCCTTGAGACTCGCATGTCTCCATTTCTATTTTGAGGGCACATCAGACAATTTCCTCATAGCTATCAAAGTCCCAAATCACTAATGCTTTCCATAGGATAGGTTTTATCCCACAAATTAAGTGGTAAACCATTCATTAGAGGGTAATGAAAATGACATAGGAATATCGTCCAAGACTTGTGATGTTTTCCTCGTATGCTTCAATAGATTCATTATTTGTTCTTGTGGGAAAGGAAGTCCCATTTCATCTTAAGTCGAGGGGTGTGTGGAAAATATTTATCAAAAAACATCATCTAGAAATCCTTATATTAAAATTCCTTGATCTCCTCCCCAGGATCTATATTTTTTACCATTGTACACCATTGATCAGCTTCACCCTATATACGATATGCAGCCAGAACATCCTTCTCTTGTTCGGAACAATTAAGGATGGATAACAAAATTTCAATGGAGTTTATGCATTGTTAAACAATTGAGGTTTCAGATAATCCATTAAAATTAGGAGGCCTTTGGCTCATAAAAATCTTGAACGTGACTTGTTATTTCTTGGGAGGGTGGGGGGGATGTTCTTCTTGTCACATGATTCAATTCAAATATTGAGTTTACTGAGAGAGTATCGTGACAATGTTTGTGATTTCTTCTGCCATCATATTATGAATCTCATTAGAATAATAATCACATTGATCTTCTCATCAGTTTTAGCTTGAGTCATCATATTACTGGTCATTGGCTCGAATAAAAGGAAATTTAGTGGAATCACATAAATTGTAATCAAATGACAAAGAAAATATGACATATAAATAAATTTTTATTCCATAACATATGAATATATATGATTCATTATATGTTATCCATGGTCTATTTCCCACCATTTATTCTGAGATAATTTTTCCCCATAACAATGGTTCGTACTAAGATTGTGAATTTTCCAAATCATATCCCCCAGGACAGTTGTAACCAAGAGTGAAGAAAGGCCCTTTGTCGGGTATTAGGATACCCTGGGACAAGCCCAAAACTCTTTGTCAGAGTTTTCACTCCTACATACATTTGTTCCAGAGCTGCCTCTACCTGCTAGTATCTAGAAAAGGATGTATTCTATTGATAAACCACTTCGAAAATACTCACCAAGATTTAGGAATGTTTTTATTTTACTTAATCTTATCCCAAAGTCTTTCACTATGGTTTTCTAATCATAATCCCAAAAATAACTATACCTATCATCTAATACAAACTATAACAACCATTTTCTTTATTACACATGTTGATATGATTTATTACATAAAATAATCACTTGAAAAAACATAAAATATATAGATTTATAGTGTCTTTTGAGATTATGAACCTTCCATAAGGACTTAAAAGACGAAACATGACATATTTATTGCAAAATTCCTTTACATGACTTCTAAAATACCACATACTTACCATTGCATTGGGTATACAAAGAACATGCATAAGAAAAGGGTGAGATATAAAGCCCAATAAGGGAGTAAAAAAGAAATAACATGGAAAAATACAGTACATTCTATGAAATAAATGTATAAATGGAGAAAAGAGAGACATGAACATAAATGAATGATATAACACGATTATCATAACACTGAAATGTGGAAACAACACTTAACATGATAATATCATGAGTCAAGGATCATTGCACATGGAGCATAAGTAAACCCTCATTACACTTTAATTTTCATGAGTAAACCCTTATTTCACTTGATGTGTCATGATACTAAACTTTACCCAATGCATTGGAGCACTGTCAGGGCACACCGTTCATATTCATTTCATTTCATGCATAAGTGCGACTCATGGATCATATTACATGGATTCATAAAACATCATCATTTATTCCATGATAAAAAATTGTGGAATTCATAAATGAAACTCTATACTAAATAAGTAAATGTTCATAAAGATGAATACCCTTGATATGATAAATTGGTATGGTATTCACTACACAATTACTTCGGCTTGGAAAATCATCGTGTAATTTCAGCAGCATAACAATGTGACAAAAGTGTTCATAAAAATGGTTGACAAGAGTGGAAGGGGTTTCCCATGATTTAAATGAAATGGAATGTATGGGGTTCATATTTACACATGTCCCAACATATTTAATGGAATTTAGATTTGTAATATAAAATAATTTCTTGAATTTAAATGAGGAGGGAAATCCCTTACAAAATATAGTTATGGTAATAGGTGTACTTGGGGGGAATTAATGAGAGTGGAAGGGGTATCTCGTCATTAAAATATAAGGAGGAAAGTATGGGGGTGGTGACAAATAATAGACCAAAATTTATTATTTAAAATAAAAGGAAATTGAAATATTATTAATTTTAAATAAAATGAGAATGGAATGATTCTCTTACTTGGAAGTGTGATCCCAAAGAATTGGGAGAGTCTTGAGAAAGACTTATTGGGAGTTTGGGGCACCTTTTGAGGATTATAAATAGAGGGGGGGAATTGGTTGGTTAGTCTACAAAGGCTTTGAGTGAAGAGGATGTGGGAGCTTGTGTGGGTTTATATAAGAAATGAGTGGGAATTCTTTATTATTTATGTTTGGGACACCACACATTAAACTAACCAAAACCACAAACCATTACAATGTTTTCCCTTTTATCAATGGGGAGTTGAAAAAATTATTTTATAAAGAAAAATATTTTCTTTTTAAAATATTACCCGTTTTTATGTGGAGTTGAGTCACACTCTCAAGGAAATCAATTAAATATGTTAAAATGTATAATAAGTTTTGAAGGGTCTACTAAATCATCAAAAAACAAATAAAAAACCGAAAATAAAAGTATATTAATGTTAAAATATATATTGTCCTAAAAAATGCTTATAGTATATTATTACATCACTATTGGGTCATTATGATGTCATAAAACACAATATATAAAAAGAGTATTTAATTTTTACCGAAAAAATCGACTATCTATGAAAATAATGACAAATTCACCTTTGGATAATTTAGAAGTCATGATTCAAAAAATTATCTTAATTTTATCTGAATAATTTTTAAAATATGGGAATTTTTACTTTTACAATAAAAATCAATATTTATCAAAATTCTTGGGTTTTGAAAAAAATAGCTTTTAAACCCTAATAAGAATTAAAATTATATTCATAAAAATTATATAATACTTAATATTTAATAAATATCAATTTATTTATAATATTTTATTAAAATATTATTTAATTATAAAATCCATTTATTCATTCTAATATATTTCTTAATTGAATATTAACTAAAAATTTTATTTATGCTTTAAGAACTATTTACAATGTAACAATAAAAAAATTAATGTATATTCATTGTTACATAAGAAAAAAATTAACATAATAATAGTGATAGGGTCTTGTTACATAACCCCATATGACACCCACATAAGACCGGAGGGTTAGGTGTTTGATGGTGACATAATCTAAGGGTGGATCAGATAACATCACTCGGCTGGTAATCTTTATCAACTTCCACTTATCTAATAGGTGGTTCCGTTTGAGCTTAACGTGTTGATGCTCAGCTTGGGATTGTTCAAGTGTGATTCCCAATGACACCATCTCATTTCGATCTTCGAAAATGGGCTTTGTATAGAGATATTATACTATATGAGGCCATCACTTTCTTTTTCTGAGTAAATTGAATTTGTTGAAGCCATATATTTATATTAACCATGTGTTTATTGTTCAATGGGTATATTATAAGTGATCCCAATTTGTAACGGTATTTTAAATTTCAAAAATCATAAAACCAATGAAGTGAATATTTTATATATACATTTTACATAATAATACATTTAATTAGATTAAGAGGAATTTTCATTAATGAATGTTTGGGTCATTACCCTCCACAACTCCATAAACATCCCCTAAACCATAAAAAATAATTTATTCCCTATCAAATATGTTCATACCATTAGATAAAAGTATATTAATATTGGAAACTAGTATAATATAATTTTATTAACAAAAATTAATCCTTAGAGCCAAATACATCTCAAGAGGCTATTTCCAGAACCTATGCAAACACGCTTGACATCATTACTAGGTCTAAAGTTAGATGACTGATCCATGACATGACATAAATCATATTCCAAAAAATTAGGATTATAAACCCTCACCATGTAATGATAACTTATCCTAAAACTACAACAGAAACATAAAATATCCTACCAAAACACAAGATTCTCACTCATCACTGCTTAGAATAATAAGATGAAACAGAAAGCATCTATTTTTCACCACACACCTAGACTACCCATTCTAGAAAATTTAAAAAATTAACCAATTTTTCAGGTAATAACAAACACATAAATAAATAATTTAATCACAATGTGACAAATATACTTGGTAAAATCATATTATATTACATGTCCATTTTGTATTCCCAGGATATCCACACATAGAATCACCATAAAATAACAATTCAAACATTCATCTATCCCTATCCATTTTCCACTAAGTTAAATAGTTTAGAAAAGAACTTCATTATCTTTATAAAAAACATTAAAATTTTCACCTTGATATCGTCTTCATCACTAAACTCTGTTAAAACCTATGAAAAACATTAAATCATTCGGATGAGATACAAAATGTCATCACGGTACATTAAATAAAGGAAACTATTCACGATGTGAAAACCAAAAAAAATCCTTAAAAACATAAATTTTTCCAGAATAAGGGACAACGGATTAAAAAAGATAATTATCATTCCTTTTGAAGATTAAAAGATTTCCCAGAAATCTAAATATAATGAATATAACAACTATGAATTTATATTAGGACATCATTTTCTATATAAAACATGCAAAAAGAATAACCAATATGATAAACAACATTCTTCGGGGTACCCAATGCATTAAAGGTTATAACGTATCCACAATTTCTTGGTTTATCACGAAATCACCCATCGTTGGTTAATAAAAAAACTTCTCACACATGGTTTATCAAGGAACCACCCATAAATGGTTTATAAATAAACCACATGTCATGAAAAAAATTCCCAGGAACCATATCATAAACATAAATCGTGAGAAATTTCGTTAAAATGTTATCCTAAGGAAAATAACAATTTTTTAAATAACATAATTTTAGAAAAACAATACAAATAAAAACTAATGAATTCTATTTTAAAATTACCGTGTAATGTTTCAAAGGATACATCAAATAATTATGGTTCCATTATTTTGGGTAAATCAACTCACTATGTATATTTTTAATAAACATTCCTTTTTTACTATTGTAAAAAAATATGAACTTTAAAATGAAATTTTATAAAAGAATGTATCCTACAAATGTCATATCATCGAAGTGAAAATTAATAAAATGAATATAATATTCATATTATCCAAAAATATTATTGAAAAAGATTAAATACAACATAATATAATTAAAATTAACTTCACACATAATCATAGGATGTCATATTCAATGAAGTAGATGTTTAACCCATAGAATGTAAATTGAGTTATGAATTCCCTTACTATGAGTCGTAACCATCTCATAGGTTCTTTATATTCCAAAATAGGAAAGATTGGTTAATTAATTACTCTATTTATAACCTTTTAAATGTTTATTATTATTTTTATTTTACTTATTAGTGTGTCATAATAATTATTTATTTAACTAATTTCACGTCAGACACTTTGATGAGTAAGGGGAGGAGGTTATGGTTTGTAGTATGGCATTTGAAGCTATCTCTTAGATTCTTTGTGAAGTGAGAAACACAGACATGGAATGCATAAGGCATCCCTTCAACCATTTTCACAAATGGATAATGGTGATGGTTGAGGAACTCAGGGCACTGATCAAGTGATGGATGAAGGCTGCTACTTTACAAAGGTTTCTACCAACACCATGCACGAATATGGAATTCACTCGAGGTAATAAGGGCCGGTGGGTTAGAAGGAATCCATGAATAATGGGTTTGAAATTTAATGTGGATGGATCATTTGTTTATGGGGTTATTATAGGGGGGATTTTGGTAAGATACAATAGGGATTCAATGATTATAGGATTTAGTTCTTTTTTCCCTTGTTATTCTATTTTATTGGAGGAAAGATCCATAAACACTAGTCTTATGATTTGAAGGAGTTAAAATATATTCTGGAATATTATTTGTGTTAACTTGTGTTGGATGGGTTCTATAAAATGAAGAATAATTTACCATGGGAGATGTATTATAATATTTTTATTTGGATAATCATCATCATCAAATATATTTCATGTTATCCATATATGGAGGGGTTGGAATCATGTTGCTAATTATTTATACCGCAATGGGAGGTTGGGAGAGAGATTGATTTTATATACCATTTTGGAATTCTAACCTAGTGATTAATTGATTATTTTTATGGTGGTATTACCTTGGTATAAATCATTTCTTTCCACCATGATTCAAAGTAGTTCTATATGATTATATTCATTTCTTTTAATAAAAATTTATATTTATGTGCAGTAGCATGACACTCTAAGTCCACTAAGGTTAGTTTTATTCCTAAAATAAGACCTCTAGAATGTGGGGAGGTATTATAGGAAGATATTTTTGTAGGTATTGGCATAAAAATATAGTTTTTAATGTATTTTTAAATGATTAGAAGAGATTCCCTATATAGGAGATTGTAGGGACACTATTGGCATTTAACAAAATATTAAATAAATATAAATTAATTTTCAATTACAAATAGACCAAAAGTGATTCATTTTCAAGATAATATTATTTTGGGTTGAGATACTCTCATATAATAGAAATTAGATAAACTGTGACTAATTAATATCCCTTTTCTTTTGGCTTTAACCCATATTTTGTCACTTAACTCTTACCATGACAACATGGATTTTTTACACATTGATTGTTAATATAGTAAAAACAAAATTAAAAACAACCAATAAATGGATACTGCATGATATTATAAACCTTATTCTAATAATTTTGATGAAATAAATAACTTTTTTATTTTTGGATTATTAAATAAAATATTATTTACTATAAAATATTTTTATTGGCAATTTTAAGATCAATTCGTTAAATTAGATTTAATAAAATAAATACGACGCATTAAATTAAATAACACTATTTTATTATATCACTAACATGTCAAATAAATTAATAAAATTCATTTATCACATTCTTAAAAAAATTAAATTTATTTTAATATATTTAATATCATTTATTTTATTTTTCCATTAATTAAATAATCTCTACAAAACTACTTTTAATGTTTTAAAAGTATTTATTTATTTACTAAAATAAAAAAACAAATTACCAAGATAAATAAATATCTTTTTTATTTGAATGAAATCTTTTACAGTTGAACATATCCTTTAGATAACCACATATTAAAAATTTTATAGTTATTAAAATAAGAGATTTATATATTTATCTTTTTTCTCAATATAGTATTTTTAAATTAATTATAAATTGCATACAAAAAAAAGATCATATATTCAAAACATAAATGATTAATCAATGCAAATTACTGATCACAAAAATTTTGGAAAACTTAGGGGTCATTTTATAGTCCTTATGATGTTATTTTTACATATAACTATCAAATTTAACCTTTATTGTGGTAAAGAATATTTCATAGGTTACTATTTATATTGATAATAATAAAAGGGAACTCTTTACTATATTGGGACCCACTAATTTCTATTATGGATTAAATTTTTAATAATTAAAAACATTGAATTTTCACAATAAAATTAAAATTTTAAGAGAAAAAACATAATAACAATTGTTTTTCACAAAAATTCCATTTTAAAATATTAATTTTTTTATACTATATTCAAGTGTAAAATATATTTTATAAACCATAATATGATTAATATATATCAAAATAAAATAATGAAAACTTAAAACTAACACATCGCTAAAAAACCAAATAATTTAAAATAAATTTCATTAAAAATAAACTAAATTTTGTTGATAGCTTGCGATGCACACAATATAGAGTTTCACCAAACAACAATATTTTATAAGTGTTGTTATTATTTATTATGGTAATAATTTCCACGAAACTTGAATGGTGGGTATGAATAGTATTAAATAAATTATAAAAATTTATTTTTTACACTCATATATTAGTTATCTATTTTTTATTAATTGAAGAATAATCTTTTAAAAGAAAAAAATTACTTTTTATAAGATTTCATTTTTCTAAAACATGGATTATTCATGATTTGACCACTAAATTTAAAATTAAATTTTAAAACATTATGAATTTGTATTTGAAAAACAAACTTTACCTATTAAATTATAATTCAAAAAATTATCATATGGTAAATATTTGTAATTCTAATAAAGAGTTTCATTTTTATAGGAATTTTGAAAAATACTAACATTTAATTGAAAATTGAATTTTTATCAATAATTCATATTGATGAATTATATTTTTAATTATTTTTAATGAAATATTAGTGTAAGTTTATATCAATTAAACCAATTTATGTAATTTCAACCGTTTTAATATTTTATCTTCATATTAAAAAGATTCACAATTTTGAACATTTTTACATTTAAAACCCGCTATCTCATCACCTATACTAGACTAAATTTAAATTAATGTTTTCCAATTATATGAAACTAATTATTTAATAATATATATTATATTTAGAATCAGTATAATTTTTCATTTATAATATGTTAAACTTAAATTTTTATCAATATGAATTTGAAATTTAGTAAAAATCAATTTCCATGGTTAAGGTAATAATGGGATTACTGGGGGTTGAACTAAAAAATAAGGGTGAAAATGGACTATATACTTGTCTAAAAACATCTATTTTGAAATATTGAGACCATTTTGTAAATTAGGGTTTATAATGTCCCATTTTTACAATTTCTTAATAATATAATCACGTGATCACCAAATTCTTTGAAAAATTACAATGTATGTCTACTCCCCCACAAATAAAAGGCCACCCCACCCATCCAATTTTCACATAATAAAACCTATTTGGATCAGCCAATATGTGAGAAAAAACATCCCTACTTCACTCCTCTCATCTTAGAAGAATTATTTGGGATATAAAAGGATCCTTTAATGTGTTTAGTTCAAGATTAAGGAGGATACCTGGAGAAGGTGTAATATACTTCAACTAGTATATTAATTTTACTTCTTCCTCGACCACCTACATTTATTAATAAAAATTTATGTTATAATAACATAATTTTATTATATATACTATTATTTTTTTAAATTATTTCATGATCTAAATTTTTTTTGCCTTCCATGAAATGGATTACAAAATTATCCTTTGTGAGGAAGGGGGACTACCTTTTCCCGAATTGATGTATTTCATTCTTACTTTATCACCATACAAGGTTAGTTGTCCTAATGTATATAAAGTATATATATGATATTTATAACATCATTTTACCTTATGAGTAATATATAATATCGTTTTTTTGCGTACAAATCTGTAGGAGATTCAACAACACCGCTTTTGTGTACGACATACTACCACCTCGCAAGGCAATGTGATTCATCTTTCACTAATGCTTGACATTGAAAGATATAGAGATAATGTTAATGACTAAAGGTGATATATATCAAAAAATTATTATTTTACTGAAATATTCATCATTCTATAAATATAATAAATAATATTTTTCCTTCCTTTTTCATTTATTTAAATATCATAACATTGTTCATGTAGGTGTGGACTACTATCTTAACATAGAAATGTGACACTCTTTTCATTACTACACCAAAAGGATGATATATATTATTTTCTAATATGATATATTTGATATTATTATAATTTTGGAAAGGTAATTCATTAATAACCTTCTTCCATTTGATCTTTTAAAAATTGCAGCGTTATTCATTTGTATGTACGACCTACTATCTCTATTATCATAACATACATAAATTTTCATAATCAAAATTCAAGATTTGTTTTTAAAGATTAATTGATGTATAAATATTATTACTATTGTGTCATTATTTTTATTATGGACATGATAGAAAAATATAATATGTAAAGTAACATGTTCATTCGCCATGAATCCTGCATGAGGAAACAATGAAATTAAAATTCTAAATAATGAAAATAATAATATATTATGAATGAAAAAATAAAAAGATGTTATAAAAGGATAATATATAATATAATAAAAATTTATATGTTTATAATAAATGATAATTATATTTTTAAAATCAATATACATGAGGATAAATAATTTATAACCAAAAAGATGCATGAGGTAAAGGATTTTAGCAGAATTTACATTCCATTAAGAATGATTTTTTATTTTGCACAAATTCCATTTTATAATGTATATAAAATTCCAATTTTAAATTTAATATATTAATTATTTATAGTCCATGTAATTTTATGTTCAACATTGAAAAAAATAATTCATGTGGATTTAAAATGAAAACCAGAAAGTTTTAAAATATATTGTGCAATCTGACTTTTTTATTATTAAATTTATCTTGAAAAAATAACTTTTTTGTGATCATTTCTTATTGGAAATTATATTTCTAATAGATATAAATATTCTTATGTTAGGAATATTATTATTTCTGAAAACATATACCATTTTTACATACGGGTTCTTACTTTTAATGTTCTTTGATTAACTAGGGAAATACTGATAAATTTGTATCCATTACCCAATATAGATACTTAATGAAAATTAAATGTGATTATGAATTAAATATATTATTTTCTATATGTGTAATGTTTTGGAAAGGTATGACATGGTTTGGGTTTGGTCATGGATAGTTCCTCGATGAATCAGCAGTCACCTGAGATGAATCATTTGACCAATCATATGAGATTTTACCCATTATTCTTTAATCTCTTTATGAAAGGTCTTGATGATAAAGGTATCATGTATCTAAAATACGCGGTCTCCAATAATCTGTATTTTCTTCATTAAATATTAAATTATTTTTATTATGCATGACGTTTTTACAACGAATTTACCTGTGGATGTATTTTATTTTTAGTTTATCGATTATATTACATGTTCTTTAGTTATTTACCTTTCCCTATTGATTCATACTTATATCAACCTGAAATTAACGTTAATTAAAGGATTTTTTTTCAGTTTTCTACCTAAACATATTGATTTTTAATATTGATTCCTCATAGATTAAGCTATACTTATCACTTAATGGGCATTTCCCTGGGATATGAAGATGATTTATTGGAATGATTTTTAAGATTGATGATATTTTACATTTTTTATGATTTATTTTGTAGCCCATATATATATAATATGTATCATGTATGTAATTCGGTGCTCCAAAACTAATAAACTATTTGTTACTTAGATAAGTGATTCTTTATTAGAATTCTAATCTAATAAAGTAGGCAATGAATATGCGGTACTAGGATCGACGTCGTTAATATTTCTATGAGTTGAATTTTATCATAAAACTTGTGAAATAGATTTATGAAAACATATATTAGGAAAAATAACCTTATGATAGAATTTTGGGATCTGTATTGAAGAATGTAGAATATTGTGTTTTGGACGTAGTGATTTTTCTAAGGATTTCATGTTTTTTGGAAATTACTAGACAAATTAAATTTATAATGGAGTTTTGAGATGAATTATCTAGAGTTGGAAAATTTTATAGTGATGTTTTTTTGACTTCAATGAAGGCATGATAAGATTCTTGGTGTCTCGAGGAGTTTTGGATGCATCAGACTGGGAAAACTAGGATTTAAAGGACCTGGAGATGGGGCATGGTTCGTCTGAAATAGGGCACCACACTACTAGAAATTGTGCATCATTTTTCAAATTTGATATTGGAGGTTAACATGATTTTTTCATGGTTTTACAAACCATGCATGTAGCCCTCCCAATGTTCATTGGAGGAGTATCCCCACAATGACCACCACACGATATGAAAAAATATGTCGGTCTAAGTATGTTATATAAACAATTTTACGAAAATAAAATAAAATAAAAACATAAAACATATCACATCTCTTATCCTTCTCCACAACCACATGATGAACCCCTCTTAGGGTGTTCCCCTTCGACCCATGATGACCCCCTCTCCCAGATCCCTCTTCATCCATTGATTTATCACCATTTATTCATGGATTTTATTTGAATCATATATGTAAGGCCTCCTCCCACTACCCCCCTTAGATTTGGCCTATTTGGGCTACCTTTTTGTCTAGTGTAGATCAGTAGAAACCCTAGGTTGGGTTAAATCCTATTTTCCTTATTTCCTCTAATGTTATGTTGCGCAGAAGGCCACTCGAGTCATGTTTGTGCGAGTTCCAGAAAATACCATTGAAGGTGAGAAATTTTGGGTCCAATTTGGTTTTCCATAATCTATTTGGGTAATTTATAAACCCGATGTTTGTTTTCCCCCATTTAATTTTGGTTATGTTGGTCATATTGAGTTTCTAGATTTTGTTTATGGTGAGTTTTGGTTACCATGTAATACTTGCGAGGATATACAATGATGTGAGTGTATATATATATATATTGCATGTGGATATTCTCTCATGTATATGGTAATACATTCATTGGGTTATATATATATATATATTAATGTATATGTGTCCCAGTGTGGGAATATTTTGTACGGTTGTCCTTATGTTTGTCAGTTGCCAAGTGTTGTCTTGGTTTCTTTTTAATGTTGGATAACTATCCTTGATTTTCAATTTAAAAATGAATTATTTCACTACATAATGATTGTTTATAAATTATATTGTGTATCTTCAATGGGATGTTAACTATGGAATGTGATTTTTGTGAATAACAATGTCATGTTTTTATAAAAAAAACCCTCCAATAGAGGTTCACTACCTTCTAAGACATAGATTATTTGTAGTTGTAAATTATATGTTGCAATTGATGATTTATGATTTCTAAAATGCATTGAAAACACATTGTGATGTAACGAATGTTAATACATGACCTTTAATGGAGTTAGTAAATGGAGTTTAAAAAAATAAATGGTTATGTGACCATTACACATTATAAGATTCATATTGCCCCATTTGGTTGAATTATCCTTGTTTGGACCACCCAAGGGGTGTGGTCACATGATTTCCTAGTAAAAGGTAAATCATTTATAACTAAATTAATTTTCTCTACTTGTTTAGGAGATGTAATGCATCCCTTTCATGGTGATTCTCTTGGGTTTAATGGTTATAATGAGTTTGAAATTGTGTAATGGTTTATTTTGGTAAAAATGACTGCAAACAATTGGTTGGGTATACCCATGTGACATGCATGAAAAGTAATTTATGAGTGGGTATACTAATTGAATTACATGTTGTTATTTATGAATAATTAGTGGGTACACTCATTAGTTATTTTGATTATGAATCCGGATACATGAGTGGGTATACTCATGATATGTATTTTTTTTATGAAATGTGATAATGATTGGGTATACTCATTAAATGAATTCAATGGGAAATAATAAATGGGAAGGTATACTCATCATATAAATTTAATGATAATCATTAAATATGAGTGGGTACACTTATATGCTGTTGAATATTTATTGATATGATATTGATGAATGTATGTATAGATGCCATGAACAAAAATCCAAGGATCTTGAATGCAGTACTAGAAATCATGGGTTGAGTATGCCCCTTGCATCTTTGTTTTTTTTATAACTTTTGTATTTATACCCCTTCGATCTTGATTTACTGAACACACATGGTAAATATTAATACACATGCTCCTTAGACTCTTACCAGTTTCTTTACTAGGTTTCCATCGAGATTATCTTGGGACTCAATGAGGATGACTTGATATTCAAAACCATGGATCCAGCGCGCCATGGTATAATACATTGATATACTGCATGAACATGAGGTACATTATACCGTAGAATATACAGATTGGTTTTGGTATGTTTTCATATGTGGAATTATACAACATTTACATGAACTTTTAGATTCTTCGGGTGTATGACAAGGCTGCGCTTGTATGACATGTTCGGTTGTATGGAAAAGGCGTGGGGCTATTAAATGTTTGGAAGAATGGTAGGGCCATGTTATTTATTTGTGCATTCTTCTATATGCGTTATTATAAGATCTTTTCATTCTTTTTTATGAATCATTGTTGGGATTTTTTAGAATCACTATTTATAATATTACCATCCATGAATTTGTTACTTTTATTTTCTACTTACCTATTTACTTGCACACTGCCTAATTTACATTATAAAAAAAATGAGACTGGGCCTGACACAATAGGTTCGAACCTAGTTAGATGGTATCTCATAACCTACTTCATTACCATTTTTACCCAAGTATACCCATCTTATTAGGAGGGGTATATACTTTTTCATGGGTGATTTTTCTTATTCTTATGAGTTAAGAGAAATGTACCAATCAGGAGCTCAGGATGTTCATGGAGATTGCCCTTGAAGCCTTGATTTTTTTATTTATGTCTATAATTAAATATAATACTTTTGGTATGTTACACTTTTATCTTATAAATCATCATATGGAATGCATTAATTTTATTAATTGTAATTTTCCATATTTTATATCTAATTGTTATTACATTTTTCTTCCGCTTCTTAATAATTTGTGTATAATTTTTCCACAATTATCTGAGATTATTTATATAATAAACTAATGTGATATATTAAAATGATGGCACAATTTCCCCACATAACTTCCTTTACACCCTCTCTACTAGTCATAAGCCCCTGGTTTATGGGGAGACATGCTTGATGCTATGTGATGACATGTCTGGGTACCGATTTGGTTTTTAGTTGGCATGGGACATAAGAAAGTCGTATTAGAGTTGGTTCTTTACTACGACATACTATTTTGATAAATTATAAAAGAAACTAGAGATGTATAAGAACATGTTAAATATTCATTCATGGGACTGAACACTCTACATACATAAAATGACCTAGTGTCCAAGGCTGGGAATTTCTGTTTATGATGTTTGATGTTACAATTAATATGATTTCACCTTGAGTGACTATTGCATATTTCACTTCTTCTTGATTAGGATGTTTTTGGAAAATTTCCCTTGGCCGTTTTTGGAATGTATAGATAATAACATGATTCATGTTAGGAATATATGAATTAACATTCCATGAATATACCATTCCATGTAATTTCATTAGTCGGTTTCCAACTAATTTTGGTTATGTTATTCAGTGTTATACCTTACACAGTTGTACTTTTTTAGGTAACGTTCACCAAGAATTATTGTATAACATCTTTAGATTATTATATGACAAAATTCCTCTAATTTTTTCATGATTTTCTAATATTACATTCTTTTGTGTTATAGAATGCTTCTGTGTTACCACTTATGATGACATGGTAGATATTTTTTGATCTGTAAATTATTATATGGGATAAAATGTATATGTTGCATTTACAAATGAATCAAATTTCGTTGTAAGTTGTTTCAAAAGCTTATAACTATGAAAAGTAAAATGGTGTGTACGAAACATTTTAAAAGGATTCTACAATTCAATTATTATTTTAGATTGATTTTGACTGAATTGGAGCCAAATCCCATTTGTAAAGTGTATAAGAACGTTATGGATTGGTATTTGGACACTCGTATAACTGGATGATTATTTATATGATCATTTTATAATATAAAATGTCTATTGAGGTAAATATCTATTCAATTTTGATTTTAAAAGGTTTCTTTACCATTCAAAATGCTCAACTTGATGAATTTAGGACAACTGGGGCATATTTCTATGAGAAGAACTACTATCACGTAGCTTTCTAAAGAATCTAGGTTTCTTTAATGGGACCCTCATAGGTCTCCTTTTTTGGATATAAGGAATTTAGATGCTAAATTTAATGTTCATGATGGAATTTTAATGAATGATAAATGTTTAAGAGTAATTTTGTTATAACATTCCAATTTTTCAAATGGGGAATTACTTAAAACAGGTTCCTTATTTGTAAAATGGAACATGATGTTTGGGTTTGAAACTTTGTTAAATGTTTAAATATAGATTTGAGTTAATTAAATTACATTAAAATAGATCCTGAAGTGGTTTTCTTTTTTAAATTCTTAAGGAAGGGCAGTTTTAAATGTTTTTGATGGCATACCTTGGAATAGAGATGCGAGAGTTTATTTGTATGCTGATTCTATTTAGAAATGATTAAAATGAAATAGTCTATTGAGCCCTGTGAAATCCTATTTGAATAACCTAGATATAGGGTTGATGTGTTTTATTTGTAAGGAGTTATCCCATGGTTAGTTTCACCCTTAAACCATGATGCCTTGATATATGTTGAGATATTTTTTACATGGGTGTCATTCGGGTGTTGTTGTACCTAGTGGGTCATTTGGGTTTCATAAAAGGGTACTATTGTTTAAATGGGTGGTCATTGTATCTTGGATAATTATATTTTAATTATAACTGAGGAATTATAAGTTCATATGTTTAGACATGCCTCAGTCAGGGCTCTCTTCTTATAAGTTCGTGTGGACCTCCCTCTTCGTTAGTGATGGATGAATTAGTACATAGTCATCCGCGTTCTAGCTGTATGGGAGGATATTATGTTATGACAGTTTCTATTTGATCCACTAGGTACATGAATATATAGGGCGAAAAACTTTTGAATTATACTTAGGGTGTTATGTTCTCTTTTGAAAACACTGGGTATTATGGGTTAAAATTTGCCTTACCCGTCAAGTTTTAAATGTTCAAAATAAATGGTTGAGTTCAGATAAATTATTGATCCTTATGATGTTCAGATGATTCTTGGGTCAAATCTATAGTATATTGACTAGATCATTGTAGAGAACATTTTTTCCACTACTCGGGATGTCTATCTATGGTTTTGTTTTTTAGATGTTGGACAGTTTTATTTTAGCTCTTTTTCCAAATAAAATTATGTGATGATCTTGGTTGGTGGAATTTCACACATGAATTTGAGATGTTCATGAACTAGAGCATAAATGATTGGCTCATATTTTATTCTTTCAATGTCTAGTAAACTCCTAAGGTGGTAATAATAGGGTTAGTTATGGTGTACATGTCTGTGAATTCCTGGTGGCATGACAAACTAACGATTAGTTATGTATGAAACCATTGAAAATTTCAATGTTCTTATAGGGACATCAGTGGTTATGTCGAACAGTCATGAGAATGACTCAGGATAGAAGAATTATGATCAGTTAAATGTGAATTTTTTCATAGGGTGAATCTGAGCTTTCTTTAAGAGGTCACCTCGTAGAAGTTTGACTGTTTCTATTTGGTATACTCTTGGTTTACTCCTCTAGAAGAAACGATCATGTCCCCTATATTAATGTCATCCATGATGCACTAAGAAGTTGTCAGTCCTACACTGTGCTATAGTTTGGAAATATATTGGGATGTTTAGAGTTCTATATCTGTGTGGTATTCAAGATGAACAGTTACATAGATTCTTGGTTAGTTCAGTTTGATACATGGATTCCCATATAGGAATGCCTTCGACAGGCTCTTCGACACCAGTAATTTCAATCTGACGTGACCACCAGGTGGATGAAGACGTGGGCTCAATCGATTATTTTATTTGGATGTGTTTGATTAGAACAAATGTCTCACTTATATCATGGATTATGGACTACCATGGGTTTGTTCCATGGACTCATGTTTGTTGAATCAAAGGTTTCCATTGACATGTAGTCGAGCTCAGACGTGTATTTAAAAGGGTATATAATTCCAAAGGTCTAAGTCTAGGTTAAGAAATTAATCATGTTGTGGAACAATAGATTTAAATTCCACAGTGATGGCTTGATCTAGGAACACCACCAAAATTCATGTAAGGAATCCATTATACATGTTTTTACTAACCGACATATGCCTTGGGAAAGGCATTGTGATTCCGTTTGAAATGAATTGGCTGTTTAACTTGTGGGATTTAAAAATAAATTAGTTAGGTTGGATTTACATGTTATCATTGTTTTGAAATGAGTATAATTCAGGATTTAACCATTTTAAAAATCACATTTCTAGTTTATGGAGAGTGAAATTTATGGTCGGCATTGCCTTTCAACAAAAGTATGAGCGTATAGTTTTCTTGGTCAAATGAGATTCAACCATTTCCTTTCAATAAGTTCTATTTCTTGGATTTAAATGTAATTAGTTTTTTCAAAATAAGGAATTTAATCCATGAGTGTCCTTAGAATACTAAGGGGTGTGCTTTAAATGTCTATTCAAATGGTGGATGATCCAAGGTTTGAAATTGACCTTTTAATTCTAAGACCCTTAGTGGAGAGAACCAATGAGATTTTTTTTAAAGATACAATGAAGAGATAATTTCATTAACTAAGAAGGAATAATTAATCTATTTTTCTATGTTTCAGTTAGGATTTTGGATTTGGATTGATTTTTTAAGACATTGATTACTATGTATTTTGAGGATGCCTAAGGGTGTGTTTGGAATTTGGAAACACCACACAACTAGTTGAATGTGACTTCTGACCCAAGTAGATTGGGTGATGTTTCTTTTTGTTCCCAACGGACTCTTGAGGATGATAAGTTTAATGGTGTGGAGATTGTATAATCCCCTTTTTTGGACTGGGTGGGTTTTCTAACGAAATTTGATTTTTTTAAATTACTGGATGAAAATAATTTAAAACCAAGATTCAAAAGGATTTTTTTAGATTTGGAACCTTTTAAATTGGTGTTTTTTGAATTAGGTGAGGGATGAACAGTTTCTTGGGAGTCTTGAGGTGTTTTATGAGTTATAGAATGAGAGAACTGGGTTATTAAGGACATACAGAGGTGACACAATTTTTCTGAAATTGTGTGGACCGCTGCCAGAATAAGTGCATCCTTGTTAAATGTGGATAGTAGCGGTGCACACAAGATATGCACGGTTTTCCAAACATGATGCCTAGTCCACATAGTGGGCTTTGGATGTAGTATCTTCACACTATTCACCGCATGGTTAGCACACAATTTGAAAATCGTGTGGGTCAAACCATGTGATATACCATATTTTAAGGAAATAAATTTTAAAAAATAAAATAAAAGCATAAAACATATCAAAACTCCCCTCCCTGTCAATACCTACATGATGCACTCCTTCTAGGAGTTTCCCCTTTGATGAGTGACAACCACCTCTCTAGGATCCCTCTCCTTCCACAAAATTTACAATGTTTCTTCATGGATTCTCACCAAAAATTCATGTTAAGGCATTTTCCTTCATTATCCACTATCTATTTAGCCTATTTGGGTTTCCTCATCACCCGATGTAACTCAACTGGAAGCCTAGGTTGGGGTTATTCTAATTAATTAGTTTCATACGATTTTCAGTTGTGCGGAAGGACTTTCAGCTCAAGTTTGTGTGAGTTCTGGAAACTATCACTAAATGCGAGGTTGGTTGGGTTGATTCAGTCTTCCATCAGTGATTTGGGGTACGTTTTAAACCCACTGTTTATTTTTCTCCTATTTAAAGTATGGTATTTTGGTGGTATTGTGTTTTTATATTTTGTTGTAGTGAGTTTTGGTGGCCTTTGAAGGCATGAACGTGTATACAAAGGTATGCATATATATATATATATTTTCCTTGTGTGTATTCCCTCATGTAGAGGGGAATACATGAATTGGGTCATATATATATATATATATATATTCTTTTTTTTGTGAGTGTGGGGGTGGTTCCAAATGGGCGTAGATAAATATATCAAGTGCCATTATTAAATTGGTCCCTCTTTGAGGTATGATCCC
This sequence comes from Viscum album, assembly GCA_963277665.1. Taxonomy (NCBI): domain Eukaryota; kingdom Viridiplantae; phylum Streptophyta; class Magnoliopsida; order Santalales; family Viscaceae; genus Viscum; species Viscum album. Next base: position 869,364 of record CAUJRU010000111.1, read on the forward strand.
AATCATTCTCCGTTAACTTAAGAATGCATAAGTTTCTTAATTAATTCTTATTGAACAATTATATTGTGAATCTTGAATGATCTATTAATTACGAAAAATTATATTTGTGAAGAAAAAAGTATTGTTTTCAAAATAAAACCCCTCCAACATAGGTGATCAACCTTATAAGAAAAAATGTATTGGTAGTTGTTAATTACATTCTCAAATAGATGTTTTGTGATTTTTCCTTTGATTTAAGAATATTCTATGATGTTTTTAATATTAGGCATGTCATTTAATGGATTTAGGATATGGATTTTTTACTTATAAATGGTTATGAAACCATTACACCTTATTTGTTTCATCATTTACCTTATCATTGAATTTACATTTTTTGAACCACCCAAGGGGTGAAATCTTATTATTTTCTAGTTATTGGATGCACATTTATAAGTAAGGGGGATTGGTTTACTTTGTTAAGAGATGTACTACCTTCCATTCATGTTGATTCTCTAGGTTTAAATGGTTAAGCTGACTTTGAATTTGTATAATGGTTTATTTTAGTAAAAGTGAATTGAAATAAATGGGTGGGTATAACCATGTGACATGCTTGAAATGTAATTTTGAGTTGTTAGACTGATTAAACTCCATGTTGTGATTTTTTTAATATTGATTGGGTACACCTGTTGGGAAATTTGATTTTCAATCAGGATACATGAGTGGGTGTAATCATGATTTGTATTTGAAAATGAAATGTGATAATGAGTGGGTATACTTATTAAATTACATCAATGGTAAATGATAAATTAGTAGGTATACGCATTGAATGAATTGAATGAAAATGGTTAAATATGAGTGGGTAAACTCATATAGTGTTGAATTTTAAATGATATGAAATTGATGAATGTTTCTATAGTTTCCATGGATGGTTCTCCATGGATCGTGAATGAATAAGTGAATGCCTTTGGTTGAGTATAACCCTTGAGTATTTATTATGTAGAATTCCATGGGACATTCAACCCCTTGGATCCAACTTTCTTGGGATCACATAGGACTTGTTGGTACCCATACTCTTAGGCCTCCTACCAGTTCCTTTACCGGGTTTACATTGAGATGCTCATGGTACTCGACAATGATGCATTCATCATTGAAACCTTATATCCGATCCTTCATGGTCTGACACATTGATATATGGCATGACGGTGATGTACATGATACACTCAAATATATGAATTGTCCATGGTAAATTGTGAAATGTGGAATTATATGACTTGGTTTCGAATGTATGTGATATTCTAGTGTATAGAAAGGCCTTGGTGGTAGGACATATTTGGTTTTACAGTAATGCCATGGTGGTGTGAAATGTTTGTTTGAAATACAAGGCCATGTTATTTATTTCTGCATTCTTATAGCTGCATTGTTATTGGATCTTGACTATCTTGTGTATGGATCCTTGATGGGATATGTAAGTATCAATATTTAGCAGATTACTTGCCATGATCATTTTTTACATGAATCGTATGCTTACCCATTCACCTACACACTTCCTGAATTACATTTTTCACAAATTTGATTGGTTTTGACACTGTAGGTGCGAACCTTCTAATATGTTATCTCAAACCCTTAACAAGTACCATTTGTACCCGAGTAGGCTCTTTATGTTTTTTGGGATATGAAATATTTCTTGTTATATTTCACTTATACGTGGGAGTTAAAAGCAATGGAATGAGCTTGAGAACATGATGCACATATAGATCACCCATGGGGCCTTGTTGTTGTTTCTTCATTTCTGTAATGAAATTTAAAACATGTTGGATGTTACTCTTTTATCTTATGTATCATCATATCGTATACATGAACTGAGTAATACGTCTTGGAAACAATCTATATTTAGTTGTTACTATATTTTTTAACAGCCTAATAATTTCTTTATACATATTCCACAGTTATATGAATATAATTATATGAAAAAATACTATGCTGATATGACATTAGGTTGTAGTCTCCCCACAAAAATAATATTACACCCTCACTACTAGTTGGTAGCCTCTAGAATATGGGGAGATGTGTTGTAGTCCATGTGGAGGTCAATCCAAAAACTAGTTTAGTGGTTAGTTGGGCCAAGACGGGATGTTATATGGAACATTTTAATGTTTTGAAAAGGAATATATTGAAGGGGTATTTCTAAACATACATCCCTTACTAGATACGACAAGTAGACTTGATTTTGGAATAGAGGCACCTTGGGGTAATAACTCTAAAAAATTCTATATCGATATTGATGAGAGCATCACCTAGTAGTTAACAATCGTTATTTCTACACACCTTGTTTGACAGTCATGTGGTATATGCTTCAGATAGTTCAGATTTTTGTTATAAACCATTATAAATAATTAGAAAATAATTATATCATCAATGAAAACTATATTTATGATTTTGATATTTGGAGTGTGTAATTTTTTAATTTATGTTAATAATTATACCATATTTTGAATTCTACATTATTATTTAAAACTCATAAATGTATGATAAACTAATATATTCTATTGATTAGAAATTAAGTCTTGAAGGAATAATGGTATCAACACTCATGGTCAATATAAGTATTTCACATCCGAGGAATCCAACAAATATGTAATTGGAAATGAAAAAATTATGGCTATATTAAGGAATCTTAATCTGGTTATGAAAAATATGCATTCCCAGATGAAGAAAACTCTAGCACAATAACATTTCCAATGCCGAATCACATTAAGAGATAGAAGCCCTCATATTATGGTGTGGTTTTAAATCCAATTTTATTTAAAAAATGGATTAAATATCTCGAAAATATATTTATGGAATTTGGATGTAGTGAAAGGTGAATGGTTAAACTTATTATGTATTATCTCGAAGGAAATGTTGATCAATTGAAGTCATTGATCCAAAATACATGTGAGGAGGAGAAAATAGAACTCATTGAATTGAAATCATTGAAGGATTCATTCTTTAAAAAATATTTCCCTCAGGAGAAAAAATTGAAATGAATAGAAATATCCTTAATATAAAGAAAAAGGAAGAACGATGTGTTTTTATGTTTGAAGAAAACATTAAAATGATATATATGTATTCTATTAATTACATATGAATCATGTAGTGTAGGATTGACAATTTAAATGATGGTTTAATAAAATTCTCTGAAGTTAACTAGTCTCTAAATCATTTTTTCTTTTGATGGGGTATTTTAATGTTCCATAGAAATTAAGAAGTAATTATATGGATCATATATTTTCAAGGTAAATTTTGAAAATTAGTGTTTTAATGATCACTCATATGAAGGTTAGGTGTAAAACAACATGAAGAAATGATGAAATTTCTATTATGTGAGAATTGTGTAAGTAATCACCACGGGAGATTCCTTAAAGGCTTGGGATTTTGTTAAAGATCTTAATAAATGGGCCATTATCTTAAATAATGAAATTGGAAGAAGGAAAACACAACTATTAAATGCTACAACTTCAAGGATATGGGGAACTATGAAAATAAATTCCCCATTAATCAAGTGAATCTACCACAAAAGAGGCATGAGAAAGCCATGATTTTGTGATCACAACAACTGAAGTGGATATACCCAATGAGGTGGTGGATGGTAAAATAATCCTATATTCAAATTTAACTAATTTTTATTTGATTCTAGATCCTAAAATTCTATTATACATATCTAGTATTCTAATGAAATTATAAATTTCCCATTTAATATAACAATGGTGTTTTTAGTGAAAACTCCTAAAGGATGTTTCATTGAAAAAATCTCATTTCAAGAATTCCCTATTATGATAGATAGACATGATTTATATTTTGACGTTTTTAGGATACCTATGGATGAATTTAATATAACCCTTATTATGAACTACATTTCAAAATATGATGAAAAAATGTATTATAAGAAGAAGGAAATAATTATCGGTGAGGAGGATGTATATTTTTTTATCTTTATATCATATAACTCATCATCAAATTCATACTTACATCCACCACTATTATCTATACTAAATGAGGTTCTTGCAGAAGAACTAAAATTAAAATATAAGGATGAATACAGTAATCGTCAAATTATGTATGTACCAATTTTCTAGGAATACATTGATGTATTTCCCGAGGAATTACTAGGCCATACCCCTACAAGATAATTTGATATTTCTATTTATTTAATCTCTACAAGAAAACCAATATCAAATACTCCATATAGAATGACCACTGTGAAATTAGTGGATTTGAAGAAAAACAAGAGGATTTGGGTGGTAAGGGATTTATTTTCCTTAGTATTTAACCATGGGGATAATATATTCTCATTGTTAAGAAGAAATATAGATCTCGGAGGCTATGCATTTATAATAGAGAAATAAATTCTATTATGATAATAATTGGTATCATCTGCCTCCCAATGATGAATTATTTGATCATCTATTTAGAGAAAAATATTTTTCAATGATTGATATTTTATCATGATATTTCAAATTGTATGTAATGAAGAAATGCATTCCAATAATATCTTTTTGAAGGAGGTATGAACATTGTGAGTTTACAAAAATTCCTTATGTATTGACTAATTCACCCTTTGGTTTTATGGATCTAATGAATATATTATTCAAGTAATATCTTAAATATTTTGTTTTGGTATTTATTTATGATAATTTAAAATATTCTAAATCCATTGAGGACTATGAGAATCACTTGAAGATCATTATTGAGACTCTAATAAGGAAATAGTTACATAGTAAATTTAGTAATAATGATTTATGGCTTTAGGATGTTTATTTTTATGGAATTTGTTTCTCCAAAGACGGAATCTTAGTTGTTTCTATAAAGAAAAAGACCATCAGAGAATGGAATATACCAATAATCATTGTTTAGGTACATAGTTTCATTGGTTCATAGGGTTAATATAATAGATTCATTCAGGATTTTTCCTGATTTTATAACTCATTAACCAAGATTACATATAAATATTTTATGATTGTTTAGATAATGGAATGTGATTAACTATTTTATGAACTAAATCAGATACAGTTCAATACTCCAGTTTTGAATCTACCATATAGAAGTGTTGGGTTTGTGATTAATAGTGATGAATCAAATAAGGTACTTTGTTGCGTCTATATGAAAAATTATAAAGTAACTGAATGTGAATCATGAAAATTAAATAATCATGAATATTACTATCCAACCCATGATCTTGAGTGGATGTTGTAATATTTTCTTTGAGTATATGGATACACTATCTCTGTAGTGAAATATTTGATATATGTGCTGATAATAAAATCTTATAAAACATCAATAATAGAAAGAAATCAAGACGATACAAGGATAATTCCTTGAGTTACACAATTATTATTCTTTATCATTACACTACCATTGAGGGAAATAAAATAAGGAAGTATATGCATTGAGTATGAAAGATCATAGAATTCTAACCCAAATTAGGGTTGTGATTAATCATATGTTCAACGATCTATTAAATAAGTATTTTATAATTACATCATAAGGGACGACAAAAATATTATTTCAAAATATTGAAAAACCATATCTTTTAGAAAAGTTAAATAATTCTTAATCTAATGATGAGATCTTTCAGAAGAAACTTAAAGTTATAAATGGTAGGAAATTAGAAAACATCAATACATGAAGATGGTATTCTGAAAAATGGAATCGTATTAATTATTATTTCTATACGTGGCCAAAAAACTGAACTTTCTAATGATTCTTATAGTCCAAATTTCATTATCCACCCCAATAGAAAAAAATATATAATGAGATTTGGGGGATCATTTTTTATGGGGAATCATGAAACAAGAAATTGAAATTTATTTGTCTGGATGTTTGGTTTTTCAAAAATGTAATCATTTGAGGTGGTATCCTATAGGTGTCATAAAACCACCTCCCATTTCTATGTGACAATGGGATGAAATTACTTTGGACATTGTCATAGGACTACCAAATACTTATAGAAATAATTTTGAAATATGGGTTATCATTTATTTTCTCACAATATCTATATATTTCATCTCTATATGAGAATATTTAACTCTTGATAAAATATAAAGACACTATATTAGTTGAGGTTTGTCAAATGTGTCTCAATGTGATCCCATTTTTGCATAAAAATTCTGGAAAAGTCGTCCAAATTATTTGGATCCTGAGATTTATTTGATCACTTCCAATCATCCTAAAATAGATGCAATTTCCAAAAGTACCACTAATATATTGGATGGAATTATGGGGTCTTGATCACTTTTTTTAATGCATGTGGGATCATTATTTACCTTTGGTAGAGGTTTCCTATAACAATCGTTTCCACTAAAGTATTCAAATGGCATAGTAGAAATCATTTTATAGAAAAATATGTCACACTCTAACTTGTAATGGATGAAGATAGTGAAACAAAAATCATTGGCACAAAAATGATGAAGAGTTAATTACAAGGTTAAAGTATATTCAGGCTTAGATTAGAGTAGCGCAAAGTAGGAAAAAGTGTTATTCCAATAAGTAGAGAAATGATTTAGAATTCCATGTGGGAGATAATTTTTTAGGATAATGACTCAATGGAATGGTATTAAGAGGTTTGGTATGAAAGGTAAACTAGGCACCAAAAACATTAGACCCTTTGGATTTACTGAATTATTTGGGGATGTTTCTTATCAATTGGTAGTTCTACAAGACCTATCCAAAGTGTATGTTGTGTTCCATATTTCATTGATAAGAAATTAAATGACATACCTAACCCATGTACTCATATCTAATGAAATATTGTTGGAACATAATCTATATTATTGTGAGGAACCCATCAATATTATTGATACTATATAAAATTTATTTAGGAATAAAATAATATTTTTGGTATATGTAAATTAGAAGAATCAAAAAACAATGGATGAAATATTGGTATAAGAGGATATTTGGAAGAAGAACATCCCTCATATTTTTGGAAGGTAATACCCATGAAATATAGAGGATCAAATTTTTTTATGAAGTAATAATGTAACAAAAAATGCATTGTAATATTTTTGTTTAAGACTAAATTTAATTATTTTGATATCTTCAAATGCACACAAGATTTCTTTTTATAGAACAACAATATTCTTTAAATATTATAATATAATTCTGTATTTATCACCTAGACATTGTAATGGAAGTTATGAATAGGTTTTAAAAACATAAATTTATATTCATCATCTATTAATTTTTAACATAATAATAATCAATTAAATGTAAAAGATATATTATTAAAAAAACTACATTTTTTTAAACATGGTTTAGTAATTCCCTTTACACATAAATTAAAAATAAATTAACGAAATAAAATGTTTTTAGTAAAAAATAAACATAATTATTTAAATAAAAACATAATTATATTACTGTAAATTGTTTATATTTTGATGAGAAGTTTATATTTTCGAAGAACAGTGACAAATAAATATTTTTAATTTAAAACTATCATTTCATTTAAATAATTTATAGTGTTAAATTATATATTTATTTTTTTATATAAAAATTATATTAATTTTATATTTATTGTTTTAATTTAGTTCATTGGAATATTTTTTCGTATTGAATTTTGATATAAAACATTCTAATCTTCTATGAATATTAACTTCACAACAAGCTTTTTCAATATGTCCATGTGATTAATTTAAAATTAAAATTTTGAAACAATATGAATTGAATATAGAATAATTTTTTTGACATTTGGAATAATCATACTTTATAATTTCCAATATGGTCAAATTATATTTTTTACAAATTAAATAGTACATGTAGTAAAAATTAATTAATGTGGTGAAGTTGAATATGGGATTACCAAGAGGTTAAACCGAAATGATAAGGATGAAACATTCCTATAAATTTCATAAAATCAATTCAATGGCCATATTTATTCTATTATTCTTCTGAGTTATAATAATGGACCATTTAGGACACTTTTCCATTAACAAACTTGGGAGTTCCATATTCTCTTAAAAAATACAAGATGTTTTCTCTCTGGAACATATAAAACTCAACCCTCTCCTCACTTATTCACACCTTCACACCACTTTGGATCAGAAAATACAATCCCTAATAACTTACAGACATTCCTGATCTCAACATATAATCCGTATTTTGTTCATAAAGCTAACTATTCATGGATTTTTTTAGAACTAAGGATGGTACACAAAGAAAATGTAATATTTATCGAAGTGCGTATTTATTTTATTAATTTCTACACATTATTCAATATTCCTTAAAACATGATTAAATAATATAATAATTATCTTTCATATATTTTGATGTTGTTATAATATCTTAATTACCTAAAATAATCTCCACTTCCATCAAATGGACTATGGAATCATTATTCGTGTGTACGGTGGACTACAGACTCATGAACTAATGACATTGGTTCTCCCAGTACCACCTATAAAGGTTAAAAATTATGATTAATATCAAGTATATTTATGATATTTATGATCTATTTATGCCTATAGAGTCACTATATCATATATAATTTTTTTCCCATCCATTTCGTTGTAGATACAAAAATGTTGCTCATGTGTACGGTGGACTACCACCTCACGAAGTGATGTGATTTATATTTTACTAATGATTCACATGGAAGGTGATAAAGATAAATATATTAATTATAGATGATAAACCTAAAATAATTATGATATTAATGAAATATTTATTCATATATCAATAATATATATATATATATATATATATCTTTTTTTCCATTTCACTCACGTAAAGATGATAACAAGGTTTGTGTACATGTGGATTACCGCTTTCACGAAGCAATGTAGCTCTCTATTCAATACCACACCATTTGGATGATATAAATATGTTAATAATATGGTATATATTATATTATTATATTTAATTTCTGTTAAAACATTACACAATTATTTCTTATAATTATCGTTGAAAATGGAAGCGTTAATGATGCGTACATATGACCTACCAACTCCATGATCAATACGTACTTAATTATTAAAAATAGTCATTCATGATTGTTTTGAAAAGTTTAATTTATTAATAATTATAATTTCTATGAAAGTATTATTATTATATAGATGATATAACTCTATAATTTTTTTACATACCAGATCATTCATGATGAAACACACATGAAGAAACACGATAATTTACTCCTAAAATAATAAAAATAGTGAATTATTATTAATGAAATGTAAATAATCTGTTATAAAATTATCATATATAAGAATATAAATATTAATATGGTTATTTAATGAGTTAAAAATAAGCTTAAAACCCCTATACATGAGGTTAAAATAGATACATTGAAAAGTAATTATGAGCTAAGGGATTTCATAAAAATTTATATTCTACTGAGACTTATTTGTCAGTGTTCACTAATTCACTTCTATGTGTTTTATATACTTCCCTGTTGCCGTATAATATAATGATTCATTCATAATCCATGGTATTTTTTGTTCCACTTTGAATTAGCTAATTCAAGGGTATTTGACATGAAAACTACTAAGTGGTAAATTTTATAGTGCAATATCAATTTCTTTTTTGATTGTTATATTTTTCTTGAAATAATAAATTTCTTATGATCATTTTTCATTGGACACTACATTACTATTAGATATATATATTATTGTGTTACGAAAAATATTCTCACATAAATTGCTTAATATTTTTCATATAGCATTAACCTTGAAATTTATTTGATTAATTGAAGAAATATTGATAAATTTGTATCATTTACTAAATTCAGTCACATAAAGGTAAGAAACATTATTTATAAATCAAATTGATTTTTCGATATTCAATGAATGATTTGGACATTTATGACACATGTAGGTCCTAGTTATGAATATTACCTAATTAAATCGACAGTCTCAAGAGACGAATCATCTAGACAATAAAAAGAGTTTTTACCCAGGTTTTTTAAACCATCTTGGGAATTTTCTTTATGGTAAATGTATAATATACCTGGGAATCATGGGTAATAATAATATAGCATTTAATTTATTTATAATTTATTTATTCTCATTATCCTATAGATTATTTCTATAAAATAATATATAGACATGTTAGATTCCATATTTGTTGATTAAATGAAATATATTGCAATTATTTACCTTTCCATGTTAATTCTACCGTATATCACCTTGATATTCATATTATTTAAATGGGATGTGTGTTCAGGTATCTACCTTTCCATGTTTACGATGCTTATTGATTCATTACATCTTCCACTATATTTAAACCTTACTATGTATTTGAGATTAGCCATATTTTATTTAGTTTTACATGGATATGGAGATGAATTCATTGAATGTGTTTTGAGGATAATGATATTTTACATTTATAAGATTTATTTACATTTCCAAATATAAAATGGTTTTCATTTATGTAATCTGATTCTCCAAAACTGGTACACTATTGAGCCTTTTGGGGTGTAATACCTTGTCTATTTTCAAAGGTAATAATGAATATATCGACTCAGGGTATTTGAGGTCAGGGGTTTTGCAAAAGCATAATTTTAACCAACAAAAATGATTCTATTTTCAAATAAAATTATTATTCTACACTATTAAACAAAAAATAATTATTTTTAAAAAATTATAAAAAAATGTTTCGTATATTATTTTGAAATGGTGAATCAAAAATTAAATTAAATTTATCAAATTTAAATTATTTAACATTAAAAATTATATTTTTATGAATATCCTTATATATAAAATGTGTTTTTAAAACAATTTCTGTTTGGATTTTATGAATTAGATAACATATTTATAATGAATATAACTATTTAACTCAAGAATACTGATAAATATATGGGCAATTTATTCTATCATTACGTGGGTTGTTAGATTATCCCCCATTTGGAAATTGACTTTGCGCTATTTTAATCACTTATTAAATAAGTGATGGCACCCTTCTATCGTAGCAGTTTTAGATTCCAATGTTTCTTCTACAACCAAATGGTTTCTCAGAAAAATGATAACAAGGTAAATTATCATATTCCACATTAAATTCTCTATGTGATCAATAATCTAAATAGGTTGTTTCTCATAAGAAATGTTATCTTCCAAGTAAACTATTTCAAGGATCAAAACCTGATATGAATCTGGCATTTATTTACTGAACATCGAAAAATGAAATATATTGTGTAATTAGGATAAACATGAAGGAAAGGTCACAAGATTGGAAATCGATCCAAATTAGTATAGGATTTCAAATGTTTTAATGAAAATTGGACTTAAATTTCCCTTCTTACTGAAATGCATAACACTTTTCCATATGATACATTAATAAAAACATGATCCCCTACCTTGAAATAAATTTCATTCATATTGTTATCTGCATAATGTTTCTATATGCTCCAAAATATCATCACGTGTTACTGAATCATTTTAACCTCCTCATCCACTTATTGTACTAATTATATTCATATATACTTCCATCTACCCACTTCATCCCATAATAAAAGAGTTAAAAACCACATTCCATATAATTCCTCAATGGGTGAAATCTTTATATTATAATGAAAATATTTATTACAAGAAAAATAAAATAAAGAGAGATGAAAATCCAAAATTCCATGGAAATCCATTGAACAAAAATGTAGCATGTCATCCAAGTTATTAATTGTTCATTCCAACTATCAATCAGACTAAGGATGAAAGGCTTTCCTAAAATTATTCTAGTTCCCAAAATATTATGAAGGTCTTTCCAAAATATAGAAGTGAACTTGGGATCCTGGTCAAATTCAATGTATATAGTTACTCAATGTAACATTACTATATACTTATGATACATTAGAGAATTATGATCTAATGATATAGTTTCATGAATGGGAAGGAAATGTTTAGATTTACCCAGTTGGTCAATAATAACTAAAATTTCCATACGACCTTGGGATGGCCTTTGTAGTTCCACCATGAAATCCATGGATATATTTTCCTACTTCCACTCTAGAATAAAAATAGATGAAATTTAGCCTTTGTTAATTTTCAATAATCATTAACCTATTGACTTGTAAAAAATTTCATGGTAAATTTAGAAATATATATTTTAATTCCATCCAACCCACAATACTCTCTATGGTCATTATTCATGTTAGTGTTTCCAGATGAAAATAAAAGGGGAACTATGAAATTCATTTAAAAAATACATATTCAACTAAGAATCACAAGGAACAAATAATATTTCAAAAAAAAATACACATTATTTATCAAAATTAAATTTAGGAAACCTACCATTTTTCTAATTGAATTATTTTCAACTCCTGATCTTCCTCCTCGGATTTCATAATTCGGTCTAACAAAAACAATTTCACCAATACCTGGAACAAAATAAAGGAATTCTGTGATCCACAACATCTAGTCGAAATTTCTTTAATTAATTAATCAAAGGGTCATGGTCTAAACATTACATGGTTATTAGTGAAATATTTTTCTGACTCAATGCATCAGCCACAATTGATTACCAAGATGGTCATTGATGAGGCAATAATAATCCTTGACCAGTTGTAGATATATTCTCTTACATATGTTCATCTATTTCTAAGTGAATATAATCATATTCATTTTATGATCACCATAAATTTTACACTCTTCTCCAAATAAATAATGCATCTATGTTTTCAAATAAAAATCCACAAAAGCTATATTGAAATCATGAATAGGATAATAATTATTTTAGGGGTTTACATTATGTGAAGAATAAAAAAATGATCATTCATCATCAGAACATGACAATGTATTTTAAAGATGTGTTACTATAGAAAATTAAATCAACACATATTGAGAGAAAGGCCCAAACTAGATCGGTAACTAAACTATTTTCAGTTAATGAAAAAATAAACTTATTCTTTTGTCGAAATGAATATACTCCCTTCCGAGTCAGCTTTGCAAGTGGTCAATACAACCATGCATATTTTTCTACAAACCATTAGTAGTAACCTAATGATCTATTAAAGCTATGAATCTCTATGACATTTGATGGTCATGTATACTATTCAACCTCTTTTTTCCATAATGTCAATAATTATCATCATTTTATGAAGAAAATGGATATGAAAAAAATCTATTATAACTAAAATTTTTAATTACCTAGTTATACAAATAGATTATTTTTTATTTTCTAAAATACAATCCTTAAGAGACTTTAATTTTCCATATAAATATAACAGAATATCATAACAAACAACAAATAATCCAAAAACACATGTGATACTACACTTATTATGTCATTAAATACATCTGGTGTATTGGAAATCCCAATGGGCATAACAAAAAAATCACAGTGACCCTATCTTATCTTAAAAGTAGTCTTCAGAATATCTACCTCCATCACCCTCAACTGATGGTACCATGACCTAAGATCAATATTTGAGAAGTTCTACGCTCCCTATATCAAATAAAACAAATCATTGATCTGAGGAAAAAGGTACATATTATTAATTGTTATGTTATTAAAGGATCAAAAAATAAATATAATTTCGGATGGAAGAATCTATATATTTAGAAAACAAAATAGTATCCCACCATGGTCTACTAATAGTCTGAATAAATCATTTATCTAGAAATTATTGAAATGTATTTTTAAATTCTCAAATTTCTACATGAGCTATTCAATAAGTGGGGTTTGAAATAGGATTACAATATGGGACTACGTAAATAGTAAAATCATCCTCTTGGTCAAGAATAAAACAAAAAAATTAATTAATTAAAATATCAATGTTTTAATCCATTACATGAACATCAATAATATGAATAATTTATCTATTTTTAATTATATTTACTTAATCAATTTCACTACCAAATATAATCAATTTATGTACTTATTTTTACGTTATTAATTGTATGAAATCGTTAGATAACAATTTATTATATCTAAAATCATTCATAGAATAATAAACTGATGCTAATTCATTCTTTAAATAATATCAAACTCATTCATGGGTAGATCAATAAGATTTTTAGGAAATAACATTTTTTTAATAAATATAAAAAGATTCTTATAAATCAAGGTTCCATTAAGAATTATAGCTACAGTTTTCACACAAATTTCTATATTACTTTCATGATGATATATTCCAAGTATTAATGAAATTTTTTCAAAAATGAAAGAATCGAGATATCATGAATCAAATGGGATATTTGTAAAATATAAATAGACAAGTAACATACCATTAACCAATTACTTTGACAACCCAATATCACATGTAGTAATAGAAATGAATTTCAATTCCGTTTTTATTTTGGTCATATTGATTTCTAGCTGGAGTTACTAGCTTTGAGAACATGATACCATACTATCCACACTGATGACAATTAAATAATATTATCTCTAAATTATCTTTATCTTATTCCAATTTTTCTATGAATAATTAGTTATGTGACCAAACTTTCAACATTTAAATCATTTATCATGTTTTTTTAGACATTTACAAGGTTAATTTTTCACACTTTTCACAAAAATGGAATTTAATTTTCTTACATATTAATTTATTTAAGGATTGATTCATTAATTCCTTTCAATATGACTGATTATCAATTTCCCAAAAACAATCTGTTATATACCTAGAATTTTATTTAATTTTTTCTTCACATAAAACTATGGAATCATTATCTATTTTACTTTAATTAAGATTATTATTTCTCAATCATAATCCAAAAATCATAGAAAAAATTTTCTCAATAAAATGATTCATAAATGTTTTCAATTCCCTAACATCGAGATTATATTTCCCTATGGTATTTCTAGCCATATACCACATTTGACCATCTTCAACTTTATAATGATAAATTGAAAGTTCCACATTTTAACATTTATAATGTCCCATAACTTCCAATACCTTTTGAATGAAATTAATCCGTCATTTATCTATGATATTATTCGATGATCCACTTAATGATTGGGGATAATATCTCTAGAAAAGATCCAATAATAACAAATTTCTCTATCGGTGGTCTGACTTCTCCCTATCATGGATACCACCACCATTTATAACTGGTTTCAACTAATCCATCCTTATAAAAAACTACTCAGTTCCAATTCCTACCTTCTTTGGATATGGATTTTGAAGACCATTATCCTCATGATGCCTTCCACCATTACAACCATGTTTCTTAGGTGTAACAACATTTCAAACATAACTTAGATTAAGAAACATAGTAATACTAAAATTTTACATAATTTTAAATAAAGCATAAGTGTAAATAATTTATGTGTATTCTATTAACATTATCCTAACCTATATAGCTATATAAATAGTCCTATTATTGGAACTGTATAGAATTGGCCTTACAAATTATGTACTCTTGTTATTCTAAACTCGAATTGACATTATTACAATTCAAAATATGTTTTTAGTTCAGAGTTTTGGGTAATTTGGAATAACTCATACATGGTAAACTCACACATTCAAATAGGACACATATACTGAGCATCAATTTTCCTCCAAACAAAATACTTTTTTAACTTTTTTTCTTTTCATGAAAATCCACATTATTTTCTCATTTATACATTTTTTCAACCGAAAATTTTACATTTTGGGTTTTAGGGATTTTAATAGTGAAATATTTTTGAAAAGTCTTCTTGTATGATATATAATTTCAAAACATCTAATAAATCAAGTTTTTCATAAAATATTCAGAATGATTTTTTTTGAAATATTCAATCAAGGGACCTTTTATAACCTATTAAATATGACCCATAAGACTATTATATAAACCTAGTTATAAATCGGATATAAAAAGTACTCATTCACCTAAAGATGTATTAAAATCATAATATACTTTAAGCACCTATGGTAGGGTAAAAAATATGAAAATACAGGGATGATATTTTATTTTTCATGGAAATATGTCAATGTATTGAAATTATGATTTTATTAAAAAAACCCATGAACCATGATGGTATATAGGTATATAAGATGTTTTTGATATTTAAAAAATATATTTGATTGATATTTTAATGTTATAAAATGATTCAAATCCCAAAGTACTTCAATTCACATACTTTTGTTCATGCATGTCATTAGGAAGAGATATAAATGCTGATTGGGATCCTGGTCCATCGGTTTTTTAATTATTTGCCTTGATCTAAAAATTTTAATAAACAAGATTTTACTAAAATAATATATTGAGAAACATATCCTATACATAAGAAAAATTCATAACCTCCAAAATTGTCTAAAACCACCTATAATAACAACTATAAGGACCCATCCATAAACATTGCATGTTTTTGTTCTTTTAAACTAGAATTTAGAATATTGTAACCCCAATGATATTTTTGGATTAGAGTTGTTGATATTTTGGAAAAAATATTACATGGTGAATCCATACTTCATAAGAGGATGAATATACACAATATCATTTCTACCATAAATTAATATTTTTTGAAAAACATGGATTTTGTTCATAAAAAAGAATCAAAAATTTCCCCTTGATCTTATCCTTGTCCCTAATCAAGATTCAACCCTATGGAAAACATTTGAAAACATATTATGAGAAAAATAATCTATGTAGGGAACAAAAGAAAATTTATCCCAGTGAAAAATAATAAAATTTCCTTAAAAACCCAACATTTTTACCCTAAATAAGACATCACCTTTTCATCATTATCATTATATTACATTTTAAAAGTCAATATATTTGAATGAAATCTCAATATCCAAAAATATAAATGTTATATACATATAATGGGATATCATGTTCCATATTATAATGTCATATTGAATAAAAAATAAGGAAAACTATTTTATCTGTATTCTCTAAGTCATTGGAGGTTATAATGTAACAACCCATCCTTGGATTATTAGGAAACAACTTATCCTTGGTTGAAAATGTTCTCATACCTAATTTACCATAGAACCACCCATAATTGGGTTTTAAAGAAACTAAAATAATCATAAATAATCAGCAAGAACTATATCATAATCATAAATCATGATAACATTCATTATTAGAATAATCATAAGAAAAGTATCCTTTTAAAATTTAAATAACATATTTTTAGAGAAAATATGCACAAAAAACAAATTATGTGAAAGTAAACATTTGAACATGTTAAATAAACATAAAATAATTAATCCATCAATGTTGCAGAATGATACACTCTTTTTCTATATTCTTTAAAAATATTCATTTCTAACTCTTCTAAAAAATTGAATGAGTAACCTTAAAAGATAACTTTTTAAGAATAATTTCCTTTAAAAATATCATATAATGATATTTGGAAGTAATAAAATTAACCAATTATGTTTATTATATATAAATCAACCTTAAAAGTCTATAAAATAATATAATATAATCAAAATTTACTTCACATATAATCTTAGCATAACATAATCAATGAATTAAATGTTTAACAAAAATAATGGAATTTTCTGAGTAATTCCCTTACATGGAGTCTGAATCATCACACATGTTCTTTATATTCATAAATAATAAACATAGGTTAATTATTTACATTTTGGATAAAATATTACAGGTTTATTATTCTTTTAATTTAACTTATTGCAATGTCATAACAATTACATAATTATTTGAGTTATTTTCGGATTATATGATGAAATTATGTTTATAATTTGAGCATGCCTTCTATATGTTGATGTGGTCAAATATATCAGCATTTTACTATGTACAGAACTATATTCATGAAATAATAATTAATTTTATACATCAATAATAATTTAAATCCATCTGTTAAATATGGTAATAAAAATGAACTACCTTACAATCATGGTGGCAGTTGGTCATACATACACATGAAAAAGGATTCCATTATTTTAATGATTACTATAGAAATATGGTAAGAATTATTTTATTTTTTAAAAATGATAATAAAATCATAAATAAAATATTTATTCTAAAAATTTACTTATAAATATCATTCATGTGACGTGGTGATGAAAATAAATCACACCGCTTCATGGATGAAATTTTCCAATCTTACACACAACTGAATTAATCATTTTTGTGTGTATAGAAATATTACAACATCATAGATATATATATTTTTCAGAAGGATAAATATGTAACTAATAAAATATTTATATATTAGATCCATCATTATAATCCATCCATGATAGATGGTGATGTAAAGTGAATTACATTAGTTAATGAGGATGTAGTACACCATCAACACAATTGATGAATACTTTTCACATTTGATGGAATTGGAGTTTAATATAGATAATGAAAAAAGTAAAATAAAATATTATTATATGGAGTATATATAACTTATTATATTATCATGATTTATGAAGGTTTTAGGTATTTTTAAGAATATACCAAAAAAACTTGATTAAAAATGACACCTCTTCTTCAGACAATACCTTCGCATAACTCCTCAAGATCACTATGGTCGATGTCCTATAAAAACATTCACATTAATAATATGGCGAGGTATTATTGTAATATATAAATGTTGTTATTGATATAAACTAATTGTTTTTTATGTTTTTTAAAGTGAAAAATAGTTACCTTTTAATATAGGGTAGGGGAACTCTTATAAATTATAAAAATATTTAATTAATAAAAAATAATTTTCTATTGAAAATGGATCCAATGTATGTTATTTCTAAGATAATATAATTAATAAACTAAATACACAACAAATATATTCATAGAATCATAAAATGATATTTGGGAAAGTTTTAGGTTCATTATTTAGTTCTTATCATATAATTTTTACCTTGAATTACTTGATTTATTTCCAACTGTGGTAACAAAAATTACATAGGTTATTATTAATATTGGAAAAAATAAAATGGTAATATTTTATAAAATTTTTACACTAATTCAAAATATAGATTCCTTTTTTTAATTCAAAACATCGATAATTGAGAATTTAATTTATATTAAAACTAAAAAACATAATGAATAACAATTATTTGAAAATGAAATTTTAAAATATAAAATATTTTAACAACAATTATATTATAAAATACTCTCAAAAAACATAATTCGATTAATTTAAATAAAAATGAACTAACTAATATTAAAAATTAGTCCAAATCATAAAATTGACTTGTAAATAAAACATATTCCTTAATAAATACTAGTATTTACATTATTCATTGAAAAATAAATATTCTAAAAATTTATCTAAAATTCATTCTAATATTTTTGGTCATAATGAATTCAAAAATGAAGTAATTTTTTTAAAATTAAAATTCTAAAATTTTGTATAATAATCTCTTAAATATAACCTTATAATAAGTAAGATTAATAAAACTATTTCCTTTTTTATTTTATTTAATATTTAATATATTTTTAATTAATGTAACATTTTAATTCAAGAATAATCATAAAAATAATATAAATTTATTATGTTAGTAACTAGTTTGTAAAATTTTTCTAAACATTCTACATCTTTAGAAGCCATTATCTATCTTGTTATGTTATCCCCATCTAGGGTTTTTCTCAACTATTAGTTATGTATTTAATGATTCTATAAATGAAGTCATTATAGTGATATTTACATGGGCCCAATTTAAATGACAAAACCCTTCCTTAAATAATCATAGAATGATGATCACATATACCACATTCATTGACACGAATCATAAGAAATCTACAAGACTCCCAATATAATAAATAACTAAGGTCTATTCCTATGGTAATTGGATAGAAATATGGGATTTTTCTACCATTAATGCCATAGGGATGTAGTGTTTGAATAACATTAAACTGATTTAATTCCAAAAAAATAGTTCCTTCCTGATTTCCTCTACTCGCTTATCATACTAGAATATTACTTATCCCATATGAAAAAATTTATCCAGATTAAACCTCTACCTCGATTTTTCTTGATCATGTTAAATAAAATATTAAGAGATTCAACTTGTTTTTTTCTAACTATGGTCCACATAATCCCTTTAATAAATTATGATGATGTGATAGGAAATAAAAAGTCTGGTACTCAATAGATGGATCACCAAAAGGAACTCATCAATCTATACTTTGGATCACTCACACATGGATTTCCCAATGCTATGCATCCAAACACAGCCCTAGCCGACCCATCCCCTATGGCTATCTTACTTCTATCTGAGCCTCATGATTTTGATCTTGCTCACCCCTATCCTCGTGAACCACTATAGGTGTATACATTGGTGGAACTATGTCTATAACCTCATATTACATTAATTATGGCCTTATAAGTGGAATATATTTTAGGAATTAAAAATCATACTCAATATTGACATAATAATATATATATATATAAAAAATAGGGAAATATGTAATTGGAAAATGACTAACTGGCCCACATATTTCTTTACCACACAAACATCGTGTACCATCATTGCTCAAAAAAATACTTACCCATGTTAGGGTCATGCAACAAACCCATCATATACACCAAAGATCCACAAACTTATTCATAGTAAGTGTTACTTATATGGCCCAATTGAGTATAATTCCACCAAAATTTAAAACAAGAACACACCATATAGTTTATTTCAGAAAGTTTAAATAGATGAACTCATTTTTATTCCCAGAACCAATTCCATTTCCAGGTTAAATGACTAGAATTAAAGAAATATTCAATAAAAGAAAGCACCATTTAGTTTATTTCACACACATTGAACAACTAGACCTTCCTTTAAAACCCAGGCTCGAAATAGAAATAGAAATAACCACACATATTTCTTGTGATCCCTATCTACCTCATATGATGCATGAGTATTACCTATTTTCTTTCGGGAGAAATTATTTTAAAATATGAATCTATAATATAAATACCAATTTAATCAATATAAAAAACCAATCCAGAACTATGAAAACATAGAAAATAATCATAATTCTCTAGGTAATTTAAACTTCAACCCATATTTTTACTATCCCAACACATAACATTAAATACATCTCATGTTTTTAAAAATTTGTATATATCTATCCCAATATAACACATATAATTTAAAATTAATTTTATAGTTACAACTAGAATAAATAAAACTTGTTGATTCCATTTTTTAACCATCCTACATACATGATTCTGTAATGCTCTGACCTAGATCACTCTATAGTGACCATATTGGAGTGTTCCCAGTCAACATGCACGAATCATCATATATGAAAGGATTATAACAATTACCTGTGGGATTTGAGTGATAGTTGGTTAGATATATCCTATTAATATAAATAATCATTACAACAACAATAATAGTGGAATAAAATTAAATCAATTCAAAACCTCAAATTTTCCAATACAATGAGCCAGATAATTATTTCTACTTCATAGAAGTCATACAGAAGAAAACAATTTTCTATGGGATGATCATTTATGTAAATGTATAATATAGAATAAATTAATTACCAACCTGTTACTAAAGAACCACCAAGACTACCTAGAAAATCCCACAATCTAGCCAATTGTTAGAAAAATATCCCTCAAGGTAACATTGCATAATTTTTGGTTTGGTTGTGTTTGTTGACAATGCAAGTTTCAATGGTAAATTTCATGAAGATAGACTTATTGGAATGGAATTCACGAAGTTCAGAAGAAGGCTGGTGGTTATTTTTCATGACTACGGAAAGCTTCGCGAACAGAAGTGCCGAACAACATTGTGGAGGAAGATTTGCAATTGCGGCGTGAAGTAATTGACGGAACACTCTGCAATTACGATGATCTCGATGATCATAAAATAGATATGGTGCTTCACTATATTGATAGATTTTCGGAGGGAATTTTGGACCTTCGTAATTTGAGATGAAGTTGTGCTGAAATCAAGGGGAAGGTTCATGGTTCGATGGATTTGCCTATAAATAGGCCTCTACCCCCTCAGGAGAAGTAGAGATTTTCCAACAGAATATCTTCTGCTATCAGTTCGCGAAGGTGATTCGTGAAGATAATGAGATTTGCGAATAAGGTGCTTCGTGACGGCTAATCTATCTCTGCGAAAGTTTTGTGCTCAACGTTGGCTTAGTGAGCTTCACAAACGGAAGTATCTCTGTGACAACTTGAGCTCCATGATGGCCTGAGCTCTACAAAAGTGTGAGATTCATCAAAAGGAAAAATCTTCATGAGTGCTTATTTGAGCTTCACAAAATTGGGAGCTTCGTAAAGGATGGTGATATGTGAAGGTTCTTTCCAATGATTAGTGCCCAGTGGTCAGGGGAGATGTGGTATTAATTAGTGGATGAAATTTGTACTTCAATAGAGAATCTACAAACAGTGGATGATTCAATCATTAGAGGTAATGGAGAGACATAAGGATCAATAAAATTTGAGTGGATAATCTGAAGAAGCAGTGAGCTCACTTCATTTGAGATAGTAGTGAGTTCTCAAATTGTGTTTGGTTGTAATCTAGGAGGGACAATGAGTCAACCTAGAACTTGTAAACAGCAGTGCGCTTATAGTGGAATTGGTACATCGGCACACTGTCGGTGTATGCTCCTTGGATGTAGCCCAGTGAGGGTGAACCAAGTAAACATTATTGTTTCATGTTTATGATTTAAGGTTTATTGAAACTCGGCAACAGGAAGGATAAGAAATAGGGTTTTTTTACAGAAAAACAAGATCAAAAGGTGCAGTTGTTTTAATCTTTCATACCCTGATTCACCCCCCCTCAAAGTATTTAATGTAGTGGACCTATCAATTGGTATCTAAGGGGAACGTTGATATCAGTGTTTCTCTCTCTCAAATAGAGGTCACCAATCACAAAGGGATTCTGATCATTGGGGGGAACAATTTAAAGCTATAGTAGATTCGGATGCAACAATACTTCTGATATTTGAAAAAGGATATGTTCACAGTAGCAATGCATATTATAACATCCTATATTAATAGTGGTTCTTTATCACAAGGTGACCATAGAGAATTGGATGTTGATGCCAAGGTAATTAATGCCTTATGGGGATCCCTATCCAATGCTATCTATATGAAGTTGTTGTCTTGAAAAACATTACATGCCATGTAGTAAAATCTATTGAATATATATGAGGGGGATAAAAAGGTCATATATTCAAGGATAAAAGAGTTATGGAACAAGTATGAATATCTGATAATGAACCTGAATGAATCTATTGATGCATTCTTTGATAGGGTAATTGTTGTAGTGGAAGACATGGGAGGTCGTGGGGAAGTTATCGAAGACATAAAGATTGTGAAGCACATCGTTTGGAAACATCCACCTCGGTTCAATCTGAATGTTTTAGTCCGGGAAGATAATTACCCAAAAGAGATGACATTGGATAACCTTCACAACACCCTTATTTCAAATGAAATGATAAATGATGATAATGATGCTGTGGAAAATGGGAAGTCCAAAGAGGTGGAATTCAAGGCCATGAATAATCTTAACATTGAGGATTCTCAAGAAGAAGAAGATAAATATGAGGTGATGTCATTTCTTTCCTCAAATCCTAAAAGGGGAAAAGGAAATTTTAAAGGGAAACTTCCACTTGCTTGTTTTCGATGTGGAATGGTTAGACATCTTGCGACAAGGTGCCTAAAAAAGATCCAAGAGGATGATGATGTCGATGAAATTGAAATTCCCAAGAAGAACCTTAAGCCTATGGTAATGGCAAGAAATAGTTCAAGAGAAATTTTTTTAAGAAGAAGAAACTTATTTCAAAAGAATGTGACAGTTCAAATGAGTCTGAGGTTGCGGAGGTTGAAGAGATATGGAACTATAGAGATCGTGGAGAAAATGCTATGGTGGAAGTTGTCGGTAATTCTCAGAAGAATAATGAAACCGAAGCTGATGAAGAAAAATAATTTGTTAAGGGAAGAGTTTATATGCAAGATAAGTTAGAGGATGCCTTTGAGGAGATATATGTTTGGAGATCAAAAAAAAAAGAAAGTCAAGAAAGTTGTTTCTGAAACCAAACTCTATATGGAGTAGCATGAAGAAGAAAAGTCTGAGCTGATCGAAGAAATTATAAAACTCAAATCATCAACACCAAAGGACTCATAATAAATTAGTGAGTATAAAACCAACATTTTAGAATATAAAATGGAGATCTATGGGTTGGATAACACACGGAAAGATCAAATCAAGCGTATTGAAGAACCTGAAGGAGAAGTTTTTGGTTTTTAGAAAAAGGTTTAAGATCAAGATAAACTCTTGACTTCTATTGGGGAATTTGTAAAGAAGATCACTCAGAAATATGAGAAGCTAAAAGTATAAAATATTGGTTTAGCGGAAAGCAAAAATCAATTATATTCACATTCAAATGCTGACAGGAAGCTTGATTGAAAACAGAAAGCTGTAAAAACTGAAGTCAAACCACAAGAACCAATTCTGAGATTGAAGGTAGAACTGGGCACAATGTAGAGTTAGAATTTTCAAGGATCCCAGGGGAAACTAGCTGTGCAGAAGTGGCATAAAGGAATGCACCTTATATCAGGTGTTATTGTTGTAGAAGTATGGGACAATCACAGAATGTGTGTTCCATAACCAAGAGATGTCGAAGTGCATAAGAACACAAGTGGATACCAAACAGAGAACAGTTCTTGAGAACATAAATTCAAGGATACTATTTTTGGTGAAGAGGACTGTGAGAGGACATTCATGGAAGCGATACGATGTAGTTGTCAGAACACTTCGTGATTACGATGAGCTTCGCGATTGGAAAATTTCCGTGGTGCTACGCGATATTGAGAGATTTTCTGTGGGAATTTTGGAGCTTCATGATTTGTGATGAAAATGTGCTGACATCGCATGAAAGGTTTGAGGGTCAGTGGATTCACCTTTAAATAGTCCTCAACGCCTTTAGGAGAAGTAGAGAGTTTTCAATGTAAAATATTTTCCTCTTGGTTCACAAATCTGATTCACGAAGATAGTGTGCTCTAAGAAGAAGGAGCTTCGCAATGGAAAATATATCTCAGCGAATGTTTTGTGCTCTGTATTGGCTTTGTTATATTCACGAATGGAAGTCGCACTACGATGAAATGAGCTCCACGATAACCTGATATTTGCGAATGTGTGATCTTCGTTAAAAGGTAGGAGCTTCGCGATGGATTGTTTGAGGTTTGTGAAATTGGGAGTTTCGCGAAGTAGTGTGCTTTGCGAAGGCACATTCCAATTGTTGGTGCCCAATGGTCCGGAAAAATAGGGTATTCAATAGTGGATAAAATTTTTACTTCAATAGAGAATCTACATATAGTGGAGGATGCATTCATTAGTGATAATAAAGAGACCTACAGGTCTATAAAATGTGAATGGATCTTCTTAAGAAACAGTGTGCTCACATTAGTTGAGAGAGTAGTGAGTTCTTAAATTGTGTGTGGTTTTAAACCAATATGGACTGTGAGTACGCTTTGAACTTGTAAACATCAGTGCGCTTATAGTGGAATTTTTACATCAACACACTGTCTGTGTATGATCCTTGGACGTAGCCCATTGAGGGTGAACCAAGTACAAAATACTTTTTCTTGTGCATGCTTTTAGTTTTATTCATACTCTACACCAGTAAGTAAAGAGAATATGGGTTTGTCTAACAGCAAAACATGATCGAAAGGGGAGGTTGTTTTAATCTGTCAATCCCTGATTCACCCCCCACACTCAGGGTATTTTACCTAGTAGACATAACACCCATACACCACCTACACAACCATATCCACCAGGCTCTTGATGATGACCCCTTTTCCTTACCTATTCCATTAAAAAGAAAGTGAAAAAAACCCCATTGGAATCACTTAGGGTGTGATTATGAACTCTCTTGGATACTCCCAATAGTTTCCCAAGCTTATAACCATTCTAATACCACTGTATGTAAATAATAATAAATAGTAATAAAAAAATATTACACAATCTACTCTAGTTGAGCTCAACCTTCATTGAGTGTTAATTTACTTACTTTACCTAGTGTCATAGTAATATAATGCATCTATATTTTTTATTATTAAAGAGACCACAACCATACTACCAAATCCTTTTCTTTTATGTAATACACACTCCAAAACTAGCCTAACCACTACACATCCACCACAATGGGTCACCGACACATCCAACATAATTTCTAAAATATAGTCCCAACATATCTCTTAATAATGAGATTAATATAATCTCGTCTAGTTGTATCCCTCACCCCTAGTCATGTCCTTTGTAGTTTCCACCTCCATTACATATATGGTCACTATAATCACACTATTATTCATCTTCTATGAAGGATACAACCAATAATGAGTCAGTTAAGCCTTTTCATGGTCCATTATCTTGGTGAACTTGAATCCAATGTCCTCCTGATCCCCATGGTGAGTTGAAGTCAACAGTATATAAGGAAACACTATTGGTGAACACCCAGTACCACCATGTTAATGAGGAAAACCATCCACATAATATTAGTTAAACACAACAACACCACATATCAAGAATACCAAATCTTTAACATACATCCACAATTCCTTCAAACAATAAAACGAAACAAAAAAGACATACTTGTCAAAACCCACCATTTAAAACAAGAAATACACTTTTGTATCTTTTATGAATAACAAAAACCCCAAGCAGTTCCCCTCTTGGTAAAATCTAGAAAACTCTACCTATAACAATTTACAAAATTTTACAAAACAAATTCATAAGTCAAGAAAAATTTAAGAACCACCTACCTGAAGTATATATGACTCCCCGTGTTAATAATATCCATGTTGTTCAACATATAACCTAAAATTCAATAGAATCTTAAAAAATACATGACATTAGGGATTTAAATGAAAAATTATGGAATTATGGTAAATATTAATATAAGATTTATACAGAAAGCTAACCTTACATATGAATCGACACTACTTCAAACAACATAATAAAATGACAATATTATGTTTGAAGGTTATTTGAAGATAATGTTAATAATGAGAGTGATTTTTAGGGTTGAAACCACCAAGTTTTGGTTTTGGATTCTTTAAAATCATTTTATTAAAGAATTACCAATTTTATTTTCCATTATTAATTTTTTTTGAAATTATAGGAAAAAATCATTCATGTTAAAAATTTGATAAAAACTGAGACCCTTAGAAAGTAAATTTCCTCAAAGAAAAATCATTTACTCATATATTTTATCTCTTACAAAATATTTATCAATACATTTTAGAATGATACTTCTTTTTTAGAAAAGTTAGAGTTACACAATTACTTTTCATATTTTTACACTTAAATATACAAGGAGACCATTACATTTTAAGACTTGTCCCTTCTTCACCAAAATAAATAAAAATTTATCATTGTCAATACAAATAGATACTTATTTTTTTAAACGACAATTTTCTAGAAATATGTTTTAACTCTTAATAACCCCCCAAAACATAAAAAATTCACTCATAACCCTAATAACATGTCAGGGACCTTATGTAACACTGTCTTGAAATTAAAAATAGATGATACAATATATTACTAAACAAAATTACCCCTTTTGGGGGTCAACTCATGATGTTCATTCCCCGACCAATACTAAAAACATAGACACCACTATAGAGTCTAAAATAACATGGTATATCCAAGACACAACCCATGTCTATATTTCAAATACTAGAAACCATAAAACAAACTTTATTCTCTTGAATGAATTTGTTTTACCTAGAGAGAAGTACAATTGAATTTGACTATTAATATCTTTTGACATGAATATATACCCATTTAATCTAGATTGTTTGAAATACTTATTATTTATTATTATCATTTATGGGTGTTTAACATAATTGATTTAAAAATTATATGGATGTTTCATATACCTCAAGGGAGTTTATATATATATGTTTTATTATGATTATGTATGTGTCAACTTGAAAACTGATACAACATACTTATGTCATGCTACATTATTATACCTTAAAGAATTTATATTATTAAATCACCATGTATTTTGATTATTTTATTTCAATGTATTATACCATGGTATATGTAATGGTTTAATGAATATATTTTTATAATACTAATTTTATATTCCATAATCTGTTATTATTCTTCATGCCTCATTGTAAATACAAAAATTAGTTGGTGTTATTTCATTAATAAATTTTTTTATCTTATGACCATGTATTCTATCTTCTTTATAATTTGAGGATATTTTCTATATGACACAATTATATTTTTCCCCTTCATAAAATTTTTTTAGCAGTGTTATTATGTTTTAAATTCTCCTAGGAAATGATGAAATATACTATGAATGATATCTTAAGAAAGGAATATTGTGTGGGGAAATTTTAGTGGATAAATGTATGTTGTGTTAAAAAAATAAGATAGTTATGTACTTATTATTTGGGTACAACAACCCTTAATGTATTTTTTGTGTTATTTAATCATGATATAAAATGTTTAATAAAAAAAATGATGTAAAATATATGTATATTGTGTCTGGTTTTTCAGATGTGGCATTTGAATGGGGTTTAGTTGTTTTCTGGGATAAGTTTAAATAGAAAATGAGGATAATATATAAATCAATATATTTTTGACTAATTAATCCATAAAATAAATCTATAGTTTCATAGTTAAACCAATATTCACATATTAAACCGAATGCCCCTTCGGTTAAAACAAATGTGCCATATGATCATAAATTTTTAGATTTATTTCTTATATTAATGTGATTTTTACAATGATTTTTTTCAATAATAATTTTTAATACTAACATAAAACGTTTTTAGTTTAGTAGAAGGTTTAAATCAAGTTAAATCATTCATCATTAAATCATTCATTTGAGTAAGAGTACTATCATTTTATTGATATTTTGATCGGTTAATTTTTAAAAATAAATTATTGTAATTAAAAAATATGATTTCCTTGTTTCAATCAAGAGAAAATAGTCTCATTCATTCACTATATAAAATGTGAAGCGAATTAATGTTTTAAATTGAACAAAACAAAAAATTACTATAGTGTGAGATAATTTCAGAATCTATTGCTATCAAAATAAATTCCTAAAATAGTGATAAATTACATTATTTTTATAAAAAATGAGGTTGAATATATTACTTATTGTATGGAAAACTACTAATGTTACCCACTAAAAAAGAATAATTTCAAAAAATAGTTGAGATTTTGAAAAATATCAATATATTTTTATTACGTGTTAATTAAAAAGTTTAATAACATTACCACATAAATCTATGTTTAGTTATCAAAATATGTTACGTAATAAATCAGGCTAATTTTAAATATTCCCTCAAATTTTTATCACTAATGAGAAATAAATTCTAATTGTAGTTGTGAAGTTTCTAAATGGGGAAACATGTATTATAAAATATTTTAGTATTCATTTTTATTCCCAATATTTTATATCTTCTATAATTGAAGGCATTATTTTTTGGATAACAGATCTCTTGTATAAAATTATAAATAATGAAAAATGAAAACAAAAATGATTGATTTTGTTATATTATAATATTAAAATATTAAATGAAATAAATATTAATAGATTAAATAAATATAATATGTAATATAATTTAAAATTTTAACAGGTATTATAACCACACCAAAATAAATAGATACTTTGATTGAAGTATTCATCTTCATGACCTACCATTAATATTTTACCCTCATGTATAAATTTATAAAGAATACATACCATTAGAAACATTATATACATCATATAGGGAAATTTTGGAGTAAAATTATTTATTTCAATAGATGTATGAATTTTTATATATAAGAATGGAGAAAGGTAATGCGAACATTATCTAGACGTTATGTATAAATTCATTAGATATATATATATCCATTGGATATTGTAGAAGTAATAATATTATAATTTTATAATTACTATAATATGTTAGTATAGTTAAATAAAATTATATTGTAAAAATATATATTAATACTATAAATACTATAACTAAAATCCAATTAATATATAGTAAACAATTATGAGATGATAGAAAAAATAATAATTACTTCGTAAAAATATTTTATATTCTAGAAAATTATGTATTTCTATATGTTATTTATTATTTTGAAATTTATAATTTATAATATTAAAATAAATACTTTTTTTAAATTTTTTAGTTTATATATATATGAATTTAAATTATTTAAATGATTAATAATTGGTAGAAAATATGTATAATATAATTTATTATTAAAAAATATTGTTTTTCCAAAAAATGATTTTATGTGTTATACATTTTTTTAAGTTGTTTATTATATTTATAAATTAAACTTAATAAAGAAAATTAAATTAAAAATAAATATGTAATAATTAGGTAATTGGATCAATTTCATTTTACTATATAAATATTAGTTTCTGAGGTTATAAACGAGCGACAATGGGAAAGATTAAAATTAGATAAATTGTCAAAATAATTTCAAGTGTTAAAATATCATAAAATTAGTTTAAAAATGTGTTTGAGAGGGAATTCAAAAAATTAATCATCCCTTGTCAATTATTTACCAAGATTCCTTATAAAATTACATTCCTATGATATTAAGAAATTTTTTTTTATATACCACTCGAGTTCATTGATAAAAGGGACCCTCCTCCACCCATTGAAAAACCAAAACTCTCATTTAGTTTCTTATCTAATATCAACCAGATTTTCATACATCAAAATCATCCAACACATTTGAAATAAATTCATCAAAATAATTAGTCCAAATACATTAAAACTAAAATATTCCAAATGAATTATTAGTTCCGCATTGTATGTAATAAGTTCATACATTTATGTCTATTTTTATATTTTCATACATTTTGTTATTAAATATTTTTACCAATCCTATATAGCATAAATAATATCATTATACTTATGTTATAATTTTATTGTATGAAAATATGTTTATACAAATCTATTAAATTTCACAGTGTTCTATTTTGGGTTGGTTTAACAATATACATGATAAATGGAACAATAATATCATTTTTAATGAATATGAATACCTAAATTCTGATAATAAATGAAATTAATGATGATTTATGTTGTTTTTTCAATTATTAAATGGTAATATATAGAAAAATATTTATTAATAAAAATAAATTTTTTATGGACAATTAAAATTACGAAAAAAGAAAGTTTATAATGGTTCATTATAATCTATTTCTATAACATAATTAAAATAATCCAATTGATCTAATATTATATAAAACATGTATATATTCTATACATGACTTTTATTATGGTGATTAACATCGTAAACCGATGGATGGACTTAAAATGACTTATTAAAGAATTTAAGAGGCAAAATGAACAATTTACATGTGATGATTAATACTAAAGATGAATGGTTAATAAATGTGTAATAAAAATATATGTGTGTGATATTACATAAGGAAACCATGTTTTACTTTTTGGTATATAATAATAATAAGCATAATTTTGTGAAATTAATATTTCTTTAAATACCTCTTAATGTCCTTAATATTATTTATTAAGATGAATGTATGGGTTTTTTAGACATATTGAGACTTGTAAATATATATAATATTTAAACTATTTTATTTTTAACCAATAAAGAAATTATGTGGTAATAAATTAATATCTCCTAAATAGAATTATAGAAATTTTGACACTTCTTTTGTGTTTGGAATGTGGATTTTTACTTTCTAGAGTTATTATTTTTATACAGATTTCACACCACTAATATCCCATTTCGGGAATTCAAAAATTTATCAAAATAAAAATAGGATTATCTATATAAATATATTTTATAGACCATTAAAAATAATATTACCCATTAACTCTAATAACCATAGTGAAATTTTGGATTTATGATGATTTTTCTTCATAGTGCAGATTAACTAGTGTAGGTTTCAAGGATACATGAAGTGTTGGTGGGACACTATTGTGATATGAATATATTTATATTTTATTATTTATTAATTATTATTACCAAATTTTTTATTTTTCTTTTGTCTATAATTATTCCTTGCAATATTTTAAAGTGACTTTCATCGACAATATCATCCTTTTAGGTTTTGGATTGATTCTAAATTATGTATATATGTTTATCCACAAATACTTAACATATTATCCCTTACTATGTGAATATATTGTATGCCTTACATTTATTTTTCAAAAGACTTCTTTTTGAAATTTCCATTTATTATGGTATGATATATAAATTTTGAAACCCATTTTCTTTCCACGGGTATTTATTATGTTTATTCCTTGTTATATATTTATTTATTTGGAAAGCATATTAATGTACATGATATTAATGTTATGGGTGGGATCATATTCCCACAACTCTAAAATGAATTGGGTGATATTTTATTCCCATGTGTTGGCATTAATGGGATTGGGGAGTGAACCTAATCCATTGTGGGACTTATTCCACCATGTGACGTTATCACGACTATTATACATGACATATAATTATGTTGTATTTTGTCTTCCTTCCACACTAACTATAATTCCATGATATTTTAATAACATGATCATTAGGTTATTCTCTCATGTGATTAATCTTTATCCTTCTATTTTATGATATCATGTTACACATTTGAATCCCTTATCATGTTACCTTATCATGTTTATTACCTTATTGAGATTTTTAGCTTACCCATTTTTCAAATGTATTCCAGAGATTATCCCATGATATTTTAGTAGATCTAACGGAGTTGAAATCTCATTACGACGAATAAAATAAACAAGCCTTATTTTAGACTTATATTTCCGTATTATGAACCAAGTATTCAAAATACACTAAGAATCAGAATCTTCATGTTGTTGTTAATATTTTTTTGTGTTAATTTTGTTTATTAATGTGAGTAATATGATTTGGATTCTATTGTTTTTATTAGAGAAGTGTATTTGTTGACCTTTGAAAATAAGGATGAGAAAATTTTATTGAGAACCCTAGGAATACGTCTAATGATAATTCTATGTATAGTGAGATATCCTAGAAATTTTTTATGTTTAATGTTAGTGGCTTCCAAGAATGTACATTATTTTCTCAATACTACATGTTTATGTGGATATAGTATTATTGTAGCTAGGGGTAATAACATTGAAAATTGTGCATTGAGATTTGACTTGATCATCAATTGGTGCATGAAAATGCACCTTGATTAACCTAAGGTTTCATAATCTTGAGGGATATATTTTGAAAATTAACAGGCTCTTTATGAACTCTCTTGAATGAATTGAATTGGTGGTAACAATTGATGACCTAGGATAAACCTATGGTATATTAGGTTGATAATTATAATTTTAATCATATTTTTAAATTGAAATATATCCCTTGTGATGTTTTATGTTATAGATGTATAAGAGGTTTAAAATAATTTTTTGAGGCATTTACAGTTATATAACCCATGGTTTTAGTATGGTTTTTAGAAGAAAAAAATTTGAGGAAGAATGCCTTCTGATTTTATGGACATAAGTTTAATGGTATTGGTAACCATTATTGTTTATCATATCATTGATTTTAAATTAATAAATTTAAAATAATAATATATTTTTTTTGGAAAAAATATGATGTATAGAAAACATTATTGGTTAGAAATTTATTTAATTATTAATTTTATTTTGAGGATTTTGGTCATATTCATGAAAATATTATATTAATTATATTAATATTGTTTTATAAAATAGACAAACCATCATATCTAGAAATTCTACAGGGATTGAAAGGGAAATATGGGGGAAATGCATACCACTAGCCTATATTATGTACTTGTTGGTATGAAATTATTTTCCAATAAATATTTTAATTGATAAATATGATATTTTTTTGGGAAACATGTTAAAGGATAAAATCATTTTGAATTTTTAGTATTTCAATGTTGTTTATAATATTTTAATAGAATTTTAATTAGGTAGATATATATATATATATTTCAATTAGGTGCTACATAAATAATAATTTGGGATTAATTATATTATGTTTTTAAAATTTAACATGATGGTTATGAGATAACCTTTTAGGTTAAATCCATCTTTCATGTTGAGGTCATTGTTGTTATTATAGATGTAGTGTTATTTAGAAAATAAATATTTAGATGAATTTTGGATGAGATGATTAATATGAATGTGTATTCATTTTGGGGGATATATTACATTTTGTTAACAATTTTTATTTTAATAAATATTGGATAAATTACATGTTAAAAATTTATGGTTCATATGATCCATTAAAATCTAATTTTAGGGATTCATAAATAAAAAAATTCATGTTGGATATTAATTTCATAGAGTAGGATGTGAAGTGGAATTTGGGTGAATCATAATAAAATCATGAAACTATGTTTATGAAATAAAAATATATAAATTAATTATATTTTATGGTGTTATATATGAAGTAAGTATATTTTCTGGTTTTTTATCAATGATCTATATTTCTCTTCATAATTACTTATTCTTTCCTTGCATTTCAATATTTTTACTCGCCACTAATTTTTTCATACTTTGAAATATATTAATGTGTTATTCTATAAGTCCTTAATATTTTATATTCTTTCTTTTTAATTAGATTTTTGATTAGCCCTTTTTATGATGTTGTTTTTGAATAAAATATTTTTCAAATTTTCAGACTATTATTACCAAGAACAATTTTAAATATTGAGGATGAAATTTATTTAAGGGGGTTATAATTTAAAACCTCAATATTTTAAAATAACACCATTCTTGATCGCATTTTAAACACACAACACTGATTTTAAATGAACAATATATAATATTAAAATATTTTTATTCAAATGTGACCTATATTACCTAGAAGTTAAATTGGATGGTTTGAATATTATTAAATAATTTATGAACAAAAAATAATGTTCATATTAAATATGAATTTATTTACAAATTAATAATTCATAAAATCTCTAATTTTAAAAATACATTATATTCTAAAAAAAATAATTTTTGTTTAAAAATAATTTTTATTTATTTTTGTGAAAAAAAATGAAAATAAATTTTTATAACATTATGAAATGATATTTTATGGATTTAACAAGATAGATAAATTAAAATATTATAATTTAATTAGGGTGAAATATTTTGTATTTTTTAGAAAATAATAATTTTTTTAGAGAATAGATAAAATTAAAAATATTTGTAAATGTAGTCATTCTATTCTTAAAAAATTATGTAATTTAAATGCCAAACTTTCATTTTAATTATATTTAAAGATAAATTAATATTATTTAGTTATATTTCATCAAAATAATTACATTTAAATCATCTCAATATAAAATTTTAATACAAGTTATTTTTTTTAAAACACATTTTTTAAATTGTTTTAATGTGAATAATGTTTCTCCATTTTAGTTAATTAAAGTAGTTACAATAAAGAATGATGAAAATAAAATCTATTTATTATAGAACTATATTTTTTAATTTAAATTCATATAATGATGATTTATATTCATAATGTTAATATATGAGAATATTTTCTTTGAAAAATAAATCTTTCAAAAAAATGCTTTCTTATCGCCCTTGCGAGTTTAATTTTAAATAAGAATTTTGCACTTTTTGAAATTTAATTTGATAAAATTGTTTAATTTTTTTTAATCTGAAAATTTAATAATTTATTTTAGGGTTACCAATTTTTTTACATAATAAATAATAAAAACATATAAAAATAATAATTAATATTGTAGAAAAATTATATGGGAAAAGGTGAGTATCCTTAGAGGTGATGAGGATAACAGATTTAAAATATGTATATTTGGAATTATAGAGGTTTTTATCCTCCAAATCGTTTCTATGCTGCTTAATTAGTTAATTTTCTATGGAATCTGGCATAATGTGTCTTCCCATAATTGAATAGTTTTGAGTATTTACAAGAATGCCACTCCTCCGCCCTTGCAAAAGGTCACCCCATCCTCTTCATTAACACTATAAAATAATATTATTTCAGACAATACATATCTAAAGAACATTCTTATATAACTATCCTTATCCTAGAATTCTTTTTTGATCATAAATTAAATTTAATAAGGCTTTTGGTATAATCCTAAATAGGTTGTCTGAAGAAGACGTACATTCTTAACTGAGCATCTTTGTTTTATTTATTTATACAACTAATTTAAATATTAATGAATCATGATCATAAAATAACATCAGTATATAGAATATATTTATATGTTATATTTTTAATGACATACTATAAATCAATCTCCAATTCCATTAAATAAGAAACAAAACCATCGGTCGTGTGTACGACAGACTACCGTCTCACGAACCGATGCAATTAACTTTCAGTAATCCCATATAAAAATTATTAATGATGATGTATTTAATATTTATATATTATATTCATTACATATTAATCACCATATAAATTTAATATAATATTTAATTTTAATTACCTTACAGTCCATTCAAAATGATAATGTATTTTGTTTGTTGGTGGACTTCCGTCATACGAAGCAATGTGAATCATTTTTATTACCCTATCACATGGATAATATATGTAAGAGTATTTCAAATAATAAAATTATATTTATAATATTATTATGACTATTTTAATATAAAATAAAACATAACTTCCTTCAATCAAGATCGTTGAAAATGAAAATGTTTCATAGGCTTACGTACGACCTATTGTCTCCATGATTGTAATATAATTCATTTTCTATAACCATAATTAATTATTATTTATAAAAGTATTTATTTTTATAAAAATGATTATTATTTGAGGATTATTGTTTTGGATAATCTAAACAATTATTCCCTTGACAACAGTCAACACCGCAATGATGCTTTCAAATTATGATCTGATTTTCATTAAAACAACCGATGATGACATAAATAATAATTGGTTAAATAAGTCATTAAAATCAATGAAGTAAATTGTTTACACATAAGAGATTAAACTTGGATAATTATCTTAGTAAAAAATAAATTCATATAAGTTCATTATAACTAAGATAAGATAAATACATGACAAGTCTGGACTCGAGGAAAGGTTTTAATCTAATAACATCTTTCTTTGAGACACATGTTATTTTATGAGAATATTTTATTTTGATGGTGTATATATTAAAAATTTAAATATTATATCATAAATTAATAAAACCTCATGATATTTTATGTTACAATTCATTTACATAACTCATTAGACTTATAGTTCAAGATCTACCTAATTAGTAATCGTTTCTGTTTCAATTTCTTTTTATTTGGGATTATTTATGTATAAAATTCATTTGAAGGAAATTATTTCATCATTTGATAATAAAACACTTTAATTTTATACTCATGTGGTTATTCAGAAAATTTTAAAGTATTATCACCCTTTTCTTCTCTTTTTTAATAATTATGATTGAGAAAATATTTTTTTTATCAAAAGGTTACCTCTTTTCTCCCTTTGGTTAAAAATTATTTATCTTACATATCTATATTTTAATAACATAATATGAAGATTATTTTTAACTGTAACAAAAATATTTATCATATTCAATTTAACTAATTTTTTAACTTTTAAAATAATGTTCTAAAAGAAAATTCTTTTGTTTTTTCGAGTGAAGTAATTTTAACCTATTTAAAATATTCTTAAAATAATGTGTTATAAAAGTATATGACATATATGAAATTAACCATAATCATGAATAGTAAATTATTTAATGATTACATTATAAGTTTTCATGTTTCTTTTTAGTGAAATTTTTTTCTATAATTTTTTGATAATTTTTTTATTTTGAAGAATTGATTTAAATTTTAGGATTTTATATATTAGAAGAAATATTACATCTAACTTTTATATATGTTTTCATCACTGATAACAAGCTTTGATGTTACAAATTTCTTATAAATTATCTATATATGTCTCTCAAATATATACTTAGATTAATTTTCTTTTATTTTATGGGGTAATACATGACATAAGTTCATTTATCAAGTGCCATTTTTTATATATTTCATTACATTATGATATGTAAAAAGAGTATACAACCCATTTTCATTCCATGGGTAAATCTAATGTTTATTCCTTTTTTAGTGATTTAATAATAGGGAAAACATAGTCATGTGCATGACATGAATGTGAATGGTGGTCTCAAAATTAAATTGTTGTCTAATGCATTGGAAAATGTTATTGATTTATGATATTTCATGTATTTTATTAGTATGTGAATGTAAAACATTATAGGACTTTATCCGACTTGTGCTGATGTCTCGATGATTGGCCTTGACTTATGTTTATGCCACATTTTATGTTTCTATAAAATTTATTATGATTTTATGATCGATGGATTATATTTTATTTATGTTGTGATCTATTATGATTAATATTTTACCTTCTCTTTAATGATATGATGTTATAACTTAGACACTAAAATTATTTTTCTATATCATTGTTATTAATTTAATGGTATTTTTAGATCACTCATCCTATTTGTGTATATTCTGATAATTACTTAGAGTTTTAGGAGATAAAAATGATTTAATTACCCATTATGAAGAATGAAATAAAAAAACTTATTTTAACATCATTTTGTTGTATTATGAATCTACAGATTCAAATACACTAGATATCATGATCTTTGGGTTTTAATTGATAGTTGTTTGTATAAAAATTCAATAATAATATGTTTCAATATATTGGGACTCTATAAGTGACGATTCAATGAAATTAATAGGTTTTTTAATTATGAAAAAAGATAGAGTGATGATCTATACCTCAATATAGTTGAATTTACGTATGAAAAATTACTTGGATCATGATCTAAAGTTGGCTGAAATAATATTTTCCGTGATTATTTACAGGAATTATCCTAATTGAGTAACTTTTTACATATATACTAATAACAAATTCTAATGTAAATATTTATATGGAATTATCTCAACATGTTAAAAAAAATATTGTTAGATATGATCAATTACTATGACTAGTTATTCTCCAAACTCACGAGAAAAGAAAATAATGTACTAGATTCCATAATTTGAAAGATTCATGCATCATTAAATTTTATTATTATTAAAAGGGTTATAAAATTCATAGATTTGGAAATTATGGATGTGGGATTCATAAAATATGTCAATTCAACATACATATAAAAAATTATTTCTCAATCATGAATCTAGATGTATATTTAATAGGCACAAAGGGATGATTTTGAGATATAAAAGGAAGTGGATTTAATTAGAAAAGGGGAAATATAAGAGTTGAATATTGATAAAAATGCAGTTACAAAACATTGAATACATTTATGTGTACCTTATAATCCCATGATAAAAATTATCCATTTGGTTATGTGTATAGATCGACATTATATGTCAACCTATGAATCACTTACATGTATATAGACATCCATTAGAAATTATGGTGAGGTAATATAAATAAGATTGTTTTTAAATATATATCCATGGGTTTGGATTTCAAAAATGTTATGGTAGAATGAAAATTGTCTGAGTTGATGATGTACAATATCCCACATCGAAATGGAAATGAGAGATCATCACCAAGACCTTTTAAAGGGTGTTATAAGAAAAACTAATAAAATAAATCAATATGGGTTTTATTGGATCATATTACAAATACACCCTACTTCACATCATTAAGGAACAGTTATCACTCTAAAAAATTGAGAAGATATTAGTTAGAGAATTTGTGAGGTAGAATGGAACACCACAGTCAATTATTATTGATCAGTATTTGACATTTACCAAAATGACTTAGAGGATTATTAAAAATTCATTGAGAAACGAGTTAATATTTAGTGCAACATATGATTCAAAAAATGATGGTCAATCTAAGAGTAATATTCCATCCAAATAGAATATGATCAAATACTACACTATGGACTATAAAAAAGGATGAGATCAACACCTCATCCTAGATGATTTCTCATAAGACAATAGATCACACTAAAGCCTTGAAATGGATCTATATGAATCCCAAAATAATAATAAATTAATAAAATCAATATCTTTCTATGAATTTGGGTAAAGGAAGGCATTGATTACAAAACTTGTAGAATGGAAAATTGGGACGGTTTATGCCATTAATAAATATTTCAAAGATTATTAGAGTCTATAAAAGTCTGATAATGATAATCATTAGTTGAACAAAGATTTTGAGGTTCGGGATAATATATTCCTAATTTTATCTCTATAGAAGAGAGTTGTGGGGTTTATAATGAAGGTAAATCTGAATCCCAATAGATAATCCCCTTTGAGATCCTTGATCGTGTTAGATCTATGGCATATAAACTTTCTCTTCCACCAAACATTTCTCATGTACATGATTCATTCCACATATAAAGATTGAGAAATCACATACTAAATATATCCTATATATTCAATTTAATGGTGGTACAATTTGAGAATTATTTATTGGATGAAATAGAGAGCTTTGTAAATATTATATTAAAGGGATATTATGAATTGAAATAGTAAGAATTACCTTTTCACAGTAGTATAGAAAAATCATATGTATAATAATAAACCAAAGGAATGTGTGGATGTGATGAAACAAAATTAACCTAACCCATTTACATCATAAGTTTTCAGTTGATATTTTGATGATTAAATTTGATATGGTGAAATAATGTGATGGTGAAATTTTTTTTGATATAAATAATTTCTCCCTCCAATATATTTTTAGTATAAATTATTTATAGTGAATTTATTAATTTATTTAAAAAATTATAGTCATTATTTTGAATACTAACATATGTAAGAGATATATAATTGTGTAATTATTATATTTAATAATCAATACTATTTAAGGTACTTAGCTTAAATTATGGATTAAATTTATTCTAAAATACCTATCCCCATAGACTATACAAACATCCATCCTCTACAAAATTGTCCCTAAAAAAATCAATAAATATAATAATATCATAACAATAGTTATAAAAAAACCAATAGTGGTTTCCTAATACCATGATTTGACTAAAATCTAGTCCCAAGCCTTATTCTCATTTTAAATGAGCCATCTAAAAATGTAAACCTTTCTTATTTTTATATGATATTCCTTACATGAACCCTTATTCAATCATCTAATTAATATTCTAACATGATTCCAATTTATTTATATAAGAGTCATTATTATATATAAATCATGACCAATCACCCATTTTCTCTCACTAAAATCCCT
Source organism: Viscum album (assembly GCA_963277665.1). Lineage (NCBI taxonomy): Eukaryota > Viridiplantae > Streptophyta > Magnoliopsida > Santalales > Viscaceae > Viscum > Viscum album. Next base: position 910,270 of record CAUJRU010000111.1, read on the forward strand.
TTAAAATAGTTTGTACAACTTTAAAATTTGGACTGTAAAAAAATGGGTTTTATCATTTAAAAAAATTTCTTAAATATTTAAATAAAATAATTAATATTCAAATGTTACTGTAAAATATAATTTTAATTAGAATCATTTTTTAATTCAAAACTTTATTGAGTTTTCAATACAACTAAACTCAACTGAAATACATCACTCACTATGTTAGTTTTTCTCAAAGTAAGTGAATGATACTATTTTCATAAACATATATTTTATTATGTATATAAATAAAAATTTATTTAATGATATAAAATAACATTAATATTTGATTAATTTTATTATTATGATTCTAAATATTTAAAATATCCATTTAATCAACGTCAATTTTATGTGTCTAAATTGATCTTAATGAAAAACAATTATTAATAGTAATGATTTCAGTGCTTATTAAACCCATTTTATTCAAAAATAAAATGAACTATATTCATTAAAACATGTAGATAATACTGAAAAATTATATAGTGACCATTGAGTATTAACTCTACATCAAATAAATTTTGGAACCACTAACTAAAAAATATCATGGTAGTAGATTCAGACAATATCAATTTATTAAATAAAAAATAAATGATTAAAATAGAGTAAAATAGTAAAATTAAATATTTAAATAGTTAAAAATCAAGTAGTTAATTGATTTATAATAACTATTGAAAAGTTATAGGTGTCTTTTCTAGGAATGTTAGGACATGAAGTAAGGTATCCTTTCGTAAATTGTTTCATTTAAAATGATATGTTCTGTATCTCTATTTATTTCTCTCCTCCTCTTTCTACCTTGAAATTCCCCAAGAATTGATGCACCACATGGAGGGGAAGGGGATGAATTAGTGGTGGTAAGCTTTTACAATGTCTTAAAAATAAGAAATAAATCGTTACTTCTTTTTGATACATGAACCAAACATGAAAATTAGACCCATTTAACCGTATAAAATAATAATTAAACAATATAAGGAATACAAATGAAATATATGGTTGATAAATAATCTATGTTTCTACTCCTTACTGTGTTTTAATATCTCTAAAAAATAATTGGAAACTAAATTTTTATGATTAAATAAAAGTGATGAGGCTATTTAACAACAAATATTCTTAGTTATTAGTTATATGATGTAATTTACATAGAGTACCATTGATTACACCATGATCAAACCAAATTGGGATACATTTCTTGGGAATCTAGGTAATTTAGTAATAGTTGATGAATTTACCCTTGATCTTTCAATATATATAGAATATTCTTATCTCTATTTTAAATTATTCAACCAAATAAAAACTATAGAATATATAAAACAAGTCATACTGATCAGAATACAAAGATCTATATTTTTATATGATTTTTACATATATTTTTAATATCAATACTTTGAACATTGAGATCCATTCCATTTTCTCCACAATTATATATGTTTTATCTTCATTCTTCCTTTTTTTATTTCACTTGTAATTTACGTAATATTATCTCACATAAATTTTTAACCTTATTGATTAGTTTTTATATTCATAGAAACTATGAAAATATAGATTTAAATAAATTCCATATATTCACTTACCAACTCAATATTCTAAAATTGTCTCTCAACTGAATCAAAAATCACGATACTGTAGAAAAATAAATTCTATATATTCACTTACCTACTCAATATTTCTTGTAAATTGATTTTAGTATAGTGTGCATTTCATAGAATTTGTGCCTCTAGAAAAATAAAAACTTTTCCCTTCATCATACTCAATTACTCAATAAAAAAATCATTTGAGATCATTTTTGTCTTTGAACACAATCATAAAATAATTCACTAGAAATTTTTTTTTCTATATTTCCCATCTTTATCATCTCACTATCTAAGATCAAACTCGTCATCTTCTAGTTTGATGTACGATGAACTCCTTTAAGTATAAAAATGCTAATAAACTACTAATGGAATTTCCATAAGTTAAATCTACAACAAGATTTAGTGAAATATATGTTTTCAGTTATTATTTTAAATTATCAATAACACAACATCAAAAAAATTAAATTATGGAAATAATATCTCAATATTTTTCAAGAAAAAGAAACCTAAATTTGATACAATTCACACTTTTTTGAAAAATTCCCAGAAAACCACAATCTTATAAGTATAATGAACATTAAATTTTATTTTATATAATAATTATCTTGAATAATAATTTAAATATAATGTTTAGGTTAATAAAAACATGTTTAGGAAACATCTTAATTTAATTATTTAGAATCTTGTAATAATAGAAAGACAATATTTCCTAAAAAATATCTTAGTTGACAACATCATATGCATCATTCATAATATCATCTACATTATTCGAATATTGTATTCAATAATCAATTAATTAATGCATCAAAAAATATCCTACCCATAGATCAATCCACTTACGTGAGTCCAAAATGTCCTAAGTGTAGATCAATCTTTATGTGTTGATTGAAATAAACTTATTCATTGGTCAATTAAGTTACATATACAAAATGTTCATATACTTATATTAGTACCCATATATGGAACAAAAAGTCATACATTTAGATCAATATTTATAATGTTGTCTATAATATCTTACATGCGACCTCTTTGACAATTTACATAACCAAATTTACATAATCCAACACAAGAAATCTAAAACATCACCAATAGTCACAAAAATTATTAAAAGACCATCCAATAAAATTAAATCATCTTACAAACACTACAAAAATCCAAAACATATCTCAACAACCACCAATAATTATCAACCATAATTTAAAACCAATAAAAACATTCAAAAATTCCAAGGAAATATCAATCTACCAATTTTGGTTTTAATGGAAACATAATTCAACTCTTATAAGTAAACTGAGAAATATTTTATACCTAACAACTCTAATTATAATCATAAAATCATAAACTATGTATAATGAGAAGTTTTTTTAACATTAAACTTTAAATGGTTATATTTTTTAGAGACATTCGACTCTTTGTCTCTTAAAATTGTGGATAATTGAATTAAATGAACTCCCCCCATGCATACAACCAAATCCCAGATTCAAACATCTCCACTAAAGAAATCATCATCTACACTATATACAATAGCTGTTAACAATACCCATTTTATTGAGAATTTTATCCACCTTTTCAAATAGTTTTTTCAATACTTCTCCCCACTCATAAATATAATATAAACCCCCATGGGTGTTCATTTCACACTTTCTTATGTAATATGATAAGGATGAACATGATTTATCAACCCAATATCTTAAAGCATATATCTAGGAATTAATTTTATTATAACATCTACAATTTCATCCTTGTTATAAATATAGTCAATCATTATATTAGAACTTTTCACTTTGTCTTTGATAAATTGTTTCTTGCATTAATATGTTTGGATCTTGAGTACTTCTAATGATTATTTGAGATATATATAATACTAATATTTTCACCACAAATTTTTATTAGTTCATTAGAAACCACATTTAAATTTTCTAGAAACACTTGTATCAATTGCATATGTGTACATGAGAGTGTAGTCGAAATGAAGAAGGACTCATCTATACTAAAAACATTTGAATTTTCTTATAGTTATGAAAAGACACAAAACTGGCACCAAGGATGAAGGATCCACTAGATATTGAATTACATTCAATATAATCCCCCACCCTACCGATATCTATATAACCCTATAACCATAAATTAGATTAACTAATAAACAACAACACACTATTTAGTTTTTCATTGGTATAACATATAATCCTATTGGATGTCCACATGTGATATTCTCTTGGATAAATATAATATCTAGAAAATACAATACATTTCGTTGATGTTGTGGGGAATATTATGCTAAAAATAATTCATTTTAATTCCCTTTGATTGAAACCAGTTACATCCTAATATTTTTTCAAATTTTTTGCCAACTGAAATAGGATTCGAAACCACCTTTGAATCTATAATTTCAAAACGTTGTTAAAAATTGTGATATCCTATTTTTGGGAGAAAGGAAATCATAATCAGCTCCTTGAAAATTTATTTGTCAAAAATTATCTTTAAACTATTTCATTTAGAAATTAAATATTCTTCAATCATCCTTTTATTTTAAATTAAATGGCCCTTGTGTTCTATTTCAATCCAAAATCAGTTAATTTACTTGAAAAGATTTTTTCTATCATGACCAAAGAATAAAAACACAAATAATTTCAATAAAAACATTCTATTTATGATCTTCATTAAAGAAAAAAAGAAATCATATTTATTTTAAAAATACTATATTTTTATGATCTACCACTACTAATGACATCCTAATGGATTCATGAACTATATATAGTGAAATTATTTGAACAAAATCTCATATAGCTACATTTCTAAACCAGTCATTATTAATTTTATGACACACCACCATTGTCTTCTAGTTTATTACATTATGTTATTTTGCCCGTAAAAGATTTATTTTTAATCGTTGATATATTATCTTAAAATAAATTTTTCTCTATTTGGTAAAGATAATCATTCATACAATTAATCCATTCTTCATGTTGAACATACATAGAAGAAAATTTTTTTTTCGTTTTATTAAATGAGATTAGTTTATTTATTAACACTTTACATCACAAATAATTAAAATTTTCCCCCGGGGAACTTATATTTTGGTATAGTTATGTTTTCTGTTGGTAAAATGTTTTTCCCAAAAAATATGTACCACTAACAAAATTATTACTAAAAAAATATGACGCCAAATGTTTTTTTATAGATAATGTATTAATATTACAATTATTATAACACCAAAAATATAATATATACTAGAAAAAATGTTTCTCAATATATTCATACTAAAAACATTTATATTTATAATATTAAATTTTATAAACAAGGTCAAATATTAATATATATTTATAAATTATTATTTTTTAAAATATTATTTTTGGGCGTTAATATTTTTGTTATCCAAAAAATTATATTTTATTTATTGATGTAATTAAATATAATATATATTTTTTATTTGTTATATACCAATGATTAAATTATATTAAATGAAACTCTAACAAAATGGAACATTATTTGATAAAAAAGTTGAGACATAATCTAGAAACATGTCAAACTACAATGAAGATGTGAAGATCTATGAAAAATGTGGCAAACATGTTTGAACACGTTTAAACTCAAAGAGATATTATATGAAACTCCATAGAAACATTCTCTAAAATATGTATCTCTCACAAATTATATGTCACAATAATGGTCCATAATGGTGGTGGGTCCACAAATGGAACACTCATCTTTCTCTCCACCATGAAATGCTCCCTATGCATGTTCTATTTCATGACTAAATGACTGATGTGTCCTCATCATATCACCTTTTATCCATGTTCAGTAAAAAAAGTGCTTTAATGCTTCCCAAAAACTAATGAATCTATGATGAATTATGCAAAAAAGTTATCCCTAGTATTGAATTAGGTATTTAAAGGAATCAACTTAGTTGTATTGTCCTTGGAAGTCTCGATGATATAAAAAACTCGATGCATTAGGAAATAACACTTCTAGGATGGTAGCATCATTTATAGTAACCAGTGAGGAACATTAAATTCCAATGGAGGAAAATCAATAAATCCATATATATTCATAAAAAATAAATAAAAGGATAACACTTTCCATTTTTCTTCTATTTTTTCAGTGATATTAACATGAACTAATACTAGACATTATAATAAATAATTACACTCTTCTACAACTATATATACTGAAACATCTGCAAATACCTTAGTATTAAAATGAACCCAACATCATTAAAATATATAAATTAAATGAAATATTCTAAAAAATGTAAATATTATTTACTGACTCACATAAAATCTACTAATGTGATATTGAATAATCATGGAATTAACCTTTTTTATAACATAAAAAATAATGTATTGAAATTTTTTATCAAAATTTAAATAGAAATAAATCTATCGGTATAATTTATAATGTGAACTACATTGATTTTTAATAGATGTATCTAAAGATATAATAAATAGGTAATTTTTTGAGAACTCTAATTCACATGTTCTACTAAAATAACATCTTAGATGCTCCCATGAAATGTATTTCAAGCCATGGAAAAGAGGAAAATATAATTTAAGAAAATAAAATTCTAGTGAATCAAAAATATTAATTCCAAAACCTAAGACAAGAACAATAAAAAAAGGGTGTAATAATACCTAAATATTTAGATAATGTTGTGCCTTTAGGTTTTGAAAATAATTTATAGAAACTAAATTTGATTAAAAATATAGAAATCATAAATATAGTTTCTGGGAGAAAATATATTCAATTAGAATTATATAAGTTTTACAAATTAAATTATAATATATTGTGATTATCCATATATCCCAAACATTGATTTTGGAGTACATTCATAATCCTAAAAACTATATATATATTAAAAAAATTGATTCAAAATTTACATTTTTAACATAAATAAAAAAATGAATTAAATTTATCTACCAAACATGATATTGTGTTTAATATAACGGAACCTTAATAGCTTAGAAAAATGAATGTTTATTAATGTAATGTCATTTATAAAAAAATTATCCACCCACCTATTCATCAACATTTAATGAACTACTCTTTTAACCTATATAGTCAAAACACAAAATTACATCCAGTAAAAGGAGAGAATAAAAAAATGATCAAGATATAATAAAAATAAATATTATGTATGTTGTTAAATTTTTTTAATATGATTGGAAAACTAATATGTATTGAAAACTAAGATGAAAATAATGAAATAATGCATTAATGTGAATAAATTTTACGTTAATTATTTTTATATTTGTTTCCAATATTATATGATCCATAATTCACTAAATTTATTTTATTTTTAAAGAGTGGATATAATCATTTTACTCCAAAAAATTACATTTAAAATATATTCTAACACTCATTAAATCATAGTTTCCCTTAGTCAAAATAAATAAAAATAGGAAGAATCCTTCACCACGATACATAATCCATAAATCATTGGAGCCCAATTAGAGTAGTAATATTTACATTTCAAATTATCTTATTACCATTTATATAATGATATTACACAATCTCCATGACAAAATTGATATTACCAGCATCATCAAACAGAAATTAGTAATTTTAAGGAATAATCCTGTTTATATTTAATGAACTCCCTGTGGAGTCAACCTTCAAATATTTACAAATGAATAATGAGCTATCTATCTAAATATAGTATAAGTAAAGTATAATTCATCCAATATTAAATCCCGAAATCAGCATCAACAAAAATTCAATAATATTATTTTAAATACTATAGATTTCATAATCCAGCTCATGGTGTTCTGATAGCACATATCATTTCAAATCAAGTATTAGTTGAGCATAAATTTTCTTTAAAGAACCATTATAAATATTATTTGAATTAAGAGTAATGAAATACTTTATAATTTAAAAGTATATTATTTTCAAATTTCAATAATGATGTAAAAAATTGATTCTTAAATAGAATAAAGATAAATGATAATATGGTTACTTCATAAAAAATACTTTTGAATAATTTTCAATCCTCACAATGCATGAGACATCTCATAGATGAATAAAACTTGAAAATATATCTAAATTATCATTTTTATGATATTTATTATTAATATAAAAGAAAAAAATTTCAAAATTTTATTTCAAAATTATTAAAATATTGAAAATGGCTGTTAATATTTATTATTTATTCAGATGAAATGCTTCTTATAATGTTTATAAAAATTAACCTAAACTAAGAAAATATAGAAATGAAAATAAAATCAAGTTATAATTTTAAAATTGATGTATATATAATTAATTTAATATACTATATCAAAATAAAACATTGGATTTCTATATATTTTTATAGTCGAATCACAAAAAAGCATTAAGTTAAATTGGGCTTCCTAAACTCATTTAGTGTGATATATCAATAATAAAACTATTGAACAATACCTTTAGATATCAATATATATAATTATATTTTTTTCAAAAGAAGAATATCGAAATCAATAGAAAATATTCTTTCACCATTACATGGTTTAAATGTGAAACAATGTATATGGTAGTAGTAATGATTTACAAACATCTATATTTTCAATGGAAATATACATCTTTCTTATATTTTGATCACTTTTGAGGACACAAAATAAATTGGTCACCAATAAAATCTCTAATATAAGGAAATTTTGTAATCTAATATATGAAACAACCAAGACAATTCAACCCAAAAAAATTCCATCAGATATTTACAACTAAAATTTTCTAAATGTCAAGCTATGTAGAATAAAATTTAAAAGAGGACATATCAACTATAAAAATATCAAATTTTTCAGTTATTAATATAAAAAAAATATTTTAAAAATTCTCATCATTTAGAAAATAAGAGATTATATATTTTTTTATGTTTATTGATATATCAGAACTAAGGGATTCTAGTATTCTAGAAAAAAACCTGTAATGTTTGGTCAAGAAAAAACATATTTCAGTGCAGGATTATGTATGGTTGATATCATTTAAATATTCTTCTTATAATTGTAAAGAATAAAAATTCTATATTATTTTCAACACTTAATGTACACATCACCACCATTTATAAAAGTCCCTTATACATCCAAAAAACTAGAAAATAATGTTGTTCATCTGCATCCTGCCAATTGGTTATGAATTCTTTAAGAAATTCATAAGAAAGAAAAAAGTGAATTATTTTAATTGGAAATATACATTAGTAATAACTAAAAAATGGATTTATTTTACTTCACCTAAAATTTATTTCCACTCATTAAGAGGTTTTTAAACACTGTAATATTTATTTGGGATTAAACTACTACTATATTAGTAGATTCCAGGAGTTTATGTGACTGAATATCTATACCTTCAGTAGAATCCACTGAACTACTAACTTGAATTTGAAATTAGAGAATATTACTAGCACCTAAAACATATTACAAACAAGTTGAAAAAATATGTTTTCCAATTATATATTATTACAATATTATAATGTGAAAAATTGGACTTTGTAAAAATAATATGATTTTTGGAAAATAAACAAACATAAATCTACAAAAAAGGGGTAAATTACATAGTAGCAATAAATATATCATTGGGGTTTCACACAAAATGAAAAATTATTTCATTATAAAAAACATTTAATCAGTTACTGAAAAAACCATTTTATGAATGTCAAATATTAGATTTATCAATATTGTGAAAATTAAATATGATTATATTGATTCAAGTATTGGAAAGGAATGTAAAAAAATAACATAAAGCATGTGATGATGGTATTTATTTTAACACCAATTTATCAATCCCATTATAACCCCAAACATCTTAATCCAGTAATCTAACATAAATTATAAAATGGAAATTTTTATCTAAAATAAAAATTTTATCAAAATATCTAACCATATGTTCCATAAGAACCCAAATTCTTATTGAAAACACACACACAATCAAGTGATGAAATAACGAAAAAAATCATTTTTTAAATTTTTTAACAAACAAATAAAATTTTCTACATCATGGAATTAGAAATCAAATCCAATATTTAAATTTATTTACTATTTCGTAGGGTTGCATTTTTAATATTTTATTTTAATAAAAAATAAAATTTTAATATCCTGGATGATAGTTGAAAAAATTATATGAAAGAAATAAATTTTATAATAACAAAGATAAATTAGAGAAAAAATGATAAAAAGAAAGAATGAACCTGGTTGAATGGGGAGGATATATGCAGATATATTTAGGAAACAAAAATTGATAGAAAAGAAAACATTTAATTGTTAGTGACACCTAACATATTATATATATAATTAACGTATGTACATAAATAAACCTAACACTAATGAATATATATTGAGACATCATTATGTAATGTTAAACTATAATTAGAATTGGATATCATAGAACATAATCATTTATTTCATGTTTATGAAAATAAACTCAATGTTTTTTATATTATATTGAAATTAAAAAAATTTAAAAATATATTAACCTTGTGAAACAGTTGATTATCATGGGTTTCAATATCAATAGTAACAAATTTATTAAGCTTAGTTATGATGATTATTCTACCATAAAATAAAATGTAAAATAATAATGGTATTTATTGAAATGAAGATACAAACATGGATTCTAGACTCAAGAAACAAAAGTGGATCTCGAGATGTCTGCAATTGGTATCTTAAAATTCTGAAAAAGGCTAAAAAAAGAAAATTCATTTCATCTAGATTTCATAGAAACACAAAATAAAATTAAATTCAACCAATAGATATCCCTGATTGCATGTTTTGATTACATAAATATGAGAATTAGATAACTCATATGAGGATAAAAAAATGAACCAATAGAATTAGAAGGTGGATTGTGTTAATTATCCCCCCAAAACAACCATTTATATTTGAAGCTGGAATAAATGATTCAACATCATTGTATTTCAGGGAATAATTAATGTTATATAATAAATGTTTTTGGTGGATTCCATGATGGTAAACTCTATATGTGAAGAAAGAAAATAAAACTCCAATGTGGGGGTAGGAAATCATGAGATTTTGTTAGAGGGGAGAATGGGTAGAATCGTGAAGAATCTCCCACATTCCACTAAACATTTATACAAATTTTTATCATTTAATTTTCCCATTTTTTAACATATAAAATTTGTTTTAAAGCACAAATTCAATTATAGTTTTTATAATTTATTGAAAAATAAAATTTATTTTTCCCCAAATAAATAGTTATCATTGATAAAATATCAATACATTCCAAAAATGTATCTTATTTTTATAGTGTATTTTATATTTTAAAATGTTTTAAATATTCTTTAAGAGTTTTATGTATCTTTTTAGTAATTTTTTTTAAAATCTCTCATGAATATTTTAGTTTTTTAAACATCATAAATAATTTAGAAATTAGTAAATAATTGTTAAAAAAACAAGTAAGTTATTTCTTATAATTAACAATAAATTGGAAAAGAATTATGTCAAATTTTATTTTATAATATAGATTAATAATAATAGATATTTTTGTTAATTTATATTATTATTAATGAGATGTTGTAAAATATTAGTTAGTATTTAAAAAATTAATATTTTTACATCAACATGTTGGTATAAAGGAATGTTGGAATTTTTATTTAATAAAAACAAAACAAAACATTTTATTTACTCTTCACTTTTATGATCATATATTACATTTTTTACAAAATTGTTGGTAAATTTTTAGTCTGTTCATATAATTTTAATAGTTCCATCTTACTGAAAACTATATTTTCAATATCAACATGTTTATTTAGCCTATTATGCATTGCTATCTGATTTTTAAAAACCTCATCTTCATCAAATGTTTGGAATTAATCAAAAACTATCAAACACTATACATTTTGTATGTGTTTGATTATCTAGAATTCGGAATTCAACTCACTATTGGACTCTAAAAATATATATTATAACACAACTAAATCTCTTATATTATATTTAATTTAAATAATTTTTACATTATAATATTGATTATGTTTATGTAGTCGTCTGTTCCAACACTTGTAGACACTATCAATAGAAATGTAACAGATGAAAAATCATGAATATGATTTTTATTCAAATTTTCCAAAATTGAAACCTCTAGTCTTTATAAAATATATAATAATAAATATGTTGAAGTATTTCATAGAAGTATTTTTTTTGAAAAAAAAAATTATATGGTGTTTTATTAGTATTACGCCATAATTAGAATATATTCTAAATATGGATGGTAGTGTATACAACTTCTTTTCAAATTTTTTTTTGAATGTTTGTACTCAAATAACATTATCATATATGATACAAAAAAATTTCTATTTCTCCTCTCAACTATACCATTTTTGTAGAGTATATATTTCATTGAATTTATGTTTAATTCCTTGATTTTTGGAATAATATTCAAATAAATTAGAAGTAAATTCCATTCCAGTGTCAATTCTATAATTCAATATGTACACTTCTATAACTTTCTCAAAATTATTTATCTAATTTTAAATAAAATTATTTGCATTAGATTTTTTTTCAATTATATTAACATATGCATTTGAGTGTATTCATAAATTAATTTTATGAAAAAAAACGTATTTATTATATTGATTTCTGATATGAAATAAACTATTTTAATAAATGAGTTCTAATGGTCTTTATGAATGAATCTCCACTTTTTTAATAGTACTGTGGACTAGTATCCCCTTGTGGAATTTTTTGAAGAAAAATATCTCTCTGAATTTTATATTATGTAATATATCGTACCATATCATGTAATAAGATTTTAAATAGATTTATTTTTCAATGGCCTCCAAGTCTAAAATTCCATAATTCACATTCTTCTATGGAACTAAACTCGTATGAGTTATTTAGATTGTAAATTTTGAAATATATTCCACAAGAAATTATTTATATTGTGATTAAATATCAATATCTATAATTCATTATTCCATATTAGTATTCTTGAATATGGATTCATTTCCTCTATCTCATAGTGAGCCTATATTCATGATATTATGATTAATTACATCTAAATATATAATATACTTACAATTTATTGTATTTTACTTGAATCCTCAGCGAAACCAATTCCTTTATTTCCTATAAAACAAAAAATTTCTGATTCATCTCCTCTTATAATTTTTTAATGTTTTTTGGAGTTTTTTATCACCTCATATATTTGAAAAATGCCCACAATCAAAAATCCAAAACATTCCATGGTTTCATTCTTTTAAAGAAACTTCAATAATATAGAAATGTTTTTCTAAATATAAATTATGTTTTAATTTTATCTTTTTTATAGGAAATTTAGCTTGGAAAGTTAGTTATGAAATCATCAGCTCTAAGACCTTGTTTTACACACATCAAACATATTTTATATAATCATTCAAAGTTATTTTTGTGGGGGAAAATAAAAATTATTTGGTAAATAAATTTTCTTTTTCTATAATTTTCTCCTCATATTTTTTTTAGATTTTACCCATTTATTTAATTCTTCTGCCTATAAGAGACTTATTATGACCACATGAATAATTATTGTGTCTAAAAATAGGACAACACTGGTAGTACCCACTAAATCTGGGTCCTCATTAGAATTAAGAATCAAATCAAGAATTTTTATTCTGTTAGAAAGATAATGATGATGATTTTATCCATAGAATAAATAGATTTTTAAGGAATTTTATTATCTAATTAGGTTTATGGGAGAGTTAATATTCATCCTTATTGGACCATGAAAGAAAATATTTTGAATTTAAAACTTCAATTTTTGGAAAATAGATTTATAATGAGTCATAATAGTATGGGATTTGACATAATACCTTTTTCACATGTTTTTAGTAAACTTTTATGAATGAAACATGATCTTTATAGATATATAATTATAATCTCTTAGAATCTATAGTTATTTTTTATAATTTAATCATTTATAATTAGCATTGGAAATCCAACCTTCTTTATACATGATTTTATCCTCAATATCTTCCACAATGTTTTCATTCTACAAAAATTCACCTTGAAATTTTAGAGATCTTAAATATAGGAAAATAACATTATAGAGAAAATATGAGAATATTTATATTTATTTCCATCATTATTTAAGAGTATAAATTTAGTCATGTTTTTTAAATTCATCTGTAGATATGTTTTTTTTCTAATTATCACATATATATATATTCTATTATGGAATTTACATCTTCATTGCCTACACAATTAAATGATTCGATATGTTTGGATATTTGATCCATGGAATTTTTGAATTTACTATGATATTATTTACCTGATTAGATATTAGAAGTGGATTATTCTTCTTCTTCATTACAGAGCTGATTTTTTCATTTTATTCTTGAGAACTTCTTCTAGGCCTCCAATGGATTTGAGGTTAATTTATTTGGACATTCCATAACTATTCTTTTTTGGATTACCATATGTCTCATCAGAATCATATTCCCATGTTTTATTCTTATATAATTAATATTAATGTGTTGAATTTGACCAAATTTTAATCATTTAAGTGATAATTTACAAATTTATATCCCTTTTTCTCTTTATCACAATATTTTTGGTTATCATAATGAGGGAACCTGGGGACTCTGATACCAATTTAAATTCTTGAATAATTGATTCACCACACAGAATCAGCGATGAAGGTGTGGTTATATATTTTATAAATAAATATAAAAATAAATACATTTTATTTTCAATTTAATATATGATACAATCAATTAAACCACTCATCTATACCCATATTAAATGAAATCGTAAATAATATAAAGTAAAATTATGTTTTTATATTCATATGACTTATTATGGGTACATAATCTATATGATGTTCGAAATAAACATTTCTATGAATTTTTTACTAAATTTTGTGGTCAATTACATGTATAAGATTTGAGTATCATCTTATATCCTTGTTCATCATTACTTCATGAAAATTAATTTTTCATCCCACTAGTTAGACAATGATCATATATAAGTGAGAAATATCAACTGAGAATTTGGTTTCTTTAGTAAATATGGATGATATTCCCATCAATCATTTAATATGGAAAAAATAATATTCTCACAATTTTTATCTATTCAAACCATATAAATACATGAGAATAAAACAAACACTTCAAAATGTAAAGAAAAAAAATATATTTTCATATTGATATTATTTATTTAGAACCCTTAAATCTAAATACACTGAATAGCAAGATCCTACCAGTTTTCTCTAATCATTTAGAAATTTTTGTTTGAGGTTCCCCTTTTTTCTCTCTCTCTCTTATTTTTAGATATATAGAATTCACTCTCAATAATAAATTTCACTTTTAATTATTTGATTTTATTTTATCAGAAACCTATATAATGAATAATTTAATTACATCATAAAATTCAATTACCAAGATATTATTACAGAGTTTTTTGTCAGTTGAATCATTCAAAAATATGATCCAATATTTCCTCATTTGGTTAGGCTCGAGTGGAAATCCAATGACCTCAAAATATACATTTTTCTTTAAAAATATTTATCTAGTAAAAAAACATTTCACTTTTCAGTATTTTGATTACTCCCTAAAAACTTACTGAAGAAAATTATACATATTTGACCATAAATGTAGAAAAATTCACCAATAATCCCATTTTTTTAATTTATTTTAATACCCATCTTCATATTATAACTAAATAAACATGAATTAATTTTCATGTAGTTTGTGCTATAGAGAAATTATTTTGGGAAAATAACTCAAATACCAATCATCTTGAACATCCAAATTCTAAAAATATCAGCATGAGTCACTATAAAATCGGTTTCCAATGATTTTTTAATATTTACAATAACAAAACTTCATCATATTAAAATTTTACAAATAATATATAGATATTATTCAAGGAAAAAACTCATATTCAACACACTTCAAACTATTTCAGTAAAATATCAATCACAACATCAAAAATTAAAGCACTATGATCATCCATTTTTAGAGTCCAAATGAATAATCTGGGTCATATTTTTAATATAATTGTTTATATAATTAATTTTATTCAAGGAATCATTGATTTTTCATACTATATAGAATTTTAATTCTAGAGTAATTATTTTTCACAGAGGAAAACATCATACAGAGTTACATTGTATTGCTGACATAAAAAATTTTCCATGCTACTCAAACATCATATAATTACATAAATTCATGTATTCATAAATAATATCATATGCCTAGATCAATTAAATTAAGGGAATCCAAAAGTTCATTTGTGTAGGTTAATCTTCACATGAGGGTTAAAATTTAATTATATAAATATATATTTTTCTAACAATTAAAAAATGTACAATGTGTAGGTCATTTCTGTAACATCCCAAGTATGTAATGAATAATTGATATTTTTATCTATGTCTGTTAATGAACTAGATAGTGTTTTAGAGGCTTAAAATGAAAATAAAATCCAATCTTAAGCATGGAATACACTAATATTCTTAAAAGATAGTTTTACTGCCTTTTGATGGCAAACCCTTTTTAAATATATCTTTTGAAAATTTTATAAGCTATGTTTTTCAAAATAAAATTACTATTTATGATTGGGACATCAAAATTTATTTGTGTGAATTTTTGGTATTTTTCCGATAAAGTTCATTTTTTAATGAATAGTGAAAAAATGTTGTATTTTAATTCAAAACCTATTTTTAATCTAATTTATTTATATGATTAGATTATCTTTTGAACTGGTTTTGAAGTGAAATTAGAATATATTTTTACCATTTTATCCAATGATGGTCATTAGAATCAATTTCACTTTGAAATTGGACTTAAACTGGTATCAATCTTTTGATACTTATTGTTTCATAAAAACACGCTATTTGTCAAGATAGCGGGAATTAATTATTAAATTAATTAATGTGACTTATATGTTTTGAATTTTGTAAAATAGACTTAATTTTTTAATTTGGAATATCAAATATAGCTTCGGGTGAATTTTTGGTAATTTTCTGAAAAACTCCAATTTTTTGATGAATAGTGATACCACTAAGTGGTAATCAAGCAAACTGATTTTTCAGTTAAATGAAAGTTTACTACTGATGTGTATTAAATTTTGAAAATCCGACATACATGGTTATCATTAGTATGTAAAATGTGGTTCAATGGGATGAAAATAATTTTTTGGTGAATAGTAACTTTTTTCATTAATCGCGATTAGAGGTAATTAATGTAATTTAAGGTAAAAATGATATTATAAAAATGTGAAAACACCATGACACTTGTTCTACCCCTATTGGATGAGTCATGGCCGACCAATATAACCCATGGGTCGATTTAGGGGACCCTATGGAGCCTCTTTGGTGAGATAATGACTTTAATGTTTTTTTAAAAAATAAAGGTGAAAATGACACTAACATAAATTGTTTTACTAAAGAAAATTTAGAAGGGGTTATAAAGATTAGATTTTTGATTATAAATATTCATTGTAAATATAAAAATATTTTCTACATCATATTATTTTTTTTTAATTTTTTGACATCAAATAAATTTAAATTGTTATGACATCATAATGATGCACCGATGACCTCATTATTTAACGATTTAAGTAAAATGGAATGATAATGTAATCTATAAGACCAACACATGTCCAAAACCTATTGGATGGGTAGATTTCGAACCCTTATCACCTTATCCTTTAATTATATCAATGTGGGACCTTATAAATTCGAAACACTTTTGAAAATAAAATAATAGTTTCATGATTTACAAAAGTGCCCCTCCTCTCCTCTTATAAAAGGCCCCACCTCTACCTCATTTCACACACTCCTCAAGCCTTTGACTCAGCAATACCCTGACCATTTACTCTATCCACATCCCTCTCCTCATCCTAGAGGATTCCCTTTGGGCAGAATCCTTTCAAAAGAAGCCTTTAGGCTCAAATTAAAATGAGTTACACTTTTAAAGGTAATTCATTCTCTCATGTTCATTTGTTTTATTTTGCTTCTCCAACCCCCTAAACTCTTTTTATTTACTCCTTTTTTAACCACACCAGTATCTTCAATATACTAGGATTTTGTTATAAGATTTATTCGAGCTACACTCTCACACAACTACATCAAATGGTTAAAGAACATACGGTTTCTGTGGATGACAAAATACTGCCTCCCAAAACAATGATTATTCAATACTCATTCAACACCTTCAAAGGTGGCCATTATGATGTCACTATTTTTATATATGATATATATTATATTTATTATTTCCTTAAGCTTATTTATTTTTCATTTAATGCATACCATTATTTTTTCCATTATGGGTAAACACGATATCTTCATTTTAGGAAGTGCGGACTACCGCCCCCTGAAAGTGATTTGATTCGTTAATACCATATGTGGGATGTGTAAAGGATAAAGTTAATGATATTATATATTTTATTATACTGGAATTATAATATACTCTTATATCATTATGATTCTATTCCAGAAAATAAGAAATAGAAATGGAAGTAGCGTTCATGCGTTCGTACGGCTTACCGTCTCCATGAACGGTGCATTTCATTTCTTACCTCTAAATGTGATGTAATATTATAAATACATGTATATGATGAATATATATGAAATATATTTTATCCAAATCATTAATATCATTCTGGATATAACGAACCTTTGACCAAATTAACATCATGTAAGTGTAAGAAGTCTATTTTTGACTTAAGAACCAAATACCGACAAAATGAACATTATTAACATGGTATAAAAGGAATAATGAACTTGAAAAAGGTTCTCAAGAAAATAGAGATTAACTCAAGTTTATTATTCAGGAGATTAATGAACGGTCCGGTCAAGTCGGATACGAGGTAAGGGACTTCGTCTCAATCTCCTTTCATTGAGGCATATTTCGTTTTATACACAACTTTCTTTTATACGGTGTATAAACCCCTTTGACATTTACTTTTATCCAAAAGGAATATTTTTCTACGAAGCGTTTTACTAAATGACAAAATGGAATGTTTTTTTTAACGTACGCGGTGACAACGACCTTTTCCGCCGCCGTGAGTATTATTTGGTCTTTGGCTTCCTCAACAAGCCGTAATGTTTTTAGAATAAAATAAATACCATATACTCTTTTATGTATTTTGGTATTGAAAATGGTTTTGATAAAGGATTCTATTATGTCAATATATTTATGATATATTGTGATTGAAATGTGGAAATGTTATCATTCCATTATATTGGTTTTATGTTTTATGATTTCTGTAGGTACTTGGACATTTTAACGGGTGGTTACGTTATAAACCATATGACGGGTGTTGCCGTGAATACCAGGACGGGTGGTTACGTTATAACCTCCAATGCATTGGGTATGGAAGTCGGCCGTATGGAAATTCTATTAAGTATGTATGGAAATTGGCCGTATGGCTATTCCATTAATTGATATGTGTGGATGTCGACTGTATGGTCATTCCACTTAAGTATGTTTATGTCCCAAGTTACCTTTATATATGATATGTGTTCTTTATATGGGTTTTATGGTAATCCTTTGGCTACAAAAAGGTAAGTAATGATACTTTATTCAGTGAAGAGTTTTTACAACATCATGAAGGTGAAGGTATTACTTTGATAGAGTATTCATGGTTTACTTGATGTTTGAAAAACTAACAGTTTTCATTCCTTGTGTATCCCTTACTGAGCTTTTTATGCTCACCCTAAGTTTTTTGAAATGTTTTTCACAGGACTTAATGTGGAATAAGGTCAAGGATGGGATCAAGGGAATGTCATTCTATATAAAACATGGAACTAGACATGTTTCTTTTTAAGTGTTTTTTTATTATGGAAACATAGTATAAGTGTCTACCTTGTAATCTTTTGAGATGTAATAGTTATGTTCTAATTCTCTAAAACTCTAAACATGAAAAGATCCTCAATGTGAATTATTCATTTAATTCAATATTAAGTAAGTTTTAAGGCCGGGGCTTTATAGTTGGTATCAAAGGTCGGTTTAGACAACTTTAGGAGTTAGAAAAGTGTTAAATTATAATATGATTGAAATGATATAGCATTTAAGGATTACCATGTTGCTTCGCCTAAGATATTTTTGTGTTCAGAATGGTTTTCCGTAGAGGAAACAAAGCAGCTATGTTGGGACGACATCAGGAGGAAGACAACCTTCCAAATCAGCATCCTGAGATGGTCGGAATCGGAACTGAATAGTTTGTTGCAGTGATGGAACAATTGAATCAGGCTATAAATGGTGGTGGTATCCATGCACGAGATCATCCAGATCAATCGCAGAGGAACATGTCAGTGGTGGAATATTTCATGTGGCAACATCCCCCATCATTCAGAGGATCATCTTACCATGTGCAAGCTGAAGGGTGGATTAAAGCACTGGAGAAGATTTTTGATGTCATGGGGTGTTCAGAACATCAAAAGGTTAGTCTTGCTATTTACCATTTTGAAGGTGAAGCTGATTAGTGGTGGTCGATGGTGAGAAATATTAGAGATAGTGATGAGATTGAGGATCTCCACTGGGACGAATTCAAAGGTATGTTTCTTGAGAAATATTTTCCTAAGGTGGTTCGTCTTAGGATGGAAAAACAGTTCCTAGAATTGAGGCAGGGGGATGATTCAGTGGCTGATTATGAAGCGAAGTTCACTCGATTGGCAAGGTATGCTCCAAACTTCATACGAGATCTTGATAGTAAAATAAACCATTTTTACTCAGGGTTGAAGCCAAAGTATTGAAGGGCTTTAGCTTCTCGTGAGTTCTAAAGTTATGAAAAACTCGTTCGATGTGTAGAGAATGTGGAAATGGAGTTTTCCGATGATCAGGTGTTCTATGACAAACAACAGAATAAGAGGTCTAGTTGGCAGGCAAAGGGGAAGAATTCATCAAAGAAGCAAGGAGGTAAGAAAACCAAATATCCATCCTGTGAGAAGTGTGGTAAAATGCATCCTGGAGAATGTTTATCCAAGTCTGGTAAGTGCTTTCGGTGTGGTAAGTCTGGTCATATTTCTCGTAACTATAAGGAAGATGATCAAGCAGGCAATGAAAATCCAACAGTAAGATGTTTTAAGTGTAACGAAATGGGTCATTATGCAAACGAGTGTCCAACTAAGAACTCAACTGGGGGAATGCAGCCAGACTACAAGCAGAAAGGGGTGGTGAAATCCTTTGCAACAACTTCAGCAGATGTTGGGCCATCGAATGAATTGGTATCAGGTACACTGTTTGTTTGTTCAGATTATGCCAATGTGTTGTTTGATTCAGGGTCTACACATTCTTTCATTTCTGAGAAGTTTTCTAGTAAATTGGAAATTCCATATCAAGATATGAATCATGAACTTATGGTAAAAACACCCGGAGGGAATGTTGAGACAAAAATGAATTATAAGAACCTTCCTATCGTTGTGTGTGGAAATAATCTACCAGAAATCCTTATTGTTTTGTCTCTAGTAGAGTTTGATGTTATTTTTGGCATGGATTGGCTTTCTGTTTATCATGCTAAGATTGAATGTAGAGCTAAAATGGTTTCTTTTCAGAGAGATTTTTAGTTTGTGTACAAGAATGAACCTTTGATTTTGATAACATATCAGGAAGATGAGAAACTTGTAAACGATGGAAATGAATGTTACCGTGCACATATTGTTGAAAATAAAGGAACTGTTGAGATTAATGATGTGCCAGTGGTAAATGAGTATCTTGATGTTTTTCATGATGTGTTGCCTGATATTATTCATGATCGATAAGCTGAATTTACTGTTGACTTAGTCCCTGATTCTAAGCCAATTTCAAAACCCCGTTATCGAATGGCTCAAGTTGAACTTTTAGAGTTAAAGAAACAATTGCAGGAGTTATTAGATAAAGGTTTCATTCGACCTAGCACATCACCATGGGGTGCTCCTGTCATGTTTGTTAAAAATAAAGATGGATCAATGAGACTTTGCATTGATTATAGAGCCTTGAATAATATTACTGTTAAAAACATGTATCCTTTGACTCATATCGATGATTTGTTTGATCAGCACAAGGGAGCTCAGTATTTTTCGAAGATTGACTTGAGGTCGGG
This sequence comes from Viscum album, assembly GCA_963277665.1. Classification (NCBI taxonomy): domain Eukaryota; kingdom Viridiplantae; phylum Streptophyta; class Magnoliopsida; order Santalales; family Viscaceae; genus Viscum; species Viscum album. Next base: position 931,838 of record CAUJRU010000111.1, read on the forward strand.
GTACCATCAGTTGAAAGTAAAAGAAGCAGACGTTCCGAAGACTGCGTTCCGTACTAGATATGGCCATTATGAATTTGTAGTTATGCTTTTTGGGTTAACCAATGCACCTTCTGTATTCATGGACCTTATGAATAGAATTTTCCATGACTTCTTGGATAAGTTTGTGGTTGTTTTCATTGATGATATTTCGGTGTTTTCTAAAAGTAAAGAGAAGCATGAAAGTCATTTAAGGGTTATCTTGCAAACCATAAAAGAAAAGAAACTATATGGAAAATTCACCAAGTGTGAGTTTTGGTTACAACAAATTTCTTTCCTGGGTCACATTGTTTCAAAATATGGAATAACTGTTGATCCTACTAAAACAAAAGTTGTTGAAGAATGGCCAAGACCCACAAATGTAACCAAGATTCATAGTTTTTTTGGTTTGGCAGGTTACTACCGAAGGTTTGTTGAAAATTTTTCACGGTTATCTAGTCCAATGACTAAGCTAACTCGGAAGGGTGTTAAGTTAATCTGGACAAAAGAATGTGATGATTGTTTTCATGAGTTGAAAAGAAGATTGGTGAATGCTCCGGTTTTGGCACTTCCTTCCAGGAATGGTGAGTTTGTTATATACAGTGATGCTTCGTTGAAGGGACTTGGCTGTGTCCTTATGAAGAATGATCAGGTAATTGCTTATGCTTCACGACAGTTGAAAACTAATGAGGTAAATTACCCTACACTTGATTTGGAATTAGCTGTTGTTGTCTTTGCTTTAAAAATTTGGAGGCATCATTTGTATGGAGTAAAGTGTGAAATATATACTGATCACAAAAGTTTAAAGTATATATTCACTCAGAAAGAATTGAACATGAGATAGAGGAGATGGCTGGAATTAATCAAGGATTATGATTATACAATTCATTACCATCCGGGAAAAGCAAATAAAGTGGCTGATGCTTTGAGTCGAAAAAGTAATGCTTCATTAGCAATGTTGCGTTTGGAACATGATCCTTTAGTTAAAGATTTGATGAACTTTGGCATAGAAGTTGTTGGTACATGATGTTCTTCTGTTTTGTTTCAGGTATCAGTGAAATCTTCACTATCATACAGAATCAAGCAAGCACAGAAGCAAGACAGTGAGTTGCAGAAAAAGGTAGAGCTGGTTCAGAAAGGTAAGTTGCCTAAATTCAATATTGATAGTGATTGTGTTTTGAGGTTTGGGAAGAGATTATGTGTGCCTTGTGATTCACAGTTGAAGAATGAGTTGTTATGTGAGGCTCATAGTTCCCCGTTTTCAGTTCATCCTGGTAGTACTAAGATGTACAGAGATCTGCGGGAGTATTAATGGTGGGATGGAATGAAAATAGATATTGCTGATTTTACTGTGAAGTGTTTGACTTGTCAGCAGGTTAAAGCAGAGTGGCAGTTACCTAAAGGGATGTTTCAGCCTTTACCAGTGCCAGAGTGGAAATGGGAAAACATATCCATGGACTTTGTTGTGGGATTACCGAGAACATCTCGAGGTAATAATGCAATCTGGGTTATTGTTGATCGCTTGACTAAATCTTCTCATTTCCTTTCTATACAAGATAATTTTTCCCTAGATCAACTTTCCCGTTTGGATCTTAAAGAGATAGTCAGGTTACATGGAGTTCCCCTCTCCATTGTATCTGATCGTGATCCCAGGTTCACGTCTAAATTTTGGAAAGGCCTTCAGAATTCGTTGGGTACTGAATTAAATTTTAGTACAACTTTTCATCCTCAATCAGATGGGAAGTCAGAACGAACAATTCAGACCATGGATGATATGCTACGAGCTTGTTCGATAAATTATCAGGGATGTTGGGACTACCATCTTTCTTTGGTTGAGCTTTCTTATAATAACAGCTTTCATTCCAGTATACAGATGGCACCATTTGAGGCATTATATGGGAAGCAGTGTCGAACTCCATCATTTTGGGATGAAGTGGGTGAAAGGAAGCTGATGGGACCAGAATTGGTAGAAGAGATGGCAGAAAAATTTCAGTTGATTCAGAAGCACATGAGAACAGCTCAGAGTAGGCAGAAGAGCTATGCGGATAACCGGAGGAAGGATCTATCTTTCGAGGTAGGTGATCATGTGTTTCTCATGATTTCTCCTTGGAAAAGTGTGATGAGATTTGTTAAGAAAGTAAAGCTGAGTCCAAGGTTTGTTGGACCATATGAAATTCTGGAGAAATTTGGATCAGTTTCTTACCGAGTGGCTTTACCTCCAAGTTTATCTCAGGTACACAATGTTTTACATGTTTCGATGTTGAGAAAGTACATGCCAGATCCATCTCATGTTTTGAGTCCAAAGGTAGTTCAGCTGGAAGAGAACCTATCATATGAGGAACAATCGGTCCAGATTCTTGACCACATGGAGCAAGTGTTATGGAATAAGGTGATTAAGCAGGTTAAGGTTTTGTGGAAAAACCACATGATGGAAGAGGCAACATGGGAATCTGAAAATGCAATGAGGGATAAGTACCCCCATTTGTTTGATAAGTAAATAAATTGCGGGGACGCAATTTTCTAAAGGGGGGAAGGATGTAACATCCCAAGTAAGTAATGAATAATATATATTTTTATCTATGTCTATTAATGAACTAGATGGTGTTTTAGAGGCTTAAAATGAAAATAAAATCCAATCTTAAGCATGGAATACACTAATATTCTTAAAAGATAGTTTTACTGCCTTTTGATGGAAAACCCTTTTTAAATCTATCTATTGAAAATTTTATAAACTATGTTTGTCAAAATAAAATTATTATTTATGATTGGGACATCAAAATTTACTTTGTGTGAATTTTTGGTATTTTTCCGATAAAGTTCATTTTTTAATGAATAGTGAAAAAATGTTGTATTTTAATTCAAAACCTCTTTTTAATATAATTTATTTATATGATTATATTATCTTTTGATTTGGTTTTGAAGTGAAATTAGAATATATTTTTACCATTTTATCCAATGATGGTCATTGGAATCAATTTCACTTTGAAATTGGACTTAAACTGGTATCAATCTTTTGATACTTATTGTTTCATAAAAACCCGCTATTTGTCATGACAACGGGAATTATTTATTAAATTAATTAATGTAACTTATATGTTTTGAATTTTGTAAAATAGACTTAATTTCTGAATTCGGAATATCAAATATAGCTTAGGGTGAATTTTTGGTAATTTTCTGAAAAACTCCAATTTTTGATGAATAGTGAAACCACTAAGTGGTAATCAAGCAAACTGATTTTTCAGTTAAATGAAAGTTTACCACTGATGTGTATTGAATTTTGAAAATCCTACATACATGGTTGTCATTAGTATTTAAAATGTGGTTCAATGGGATGAAAATAATTTTTTGGTGAATAGTAACTTTTTTTTCATTAATCGTGATTGGAGGTAATTAGTGTAATTTAAGGTAAAAATGATATTATAAAAATGTGAAAACACAATGACACTTGTCCTACCCCTATTTGATGATTCATGGCCGACCAAGACAACCCATGGGTCGATTTAGGGGACCCTATGGAGCCTCTTGGGTGAGATAATGACATTAATATTTTTTTTAAAATAAATGTGAAAATGACACTAACATAAATTGTTTTACTAAAACAATTTTTAGAAGGGGTTATAAAGATCATATTTTTTATTATAAATATTAATTGGAAATATAAAAAGATTTCCTACATCATAGTTTTTTTTTATAATTTTTTGACATCAAATAAATTTAAATAGTTATGGCATCATGATGATGCAGCGATACCCGCATTATTTAACGATTTAAGTAAAATGGAATGATAATGTAATATCTAAGACCTACACACGTCCAAAACCTATTGGATGGGTATATTTCGAACCCTTATCACCTTATCCTTGAATTATATCAATGTGGGACCTTATAAATTCGAAACACTTTTGAAAATAAAATAATAGTTTCATGATTTCCAAAAGTGTCCCTCCTCTCCTCTTATAAAAGTCCCCCACCTCTACCTCATTTCACACACTCCTCAAGCATTTGGCTCGGCCATCCCCTGACCATTTACTCTCTCCACATCCCTCTCCTCATCCTAGAGGATTCCCTTTGGGCAGAATCCTTTCAAAGGAAGCCTATAGGCTCAAATCAAAAGGAGTTACACTTTTAAAGGTAATTCATTCTCTCATGTTCATTTGTTTTACTTGGCTTCTCCGACTCCCTAAACTCTTTTTATTTACTCCTTTTGTAACAACACCAGTATCTTAAATATACTAGGATGTTGTTATAAGATTTATTCATGCTACACTCTCACACAACTACATCAAATGGTTAAAGAACATACGGTTTCCGTGGATAGTGAAATTCTGCCTCCCGAAACGATGATTGTTCAATACTCATTTAACACCTTCAAAGGTGGCCATTATGATGTCACTATTTTTATATATGATATATATTATTTTTATTCTTTCCTTAAGCTTCTTTATTTTTCATTTATGGCATACCATTATTTTTTCCATTATGGGTAAACACGATATCTTCATTTTAGGAAGTGCGGACTACCGCCCCCTGAAAGTGATTTGATTCGTTAATACCATATGTGGGATGTGTAAAGGATAAAGTTAAGGATATTATATGTGTTATTATACTGGAATTATAATATACTCTTATATCATTATGATTCCATTCCAGAAAATACGAAATAGAAATGGAAGTAGCGTTCCTGCGTACGTACGGCTTACCGTCTCCATGAACGGTGCATTTCATTTCTTACCTCTAAATGTGATGTAATATTATAAATACATGTATATGATGAATATATATGATATATATGTTATCCAAATCATTAATATCATTCTAGATATAACGAACCATTGACCAAATTAAAACATGTAAGTGTAAGAAGTCTATTTTTGACTTAAGAACCAAATACCGACAAAATGAACATTATTAACATGGTATAAAAGGAATAATGAACTTGAAAAAGGTTCTTAAGAAAGTATAGATTAACTCAAGCTTATTATTCAGGAGATTAAAGAACGGTCGGGTCAAGTCGGATACGAGGTAAGGGACTTCGTCTCAATCTCCTTTCATTGAGGCATATTTTGTTTTATACACAACTTTCTTTTATACGGTGTACAAACCCCTTTGACTTTTACATTTATACAAAAGAAATATTTTTCTACGTAGCGTTTTACTAAATGAAAAAAAGGAATGTTTTTTTAACGTAGGTGGTGACAAAGACCTTTTCCGCCATAGTGAGTATTATTTGGTCTTTGGCTTCCTCAACAAGCCGTAAAGTTTTTAGAATAAAATAAATACCATATACTCTTTTATGTATTTTGGTATTGAAAATGGTTTTGATAAAGGATTCTATTATGTCAATATATTTATAATATATTGTGATTGAAATGTGGAAATGTTATCATTCCTTTATATTGGTTTTATGTTTTATGATTTATGTTGGTAATAGGACATTTTAACGGGTGGTTACGTTATGAACCATATGATGGGTGGTACCGTGAATACCAGGATGGGTGGTTACGTTATAACCTCCAATGCATTGGGTATGGAAGTCGGCCATACGGCTTTTCCATTAATTATGTATGTAAATTTGCCGTATGGCTATTCCATTAAGTGATATGTGTGGAAGTCGACCGTATGGTTATTCCACTTAAGTATGTTTATGTCCCAAGTTACCTTTATATATGTTATGTGTTCTTTATATGGGTTTTATGGTAATCCTTTGGTTACAAAAAGGTAAGTAATGATACTTTATTCAGTGAAGAGTTTTTACTACTTCATGAAGGTGAAGGTATTACATTGATAGAGTATTCATGGGTTACTTGATGTTTGAAAAACTAACAGTTTTTATTCCTTATGTATCCCTTACTGAGCTTTTTATGCTCACCCCAAGTTTTTTGAAATGTTTTTCACAGGACTTAATGTGGAATAAGGTCATGGATGGGATCAAGGGAATGTCATGCTATATAAAACATGGAACTAGACATGTTTCTTTTTAAGAGTTTTTTTTATTATGGAAACTTAGTAGAAGTGTCTACCTTTTAATCTTTTTGAGATGTAATAGTTTTGTTCTAATTCTCAAAACTCTAAACCTGAAAAGATCCTCAATGTGAATTATTCATTTAATTCAATATTAAGTAAGTTTTAAGGCCGGGGCCTTATAATTTCACTCACATGACTCCAAAATGACAAATTACACTACAAAAAAATCATTTTTTAGTGGTAGTTCAATAAGACAACATTAAATATTTTGAAATATATCATGATTGTTTTCTAAAAACCATAAATTAATATTATATTTAAATTAAAAAAATAGAATTCTCCCACGTTTGAAACTACCCTCAGGTCCCCCATTCCTCTGTCACCCTCAAGGTCCCCTACCCCCCATCCACGAGCCCAAACATTTCCATGCTACCCACCTCACTGGAATTTGAGTATCTCCTTCTCCCCACAAGCCCTCTCTGAAGCTATGGTCATGACCCCCCCTGACTGGTCACCCTATCCCTATCCCTCATAAGATCTGTCAACCTCATCCTCTCCATGTCTAAATAATTAACCTTTTCATGACCTCATGTCCTATCTATTGTCAAATCGTAGCCCCCCTATTATCTTCACCTATGGTAAGAACTCTCTTATAAGTATTTTTATATTATCATCTTCACATAACCCTCCCTCAATTTTTCAGACTCCTACTTTATTCTAGGAAGTTCTAATGATGTGGATTTTGGTTGTTTTGGTAGTGGAGGTTGATTATTATCTTTATTATGTAATAGCCTACCAGTATACATCTCTTAGGTCTCAAAGTATAAAGAAAATATCTATGTTTATCTTTATTATTATTATTAATGTGTTTTAATTATATAAAAAATCTGATATAAGCTATATTCCATAGTGAATCCACCATATTTTTCTTTTTAAATATTTCATAATCTGTAAATTTTGTTTTTAGTTTTAAATATTTCATTTATTTCCTTTTGAAACTGAATAGATATATTCAATCATACATGTTTTATAATGTTCTCAGATTGAGTGATTTTATAAATCTAATTTTGGAATTTTTAAAATATTATACGATTATATTTGGGTGAGTTTTAAAACTGGTTTTCAAATAAATATGTTGTTTGTGTTCCATTAGATATGTTTATTATATTTCTTTTATTTGAATACTTCATATTATATCTTTTTTTAGAGATTTTCAAGAATGATTCATAAAAATATTATCTTGTAAATTTAACAAAACAGAATTGATTTATTCAATTTTGACCGTTTTATTTATAGTTCATGTTTATATTGGATTTCAGGGGTGTTTATACTTGGATTATATTAATTAGACCATATATTTATGCTTTAAATAAAACTGTTAAGGGAATTTTGTTTGGTTAGACTACCAATTTGAGACTTAAAATCATTATTTAAATATTTAATATCATTTAAACTAATTTTATGAAAAAAAAATTGAGTTGTTTTTTAATTGAATAGTTTTAAATACTTGTGATTTTTTAATGTAGGTATTTAATATTATTTATAGTCTCCATATAAAATAATAAGTTTTATTAACAACATTTCAATGTGTATCATGGTTTTATACATCATGGTAAATGAAGTTTTAAATTTATGGATATATATTGGTATTTTTAAACCTTTTTTGTTATTAATAACACTTATGAATTTAAATGTTTAAAAATTTTTATTTACAAAACATTAATTTTTTATTTCCTATGAATTCTTTATAAATATATATTGTTTTAAATTGGTCATGTGAGATGTGTTTGAATGGGTATTGGGATAATGTTATAAATCTTTATTTTGGTACAATTGAATATTGTAGTAATCATATGTTGTTCTGATTCAATTTTATTTGGTTAAGAGTTATTTTCATATATGATGTTGAAGCTCTCACACTAATCTTTCCCTATTAATTCAATTTTTATTCTATATCAATTAAAAATTAATTAAAAGTACATAAAAATAATATTGATGATATAATGTATTTATAAATTAATATAATAAATAAATAATATATAATTATATATATTATTTATATCATTGTTTAACATTTAAATTCATGTAATGGCTTACCATATAATGGGATTATCATTATCCTTAAATTATCACATTCCATGAGGTTGTTAAAATTAGTATTGGATTTTTTAAGGGTAATTAATTAATTAAAGGGGAGTTCCACACCTATTTTTTCTTTATAATATGTGTTCATTAATTTAGAAGCATATTTTAGTAATTGATGATTGTTATACTGTAGTTTTTTTAATGGTTTTGATACCATAAGTCTCTTGATGGCATGAAATATTTAAAAAATATTAAAGATTGTTCTTTAATAAAGGGTTCTTGACTGCAGTTGACTTCCCTTAAAGAGGGGTCTCCTTCTATCAAAAGTGATTTAATGGAAAAATTTAGATTTCTAATTTGGTTTACAATGTACTGTTAGATAAATGTTTTTCAAAGAAAACTTGAAATATAATTTTCTATTTTTTTTGAAAATGGATTGGATTCTTAAGCACATTATGAAAATATAGTTGAATCTTTGATAATTTTTTTAAATACGTGAGACCCTCTTGAGCCTCGTGCCCCTATTGTTACTTCCAAAGGAATATGTGATCCCATGAGGGGATGTTTTTTATTGATGTATACTTGTGTGTTTGTTAATTATTGTATTAATTTTACGTTTTCTCTATTTTACATAATACTATAACTTATTACTTTAATTTTTCTACATTGATTTTTTAGAACTTATATATATATTTTTATACTTACATTGGTTGTGTTTTTTCACTCCCATTTATCTATTTTACTATTTAGAAATAAATATTCCTTTTAATTATTTTTAATTATGTGTTGTCATATTGTGATATATAAATGGATTGAAGTTAGATCACAATGTCGAGAAACACAACTCATTATGCTATGGGTTTTGAGTAGTTTCTAGATTTTTCAATAGCCAATAGATCAATTGATGTTAGAATAAGATGTCCATGGAGTAATTGTATGTTTATATGATTATTGAAGATAGAGAAAGTTTATAAACACTTGATATTAGATAGATTCCATTCTAAATGTTTATGTTGCATTTTGATTCAATGAATCAAACATTATAGAAAGACTGAGTATAGTTGTCATTTGATAAAATGATATTCCAACTTCATCGACAATGGAAAATGAAATGATAAACCTTATAAACGATTAATTCAGTATTGGAAGAAAACAACATTAATTTCAAAACATATCATAATAACTAGTTGAGGGTGCTAGAAATTGAAACATTAAAAGAGATGTTTTGGGACAATAGGACAACAAGATCAAGATTGTAACATTTTATTGGATCATCCCCTTAATTATGTGGTGACTAATATAAGAGATGACAACCCTGAGTTAAAAATTCCGTTTATAGTTTAGTTATATATGGAAATAAAGAGTTTTAGGGTGGATGTTTGAAATATTAATAAAATTCTTTTATACTGCTTTTTGACCATAAAAATGACTATATAGAATTAAAAATAATGTTATGTCCATGATATTATAATTTTTGAATGATTCATTTTCTAATGATAAGATCCCTTAGTCTTTTTATGATAAGAAAAATGTTGTTAACAATATTTTTTTGAATTATATAGAAATACATTCATATCTCAGTGATTGTTTGCTTTATTAGGGTGAGGATTCAATAAGACATGATTGAAAAAAAATTCATTTTTTATGGAAGTATATGGGTGATGCTGGAAGTCTAAATCAACATACTAGAATGAAGAAGAAAAGAGAATAACACCTAAATAGGTTTACATTACATTCCATTAAATCCTTGATTGAAAATATTATTCATGTCATCAAAAACCACTGAGCATAGAAATTGGAATTCTATAGATAATAACAACAATGAATTAATGTGATATCTAATATATTAATAATCATGGAATATAATTGATTAGTTACATAATGATTTCTCATATAATTTTAGGAATCTATGATTGGGATTGGTAATAGGTGTATTCAACACATATTGAAATTTGAGCACATGTTTTAGAATTTGGAAAAAAATTGGGATCCCTTAAAATCGTCCTCTATGAATGTGTATGAAATAAGCACCATTTATATTTGAATGATTATTCCCCGAAAAAAAATTCATTGAAATGATATTTATGTTTACATTTAGTTTCTAATTGTAGAATTACATGTGTTATGGAGAAACTTTTTTGGGACATATGACGCATCTTATCGTTAAATTTTCAAAATTAAAGCTACTCTAATTTAAATCAATAGTTACTTCTCCTATGATAGGAATTAAGATGAATGTAATACTGAGAAAGGTTTTTATTTTTCTATTTGTAACTATAATTATGATCCTGAATGAACATATCACTATAAAAAATGGTTCATCTTATGTCGTCAAATATTTCTCAATGTATCTCACATATTTCAGTTGAAAAAATATAAATTAAATGGTTTTGTTGATCATAGTCCACCTACCAAGATGTTTACAAGTTCTGAAATATTAGAACAACACAGAAATTTTGAAATAGAATTTGTGATGGTGCATCATTTTAAATATAATGGGAAATGATTTCGGATTGAATTGTCATGGGAAATTATAACACCATAATGGAAGAAATAAATACATTATTTAAACTTATTTATTAGGAATTAATTTTTTTTGTGGAATAATCATGATGTTATGAAAATTGAGAAGAATGTTTGTGAAAATTTAATCATCACATTACATAATGATGATGTAAAATCAAATAGCCATATAAATACTTAGAAGGACTTACCAACAATGAACATAAATCATGATATCTGGCTAGTTGAGAAAGTAATGTATGGTTTTGATACTTTTATAATATAAAACAAGTACAAAGATACATTACGTAAAATTTTAAAACATGTGAATGTATGTGATGGGAAAACAAGTAACATCTCAATTTGTGTTGAATTAAATAATTTTAGGTTGCATGTATTTAAAATTCATGACTCGCATATTGTTTTATGTTATTTACTACCATTAGAATTGAGTACATTATTACCCAAAAAGGATACTACTATTGTACTCAAATTTTTAACATTTTTCAAACAACTATGTGAGAAAACATATAATGATATGATCTTGACAACCTTGAAGATAGATTTTTGTTGACACTTTGTTCAACTGAGATGATATTTCCTCTATCAATTTTAACTGTCATGATGTTTTTAACTATGCTTTTTTCAAGATAGCTAAATTAAGAGGCCCAATTCATTATCGATGGATGTATCTGATTGAAAATTAACAAATTTAAATGTAGCTATTATTAATTATGAAATTATTTGAACTTAATTTATTATGAAATTATGATATTTTTATTTTTGTTCATAGATAATCTAGGCAATTGAAATCATATATGAAATAAAAGATCAGCCTAAATGATTTATTTACGAAGGATATTTGAAAGAGGAGTGTCTTACCTTTTCTTATAGATATTTTGATGATATTGAGAACATATCCAATCGAATTAGATGCGTATAAGATAGATCAACTCAATCTCAACTATATGAAAAATAAAAAATCTATCCTAGTATTGGTTTATCTATTTGGAAGAGCTTACATATTACATTTACATAAATTTAATTATTACAGGAACATATATATGTGCTACTGAATAGTAAAATTTAAATTCATTTATTTTAGATTCAGTATACAAATAGTGGGATGAATGAAAATATGAACAAAAAATGAGAAATATATAATGAAATTTGTTAATAAAGAGTTTGTTGAATGGTTTACATGGTGTGTATGTTCATAAATATTGAAAATAATGTAGATATAATGTTGATACTTTTTTTGTAAATCTATTAAATTATATTACTTTTTTAGATCATGAATTCTGATACTCAAACTGAGTTGTTTCGAGATTTGATTTTTTTGTCTAGATGTCCTCTAAAACAATCTTGATACTTTGATACTTACAATATGAATGTATTTAAATTTCGTAATGTCAATAAAAAAGAGGGTTTAAAAACAAATATTAGTGGAATATTGAAATCTTATAATGTGGGATACAATGGAATGTTGACATATATTAATTAATTAAAGTAACATGGAAATTTTTCAATTGTTTTATTGAAATATATGTTGGTTGATATTATCAGGGGTGATAAAAGAGATTCAATTCAATTTACCTCTCTAAACTTATATTGCTTGATGAATGTTGATGACTATGAATTACATGGTCCATATATCTTATCATCACACTTGAAAATGGTATATTATGTGGATTAGGTCATGGATAAAGGGTAGAGTGATGTTATTCACATAAAATAAAGAGACGTGTATTATATGGGTGATAAAGTGGAATATTTGACATCTGACATTGAATCACATCAACAACAATAAGTAAAATTATTTTTCAATCATAATATTGAAAATATTCGTCGTGTAAGGGTGGATGGAGTATATTAAGTAAGGATGGAGTAGTAAAATAACATTATTGAAGGACAAAATGATTGTATCTGAAGTCATCCATCCATTTATCAACCACTTATTTTTTATGTGTAGTAATAAATTATCGTAGCTATGTGTATTGTTTTTATTATTATGCATATTATATTATTTCAAATCTTCTTTCTGTATGACTTTTTTTAAAATATATGTTCTGAAGATAATTTTATATGATTAAATGATTTGTATTATAACGAGAATGTTTGTTACCATTAAAAGAACAATTTTGGAATGGGGGATCATATAAAGGTATAAGATGAAATGGTGGTCACTCTACCGAAAGGGGTGGTTGAGTTATATTAACAGATAACAAGATATATCCTTCATGATATTGCATCAATGGATAGCTGTGAGAATATAAATCAAACAACATAAAATTATTTTTTACCCAGACTTTTAAAGGTTATAAGTTCAAATTTAAATATACAAAAATGCTTAATATTCATTTCTATTGGCTTGTAGGTGCTAGAAGCAGTAAGTGAAGATAGAGAGAAAGAGGGTGTCGATGAGATTTCATTATGTAGTTATTATGGTTCACTTTGTATTCAGAGATGATGTGAAAATATGTATATGAAACTTTATGTATATTGATTTCAATGGTTATAATTACAATTTTATTGAGCCCCTCGATTATATTTTGTTTTTGATCATGTGCATTGTGATATTATCACGTAATAAATTGTTTCTTATGTATTGAAAATGTTTTATTTATTATTTGAGTTCGAGGTGGAATGTATAACTTTTGTTATGATATATTGGTTTATCACTTTTCTTTGGTTGTTCTGGGGATGCATATTTTTCAGTTGAGTTTTTTCAAAAAGAGATATTTAGTTATGGTTTAAACGACCACTAAATAAGTAGTTATTTTAGTGGAGGATTAAACAGCCTCTTTATAATGTCATTTTTTTAACATCGGTTTATACTTCTAATAAATTATCATATATTTTTTTAGGGAAAACCACCAAAAAATAAACTCTAAAAAAATATTGTATGAAGTTTCCCAAAAACCATTTCTAAATATAAGTAACCGAGATGAGTTGTATTCTAATGAAATCTTTAGTAGTAGTTTTTGGAATATTTCATAGAAACATTTGGTGGTGGATTAAACTGCCACTAAAATTTAAATCTGTTGTAGTGATCATAGATAAATCAGCACATGTAATAACAATGATATATTATATGAGGCAATTAAGATAATTAATTTTTCTAAATGATCAATTTCTAGAATAATATATCCAAAAAATATTAAACACAAAAAATATTCTTCAAATCCTTTCTAACTACCTATAGCCATCTCAAAAATATAAAAAAAAATCATAAAACACTGCTTAACAACCTCCAATGAGTCATATCTATGATTGAAAAAATAAAAACTTTTATCTACATATAGGTCACATTTTAAATTTTGGATATGCTTATATCAATCCCTTTATAATTTTATATCATTCATTTCACTTGGATATGAATTCAATTATTTTACGCTTTTCGTTATTCTTTCATACCAAAGCATAACAAGAATTTAAGGGATAGTTTTATTTCTCCTCTCTCAATTTACCCAAAATCATCTACTGTTATTTCTCTCTTCTATAAATTATTTTATCATTATGATTTACAAATAAAACACCCTTATCTAATATAAAATAGTTTTGTGTATCTCTTATTTAAAACAAACATTATGTTTTTATCTCATATGTATATTTTACCCTTCTCTTAAAATTTTAGAAAAATATATATATTTCCTAAAAAAAATTATATTTTCTTATGAAATTTTATTCACATTGAAATATAATTTCTCAAACAAGGATACCCAGTTTAATAACTAATCTACGAAATCAATTAATAATTTATTTTTTTTGGAACTTGTATGGTTCTACGGTAGTTACTGAGGTATTACATGTTTATGGTACCCTTTATTTATCATTGGTTTATAACATTTTTATGTTTTATGAAATTTACATCATTATGGAATATATATGCAAGAAATATTATGTTATTGGTGAGATAAAAATATATATATACCGAATAAATTAGGAAATACATTTTTTCTCATTATATTCGGATATGACACATTAGTAACGATCCTTAGCCTATGTTAATTATTCATTGGTGACAGGACTTGGTCTATATTTATGATACCTTGGTGATGATCCGTATCACATTCTTATGATTTAATAGTGATAACCATTGAAAATTTTTTCTGATATAATTTTTTAATTTTGTGCCACATTTTGTGATCTCAAATATTACCCATTATCATATGATATTTGAATATTCTTCTATTTTATGTGAAATTTTATGATAATTTCATTGAAATTTCCATTCTTTTATTATTGAATCACATGATATCTAAACCCATTTTTTTATTATAACCCTACTAGATTTTATTGATTACAATTTTTTTATATTTATATCGAAGATAACCAATGCATTAATTTGATCAAGATGAGATTTAGGAGAATGTATAAATATTGGACTGAAATACTATGTTATTTTTTTTTTGCAATGATTCATATTATACATAATATCTAAATAATGTAAGACCTTGGAATATTTGTAATATTATATGAATATTTACACTAAAAAATTCTAATAATATATGTATGATATGTAGTCCACTATACAGGGTTATTATACTGTATATTGCAATAGTAGTTACCCCTAGGTGGAATATATTAGCCGATGAAATTAAAATAGGAATTCCAAACCCATTAGATAGTATATGATCAACCAATGGTGTAAATTATCAATCATTAGTATGTATTTTCTTTCACCGTATTTTTGGTATATCATAATTTATTTTTTTGATAATTTTAAAAATATATAAAAATAAGTGGATTCATAATTGAATCTAAAATGAACAATACCTTATTCATTTATGGTAAAATATTATAAAATTAAAATAAGTAAACATTAATACATTACATTAACGAAATATTAAACATAATTATGAAAATTATTGGTAGAGTATAATCATAAGTAAATAGTATGATTATAATATTGATGTATTTATCCTCATAATCTCTAAATAAAATCATATCACCATAACATTTCAAAGAATGAAAAACATTTGAAACATGATACACATATTGATAAATACATGTGGGGATTGAATGATATGTTTTAAGGAAGTATCACTTTTTAAATTTATAAATAGTGAATGTCAATGTGATTTTCGTATGATAATTGTATATATAGTCATTAAATGGTGTATCTGCAAACTTATTATTAGTTTATAATCATAAATAATATTTATTATAAATAAAAATAATTTTACTGTTGAAATTATATATTAAAATTAAAAATTTAATATTTTTGATGCAATTATCATATAATAAATAATAATTTGATAACATAAGAAGATAATAATTCATCTTTAAAAATATATTGTATCAAAAAATATGTTTTTTATATGATATTTATTTTTATTTCAGAAATTGAATATTTCAAATTTAATGAATACTTTTAATAAAATTATCTAAATATATTTATATATATAAGAAATTACATTTGGGGAATTATTAATAATAATTTCAAAATAAGAATAATATTATTTGATGTTTATAAGATAGTTTTCGTAAATTTAATTTTATGTGTAGTTTTGAATTTTTTAAAAATGATTTGTAATACCTTAAAAAAGAAAATTTATGAAAATAAATTCATATTTTGTATCTAAATATCCAAATTATATAAATGATTAATTAAAGTTTTTGAAAAATAAATAAGTTATCATGGTAAAAATTATGTTGCTATAGTAAAGGGTTAAATAAAGAAAATGCATAAAATATTGGATAATTTGATAAATAAATATTTATAAATTATCTATTACATATTTAAAATATAATTAATTTTCAATATACATCCTTATTCAATTATTGAGACACTTTCCTTGTAAATTTACTCACATTATACCATAAATCATGTGTATGAGAAAAGATATCACTCATGTTGATTTATAAATGTAACCCTCTTCTACCCATTTCAAACTAAATCTATCATTTATTTTTTTCTCAAATATCCACCGAAATTCCCTATCTAACAATCCCATATCAAAATTTCAATCGTCTAGTCTCAAAAATGATCCCAAATTCCATCAAAACTAATAAAGGCTTTTAAAGGAGACAATGTTTTTACTCAGTAAGTAAAAAGACCATTTATTTAAAGACATTTTATATATACAACATATCTGTTATCAAATACTATTTACTACTTATAAATCATATAAATAGTATCATCATTATTTTTTGATAATGGTATTATAATTAAATAAGTTCATACTTATTCATCTAAGTATATCTATTTTTCATTTAATCAGTTCAAGAACCAACATGAATGATGCTATAACATTTTCATTATAAATGACTTTGAAAACAAAAATTCAAGCAATATATCGATGTAATGATTAATTTTAGATATTATTTCAATTATTGAATGGTAATATATATAAATATATTCATAAATAGAATGAATTATTTTTTTTATTGAATAATAACAGAGGGAAATATTTATAACTGTTCGTTATGAACCATTACCAAAAAGTACATGTTTCGGTAATAAGAATTTTTTCTTCATAAAACACACATATGTCAATTAAAATACATTTTTTTAGGTTATGTACATATGAAAATGGGTCAAGAAAAAAACACTATAATTAAGAAGGCATGAAAAAATGGAACAATTATGAAATGATGATTAATATTTACTTTGAATGATTAATAAATGGGATATTAAATAATATAAATACAAGATATTAATTATAATATTTTATATAATAATAATACAACTATATTTAATGTATATGGAGTTATAGCATGTTTTAGAAATAAATTATCCAGGTTAATGGATTTGTTAACTCAATCTCTTTTAAATGAGTTATAGTCTTTATTCATTAACTTTTTATTTCTCTATTTGGTGTATACTGACCCATATATATTTCCATATTTTATATCCAGTTTTTTACAATAAAAATATATTACCTTATTGATATATAGTTTTTTATTTATTTTTACACAATAAAAATAATGTGTTGTTATGTGATATTTCTTCCCTCTATTTTTTATATTTATATTCCATGTATATATTTTTTCTTATAATAAATATATATTTTTGTTATTAATAAATTTAAATATTTATTTTCTTCTACACCTCCTCCATTTATATTTAATTATATTGAAAATAAAATAGTATATTACTTTCACCAATGAGAGTTGTTTAAAGGCATTAAAATGATAAAACAAAACTAGTTCTTTATGTTTCAATTGAATTTCATATGTTTTAACTATGTTAATAATTATTTATCAATATTTTGTTTTCAAATTTATGTTATTTCATGGTTTTATTAATAAAATAAATATTTAACTGTATTTTAGATGCATTTTGAAACATATTTTGAAAGTAATTTTATTTTTTTATTTAAGTGTTACAAAATTTTTATGAAAAAACATTTCATGATTTGTTTATTTTCTCTTATTATTATTATGGTTTATTTTATATGAAATTATTTTTTCTATATTTTCCCAAAATAGTTATGATATTTTTTTATATAAATATTGTAATCTTTATCACATTTCATAAAATGATGTTAATGTCATTTCAGTAGTTTATTTTTATTATATGAAAGTCGGTTTAAAATGAATTGTTTTCTTTACAAAATCATTAAAAATAAATAATATCTTTTTAATGGATTATTCATTTATGTCAAAACATTTATTTTTATTTCGTGTCATTACATATTACTTATAAGTAGTTACATTACAAAAAATATACATTTGATGCCTTACCCAAATTCCAATTTTTATATAGCGATGAAGAAATGAATTCTTGATTAGAGGATTGATACAACATTGAATTTCAATTTCCACATTATAAACTATGAATAAATATAGAATTTCTGTTAAAATTATTCCATTATGAACAACTTATATAAGTGTTATTCACCTAGATAACTCTGGATTAATTATATTAGAGTGTTAATAGACATTAAGAAGACCTCTTTATCTACCAACGTCTAGTGATTAATAGTAATGGTTTTGGGGGGTTATTGGAAACAATATACACTCAGAAGATAAATAATAATAATTAAAAAAAATTAATTGAATGAAACAATACAAAAATTTAAATATATTCATATAATGAGATTGATTATAATTTATCGTGTAATTAATGTCAAATAAGAGGGAACATGATACCCCATGGGAAGATCAAATATATATATATATATATATATATAATCCAAAAAAATTAATTACCTTCATGGAATCAAGTAACCACCCATCCCACTTAAAAAAACCATCTACATCCTCTTCCATTTGTATCCCTATATACGATGATATTAACAGTGATACCTTTTTTACAAATTATAATAATTTGTAACGTCTGTACATGTTCTAGTGGGACCATGTCGGGTCTGAGTATAAACATATTAATCCACCAACAACGTTTTACATTGATTATATACATACATAAACATTTTTACAAAACTTGTAATAATCATTAATCAAAACATATTACATGTATTACTCCAATCAAGATCAACCCACCCTAAGCAAGGATTTACCTACATCATCCAGTGATCAGGTAGAAGGATTCATCCATAGTCTATCATACTGATGAGTCCTTGATCTTAGAAATAAAACCATTTCACTTGGTATATACACCATCCATAACCTACCTAACTTTCATGTTTTACACACAATACCTCTCCAACATGCCTACTGTTAATTCCCAAAGTTAATCCCAACATATCACTCAAAATGGAGATAAATATGGTCCCATATAATGGTATCTCTCATGACCAACCATGTATTATAGATTGTAAGCCCCCCCCCCCACATACCAATAAATAACAATATCTATTAATTATATTAATTTACGAATACCACCACCCAAAATGAGTGGACTAAACTAACTCATTAAACAATCACTTTATGAATGGGACCCCAAAGGCCTCCCATGTCCCACGTTTAGTGGCCACTATAGATATCAAATTTTACCCCATTGAAAAAATTAAGCTTCCATGATTGTAGTATTGAAGTTTATTAGCATTACACCAACTAACCATAATTAAATAACATATAAGGAATGACCAATCATTAATATGACCTTATATGTCCATTAGAATCTATAACTACAAAAATAATATATACTAGGATAATACAACCATTTAATACATGATAATAACCTATTTTATCTCCTAAAAATATTAATATACCTATAGAATTCCATTCTTAGTCATACATAGGAAACTCTACAAACACTGGTTTACTACACATCTCATAAAATATGAATAAGTCATGAAAAATCATGTCCCTAACAACTCGTAATATACCTGATAACACTCATTATGAATATCCAACTATTATGGTATCAATTAAAAATTCTTCATAATCTAAAAAAATAAATGCATGAAATTATGGTTCTTGAGTAAATGTTTATGAGACATTAATAAGTATAAATAAGAGGATTATATATATATATTTTCTAACCTCAATCATGAACCTTCTCGATTTTAGATGGAATTATAAAAAATAAATATGTGAATATAATTTCACCGGAGAAAAAGAGAAAAACAAGATAGGTTATTTGTGAAAAAACTACTATTTTTAGTCATTGTAGCCTCAATAAATCTTTTCTAATGAATTCCCCCTTTAATTGTCATTTACTAAATTTTTATGAAGATTTTAAAACAGTATGTCATTTTTAGAAATTGATAATTTATAGTACCATCTATAAAATAAATCATCTGTTACTAAAAAAAGAATAATCTTACTTTAAAAAAGTTACTCATATGTTTTATATATTTCCAAATAATTACACATAAATTTTATAAATTTTTTATTACATTATTTGAAAATCTAATCTTACACATTTTACTTACTAAATTATTAACATAACACATATATAGTGACCCTTATATTTCGAAAAAAAAAATTATTTTCCAAAATCATGAAAAGTGACACTAACTCTCTATAAAATAGCCCTCATGTTTCTTCCATTTCAAACATTCAAGAAGTATTCCACAACTTCGATAACAACCCCAAAATATAAAAATTAATTTATTAAATTCCAAACATGTTATTACCCTTAAATAACTGTATATTCAAATTGGAAACCACTGTAATATCATCTTATTAAATAAAATTAAACATTAGAGCCTAATACATCTTAATATCCTCTTTCCCTAACCCATACAAACCCCCTTGACATCTTTAAAAGATTCAAAATCACACGCCTGATATATGATATGCCTAAATAATATTCCAAAAAATAAGGACTATAAAACCTCTCTATGTTATGATCCCTTAACCTAGAGCTATCTTGGACACTTACGTACTATATCCTTCCAAAAAACGAGCTTCCCACTCACCACTATTTAGAATAATGAGATGAAACAGAATGCATCTATTTTTTCCCCACACACCTACACTACCCTTTCTACCAAATTGAAAAATAATTAACTTTTCTAGGTGATACCCACCATATAAATAAATCCCTCAATCATGATTTAGCAAATCTACTTGATAAAATTATATTATATTACTTATCTATTCCGTAAACCCTGGATATCCACACATAAACACCACACATCCTGAGAATTCACACTTTCATATCTCCTTCTCCTCAATTCCTACTTGATAACTAATGCTAACACATCCACCATATATCAAATATGTATATAGTTCCCCTATACCCAACATGAATGAAAATATCCATTTGATTATGGTTTACTTTTTTTATAGGATGATCTTTATCCTTCTTTTTGTATTCTAACTGAGTCACCTTTTGTTGACCTAATAACCTATTGGTTGATTTTTATAATCCCAATAGATTCATAATCACTGTCTTCCAATATCTTACTACTTTTAATTGGATTCTATTCCACAAAACATGTTTTTTGATTAATCATTTCTACCTTATATAAGTACAACCCTTAATCCTAACTCAGATCCAGGAGTTTTACCAGGACTATGACTCTCAGCTAATTTTGATGTCCTTCTATAACGCCTTTCCAAATTACCCCATATAACAACTTTCCCTAAACTCATTTAGTGGTAAATTACATTGATCCTAAACATGTAACCCCTTCACATTTGAATCAATTCATTGAAGACCCACTCTTTGGTGGATTCATCATATCATTAAATTGAATTCCCCCATGGCCCTCTTCAAAGACTAGATTTTGGTTACCCATAGTGTAAGGACGAAATCTTAAATGTTACATATTCTCATGATTTATGACTATAGTTCACATTGTTACAATCCCAATAATATTTTTAGGTTTTAGATTTATATAATTAAGGAAAAATAATACCCGATAAACCCATAAATTATAAGAGGAATCATCTAATCAATATCCATTTTTTCAACTAATAAAAGTAATTTACAAATAAAATTATTTATGTTCAAAAGAAATAATTAAAATTTTACCATTGAACTCATCCTTTTCTCTAATATTCTTTAAAACCTATGTAAAAAATATAAATGTTTGTAAAGAGAAACAAATGTATAGTAAGGGACATAAAATAAAGCACATTATTCATCCATTGAATACCCATTAAAATTTTTCTTCAAAACATGCATTTTTTTCTCAAAAAATGTACAATCCTTTCAAAAAGATATTTATCTTACCTTTTGATAGTTAATGGATTTCCATGAAAACTAAATAGAATGAATATAATAGTTAATAATTTGTATTGGGACATACTTTTCTACATAAAACATAAAAATAGAAAAACCAATATGATTAACATCCATTTCCAGAGTACCCAATTCATTAGAGTCTATAATGTATCCACTCTTACCTGGTTTATCACAAAATCACACATCATCGGTTAATAACATAACTCCTCATCATTATATCAATAAAGAACCACCCATCACTGGTTCATAAATGAACAAAACATCATGATTGAAAATTCCAAATAATTATATCATAAACATAAATCAAGACAAATTTCATTAAAAATATAATCCAAAGGAATATAACCCTTTTCATTTTAAATCACATATTTTTTACAAAAACTATTCACATATAAAGTAAAAAAAATTGTTTCAAAATAACAATGTAAAATTTTAAAGTGAGCTTCTAATAATTATGGTTTTATGATGGTGGTGAAATCATCTTATTATGTATTTGTTTAAAAAAATTCCTTTTTGATAGTTTTAGAAAAATTAAATAAGAAATTAAAAGGAAATTTTTTAAATTAATGTCCCCTATAAATGTCATACCATCGAAGTGAGAATTAATCAAATTAATATATTATGTTAATTATCTATATATGTAATCAAAAAATATAAAATACACCATAATATAATTAAAATTTACTTCACACATAATCTCATAATATCATAGTAAATGAGGTAGATGTTTAACCAAATGAATAGAAATTGGGTTATGAATTCCCTTACCATGCATCTGAACCATCTCATAAGTTCATTATCTTCTCGAATAGTAATCATAGGTTAATTATTTAAAATTTTTATAACCTTTTAAAAGTTTATTATTCCTTTTATTTTACTTATTACCATGTTAAAAAAAATTATTTATTTAATTTCACGTCGGAAACTTTGATGAAATTTAGTTCAGATGTCGAGAATGACTTCGGTATATTGATTATGGTCAAGGAGATCAAAATTTCATAATATAAATAACAATATTCATGGAATAATTACTTATTTTATACATCAATTAAATTTTTATATACATCCATTAAATATTGTTATGAAAAATGAACTACATTACAATCCTGGATATGGTAGGCCATATCTACACATGCGTAACATTTCCATTTTTCAAAAATCATTACATAAAGATGGTTAATATTATTTTACCTTTATATAATTATAATAATTTCATAAATATCATATTAATTTATTAAGTACGTTTAAATATATCATTAATGTGATTTAGTGATGAATAATGTATCACATCATTTCAAGGAGGTAGTATTCTACACATACATGCAAACGATGTTAACATTTTTCTATGTATTTAATGGTAAGAAAATAATTGATATATTTATTTTTTATAATGATAAATATTAAATTAATTCATATATAAATTTTAATTCCATCATTATAATACATCCCTAATATTTTGTGATTGAAAACTAATTAAATTTTTTTGTGAGTTTGTAGTCCCCATACACCAAGATGATGAATTATTTTCCCATTTAGGGGTGGATTGGGGTATTATTTCCTGTTTCAAAAGAAATAATTTTTTTATTAATGAAAAAATATTAATTCAAATATTAACAAAAATCAAGAAATTTTATGGAAATATGAGTTGTCAAGGAGTCAACCTAAAGAAAAGAAATGTTTTTATCTCTAATAAATTCCATGGATAGAACAAAAAAATAAAAGAAAATTTTAGAATTTAGTAAAGAAATCTAAAAATATTTTATCTTCATACTCATATATAAAATTGATGGTTCAAAAAGGATTTAGTTGATGATATAACCAACCAAATCATATGATGAATTTATAATTGGAATAATAAGTTCATATAATTCAGAGGGTGGTTTAGGCTAATAAAAATTTTATGTACCAGTATACCAATGAATTAGTTATCCATTATCATGCCATTGGATGGGAAAATCACTAAATAGGGGAATGCAATGATTTATATCCTATTTAATGAAAATCATCCTAGGTCATGTTATTGCGCGTCGTGGAATCATCTAGCTAGGCCAGTTGAGGAAGGTTGCATCAGGATACATAGTCTTGTGGAAATCATGCAAGACATAAAGATGATGTTGTCATGTGATGTGATTGAAGGGAAGTAATTATGGGTATTATTAA
The DNA here is from genome assembly GCA_963277665.1 of Viscum album. Taxonomy (NCBI): domain Eukaryota; kingdom Viridiplantae; phylum Streptophyta; class Magnoliopsida; order Santalales; family Viscaceae; genus Viscum; species Viscum album. Next base: position 956,115 of record CAUJRU010000111.1, read on the forward strand.
TTAGAGACATTTATGGGGATGAACAGAAGGACTAGATAGGCTGATCAAAGAGTATTTTTTTCTTAACATTGTTTATAGTTGACCAAATGGATGAAAAACATTGAAATTTTTGGTGGATTATTGGTCATAGAGATATTATACAATAGTATATTATCTCAGAAGATCAAATGATGCATTACCTAGGGTTCCCAGCTCAAAAAAGTTCATTCTTGGAGGATAGAATGATTCTATCTTTTCATTCTACCATTTTTAATGATGATAAAAGGAATTTCTATGAGAATATTAGGTTCGATTATAAATTAGACAATTTTTTTAGTCAAACATTAGTTAAATTCTTTGGTCAAGACTATAATAAAATTTTAAATTCTTAATGTGGGGAAGTGGAATGATATTTTAAACTATTGTTCTAGGGAAACAAAAAAATATGAATTATGTAATATGTAGAATGTGGAATAAAATGGTACCTATGAATGGAAATTATTTGGGAATTTGAATCATATTGAATTCTCATTGATAGGGTTATACACTGACACAGAGAGAAAATTTATGGAACATATTTTATCAAGATGGGAGAGAGTAAGGGATTTTGGAATTAATGGGGGAATTGAATGAATATTACTAAAGGTGGCGACTCCGTATTTGGTGTCCATGAGGCATGGTTCTAGAGAGCTGATGAGTAAGGGGTGGAGGTAATGGATTGCGATATGGCATTTGAAGCTGTGTCTTTTTTACTATGAGAAGTGATAAACACAAATAGGGAATGCATAAGTCACACCATCATATATTTTCAAGCATGGATAAAGAATTTGTTTGTGGAAATTAGTGGACTGATCAAGGTCTGGATGAATGCTTCTACGAAGGCCACTACCAGTGCCATGCATGAATATGGAAGTCACTCGAGGTAATCCGGGACATTGGGTAAGATGAATCTAAGAATCATGGGGATGAAATTGAATACTGCTGGATAATGTATTTATGTGTTTATGAGAGGTGTAATTATGGTGAGAGACAACAGGGGTTCTACAGTTCTAGGATTTAGGTCTATTTTTTCGGTAATTCCATTTTGGTAGAGGAAAGATCCATAAACACTAGTCTTATGATATGAAGGTGTCAAAATATATTGTAGAAGATATGTTTGATTAAAGTGTGTTGGTTGGGTTCCTTGAATAGAATGATAATTTACCATGGGATATGGAATATAATATTTAGAACTGTATAATTTTCATCAACCAATATATTTCTTTTAGCCATACCTGGAGGAAAGAGAATTATGTGGCTTCTGTTTTATCCACTAAAGGGAAGATGGGAGAGATATTGATTTTACATGAAATTTTGGGATGCTTACCTAATTATTATATTATTATTTTTAGAGTGGTTACATTGGTATAAATCATTTCCAACCCCCATGAGTCGAAGAGACTGTGTATGATTGTCTGCATTTTCATTAAAAAAATTAATTTTTAGTACGATTTCATGACACCCTAAGACAACTATGTTTTGTTTAATGATTAAAATAGGACCTCAAGAATGTGGATAGGTATTCTAGGAATATATTTGGTTAGTTATAGGAATAAACAAATAAATTATTGTGTTTTTTGAAATAATAAGAAGAGGATCCCTATATAAAAGAGGGTAGCGACACTATTGGCATTTCTAAAAGTATTAAATTAATATAAATTTATTTTCAATTCCAAACAGACCCAAAGTAATTTATTTTGAATATAAGATTATGGTTGGTATATATACACTTATCTAATAGAAATTAGATATATTGGGATTCATTTTCATTCCTTATCTTTTTCCTTTAACCCTTATTCTACCCCCTTTACTCTTACCATGACAACGTGGACTTTTTACACATTGATTGTTAATATAGTTAAAATAAAATTCACAATGTCCAATAAATGGATATTAGATGATATTTTAAACATTATACTAATAATTAGCAAGAAATTAATTATTTTTTCAATTTTAGTGTAACACCCCAAGCATCCACGGTACGCTTCTCTTTGAATAATACAATAACTTGTGTTGTTTAAAACACCAATTCCAAACACACCACAACCAATAAAACAAGCCATTATGTACAGTAATACCAATTTTTTAAAATTTTATAAATTTAAATTTTCAAAATGGACTTCATTTTTTGGATTTGGAATGTCAAAATTAGATTAGGGTGAATGTTTTGTATTTTCCTAGAAACATTCAATTTTTGATGAATAGTGAAAACACTACATTATTGTATAAAACTGACTTTTTATTAATTATTTTATTTAAATTTATATAGTTAAAAATAGATACATAATACCTATATAAGTAATATGTAATTCATTGGAGTTATTTTACAATAATATTAGTTATATAAAATTGTATTGAACTTTTTACCGTCTTTTACCCACCTTCTAGGTGCATTTGATAATTTTTATAAAACATAATTTTACCACTTATGTGAATTGAATATCAAAAATCGGAGAGGCATGGTTGACGTTACTAAGTAAAATGTGGCTCAATAATATGAAACTAATTTTTGGTGAATAGTAACTTTTGACTTTTATTTACCACGGGTAAAAGTTAATATAGTAATAAAAGGTAAAAAATGATATTATAACTACCCTAATAGATGTCCTAATTATATTGGATAAGTGTATTTATACCAAAAAAACCTTAGGAATAAAATATGATCATTTGGGTCCACATTAATTAGATTATGAAATTTATTATTATTTTATTTCAAGTATAGTTAAAAGTGTTAAATTTTAATTTTCAAAACTAAAACATTTTTAATATATGGTTACACACAAGATAAATTAAAATTAAATGATAATTAGAAATATAAAAATATTTCATACATAATGGGACATTATTTATAATTTTTAGACACTAAATAATTAAATTTAATAATGACAGAATGATGACGTCGTAATTAACTTATAACTGAAATATTAATATACTTGATATTATAAATAGCCATTTAAATGTAAATTGAGACTTATGACTAATTACAGTAATATTATAGGTTAATATGTCATGTTAGGGTTGATTAAAAAAATTATTTCAAGTAATAAAGTTTTTTGGATTTTAACAAAAATCAAATACAAAATAGTGTCAAAATTGACATAAATGAGTTTTTAAAAAAAATACTATATTTTTAATTGATATACTTTTCCTAAAAATATTAGGATGGGAAAAATGAAATAGATAAGGTTAGATATTTAAATAATGATCCACTTTTGGTTCTCTTGTATATTTAAAAAATGTTTATTAACTATTTATTATTCTAATACAAGAATACTTCGTAAAGGTTAAACTATATAACTACGAGTTAAATATAAAATATATGGTTAATATAGTTACCAAAACATATCTAAAAACTACTGGGTGAATGGTTTTAGTCCCATGACCACCATATCTTAGAAATAAATCATTTTTTGGACATTATAAACTGAATATGATTGTATAATAAAATAATATTTTAAGCTTCTCCAAAAGTGACCCTCACCTCCCTTATAAAAGGGTACTTCCACTTCTCTCAAAATCACACCCCCAAATCCATTTGGCATAGAAAAAACCTTCTCAAATATCCTACCAATGACCCTTAAATAGACCTAGAGTCCATACATAGGTCATAAAGCTATCCTAAGGATCCCTTTTGTTCAACTCAAAAGGAAACACTCAAAGAAGTGGTAATAATTTCACCACCTCTTTCAAAGTTCTTATCTTCATCCACTTTCTCTTTTATTGTTTTTTACATACCAAAATAATAACACCAGAACCTTATACATATTATGATGTTATTATAAATATTGTACAACCAAAATCATTATTCTATCCATCCTATGAATGATATGTCACCATACGTTTGTATGTACGACTTATCGTCTCCACGTCGGGGTGTAGTTTGTTATTCAAACACTTCATTATATGTATGGGTATAATAATGAGTATAACTGATGAAAAAAATATATCATGTTAATGATTATATATATTTTATTTACCATCCAATTAAATATGATTTATTTAGCAATAGAGTGATATTTCCACTCGTGCGTACATATGGATTACCGTCTCCACGAATGCAATGAAATTCATATCCCATCATAACCATTCAAGAATAATCTTCATTTTATGATTACAAATATTGTTTAAGAATATAATATCATTCTTCATTTGAATAAAATAAATCTTATATATAATAAACATGACTTACGTAACCAAGAATATATCATTAAATGATTCAGCTAACACCCAAAACAATGATACTACTAAAATATTATCAACAAAATAAAATATTAGAAGATGATATATGATATCGTATTTATGTATGTGGTTCATGTATAATTTTATAGCAATAATTTAACTATTATATATGAGGTTAACATACCCTTGACATAGGAAATGTACAAGGTAAGTGTTAATTATACAATCTCTTCATTATTTGAGGTTGTTTATACGTGAGTATTTACTAAGACATATTTATCAACTCCATCCGTGTTTCATAAAAATGAATTTCAAAAAAATTACTTCATCCTAGACTATGGTTTAATGTCATTTATACTGAGTTTGACTTTTTATAAAAAATTTATAAATTAATCTTTCTATCATTTTTCAAACAAAGTACTTTATGACCTTTTCTAAAATTAAAAAAATATGATTTTTTAACTTATATGATGGGTGGGACTATTTTCCACCATTATAACACCTTCTAAGCATCCCTTATAAGATTATAATAGTATTTTTTAAATCAATTTTTTCTTTTATAATTATGGTACATTTAAATTATTTCAAAATAGAAAGAGATATTTCTCTTAAATAGTTTTGATTTCATCTATGTCAACATACTATGATGGATTTTAAATTTGTTTGAAGTTAATTAATTCTGATGAAATCTTCCATATTTTATTTAATATTTTGTGATTTGTTTGACTGTGGATGTGAAATTTTTATATCATTCATCGTTTATGGTTCATGTAATAACATTTCATTTTATAGTTTTCATATGAATTTTTATGTTATGTTTCAATACATTCATATGAAGAATGAATTATACTTTGTATGTGACGGGTGGAGCTCGCTACTGCTTCTTAATGCATCGGTAGGTCTCATGAGACAAACTACTGCCTTGGAACTAGGCCTTGACAAAATCTTATTTTTAGTCTCGGCACGAGGCCTTGACTTTTTAGTTATGAGGTCTGGCATTATGCATTATATTATTATGAATCTGGAAATTTATGTTGCATGTGATTATTCAACTAGTATTATATCCATGTGAATAAGTAAATGGAATTATTTGATTTATTTTTTCCATATTATTCTGATGTCTATGTTTAAAATGCTTATTTTTTAGTCTTATTCATTGGCTTAAATGTTTATTCTTATTTGTGAAATTTTCTACTATATTGTTATCCTTACTGAGCATCTGATCTCACCCCTTCCTATTTTTTCCCATGATGTCAAGAAGTATTTTATGGTTGACATGTAGGGATAGGATAAGGTATATGACGGTGTTACAAGGGGATAAAATGTTGTTATTGTTTTTAAATCACGATATAATGTAAAAATTATTTATGTATCTAGTACTTCCAAGGATACTAAATTGATCTTTCTTTCGAGACATGATTTCTTGTATATTTCCAATGTTATGTAATAATGCACTGATTCTGGGTAAATAGGGTTAGGGCATTACAGTCGGTATCAGAGGATGTTTAGTACAATCCATGGAAGCAAGATTTCGAAAAACTCTGATTAGATTTCATTAACATAAGATAGACATTGGGGATTAGTATAGAAAAATTTCCAAGAATTTTGGTAATTGAGATATTTTGTTAGTTTTCCATGCGATACATCCCTATCTAGATACGATCAGGTAGATGCAGTTCTGGGGTATCCTGGTACATGAGAACAGGCCTTGTTGTAATCTTGGTTATGAAACTCCTAAGGTATATGCTTTGGATAATTCAAATTTTCATTAAAAACTATTATGAAGGATTTATGAGTATATACCACTCAAAGAAAACATAATTATGATTATTGATTATATCAATAAACTGTTTAATTTATGTTAAGTGTTTTATATATTTAGAATTTCTTATTGTTATTCATAAACTAATAGATTGTAGGCCATTATTTAGAAATGGTTCCTAGTGAAAGGAATGGAAACCGTATTAATGCACATAATCCATGTAAGTATTTCCCTCCTACTCAAGATAATTATAGTGGATCTAGTGATACAGCTGGTGCGGATCAGCAAATCAACATACTATGAAAACTCAATTAGGTTATGAGTAGTAACCTTACCCTTATGGGGCACCTCGATCCACAACACAGATGATCAATGTTATACATCTTCATGAGGAATCAACCACTAACATTAAATGGGACTACAAATCCATTGGTCACTGAGAAATGGATAATTTCTGTAGAGGAACTATTTCATGCTCAAGGGAGTAGCGAAATGGAAATAGTTATCATGGCAGTTTGTTGCCTCATAGGAGAAGCAGATCAATGGTGGTCATTACTTAAAATCACAAAGGTAGATGAAAAAGTTTCAAATATAGAATAGAGGTAGTTAAAAGTGATTTTATTAGAAAAATACATTCCTCTTCACCATCGAGAAAATATTGAATGACAATTTTTGAGTTTGAGGAAAGAGGTATATGAGAATGTATCAATGTATTATACTAACTTTACAAGGATAGCAAGGCATGCAACAGATCATATACGTAACCCAAGGAGTATGATTGATCGATTCCTCAATGGGTTAAAACCATTTCTTCATCGATCATTAGTCTCATAATACTTCTAATCATATGAAGATATTTTCTCATGTCTATCAAGATAGAATAATAATTCTCTACGTCATACAAATTTAAAGAAATGAAAGAGAAGAAGAGATCTGTTGAAAACATTGAAAATGAAATAAGGGGAAAAAATTGAAATTTTGAATTTCTATCATGTGATAAATTTGGGAAGAAACACGCCAATACATGCTTTAATATAATGGGAGTCTATTAAAAGTGTAGGGAAAATCCCACAAACTCGTGATTGTAAGGTAAAAAAAGGGATTTCAATTTTGAATGTTATAATTGTGGAGAAATGGGGAATTATGAAAATTAATGTCTTAAGTTCCAAGGAACCATACCTTAGAAAAGGACAAGGGAGTAAGGCCAATATTATATGATCACTAATACTATGGTTGATGCTCCGAAAGATGTGGTGTCATGTAATTTAATGATTTCACAATGTTTAGAAAATGCTTTATTTGATTCTCAATCATCACATTGTTTCATATCTTCCCAGTTTGCTTAAAAAATTAGATATTTTCAATTTGATTTAACAAGGTAGTTTTCAGTAAAAACTCCAAAAGGGAAGTATCATTGCAAAAAAAAAAATTGAATCAGTTCCAATTAGGTCATATAAATGTTATTTATCTACTGATCTCATCATCATACCCATGATTGAATTTGATATAATCCTCGAAATGGATTGGTATTCAGACCATGATGTCAGAAAATATTGTAAAAAGAAAGTGGATACAATTTTCAATAATGATAATAAGTACCTTATATTTAGAGAAGAACCATCACCACTTGATTCTTATCTGGATACACCCCCATTAGCTCTACTAAATTCAATTATTATATTAGAAGAGAATTAAATAACTATGGGTGAGTAAAAAATGTTCAAATAAAGGATGTACATATTGTGAAAGAATATGTTGATGTGTTTCCAGATGATTTACCTAGAAAACCTCCATAATGAGAAATGGAGTTTTCTATTGATTTAATTCTAGGTTCAAGTCCCACGTCAAAGACCCCTTATAGAATGGGCACTGTGGAATTAGTGGAACTAATGAAAAAACTAGATGAATTGAGTAAGAAGGTATTTATTCTCCATACTGTTTCCCCATGGGGAGCTGCTGTTCATTTTTTTAAGAAGGAAGATGGATCTATAAGGTTGTGCATTGAATACATGGATATCAATGTTATAACAATAAATAAAAAGTATCGCATACCCCGTATTGATGAATTATTCAACCAAATCCATGGAGCTCAATATTTTTAAATGATCAAAATTTGATTTGTATATCATCAGTTGTGTGTGAAGAAGAAAGACATTCTGAAAACAGTATTTCGAACAAGGTATAGGCTTTATGAGTTTACAGTAATTCCTTTTGGACTGACTAATTCAACCTCAGTTATCATGTATATAATGAATATATTTTTCAAGGAATATCCTAATGACTTTGTAGTTGCATTTATTAATGATATCATGGAATACTCAAATAGCTATAATGATCATGAAAATCACTAGTGCACTATTCTGAAAACCATTAAAAGAAATGAATTATATGGGAAGTTTAGAAAGAGTGAATTCTAGATTCAAGATCTTTCTTTTCTTGTCCATATTTTCTCTAGGGATGGAATCTCTGTTGATCCTTCATATACCAAGGCAATCCAAGAATATCCAGAACTGACGATTATAACTGAGGTATGTAGTTTTGTTGGTTTAGAATGTTATTATAATCACTTTTTTTAATAATTTTGTCTGATTGGTAAATCCATTAACCTATATCACACGTAAAAGTGTTATGTTTTTATGGACAAAAGAATGTGGAAAATGAATTCAAGAACTAAAGAGAAGATTAGTCAATGCTCCGATATTGACTCTATCATCATGTAATGATGGGTTTGTTATTTATTATGATGTATCAAAGAAATTACATGGTTGTGTCCTTATGTAGAATGATAGATATGTTGTATATGTATCAATATATCTAAAAATTCCTCAAAAAAACTATCATACTCATGATCTTGAGTTAGTTGATGTAATATTTTCGTTGAAGATATGGAGACACTGTCTCTATGGTGAAAATTTTGAGATTTATACTGATCAAAAGAGTTTGATGTATATTTTATCATAGAAAGAACTCAACATGAGCAAAGATTATGGCTTGAAATACTATAAGATTATTATTTTACTATACACTACCACCTAAGGAAGGAAAATAAGGTGGAAGATGCTTTTATTAGAAGGGATCATAGAGTTTTGAACCAAATGAGAGTTGAAAGGGATTATATGTTCATGGATCTAGTAAAGATGGATATGGGAATAACCGTTGTAGGTGAAACATAAATACTTTTTCAAATGGTTTCCAAACCATCTTTAATAGAAAAGATTAAGAGTTCTCAGACTGATGATGAAGAGTTTAAAAATAAAATTAAAGCTATGAATGATGGGAGATTGATCGACTTCATATATTAAGATGGAATTTTGAAATTTGGGAAGTGAATTTGTGTTCATGATATACCTGATCTAAAAAGGAAAGTGTTGTATGATGCTCATAGCTCAAATTTCTCTATACACCATAGTAGCATTAAGATGTATAGAGATTTGAAGGATCATTTTCTTGGGACAACCTAAATAGGGAGATTGTTGATTACGTGTCAAGATGTATGGTTTTTCAATAGGTTAAAGCTGTAAGACAACATCCTAGAGGATTCATGCAACCCCTTCCCATACCTGAGTGGAAATGGGATGATATTATGATAAAATTTTGCATAGACATACCAATGAATCCTAGAAAGAATAATGAAATATGGGTCATTGTTGATCATCTTACCAAGTCAGTAAATTTTCATTCTTTAAGAGAATATTTAACACTTGAAAGTTTTGCAAGACTATATATTAATGATGTTTTAAGACTTCATGGTGTACCCCTTCCGATTGTTTATGATCATGATCCTCATTTTAAATAATAATTCTAGAAAAGTATTCAAGAAGCCCTTGGGTGCTGAACTTCGGTTGAGAACTGCCTACCACCCTCAAGATAATGGACAATCATAATAGACTATTTATATTATAGAAGACATATTTACTCTTTCTCAAATGACTTTCGTGGTATGTGAAATCAATATTTACCACTGGTACAATTTTCCAACTAAAATAGCTTCTATTCAAGTATTCAGATGGCACCATATGAAGCGTTATATGTAAAGAGATGTTGAACACCAACTTGTTATGATGATGTTAGTGGAAGAAAAGTCGTAGCCCAAGAACTAGTTGAGGAAACAAAGGAAAAGGTGAAGGTTATCCAAACCCAAATTAAATAAGCTCAATGTAAGAAATAGAGCTATGCCGATAACCAAAAGAAGGATTTGTAATTTCAAGTAGAAGATCGTGTTTTTTAAAAGGAATAACCATGGAAGGGTGTTATACGATTCAGTAAGATGTGTAAATTGAGTCTCAGGTACATCAGACTTTTGAAAATTCTAGAAAGAATTAGAGTTATAGAAGATCATTTGGCCATACTGCCAAGTCTCACAAAAGTTCATGATGTGTTCCACGTATCATTATTGAGAAAATGCATGCTTGTCCCAACTCATGTACTCACCAATGAAGAAATAGAACTACAATAAAACCTGCCTTATTGCAAGGATTATATCAAAATTATTGATACCATAGAACAAGTGTTGAGAAACTGGAAGACTTGCAAGGTGAATGTTCTATGGTGAAACTATAAGATGGAAGATTCAATGTGGGAACCTGAGAAACTTATAATGAAGAACCATATTAATCTTTTTTTAGAGAACTATTCTAAAAATTTATATTATGAATTTATTTTTAAGGAGGGAAGAATTTAACATCGCAAGCTTCCATGTTATGCTTCTTTGTAAATAATATAATAGCTTGCGTTGTACACAACTTCGAGTTCTAAAAAAAACGACCAATAAAACTAGCAGTTATGAATAGTTATACCCAAATTTTTAAATTTTTTAAATTTTATATTTCAAAATGGAATTCATTTTTGGATTTGGAATATCAAAATAAGCTAAGGGTGATTTTTTTGTATTTCTCTGAAAACATTAAAATTTTGATGAATAGTGAAAAACACTTTGTTATTGTTTCAAAATAAAATTTTCTTAATTATTTTATTTAAATTTATATTTGGTAAAAATAGATACATCATACCTATATACATTTAATGTAATTTATTAGATTAATTTTATAATATTATTATATATAAAAATTTTGTTTGAACTTTTTACCGTCTTTTACCCACGTTCAAGACGCATTTGAAATTTTTCATAAAATGTAATTTTACCACTTCTGTTAGTGGAATTTCAAAAATCCTATAAACGTGGATGACATTAGTAAGTAAAATGTTGTTCAATAAGAAGATAATAATTTTTGGTTAATAGTAACTTTTGACTTTTATTTACCACGGTTAAAAAGTAAATAGGGTAATTCAACGTAAAAATTGATATTATAATTACCCTAACACGTGTCTTAATTCTATTGGATAATTTTATTTTGACCAAACAAACCTTCAGAATAAATGTTGATCCTTTGGGTCCACTTGGATTAGATTAGGACATTTATTATTATTTTATTTAAAGAATAGTTAAAAGTGTTAAATTTAAATTTTCATAACTAAAACATTTTCAGTATAGGGTTACTCATATGATAAATTATACTATAAATATTAATTAAAAAGATAAAAATGTTTCATAAATAATGGAATTTTATTTATATTTTTTATATATTAAATAATTAAATTTAAATATGACACAATGATGATGATGTAATTATTTTATTAATGAAATATTATATTAATTGATATTTCAAATATCGAAATAAATGTAAATTGATACTTCTAATGAATTCCACTAATTTTATTGGTTAATATGATATGTTAAGGTTGATTAAATAAATTTCATTCAATGAAATCATGTTTTCTGACTTTAACAAAAATAAAATACCAAATAGTGTCAAAATTGACTTAAATGTGTTTTTAAAATAAATTATATATTATTAATTGATATAATATTCCAAAAAATCAATGATTTAACCAAAGGACATAGATAAGGGTAGGTATATAAATAATGAACTACATGGGGTTATATTGGATTTTATAGTATGTTTATTAACCATTTATTATAATAATACAGAAATACATGGAAAAAGTTAAACAATTTATCTAAGAGTTATATATAAAAGATAAGGTTAACATGGTGACCTAAACTTGTATAAAACATATTGGCTGAGTGTTTTTAGAGCCATACCCACTTATCATAGAAATAAATCATTATTGAGTCATTATAAACCCAATATTATTGTATAATAAAATTATATTTCAAGCTTTTCCTAAAATTACCTGCACCACCCTTATAAAAGGGAACTTCCCCTTCTCTCAAAATCACACATCCAAAACCATTTGGCTCAACCAACCCATGATAAAATATCCTCCCAACTACCTTGAATTTTATATAGAGGGCTTAAATTGATCATAAAGCAAACCTAAAGAGCCCTTTTGATCAACTTAATAGGAAACACTCGTAGAATACATAATAATATCACCACATCTTTCAAAGATCATTCCTTCTTCAAATTCCTATGTCTTTGTTGTTTACATATAAAAATAATAACTCTATATCCTTATATATATTGTGATGTTAATATAAATATGGTACAACAATATTCATTATTCTATCCATCCTATGAATGACAAGTCACAATATTGTTGGATCGATAGATATGATAGATATGATACTGATTGTAGTATCAAACTACGATGTAGATACTAAAATACAAGTGGGGGTGAATTTTATATTTTAAAAATTCCTTTGAAACTTTTAAAGATGATTATGTATAACAAGGTTGAACAATGTAATCCACTAAACCTCTAGATTCTAATAACTTGTTTGATTACAGAAAAGTGATTCTGGATATGAAATGTAACTAAAGATTACAATAAGAAAGATTCTACTGTAAAGTGTATAGAATCATATATAATCAGAGTAAAAGTGTAAGGAAGTATAAGAAAGATATAATTTTATTATCAATTAAAATTATAGAAGAAAATAAAATTAAAATATTATATGTAAAAAGTAGTAACTCTTTTAACCCAAAGAGAAGGGTATCCGACAACCTGGATAAAAGTCCTTTGATTTATACTTTCAAGAAATTTTGGCTTACCCAAAACCAGGTAAGCCCTCAATCCGAAGATCGGTATCTATCTTGCAATTCCCACAAGCCCTCGATTTTTTAGGAAGTCAGCACCTTTGACTTCACAACCCAAAGTCTATAATTTCAAGGAAATATCACCTCTTCACAAAGCAAATATGCACAAAGAAATGTTTGAAAAAGATTTTCAAACATTATGCATGAATCCTGAGTGTTTATAAGAGCCTCTCTCTCTAAAAATCACTTCAACAGAATGTAGGAAAAGTAAAGTGTTATCTATATGTTGTCTCATTCTAATGAGCTCCTATTTATAGGCACAACACCAACAGTCGGCTCCATCATCCAACATTCATATTTCTCCTTGAATTTTTGAGGGACCTGTACACATGTCACTCAAACAATGGTTAGTTAGTAACCGAATGCACGACATCATTTTAGAACAAAAACAATTGTAAGAACAAATACTGTTATGTAACCAAAATCCAATATTTTGAATGTAAGCAAATAATTGTTTGGAGTCTAACTAAAAATTAATTTGGAGTATATAATACAAGGATATTTGGATTCTGTTTTCTAGGAATTCGGAACATAAACTCTATAGAATTCCAGATTCTAAATTTCAAGGAAATTAGGTATCTAGATTCAGAAGAATTTGGAACCAAAACATACAATGTTTAGAGTTAGAGTTCATGAGAATTCGGAGTCAAAACTCACAAGAGTTTGGAATCTGTATTTAGAGAACTCGGAGTCAGAACATGGAATACTTTGTTATCAAAATTCATATTCAGAATTCAGAATCAGAACTCAGAAAAGTTCGTATCCAGAATTCGTAACTAGAATTCAGATTCAGAACACAGAGAAGTTCATAAAAAAAATTCGTAACCCGAACTCAGAAGAGTTCTTAACCAGAATTTGGAGTCAGAATTCTGATAATTCAGATCCTATAACAGAATGCTTCATATATAGGTAATTATAGGATTCCAAGGTTTTGATTTCAAACAGAATTTTATACTTAGAAAAATTATTATATGAACAATGACCACATGGTAAGGATAAATTTCCTTGGGGAAATAACATTTTCCTTATATAAGTAAAATACAAGGTAAAATGAAATTTTCGTTGAGATAAGCTGTTTGTGATTTTCAAAACAATAAGGAATGGTAAAGTCATAAGGAAATCGTATTGACCTAACAATCTCCCCCCAAGTATGAAGGAAATGAAAAGTCATAAGTAAAACCTTATTGACTCAACAATCTACCACTTTTTGGAAATCACAAACATCCTTACAAAAAAGAATATAAGAACATAGAAAAAAATTTCCTGACTTTGAAATAAAACATATCTCACTTTTCACATTGGCAATGATGAATACTACTAACTCCCCCATAGGATTTGGAACACTAAGGACCATATTCTAGATTTCTGGAATGAGATTTTTCTTTTAGCTTTGATACGTAAATCTCTATAATGAAAACTCCCCCTTAGATAAACTCCCATGTACTTAGTGATACATCTTATTTACTTAGAATTATTTTTCCTTCTCCCCCTTTTTTATTTTCAAAAATAATTTGAGGGAATGTAAATGAAATCGTGGTACCTTAAAAATTAGTAAAAATAAACAAACAAAAACAAGAAACCAAAATTTCATTAATATTGAAAGAATTTGTACAGGGGAAAAAATTAAACAAAATATCATATTGATCTATTTTCCTACCTTCTCCTTGGTTATTAAATTTTTTACTATGGTTTTCAGCATCTTTAGCTCCTTGTGATCTTCCTCTTCTTGCTTCTCTAAGGCTTTGATCCTATCATCATGAGCCTTTGGAGTCTTTCCCTAAAGATTCAATAGGTCATATTTCTTTACTCTCTTCTCTTCAATCTTGATCCGGAGATCCATTTCTGTTTTCCAACATGGGAAAACATAATTCAACATACCATGCAGATCTTTGACATACTGAATTCAATTATTCTACTCAAGATTTAATTTTTCCTCAAAGATATTTGTGAGATCCGTGATTTTTCTATCTTCAGTATCAAAAGTCTCCTTAACATAACCTAGAAAGTCATCAAGATATCTCAAATATTCAACTATATTCTTTGAACAGCTAAAAATTTTCTTACAAGATTTTATGTGGGCCTCATAGTTGATAAGGAAGTTCATGTAATCAGCCTCAATCTCTATAAACCTATCCATCACCATGGATACAGAATATGATTTATGATTCATGCTATATTGGAGCATCTGACATCTGGAATCAATGGTTGGAAAGATAAGAATGGTGTCAACAAGCTTCTTCAGAGATTGAATGAAAAAATCATGTCCTAGAGCAATTGATTTCGAATATGACACTTTTTTTGGTGATGATTCTTTCTCTAGATCAACTAGCATACTTTTAGAAGATCCACCAGCTTCCTTCTTCCTTAAAATTGCTCTTATAATTGTATCAGCAACCAACTGCTTGCCCTTATTGGTACTCGGAATAGCTTCCTCATCTGGAGATTCATTATCACTTTCAAACAACTGGACAACTCAATCTTTATCAGTTTTTTCTTTCTCGGCACCTACCTCAATAACATCAGGATGAATGAAGTCGTGATTATGACTCTCTTCCTCAGATTACTAGTTTACTTCCTTTTCATATTTATCATTAATTCAATGGGTAGAATGTTTTGAAGATCCAGCTTGAGAAGTCTAGATTGAGAATATTTCGAATGCATTATCCATATCATGAATGTCTTTAACTTGCTTTATCAGATCAGCTGTATCATCACTGCTTGCATCTTCTTGTACTTCATCCACAACTTAATTTTATTCGACAACCTTCTCTATTATTTTTTCCTAAGTCATGAAATTCGTCCCCGGTATCTTAGGTAATGGTTCTACTAAGAAATTTTTTTGTATCGGGATATTCTCATATGCTATTTTAGTACCCCTTAGAAGGGATTGAAAAATTTCAGCCTCAGACATTTTTTACTTATGATTCTTCTCTTTGCCTAGCTTCTCAAGCTCTTCGGTACTATTTTCTTTTAAAGCCTTTGCCTCAGCAAGATGTAGACTAAACTATGGTTCGCCTTCCTTCTAATTCTTTTTATCCTCCCTCTATTTGGCTACTACATCTTCCGGATAGACTTTTTTCTTCATGGGAATTGGAGGTGGAATTTGAACTTCCTTGTCTTTATGGGTTTCATCTCCAGATTCTACTTTATTCAATTTTTTTTCATTCCATCATTCATCGATGGTTTAGCCTTTTCTTCATTTTTTATAATGACTTATTCTTATTCTACAGTTAGATCATAAAACTATTCAGAATCATTGGAAAAACTAACATTCATTCTTTTTAATGTGTCATCACTAACTAACATAACATTGCAATTCCACATCTTGGATCTGCAAGGATTTTTGACGGAAATAAGACATTGAACCATCCACTTGGGGAGTAGGGTAGGATACATGATTAATTGTTCTCTCAAATTCCCATTATTGATATTATCTATCGTAATGAGATTATGATTCATCAGATTGATCTTCAGTAGATTTACCCAAAAAACCAAGATCCATATATCTCATTTATTTAGTGTGTCCTTGTCACCTTTTCTCAGTACGATAAAACCTTGAACCCATAAGTCAAGGATCCAATTGTTGGTAGACAAGTGAGCATTCATTGCGGTCTTGATATCTATAATTCCAGGACACTCTATAGCCTTCTCCTTTACAAAACTTCCTTGAACATATGGAAGCTTTAGGGAACATAACTCGACTTCCCCTTCATAAGACAGTCCCACCAAGCTAGCGTCCTTGGTGTATGAAAGGGAATAGGTTTTCCGTAACTCTTGAATGAAAACTTATCTCTCCCTTCTCCCTTAAAGAAACAAACTGACTCATAAAACTCAGTGAGTAGATACACCATGTCTTGAGCTCCATGCTTTGATATGAAAACAATTTCCCACCCATTCAGCTTTATTTTTTTAGAGATAATGGAATCATACTTTTTAAAGAAATTTAGATGCACCAACCACTCTCTGTATACTTTCCACTCCGCAATTGTCTTGACAGAAGACATATCATGATAAGAAACTTCACCGAACATTCGGATTTGAGATATATTTGAAAATCTGGAATGAGCTCTTGAAGTAGGGCAAAGCTTCAACACGCAAAATCTCAAAAACCGATGTGGGACATACATTGTGGGTCCCCTTTTTTAGCTTTTGATGTGATAGTTCATCTTCCCATCTAAATCCAATGGATGCGAATTCTTCTAATCAGATCTGACGGTTGAGATGATAGCCGCAAGGAGAATTTGGTAGGATCCGATCGTTTGAGGTTTTTAAAGGAAAAAATTTGGATTTAAGGAAACTAGAATCCAAAAAATTTTAAAAAACAAAAGAAACTACCAGCAAGTAAAATTTGATTACGAAAACTCAAGAAAGAAATCATTCCTTTTGGATTTCCAGGAAGATTATTTTTAATAGGTAATATTCTTTTGGAAGAACATTAGATTCCGAAAAAATATGATTACGAAAAGAAAAAAAATTGAGTACTAAAAACATCATTACAAAAATTCTCATTACGAAAATATGAGTACGAAAATCCTTTGAAAATATTTAGTATGAATATTTTGAAAAAAAATTACAGAAAAAGTAAGAAATTAAAAACATCATTAGGAAAAACCTAAAAAACATCATTATGAAAAACATGAAAAAAATAATTATGAAAAACCTGAAAAACATCATTACAAAAAACATGAAAAACTTCATTACAAAAAACCATGGGAATATTCATTACGAAAAACATGAAAAACATCATTACAAAAAACATGAAAAACTTCATTATGAAAAAAATGAAAAAATTCATTACGAAAAACATGAAAAACATCATTACAAAAAACATGAAAACTTCATTATGAAAAACATGAAAAACAACATTATGAAAAACATGAAAAACCTAATTACGAAAAAAATGAAATACTTTATTATGAAAAACATGAAAAACAACATTACAAAAAAGATGAAAAACTTCATTATGAAAAACATGAAAAATATTATTAAGAATAATCATGAGAAGATTTATTAATTAACAATCAAATGTACTCCCCCTATGAAAAGAAGTTTATTACTATAAGGATATTGATTTCAATAGAAAGTTAACAAGGAGGTTTAACATACAGTTATCAATCCTAACATCTGTTTAATGTATTCAAATCTATTAGAGGGTAAAAATTTGGTGAAAATTTCAGCAATTTGATCTTGCATTCCAATAAATTGAAGAATGAAATCTCTTTTTTGTGTCTGATCCCTAAGAAAGTGATGCAAATATCTATGTGTTTTGAACGAGAGTGATGTGAATGGTTTTTACTAAGGGTAATGGAACTTTTATTATCAAACAAAATTTTTGTTTTGGTAAAACTCATACCATAGTCTGTGAGTGTGTGTTGCATCCACAAAACATGAGCACAACAACTTCCAACTACTTTATATTTAGCCTCCGCAATGGAAAGTTGTACTAATTGTTTCTTCTTACAAGACCAGGAAACTAATGAATCTCTTAGGAAATGAAAAGTTCTGGATGTACACTTTCTGTACATTCTGCATCCACCAAAGTCAGCATCTGAAAAACATTTTAGAATAAAATCATTTCCAGAAGTGTAAAAGAGTCTTAAATCCATAGTTCCCTTTAATTAGCGAAAAGTTATTTTCAATGACTTTAAATGAGATTCCTTAGGATTGGATTTATTTCTTACACATAAGCATACTGAAAACATTAATTTTTGAAGACTATATCTCATTTAAAGTAAACTTCTTATCATACCTCTAAAAGATGTTTGATCTACTGGTTTTCCATCCTCATCATGGTCATGAGTGTTTGAGGTACTAATAGGAGTACTAATACTCTATGTGTTGTCATATCCATACTTTTTAAGAAGATCTTTAATATAATAATGTTTGGATATATAGATTCTTTCTGGTTTTTCAAAAATTTTAAAACCAAATAAAAATGTTAACTCAACCATCATACTCATTTAAAACTCATATTTCATTAGATCCGCAATGGAATCAGTTAAAGATTGCTGAGTTGAAGAAATTATAATGTCATCAACATAAATTTAAACAATCCAAAAATTTGTCTTAACATTATTTATAAAGAGGGTTGGATCTAAATTTCCCTTAACACAATTATTTTGAAGAAAAAATCATGTAAGACTATCATACCAGGATCTAGGGGCTCTCTTAAGTCCATACAATGATTTGGTAATTCTAAAAACTTGATTTGGATGTTTCGTATCATCAAAACCATGAGGTTGTTCAACAAAAACGTCCTCTTGAACAAAACCGTTAAGGAAATAAATTTTCACATCCATTTGAAAAAATTTGAAATTGAAGAATGCTGCAAAGGCAAGTAAACTAAAAATATATTCTAGTCTAGAAATGAGAGCATACGTTTCTTCATAGTCTATTCCCCTTTGTTGATTATAGCATTTAGGAACCAATCTACCTTTGTTTTTTACTATGATTATATTTTCATCACATTAATTTTTGAATACCCATTTTAATCCAATTACAGAAGTTTCCTTAGGTCATTCAACCAAGGTCCAAACTTTATTCCTTTAGAATTCATTTAATTCATCAATAATTGCTTCAATCGAATAATCATCACCTAAAGCATCATCAGTGCTTTCTGGTTCTAATTTGGAATGGAATGCTTGATGTTCTACTTTATTTCTTAAGGAACCACTTGTCCTTAAAGGTTGATTCACATCACCCATGATACTATCACTGGGATGTTTCTTTAGAAGCAACTGATTTGGGTTGTGTAAAACATGTTCATCAACATAGGGTAGGAAATCTACTTAAGTAAATGTTTCAGAATTATCTTGTTGGACATTTTCCTTGTCATAAGGATCTTCTAACAAAGGATGATAATCAGTTTTTGAAAACACATCCAAAGATATAGGTGGGGGTTGGTTAAAAACAAACGGATCAGTTTATTCAATTTTAACATGGACTATCTCTTCAACAGAATAAGCGTTTTTATTGAAAACTCTATAAGCCTTATAAGTTGTGGAGTATCCTAATAAAATTCCTTCATCACATTTTTGTGCAAATTTATGAATATTATCTTTAGTATTCCGAATGAATACTTTTCAACTAAAAACCCAATTGTAGTAATGTCTAGGTTTTCTACCATTCCATAACTCATAATGAGTTTTGTTAAGAAAAGGTCTAATAAAAACATGATTTATAATATCAAAATCAGTACATACAGCTTCATCCCAAAAATGTTTGGCTATAGAATACACACTCAAAATGGTCCATGTTATCTCTTGAAGAATTTTGTTTCTTATTTCAACAACCTCATTCTATTGAGGTGTTCTAGGTGCTGAGAAGTTATGAGTAACGCCTTTTCTACTACAAAAAGATTCAAAATCAGAATTTTGAAATTTTCGTCCATGATCACTATGAATATTTATCAAATGAAGGTTTTTCTAATTTTTGATTTGAGCTCCAAAAATTTTGAAATATGAAAAAGATTCATATTTCTTTGCTAGAAATTAGACCCTTGTAACTCTAGTTTAGTCATCATCTAATAAAAATAAATAATTTTTCCTCCAATGCTTCGAGTTTGTGTTGGACCAAAGAGATCCCTATGCACCAACTATAATGCATCATTAGTTGAAACCTCACCAACTAATTTAAAACATGATTTATGTTTCTTTCCTTATTGACAAGGATCAAAAAAATTTGAAGAATCAAATTTATGCTCTATTATATCCCCAACTAATATTTTCATAGAACGTTTTCATAGGTTTCTAAGGTTACAGTGACCTAGCCTTCTATGCCACAACCAAGAATGATCTTCCATTGTAGTAAGGAAAAGCAAGTCTTGGCTCATAAGGTCTTATAAGTTTAGGGTGTAATCATTCTCATGCCTATTGGTAGAAAGAATAAACTCTTCCTTGTAATTGTGTAATAAGCACATGTAATTCCTAAAATTGACATGATAGACTTCATAACGTAATTGGCTTATGATAATAAGGTTGTTCTTAAGACCCTTAACAAATAAAAGATTTGAAATCAATGTTTTTTCGAGAAGAATGTTGTTACCTATACCAATAATTTCTCCCTTAGAATTATCTCTGAAAGTCACTTTTCCTCCTTTCGTCTTGATAACATTTTCAAAGATGTTTTTGTTACCAGACTTATTCCGGGAACATACTTTATTCCTCTAACAAGTATTGTTGTTCATAACTTCTTTATTTTCCTGAAATTATGAATGTTAGACTTTTCGAATCCAAAATTCCTTGGATTTTCAATTGTTAGACAAAAAAATGTAGGGTATCCATATTTGTTTATAGAAACATGCTTTATGAATCCCAAGAGACCGAACATTATTCAAATATAAAATTTTATTCCCCTTCCCACCACTTTGACAATTAGTACCAAAAGGGGCTCTAGAAAGAATAAAATAGTTGTTTTTGAAAATAGGTTTTCGGTGAGAATAACCTACTCCATTAGTATTTATATGTTATTTGATTTTAGAATACATCTTGTCAAAATTTTCCATACCAGAACTAATGAATTCAAGAAGTTTCTTAATATAACATATTTTGGATTTTAGTCTGATGACTAAATTCCTATCCTCAAGAAATATTTCCTTAGAGTTAGATTTTTCCCCAAAAACATTCAATTTTGAAATAGCATTATTGAGATCATATAAATGTTTTTCCTTTTCAGAATTTACTTCTTTAAGATCTTTAGAATTTTTTTCTAAAATCTCATCCTTATCTCAAAGATTTATAGAATGATATGAAATCTATTTTGTATGGATTTCTTCTCTAGTATTTTCCGTATCCAATCTCTTATAAATTTTATAATTTTTTGCTCTTAACGACTTGGAAAATCTAGATACTTCTTCATATGATGGTATTTCATCATTATCTGAAGATGAAGTATCTTTATTAGAAGTAATATTTCTCTAGAATAGTAATTCTTATCAAGAGATAAAATTGTTAAAGCCTCGGCAGATAATACCTTGGCCATAAAACATGTATTTGGGAAAGAAGTAGTAGCCATGAATCCAATATTTTACTATGATGATGATTCGTATTCAGAAGATTCACTTTCTAAAGAGTCTCCACCACTAGCACTCCATGTATCATTTACTTTAAGACTTTTCTTGTTATTCGAGCGTTTGAACTTCTTCATGTTCCTTTCTAAATTCCTTTCCTTCTATTCCTTCTTTTTCAAAAGACGGAATCATGTCTGATATAACCTATTCTTCTACACACATAACAAGTAACTTCCCCATATTTATTCTCTTTGTAGTCTCTTTTCTTGAATATATTCTGATATTTCTACTGAGCTACTATCTTTCTAATTCTCTGAGCAAGATTATCTAATTCATTCTTAGAATTTTCTGTATCACTAGATTCTTACTGAATAGTATCTTTCATTAACTTAGATCTAGTAAATCTTTCTAGATTCTTGGATTTCATATGATTATAAGTGGTTGTAAAAGAAACTCCCCCATTCCCATTCATCTTTTTAACATTATCATCATCTGTATTTACTCTAGTCTCATGTTGAAGAAGAGTTCTGAACAATTCATCTAAGGAAATTTGGGTAACTTTCCTATTCCCATGAATTTCTGTTCTCTTGGACTCCCACCCATTTGGCATGATAACTATTATTTTATCTATAAGAGCCTCATTATCCAAAACTTTTTATCCCATAGACTGTAAGCTATTCAAGATCTTCATAAACCTTTGCTGAACTTTGCTTATAGGTTCTCCGTAAGGAAATTTAATTTCGGGGTATTCATCTCTTAGCATAACTCTTCTTGTCTCTATAACATTAGATGTACCAAAATGTGTAACTTCATGTTTCTTCCAAATACTGTTTACATCTTCACATTAATATATTTGACTATAGATGTTCCTATACATGGAACAGAACAATGTATTTTTTACTTTGAATTTTTTTTAATATTATAATTTCTCCTGATTAGTAAAAGTTTTCAATTCCTTATTAGGAATCTTATAGTCCCCTATCATCATTAGGTAGTTATCAACTCCAGTGTTCATAAGAAAAGTCTTCATCCTATCTCTCAAATACTCATAATCATTTCTATCAAAATTTTATGGTCTGGTAGGATTTATATTATCGATAGAACCAACATTCAAGCCTGCCATCTTAAGGAAAATCATGGAACGCCAACTTATTAGTAATATAAGTTTGTAAACCAAGAAAAATATATCTTAAGAAAGAAAAAACATAGAACTATAGTATCTCTAACCAAAAGTGAATCCGAACATATGAATCCGAAAATGTGAATCCAAAAAACTGATTCCGGAAAATTGAAGAAGAAGATTTCTCTCCAGAATGAAAAACATGAGTATGAAAAACATATATTTGAATATAAGTATTTCAAAACCCTGCTCTGATACCAATTATTTGGATTGGTTGAAATTATGAGGTTTCCAACCTCTGATTCCAATTGTTGGATCGATAGATACGATAGATGTGATACTGATTGTAGTATCACACTATGATGTAGATACTCAAATACATGAGGGGGTGATTTGTATATTTTATATATTCCTTTGGAACTTTTAATGATGATTATGTTTAACAAGGGTAAATAACATAATTCACAAAACCTCTAGATTCTAATAACTTGCTTGATTTCATAATAGTGATTCTAAATATGAAACATAACTAAAGTTTACAACAACTCAGATTCTACGTTAAAGCATATAGAATCCTATATAATCATTGTACAAGTGTAAGGAAGTATAGGAAGGATATATATTCCATAAAAATCAAAATTACAGTGGAAACAAAACTAAAATACTACAATTAAAAAGTACTAACTCTTTTAACCCAATGAGAAGGGTATCCAACAACCCTGGATAAAGGTATCTTGATTTATACTTTCATGAAAGTCTGTCTTACCCAAACCCTGGTAAGCCCTCAATACGATGATCAGTATCTATCTTTCTATCCCCGCAAGCCCTTGATTTGTTAGGATATCGGAACCTCTAACTTCACAACTCGATGTCTCTGATTTTACGGAAATCGCACCTCTGCACAAAGCAAATATGCATGAAGAAATGTTTGAACAAGATGTTCAAACATTTTGCACGAAGCCTGAGAGTTTATAAGAGCAACTCTCTCTAGAAATCACTTAAACAACATGTCGGCAATGTAAAGTATTATCTATTTGTTGTCTCATTCAAATGAGCTCATATTTATATGCACAACTACAACGATTGGCTCCATCCTCCAATGATCATATTTATCCTTGAATTTCATAGGGACATGTACATGTGTCACTCAAACAACGGTTAGTTAGTAACTGAATGCATGACGTCATTTTATAACAAATACAAGTGTAAAAAAATATGGTTATGTAACCAAAATCCAATATTCGGAATGTAAGCAAATAAAAGTTCTAAGTCTAAACAAAAATGAATTCAGAGTCTATAGTACAAGGATATTAGGATTCTGTTTTCTAGAAATTTTGAACCTGAACACTATAGAATTCCGGAGTGTGAATTTCAAGGAAATTTGGAATATGGATTCACAATAATTCGGAACCAGAACATACAAAGTTCAAAGTTAGAGTTCATGAGAATTAAAAGTAAGAACTCATAAGAGTTCGGACTTTGTATTCAGAGAACTCAGAGTCAGAACTTTGAAAATATTGTACCCAGAATTCGTATTCAGAATTCGGAGTCAGAACTCATACAAGTTCACAACCAGAAATTGTAACCAGAATTCAGAGTCAGTACTCAAAGAAGTTCGTAACCGGAATTCGTAACCAGAAATCAGAAGAGTCCGTAACCACAATTCGGATTCAGAATTCTGAGAATTCAAATCCTAAAACAGAATGCTTCATATCTAGGTAATTATAGGATTCTATGTTTTTTATTTGAAACTAAATTTTATACAAAGAAAAATTATGATATGAACAATGAACATATGGTAAGGATAAATTTTCATGGGGAAGGAAAATTTTCCTTATAGAAGTAAAACATTGGGTAAATTGAAATTTTCCTTTAGATAAGGTGTTTGCAATTTTCAAAACAAGAAGGAATAGTAAATTTATAAAGAAACTTTATTGACTTAACAATCTCCCCCAAGTATGAAGGAATGGAAATATCATAAGGAAAACCTTATTGACTCAACACATATGTGAGTACGTACAGCTTACCGTATCCACGTTGTGGTGTAGTTTGTTATTCAAAGACATCATTATTTGGATGTGTATAATAATTAATATAACTAATTTAAATAATAAATATAACATGATAATAATTTTTTTTATATTATTTACCATCCAATTAAAAATGATTTCACTATCAATAGAATGATATTATCGGTCGTGCATACGTATATATTACCGTCTCCACGAACGCAATGAACATTATTCCCCATCATAACAATTCAAGAATAATTTTCATTTTATGATTAAAAATAATGTTTAAGAACTTAATATAATTTTGGATATGAATAAAACAAATCCTATCTATAACAACCATGGCATACTCAACCATGCATATAAAAGGAAACGAATCAGTAAAGACCCTAAATGATGATACTACTGAAATATTATTAACACAGCAATATTAGAAGATAATATATGAATACATATTTATATATATGGATCTTTTATAATTTAATAATAATGATCTTAATATTATAAAATAGTTTAACGTACCCTCTACCATGAAAAAATACAAGTTAAGGGTTAATTCTACAATCTCTTCATTTTCTGAGGTTGTTTATACATGAGTGTCTACTAGGACCTCTTTATCATCTACATCCATGTTTTTTAAAAATGTATTTCAAAACATTTTTACTACATCCTAGACTATGAGTTAAAGTCATTTATACCCTTTTTTACTTTTTATAAAAAATTTCTAAAAGAATCATTTCATCATTTTCTAAATAAGGGGCTTTACGACCTTTTTGAAAAAATTAATAAAAGAATGTTTTTTAACTTATACGTCGGGTACATCTATTTTCTTCCGTTATAACACCATCAAATATTCCCATACAAGATTATAATAATTTTTTTAAAATAAACATTTTCTTTTATAACTATGTTACTTATAAATTATTTCAAAATAAATAGATATATTTCTCTCAAATATTTTTGATTCCATCTATGTGAGCATCCTTAGATAGATTTTACACTTGTTTGGAGTTGATTTATTATGATAAAATATTCTATATTGTATTAAAGGTATTTTGCTTTTTTTGACTATGGTTGTGTTATTTTTATACCATTCATGGTTTTTGGTTAATGTAATATCATTTCATATGCAGGTTTAAATATGAATGATTATATTATGTTTCAATATTTTCATATGTGGAATGCATTGGACATAGTTAGTGACGGGTAGAGCCCGTTATAGCTCCCCGATGCATCGATAGGTCTCATGAGACAAGCTAGTGTCTTTGAACAAGACCTTGACAAAATATTATTTGTAGTCTTGGAACAAGGCCTTCACTATGTAGTTATGAAATCTGGCATTATGCATTCCATCATTATAAAATTGGCTATTGATGCTGCATGTGATTATTCAACTAGTAAAATATCATTAGGAATAAGTAAATAGAATTATTTGATGTATATTTTAATATTATGCTGATGTTTTGTTTAACAATATTATGTTTTATTCTAACACGTTGCCTTAATTTTTTATTCTTATTTATGAAAGTGTCTCCTATATTGTTATACATACTGAGCATCTGATCTCACCCCTTTCTATGTTTTATTTTTTCCCAGGATATGATGAAGTATTTTATGGTTGACCTGCAAGGATATGCTATGGGATATAAGTGTGTAAAAAGGGGAAAACATTGTTTTTGTTTTTATCTCATGATATAATGTAAAACTTATGTATGTTTTTAGTACCTCTAAAGATATTAAACTGATCGTTTATTCGGGACACGATTCCTGGTATCATGCCAATGTTTTGTAATAATACACTGAATCAGGGTAACTAGGGTCAGGGAATTACATTTAGATTATTAAATAAAATATTATTTACTATAAAATATATATATCATCAATTTTAAGAACAATTCACGCTTTTATTTTTAATAATATCAATATAACACATTGAATTAATATTAACTATTTTTTATATCCCTAACATGTCCAGAAAATCTGGAAAATTTATTTATGACCTTATTTCTTAAAAATTTATATTTATATATTATATTTAATATCATTTATTTGATTTTTCGATTAATTAATTAATCACTACATCACCATTGTGAATGATTTTAATGAAATTATTTTTTTACTAATATATTAAAATAAATTACCATGTTGAATATAAATCTATTTTATTACAAAAAACATTTATAGTTGAACATTTTAATTAGATAACCACATATTAAAAATTTTGTAGTTACTAAATATATGAGAATGACATCTTTATCATTTTTTTCAGTAAAATATTATAACTTTAATAATAACATACATATAGAAAAATATCATATATTCAAAACATGAGTGAATATAGATGAAAATTACTAATCCGATAAAATAATAGAAAATTTGGGGGTCATTTTATAGTCTTTATGATATTATTTTTACACTTAATTACATAATTTAACCATTACCGTGGCAAGGAATATTACAAAGGTTACTATTAATTTTGGCAAAAATAAAAGGGAACTATTTACTATATTTAGACCTACTAATTCAAAATATAGATTAAATTTTTAAAAAATAAATATATAGAATTTTCAGAAAAAAATTA
This sequence comes from Viscum album, assembly GCA_963277665.1. Lineage (NCBI taxonomy): Eukaryota > Viridiplantae > Streptophyta > Magnoliopsida > Santalales > Viscaceae > Viscum > Viscum album. The sequence goes on from CAUJRU010000111.1 coordinate 983,855, forward strand.
AAATTTTGATAGAAATAACATATAAAAACATGTTTTCCCAAGAATTAAAATTTAAAAGATAAAATGTTTTTATATTAAATTAAATTATAAAATCAATTTCAAAAACCATAATTGGATTAATATATATCAAAATAAAATAATGAAAATTGAAAAATAATCCATAGATAAAAAACACCAATATTTTAAAATAAATTTCTTTAATAATAAATTTTATTTTTTGATAGCTTGTGATACACACAAGTTTATGTTTTACCAATCTAAAGTATAGTATTATTATTATGGTTTATTAGGGTATTTATCATCTAGAAAATTGAATGGTAGGTATGAGTAGTATTAATTAAAATTTGAAAATTAATATTTTACACTCATATATAAGTTATATATTTGTTAGTAATTGAAGAAGAAAATTTTAAAAGAAAAAAAATTATTTTTTGAAAGATTGAATTTTTCTAAAAAGGTTTAGTCATGCTTTGTGAACTGAATTTGAAATTATATTTTAAAACATTATGAAAATTTATTATAAAAAATAAAATTCATCTATGAAATTATTATAAAAAATTAACTTAGGATGTGTAACTTTCCGACCCTAGAAACCCATAGCTGGTGCATTATTTTAATAAATTGTCATGATTACAAGAAATGAAGTCTCGAAGGACTGATCAGTTAAGTAGTATTGGAAAATAAATTACATACTTGAACATTACATTACACATTCATACATAAAACAAAACATAAATAATCCATTGAGAACACCATTATTTCTCTAGCTTAACCCTGCATATCAAACATAATACACTTCTTGGAATCCTTGGAAAAAATTTGAAGAAAGAGGTGAGATCATATTTTCAGTAAGGGTAAATAATATAGCGGAAGCTATAAACCTTTAATTCAAGATGTGTAATAAAAAAATCATCCTTTTAAACATAAAATTGATATTAATTTGGAGAAAAAATAATTCAAATACTACCATACCAACAGTCACATTGATATTCTACTAGTCGAATAATCACATATAAAAATTGTTTTCAGAATGAGGGAATGCCTAATACCGGACATCATTAACACATAGTCAAGGCCACGTTCCATGAATATAAATAAAATTTATGTAAATGCATTGTAACAAGACTCTAGTTTGCCTCATGAGTCCTACAGATTCATCGAGGAGCTATAGTGGGCTCCACCAGTCACTTACTAAGTCCACTCCATTCCTTATATGAAATTGTGGAAACATAACATAAACATTAGTATAAAAACTATCATAGGAAATGTCAATACGTTAGACATAAAACATGAATGTTATAAAAATAGAACATCCACTGTAAAACATATCATAACTCGTTCAATACAATATGGAAGATTCTATTATAAAAAATCAATCTCAATCAAAAATAATATCCACTAAAGGATGATTATATTGTTTAGAATGATCAGTAAAACACTTTGAGCGAAATACCCCATTTCATGGGATCATTTAAAAGTTGAAAAATATATAAAGGGGAGAATTTTAAAGATATTTTTGAATAAAAATTTCCCCTACAAATTCGAAACATTTTAAAGGAATTAACATTTGAAAACATTAATGTTAATATAAATAAATCCTTAAAACAATTTTGAAAATATGGACCTTAATGAGAATGACTTATAAGAATAAAAATTAAAAACATTTAAAATGATTTTAAATATAAAGATTATTTTAAAAGAATCATTTTTAAAAAGTATTTTATGAATCATGGACATGTATAATAAATATTTCCCATAAAATACATACATATAAACAATCTCAGATAATAATGAGATTGAGGAATTAAAAGAAACGTTGCACTTTCCTTTGGTTGAGGGTTACGTTTAAACTCTTTTATAATGCCCATAGTATGTTTTTAAAGTATACAAGAACAATATTCATATTTTTTATATCATACGAGACTCTTTTAAGACATTATATTACCTATTTAATAAATATTTCGATGATAAATTAACATTTTGGGTAAAAATCACTTTCTTTATCATACACGTTTTAACTTATTATTCATGATTGTATGATTTAGATCATGATTTAAATACATGACTTATATATAATATATATTTAGAATATAAATATGTATAATATATAGATATATGAAATGGAAAACACCATTTATGCAGATGGTAGGACGTACATACGCCTAAATTTTGTTTTTGTTTTTATGTCGTATTCAACAGAAGTAAGTGAATAAGATATATGTAAGTATATATATATATATCCAATATCATTATTATTTCATATATTAAAAACATATAAATAATATATATTTCGAAAATCATCATTGAACGGTGAACTTGTAAATGAATCACATCGCGTCGTGGAGACGGTAAGCCGTAAGTACACAAGAGTGACCAAATAATTACTTTAATAATTAAAAGGTGTGGAATTGGATGGTATTTTAATTTTAAATGGAAATTATAAAGTTATTTTCATTATTTATATACATATTACTAGTCATTATATCCATCCAAATAAAAGAGTGTTGAATAACAAATTTCACTACAACATGGAGACGGTAAGTCATACATACGCACGCAGGGTGACATTATTATTCATAGGATAGATAGAATAATGAGTGTGGTTGTAACATATTTATAATAAAATAAAATTATATAGAAGGTAGTTGATTTATTATTTAGTTATGGAAATAAAAAAGAAAGAGAAAGTGGAAGAAGAAAATAACTCTATAAGAGGTGATAAAATAATTATCTTTTCTATTTTTTGTTTCATTTAGATTTGAACAAAAAATATCATTATGTTGGCTTTCTATGTAAGGGATGTCCTCTAGGATTAATTGAGGGATTTTAGGAGGAGACTTTGGTGGGGTTTGGTCGAGAAAAATGGCTTTGGAGGTGTGATTTTGAGTGAAGGGGAAGTACCCTTTTATAAGAGTAGTGAGGGTCATTTTAAGAAATGTTTGAAATATTATTTTATTATAAAATTATTTTTGGGTTCTAATGTCTCCAACTTTATTAATTTTGAATTTATGGTGTGGATGGGATTAAATCCATTCTACCAATATGTTTTAGACATGTTTATGTCACTATATTAACCTAACTTTTATATTTAACTCTTAGTTAAATAGTTTAACTTTATCCATCTCCTCATGTATTATGATAATAAATTGGTAATGAACATAAATTAAAATCCAATAGAACCCCAAGGGGTTAATTTTTGATATATCTAACTATATATATTTCTTTTTTCAATTCGTTAGATTTTTTGAAATATTATATCAATTAATATTATAGTATTTGTTCCAAAAACTCATTTTTATCAATTTTAACACTATTGGGTATTTTGTTTCTTGTTAAAGTCATAAAAACATTAACACTACAATAAAATTATTTAATCAACACTAACATGACATATTAACCTATAAAATTTATGTATGGAATCAAAATCTTTAAATTTACATTTATTTTTTTATATATAATATCTTTTATTTTAATCATTCATTGATAAATTAATTATTACATCCTCATTGACTCATAAATAAATTTATATATTAAATATATAAAAATTATTAATAAACTACGATCATGTAGGAAATATATTTATATTTCTAATCAATATTTATAGTTGAATTTATCTTATTTATAACCCTATATTAAAAATGATTTAGTTATTAAACATTGAATTTATCAATTAAAACTCTTTTTTATGTAAAATTATAATAAATGTATTAATCTAATCCAAGTTGACCAAAATGATCATATTTTCTTCCAAAGGTTGTTTTTGGTCAAAATACATTTATCCAATATAATTCGGACATCTGTTAGGGTAATTATAATATCATTTTTACCATTAATTACCATATTTAATTTTAACCGTGGTAAATGAAAGTCAAAAGTTACTATTTGCCAAAAATTATTTTCATCTTAATGAACCAAAATTTACTTAATGATATCAACTATGGCTCTTCAAAACCATTCCAATGCATAATTAAACACAATGATTTATTTTCATAAAAATGTTGTTTTCAATTAAAATTTTATATTTTTCACTATTTATCAAAATAGGAAACTAATCAGAAAAGTACCAAAAATTTATCCAAACTAAATTATTATGTCCCTATTTTTAAGAAGAAATTATTTTCATTTAATGTAATATTTAAAAGTGTCCAATAATGGTTTTCAAAAAGGTTTTTCAATTTAAAGGCGGTAAAATTGCAATTTTTGTAAAATACATCTTTTATATAAAAAATGAATTTGTTCTTATATTATGTCTAAGAAACACATAATATTGATTTTAAAATTATATGGAGTATATATAATTTAAAATTCATTTAATACTATTCATAACGGCTTTTTGAATAGGTAGTTTGTTATGTCGTGGTGTGCTCTAACTCAGTGTTGCGTGTAGCGCAAGTTATTGAATTACATTGAAGTGATAACGTACTATGATATATTGGGGTGCTACATTCTCTCATCCTTAAATAAATTGCGTCTATGAAATGCAAAATTGTTTTTTGAAAATAAATTAATAAAAATAGAAAAATACCTTTGTGGAAAACCCACATAAGAAATTGGGTAAATATAATTTAGTCTTAATAATATGGAAAGGGAAATAAAAACGTCACCACAAAATTATGATCTCAATTAGAAGAAAATTGGTGGCAATTAGAATCACATAATTAGAGGAAAACCCCAAATATTTATAGGGTGTGAATGAGGATATCCATCACATGCAATTGTAAAATTGAGGGCATCAAATCCATCAATATATAAGGATTTAAAATATCATTAGATCAACAAAAAATAAGGTATTACGATAACATGTTTTTTGGATTTTAGATCGCTTCCCTAAAGTTTAATAATTAATTTATTCCTAGAATAAAAGGAAAAAAATATACTTGACAAGTAGAGTTTTATCCTTCAACTAATTCCTACCACAAACTCATCTTTCACTCCAAAAGATAATAGAATTCAAAAATATTCAAATTATCCAAATCGTATAGGGTTCCAAAAATAATCAATTTTTAATTCATTTTTCAAAATATTTAGAAAAATCTATTATTCAAACCAGGATATCACATTGTCCAGTGGTAGGTGATGCACCCTTGTCAACCTTTGGTTGCGGGTTCAAGTCTCGGAGCCTTTTCGGATGTGACAGGTTGTCACCCGACCTTTGGGTTATCCTTTTTATAACAATCCTAAAATAATCTTAAGAAATTATTTAAAGTTTACCATAGTATCCAATGTTAATATTAATCAATTCCATCCTTTAAAATTATGCAAAATACTTATTTCCATAACCACTATCCAAAATATATAAGGAAGTTAAACATATTGAAGATCTTTTTTCCACGTAATAACAAGTTAATACCTACATCATTTATTATTTCAAAACATGGTAACAAACTAAATTACCATAAAACCATATTTATTACATTCATGCTCCCTTAATACTTATAGAATACTGGATATACTCCTTATATCCCAAAATATTGTAAACTCCAATAAAAATGGTATAAAAAAATAAACATTTTGTTCCACAGTAGTCAATAATATATAAGATAATTAATCCAAATAAATCATATCTTATTCCAAAATAACTACCTCAGTATTAGAACCATATTAAGGGTTAAATTCCCTTTATTTATGTACTTTACAAAAAAATTACTTGATATTGAGTCACTTTTCGAATAACCATATAATCTAAAATCATCAATGAATAGTATTGTAGTGCAATCCTTAGTTATTTCCATAATTTATATAACCAGTACATCATTGATACAAAAATCAAAAAAATAATTATCTAGTAAAAACATAAGAACACTAGTCCTTCCTCTTCAAATGTGGTAGTATCATAACTTTATTGTTATTCAATAGGATCATTTGGGGAATACACTGATGATTTGGACATTGATCCGCGTAGTGTCCCAACTCCTGGAATATGAAGCATTATACATTTGAAATGTTTTTCTTACCCTTGAAATCATGTAATTTGTATCCTTTTTTCCACACTTATTACAAACTCTCATTCCCATCAAGAATTTAACAAGGCATTTATTTTTGGAGGTATCAAGTTTGAGAAAAATCACTCTTTATCCTCTTCCTATTATCCATATTTCTTTATACCATCCATTTCGTCTCTTACGTCCCTTAAAATCCATATGACTCAAGGAATTATCTACATATTTTATTAACATAAGATACATTTTATTCAAATGATGATAATACGTGGGATATTATTTACCTTCCAATTATTGTCTTAATAATATTTAATATACGATCCTCATTACTCATTGGATCATGCGTATCGCTGAAGTAATCATTCCTCCTACTGGGTTCCATTTCTAAACAATGGCATACACTTTGTCAGATTATGAATCGCAATGCATAATTCCAAACACGTAAAATACCTATCTCAAAATGAAAATAGTATGAATAAAATCTATAATCATAAAAAAAAATTTCTTTGAGGAAGTATTTTCTTCTAAATCCTACAAAATGGCATGTAAATAAAATGTGAATTATACAAAGAATATCCCTCAGGAGTGTTGTAACCTCGATTGCAGCAAGACCTTTTGATGTGTACCTAGATACCCCAAGTCATGCCCGAAACTCCTTGTCAGAGTTTTCACTCTTTGGTAAATTTGTTCCAGAGTCTCCTTTACCAACTCATATCTAGTCATAGATGTATTGATAAAAAATACACAAAATCTCTACTTTATCAAAATTCATAGAATTTATTCTATACTAATCCTCAAAGTCTATCTTAGGGTAATGTTATCTAATCAGAGTTTTCTTAAATCTAGTTCCAATGTTTGTACTAAACTTAATCTAATACCAACTATAATTCCCTGAGCCCATAAGCTTGGAGTCGGTACATTATTTTAATACATTGGCATGATTACAAGGAATGAAGTCAGAAAGGAATGATCAGTTTAGGAGTTATGGAAAATAGATTACATACATGATCATTACATTATACATTCAAACATAGAACAAAACATACATAATCCATTGAGAAAACTATTATTACCCTATATTTACCCTGCATATGAAACAAAATACACTTCATAGAATCCTGGGAAAAAAACATAAGAAAGGGTTGAGATCAGATTCTCAGTAAGGGTATATAATTTAAAAGAAGCTATAATAATTTAAGGAAATATGTGTAATAAAAACAAAAAAAAAATTGAAACATAAATATTGAACACTATGTTGAGAAAATAAATCAAACATAACTATATAAACATACACATGGATAATCTACTAGTTGAATAATCAAATGTAATAATTAAATTTATAATGAGGGAATGCCTAATGCTAGAAATCATTACCAATAGTCAAGGACTCGTGACCAGACAACAAATAATTTTTTTTCCTGTCCTTATTCCAAGACACTAGATTGTCTCACAAGACCTACTTATGCATCAAGGAGCTATAACGGGCTCCACCCATCACTTACTAAGTCCACTGCATTCCTCATCCAAAATTGTTGAAACATAACATAATCATTCGCATTAAAACATGCATAATAAATGTCAATAAATTAGCCATAAACCATGAAATATATAACAATAGAACATCCACATTAAAACATATCAAAAATAGTTCAATAAAACATGGAATATTGTATTATAAAAATCAACCTTAGTAAACAATAATATCTACTAAAGGATGATGATATAGTTGAAAGTGATCAGTAAAACACATTTAATGAAATACCCCTTAATCATGAAATCATTTAATAGTCAAAAAATTTATAAAGGATGAAATTTAAAAGATATATTTGAATCAATGTGTCCCATACCACATTGAAACATTTTCTAGGAATTTACATTTTAAAAGATTCATGTCCATTTAAATAAATAATTAAAACTATTTTGAAAACATGCTCATTACATCTTGGTTTTTTATTATTATTTGGGAGGTTCTACCCCTTCAACATGTCTAGCATTGACTCGTATGGGACAAGTTTTTATACATGCTCCTAGGACTCTGACCAGTGCCTTTACCGAGATTCCATCGAGATAACCGTATGACTCGATGAGGATGACTTGGTATTCCAAAATTTGAATACATCCATTTTTAGTCTAATACATCAATATAATACATGACCATGAGCTACATGATACCATCAAATATTAGAATTGTCCCTTTTTAATTTTAATATATGGAATTGTACAGCTTGGCCAAGAATTTTCAGATGCTCCTGCTGTACGACATGGTTGTGGTTATGTGGCATGTTCGGTTGTATGTAAAATATGTGGTGGTATGACATGTTTAGTTGAAAGGTAGGTCGGTGTTATTTTTTTGTGAATTATTATAGCTTCTTTGTTATAGGATCTTGTCCATCTTTTGTATGGATCCTTGAGGGGGTTTGTTAGTATCACTATTTAGAATATTACCTTCCATGAGAATTTTTTACTTTCATTTACGACCAACTTATTTACCTGCACACTTCTTGATTTATATTCTGTACAAATTAGACAAGGCCTAATACCATACGTTCCAACCTAATAAGAAGTTATCTCATAGAGTGATCAAGTACCATTGGTACCCAAGTAGATCTATCTTATTTTTATGGAAATGGAATTTTGATTGCGTGATTTTTCTTATAATTAATGGTTAAAGGAAATGGACGGAGCAGGATATCAGGATGCTCATGGAGATTTCCCTTATAAACATGATTTCATTTATTTATTTATAGACTGAAATTTAATACATGTCTTAATTTAAACTTTTATCTTATATATTATCATATGGAATTTAGGAATTTTATTAATTATCATTGGCCATATTCTATATTTAGTTGTTACTACATTAGTCTTCCTCTTCTTAATCATTTGTTTATATGTTTTCCACTGTTATCTGAATTTAGTAACCTAATATGTGGTTTTTATACTCTAAAATGAGGGTATAGTCTCCCCACTGAACTACCTTTACCCCATCTCTACTAGTTGGAGGTCGTTGGTGTTTGGGGAGTTATCGTTGAGGGCATGTGGAGATCGGTCTTGAAACCGGTTTGGTAGTTAGTCAGGTCAGGACATCATAAAGTGATAAAAGAGTGGGTTTTTCCCTGTAATTACTATTTTCATTTGGTATACAAGATACTATAAATGTTTTAGAATTTGGTAAATAGTCGTTTTTGGGACTGATCAATCCCCATACAAGAAATGACTGAGTGGCCAGGGCTTAGAATTGTGGTTTATGATGTTCGATGTTATAATTGATATGATTTATCCTTGGGTGACGGGTGTATTCCCTAAATCTTATTGATAATGATGTTTTTGAAAAATTTACCAAGTCATTGTATAGAAATTATGTACTTTTACATGCATCATTTTAGGCATATAGAAATTAACATTCCATGCATAAACCATTTCATGTAATTTCATTAGTCAGGTTCCTTCAAATTTGGGTTGTATTACCTGGAGTTATATCATTCATAGTGGTACATGATTAGGTATCCCTATGCTTGAAGGTATATCATGTTTAAATTATTATATGACATAATTCCTCATCTTTTATCATGATTTTCTGGTATGTTGTGCTTCTATCGTATAGCATGCTTCTGTGTTATTTCTTAAGATGACATGCTAGAGATGTTTTGATTTGTAAATGGTTGTGTGGGATAAAAATCATTGACTGAATTTACAATAGGAACCAGTTTTAGTCATAAGGTTCTTGGGTTCCCTATAACTAGGAAATTTTATCCCATGTATATGATGCATTTTATAGGCTTCTATAATTCAATTGAAAAATGAATTTATTTCTATTGAATGGGAGCCAGATTCCACATGTAATGTGTATGGGATCTTTATGGATTGGTAGTTGGCCACTCATATCCCTGGACAATTATGTATATGATAATGTTATAATATTAAATGACCATGAGCGTAAAGGTTTATACAATTTTTATTTTAAAAGGATTCATTTACTTTCAAAATTTTCAACTGGATCAAATTAATTCGGTTGGGGAATGTTTCTATGATAGGAACTTCTATCATGTATATTTATGAAGAAACCAGGTTTTGTTAATCGAACCCTCACAGGTATATTTTTTTCCAAAAAATAATTTAGATGCTAATCTACATTTTTATAATGGAATTTCAATTATTGTTAAATGTTTATTGGGAAATTTTTTATAACATGCCTATTTTATCTTTAGGGCATTGGTTAAACCAATTGTTTTATTTGTAAAATAGTACTTGAGGTTTTGTTTAAAACTCTATCAAATTTTTAAATGTTGATCTAAGTAAATTAAATGACATTAAAATGGATCCTGAAGTGTTTTCTTTTTTTAAAATTCTCATAGAAGTGTAGTTTTAAATTTTTTCGATGGTATTCCATGGAATAGGGATGTGAGAGTTTATTTGAATGAAGATTTTTTTTGAAATGGTTTAAATTAAATGGGATCTTAATCCTAGTGAAATATTTCTTGTGTGACCTAGAGATGGGGATGATGTGTACTCTTTGAAAATGGTTATCCCATGGTTGGTAGAACCCTTAAATATTGAGGCCTTGATCTATGTTGTGAGCCTTTTTTACATAGGATTCATTCAGGTGTTGTTGTCCCTAGTATGTTATATTATTTTTTTAAGGGTAACCTTGTTCATATGGGTGTTTAATGTAACATGGATCATGATATAGAAATGAGAATTAAAGAATACATTGTTAACTTGGTTAGATATTCTTTAGGCATGGCTAACTTTTTTGGAGGTATTGCTATCCTCTATCTTCTTCGATGATGAATGAATCTATATATAGTCATCCAAGTTGTGGTTGCATGAGAGGATGTTCTTTTAAGCCAGTTTATGTTTGGTCCAGCTATAACATTATGGCATAGTGAAAATAAAATTTGTAATTTACTCAGGATGTTCTTTTCACTTTTGTAAACTCTTGGAAGTATGTCTTTGTATACGTGATACCCGTCGAGTGTAAAATGATTTAACAATACGGTTGAGTTTGGAAAAATCATTGACCCTTATTTTGTTCAAATGGTTCTTAGGTCATCTCTATAGCATATTGACCAGATCATTGTAGAGACATGTTTTTCCCACTACAAAGGAGGACTATTTGGGGCTTGGTAGTTTTTACATGTTGGTCAGTTTGATTTTAGATCTTATGACATATACTTTTATTTGATTTTCGTGGTTGGAAGATTGTCACATGTGTGTAACATCCCGAATCCGGGTGCCATGCAACGGGTGCCATGAACCCAGTTCTCCACATGACCTCAAGTGCATTTCCCCAAATGCCAAAGGCTGTCGAATAGCAGCGAGGGCCCAGGTCTGATAGTGTGGAAACTATGCCCTCATTTCTCAAAGTGTAGCGCAACATAGTATAAGGAAAACATACGTCAACAACAGAATATATAAACCATACACAACATGAATGAAAAAATAATGACAAAAAGGGAAACCAACAGTCATATATATATATATATGAAGATTCAGTATGTTACTATTCAATAAAACAGCCAGAACATGTTACACTACAATACAATACATTGCAACTGAAATAGAAGTACAGAAATTAGAATAGAACAGCCCACAGCATCATGATCCAATGCTCAGTCCCATGCTCTCATACGCCCCAGCAGAAATCAAGTACCTGTATAAGGTCCCTTGCCCTTACCTACACCTGTAGAAATGAAATTTGTTTAGGCTGAAAAGCGTGACCCAAACAGGGTGTGAGAAATGAATCCCAATAGGCTCCCACCAAAGGCGCGTTCCCAGCTTTGTGAAATCACGCAAAAACAGTGTGTAGTAGTAAAATTAAATAACTAAGTAGTACTCATAAGTAACTACCTTAATAGTTTAATTTCCATTTTATTATTCATTTAATCTATTTAATATTAAGAAAACACCACAGTGATTTTCTAGATCAGCAGTCAGCATCCTCAGAAAAGTAAAACCTCACCCCCCTATAATCAGAATCCAACCCGCAGGTATTTCCCTCAGGCGTAACAAAAATAGCCCTCATGTGTAGGAAGTGTCGGCCTCAGGCACAGAGCCTATTGCCCATAAGCATGGAAGAAGATGCCCTCAGACTATGATAACAACCGCCCTCAGGCTATGTAAAACAACGCCCAAAGGCTAAATAAAACACTGCACTCTGGCGCAAGTAACCAGGCCATTCCCAATATGTAAATTAACATTCACATGCAATTCCTCTCAAGGAAATCCTATAATAATTAATTTAGAGGCATACCCTCGGGTATCCTGGCCAAATTGCTAAATAGAGGAACGCACCCCCAGGGTGGTCCTAGATCCAAGCACTGATCCCAAACAACTACTTAAAATTTTTATTTAATTACCTATTCAATTCTAGATAGTTAAAAATATCCACGACCTCAGCCACACGACACCCCAACATGGGTTCGTGGCAACAAAATTCACAAAACGCATAGCATTTGGAAAAATAAACATCAAGACACTTACCTCTAACACCAACAAACGTTATATATGAACGATGCCTTCTAAAATGTCCAAGAACTCCGTAGATAGGAGGTAAAATAATTCTCACTTAAACGCAAATAATTCTTTTTAGGTGAAGAATTGGAAAGAACTGATTAAGAAGGGTGGAGGGCTTAGCAGTGCAGTTCCGACGAGACCGTCCGAGGCGGAAACGAATTCCGGACGTGCCCTTGGTGGGTCTCTGAAGGTTCAGCCATCCCCTCACGCTACTTCTTCATGTTCTAATCCTTCCTTGTGAATAGGGGAGGCTACTGCCCATTTTAAGCAAAAAAAACAATTTACACGGTGTGTATTTCCAAGTACACTGCGTGTACTTCCCATTTTTAAACTGTTCCTCTGGCGGCTTCCAACCAGCGTCGCACTGTTCACCTGCCGAGATGACTACATGGAGGTTCTTCATGAGTACATGACGTGTTCTTCCCCAAAGCTGGCCACCACCATTCTATTTTCTTGCCGACTAACTACACGGTGTGTAAGGGACAACTACATGACGTGTAGTCAGTTCTTACACCCTTCATCACTGACATGGCCACATGCCCTGTGTACTCATTCCACACGGCCAGAAGTACACAGCGTGTGGAAAAAGTTCACGGCGTGTACTTCCAAAATATAGGATTTTTCCCCATTTTACATATTTTCTCAAAAACACTTAAGGAAAGAAGAAATGAAGAAATCCATACCTCAAAAATAAGAACCATGTTCCTACAAACTTCACCCCTTAAAGAAATTCATAACTGAATTTCCCTTCCAATGGTGGAAAAGATATAGCTGAGAATAACTCTGGCCAATGAGCACGTACGTCTGTCTCCCGCACCCAGGTTTTGTCCTGCACTCGGCCATGCTGTCATAGCACCCATATGAGAGGAACTGACCATCCTCAAATAACTGTCGTGGTTCTACCAACGATATGAATAGGATGATCCTCCAAGGACGCATCCATCTGCAGCTCAACCTCCTCTGGCTGAAAGGTGTGAGACGGGTTTGAATGATAGCGGCGCAACTGAGATACATGTAAGACATCTTGCAAGGCCCAGTACCTCGGTGGTACCTGCCACTGGTAGGAAATCAGTCCGACTCTCTCTAGAATATCAAATGGCCCCACATACCTCGGTGAAGGTTTACCCTATCTCCTGATCTACTTGTGGCCCAGCCTCGGCGAAACACACACGAAAACCTGATCCCCGACCACGAACTCCAAAGGTCGTCTGCGGCGATCAATATAAGATTTCTGATGAGGCTGTGCAATATCCATCCTCTTCTGATTCAACTGGACCTGCTCAGAAGTCTCATGCATGAGACGTGGTCCCAGTAAAGCTGTCTCACCTGCCTCTATCCAACATAAGGGTGATCGGCATGGCCTACCATATAAAGCCTCATATGGTTCCATCTCAATAGTTTCCTAAAAACTGTTATTATAGGAAAACATGACTAGGGGTATGTGCTTCTCCCAAGAGCACCAAATGTCTAGGAAACATGCACACATCATGTACTCAAGCACATGTATCGTATGCTCAGACTGGACATCAGTCTGAGGGTGGTATGCTGTGCTCAGAAGCACCTATATACCCAGTGCCCTCTTAAAACTCTACCAGAAACGAGATGTAAAGCAGATGTCCCTATCTGAAACAATAGAATGAGAAACCCCATGAAGACGTACGATCTCTCGGATATACAACTTCCCAAGCTCATCAACACTGAAGGTCTCCTTGATCGGAAAAAAGTGAGCTACATTCGTGAGTTTTTCCACAACAACCCACACGATATCATTGCCTCGAGGTGACCTCGACTAACTAGTAACGACATCCATCGCGACATCATCCCATTTACACTCCAGAATGGTCAGCTGCTGTAACAGTCCATCTGGTCTTCGATGCTCCGCCTTCACCTGCTGACAGGTAGAACAACTCATAATAAAACCAACTACATCTATTTTCATACCCGGCCACCAGTACTGATGTCTCACGTCATAGTACATCTTAGTAACCCCGGGATGAACTGCCCAAGATGAAGCATGAAACTCCTGCATCAGCTCCTCGCGTATATCCCCTGGAACCCATACTTGTCCATGGAAACACAGAACCTCATCATCGCCTATCTTCCACCTAGGAGGAGGGTCCTCACTTGCCACCGACTCCCGTAGAACTAGGCCTTCTGAATCAGATAGATGTCTCATCCTCACTCTATCAAAGAGGGTCGAATTCATATTTAAAGATAAATGATAAGTCCGCCCCTGACTGTCGTGCACCTACAAATCCATCTCAGAGAACAATTCCATAAGCTGTCACTCACCACTGGCCTCTTGCACAGCCTATATCTGAGTCTTCCTACTCAGTGCATCAGCTACTGCATTACCTTTACTAGGTGTATAGGCAAGCTCAAAATCAAAGGACTATAGGTATTCGACCCACCTTCTTTGCCTCAGATTCAAGTCACGCTGAGTAAAGATATACCTGAGACTTTTGTGGTTAGTGAAAACCACAAAAATCTCTTCCATGAGATAATGTCGTCAACAACGCAATTTAATCAAAACTGTATCCAACTCAGGATCACGCGTCCGGAAATTCCTCTCATGTGGCCTCAAATGCCAAGACACGTACGCAACAACACGATCTCCCTGAATCAACACTGCTCCCAGCCAAATGACTGGTGCATCACAGTAAAGTGTATAGCTCTTCCACTGCTCTAGGAGTATTAGGATCGGTGCTGATGCCATCCTTCCCTTCAGGTCATGAAATGATTTCTCACATGCTTCTGACCAAATGAACTTCAAACCATTCTTAGTCAAACCCTTCAACGGCACTTCCAAGTAGGAGAAGTTCTGGATGAAGCGTCTGTAGTAACCAGCTATCCCCAAGAAACTCTGTATCTCAAACACGTTCTTAGGATTCTCACATGAAACTACTGCTCTCACCATCTCTGGGTCTACTTCAACTCCTGCCTCTGAGATAATATGACCCAGGAAGTGAATTTGGTCCATCCAAAAGTGGCACTTTCAGAGCTTGGCCTATATTCGATGCTCTCTCAGTGTACTCAATACGTTCCCAAGATGGGTGGCATGGTCGTGTCGGGTATGAGAGTACACCAAGTTGTCTTCCAAAAATACTACCACAAAAGATTCCAGATAGGGATTGAACACACTATTCATCAAAGCCATGAAAATTGCTGGCGCGTTCATGAGTCCAAACGGCATAACCAAGTAATAGTACAGACTATATCTACTATGTAATGCTGTAAGTGGTATATCTGATTGTCTCACGCGTAGATGATGATATTTTGACCTCAATTCAATCTTTGAGAACAATCGTGCCCCACAAATTTGATAAAAAAAGATCATCAATCCTTGGTAGAGCATATCGGTTCATGACTGTCAACTAGTTTAGCTTCTGATATTCCACACAGAGTCTGAGGGGTACCATCCTTCTTCTTTCCAAAAAGGACCGTCGAACCCCATGGAGAAGTACTGGGTCAGATAAAACCCTTTGCATGTAACTCCTCTAACTACCTCTTGAGATCCTGCAACTCTAGCGTAGCCATCCTATAAGGAGGAATAGACAACGGTTCTACTCTTGGCACAAGCTCAATAGGGAAGTCCACCTTGCACTCTGGAGGAAGACCTAATAAGGCGTCCGGGAAGACATCCATGAAATGATCAACCACTAGATGGAAATTTGTCTGACAAGTCCCCTGTTCGTCCAGATATAAGTTCGCAATCTGGGCTGTGACTCCACCTCGCCCATGATGCTCTAGTCTAGCTCAACTCGCCTAAACATCCCATTCACCCTTGTATAGAAACTCTCCGCCCTCTGGTGACGTGAAACTTACCCTCCAACGATAGCAGTCTACAAAGGCTCGAAAGGTAACCAACCAGTCCATACCAAGAATGATGTCATAAGCTGTCATCTCAGAGACATAGAGTTCCTAGAGAAAGTGACACCCACCAACCTCAAGGGGGAACTCCTTGATCTAACGCACACCAGCCATTCTAGTCCCCAACCGAGTTTCTAGCGTCATTATATCATAAGAAGTAGAAACACATAGCCCAATGCTTTCCACCACAGGAACATATATGAAACTATTTGTAGCACCCGTATAAAAAATTACTGATGATAAAACAGAAGCTACTAGAATAGTACCACTTACAGTAGATGGTCCAAGATCCTGCTCCTACTAGGTCTATTGCACTGCATATTCCTGCCCAGTGTCGTGGCCCTGCAACATAGCCTGGCTACCCTAAGATGTCCTACCCTGTTGCCTCTGAGATCCTGGTGTCTGGCTACCACAACCACGACCACCATATATGCTTTCATGTCATGACATCTTCCAGTTCCTTGACTGGTAAGAAGCCCCTTGTCCTGCTCCCGCACGTGGAGTCTGCACAAAACTCCTCTCACTAGACATCGGTGGAAACTCCCTGCAAAAGCACTGAAGATGGCCCATCTTGCCACAAGCTCGGCTCTCCACTAGGTCTCGTGGACACTATGGAAACTTGTTCCCCTCTAAGCCACACTGGTAGCACCTAATCGGGCCACCTGAACAAAATGCCTAGCTGGTACTACCACCCTGAGATAAATCCATCTGTCTCTTCCTCTTGCTAGTAGAAATAGTACCATTAACTGGTTCAGAACCACCCGGGCCAACACCACCAAATTCCCGTAGGTTCCTCTCAGTAATCAGCACCTAGTTCACAATAGTTTGTAATGAAGGAAAACTGAAAACAATCACCAGTGCTCGAATGACATAACGAAGACCATCCTCGAAACTTCTGGCTCTCAATGTCTCATCACCCACCAGCCTGGGTGAAAAACTCTGAATCTCGGTAAAATTAGCAGAATAGTCCATCCCCGACATAGCGCCCTGCTGCAGATTCATGAACTCCCAAGCTCTATCTTCCCTCAGTGTCTCTGGAAAAACGAATTCATAGAAGACTGCCTGAAAATATTCCCACGCCATGTCCTTGCGATGTTCTGACTGGGTGGTAACATCCCACCACCTCTTGGCAGAATCACGTAGCATATAAGTCGTGATCTTGACCCTCCACCCGAGAGGCATCTCAAGATGCTTGAAAATAGTCTGCATCGACCCCAGCCAGAAGTCCACATCTTGTGGACCACCATCCCCTAAAAACATAAGTGGATGCTACTGCTGGAAGATATGAGTCAGCTCAGCCATAGAAGTGGCAGCCGGTGGTGCTCCCTAAAGGGTCTGCATGAACCGCATAAAGCATTCACAGAACTGTGCCTCTGTACCTGTGTCCAGTATAACAACTGGCGCCGCATCTGGCTCTGCTGGAGGATCCAATGGTATCCCATGGCCCACCATCTCTGGAGTATACTCGTTGCCGCTCTCCTGGCGAACAACGCGTTGTCGTCTAGGTGGCATCATACTACAAGGTCAAAAACACGCCTTAGATAAAGATTCATTAATTTCCGAAAACGAAGAAAACCAAAAGGGAACAGGAGAAATAAGGCATTCAATATTTTTATAACAAGACTACATGGCATGCATACCGACTACACGGCGTATACATGACTTCCCCTCCCTGCCCGGGTCCTTCTACACCGTTAAACCACATAGATCCTGTTGAACAAAAACTACATTGAGTGTATAACATCTACACGGCGTGTATGGTAAAATTTTACAACTGCCCGTGTTGTCTATGACATGGCTGATTACTCGGCTTGACACTGCATGGCGTGTTATACTTTCACACGGCGTGTCAACAACCCCGTTTCCCAGTCACACGACTAACTCTACACGGTCTGTGCTCGGACAAGACTACACGGCATGTCCCACATGTACACGGCGTGTTCAAGGAGTGGTGACATCGACCCGTGTTGTTATTTACACGGTTGAGTCCCCAGGTCACACTACACGGCGTCTCCATCATTGAAACGACGTGTTCAAGAAAAGAGTTCACCAACACATGTTGTTAGATACACGGTCGGACCCCAGGTCAACACTACACGACGTGTATATCAGGTACACGGTGTGTTTTACCCAAGACATTCCCTACCCGTGTCACTGCCCATATGGTTTGTGACATGGGAAGCGACTACACTGTGTGTACAGAAGCTACACGGTGTGTTTTCCCCAAGCTCGTCCCTTCCCCATGTCGCCGCCAACATGGTTTGTGACACGGGAAGATACTACACAGCGTGTACTATGGGTACACGGCGTGTACTCAAAAAGTTCATTTTTTCATGAATAGAAGGCCATACACGGCATGTTTAACGTACTAAATGGTGTGTATTCTGGGTTTCTGGATAGTATGCCTCAGAAACTTCTCTGGAACCCCGAAAATACCGAAAACATAACCTAAGTGTCAAATTATGACCTGTGAGGGCCCATACTCCCCAAGAATCAAAGTTTGAATCTTTTCTGTGCTATAATAAAATAAACACCTAATGATCCACCAAATTCCGGTCAATGGGGGCCCATACTACCCAAATACCAATGTTTGGTGTTCATTATATGAAAAGGTTCAAATAAAATTACCCTATCACACAGCGTGTATTTTAACAAGCAGTTATCTCAATGGCATGCCTTTTCTAGCACAATAACATTCACAATAACATGTGATTTATAATGCACCTATATGGCATGGAAACAATGCATGGAATGTCATTTCTAGCATGTGACTATATGATGAATGATATGGAATACCCTCATCTCATTGGGATGAAACTAAATTGAACCCAAGGATAACATATAACAACACAATCATAAGTGTGTCACCCAACAGTGAAACCAAATCAACTGTAAATTGCAGAATCTATAAAATTGCAATATGAGGTAAATTTGATTTTCCCAATACACGGGTTATCTATGCCCGGGAACAACTTATTTCCAACTACCATTCCCGTCATATCCCTGACTA
This sequence comes from Viscum album, assembly GCA_963277665.1. Classification (NCBI taxonomy): domain Eukaryota; kingdom Viridiplantae; phylum Streptophyta; class Magnoliopsida; order Santalales; family Viscaceae; genus Viscum; species Viscum album. Next base: position 1,003,190 of record CAUJRU010000111.1, read on the forward strand.
AGGCTCCAATTAGTAAGTCAATTAAAAGAACCCCCTTTGATAACACTTTGTAACATCCTGGATCCGGGTGCCATGCAATGGGTGCCCCGAACCTGGTTCGTCACATGACCTCAAGCGCATTTCCCCAAACGCCAGAGGATGCCGACTAGCAGCAAGGGCCCAGGTCTGATAGTGGAGAAACTATGCCCTCATTTCTCAAAGTGTAGCACAGTGGAGTATAAGGTAAACATAGGTCAACAAGGGAATATATAAACCATACACAACTGGAAAGAACAAATGATTACAAAAAGGGAAAACCAAGAGTCATATATATTTGAAGATGAAGTATGTTACTATTCTATAAAACATCCAGAACATGTTACACTGCAATACAATACATTGTAACTGAAATACAGGTACAGAAAGAAGAACAGAACAGCCCGCAGCATCACGAGCCAATGCTTGGTCCCCTGCTCTCATACACCCCAGCAGCAATTAAGTACCTGTATAATGGTCCTTTCCCTAATCTACACCTATAGAAATGAAATCTATTTGGGCTGAAAATAATGACCCAAACTGGGTTTGAGAAATGAATCCCAGTAGGCACCCACCAAAGTCATGTGCCCAACGGTGTGAAAGCATGCAACAATAGTGTGCAGTAGTAAAATGAAATAAACTAAGCAGTACTCAAACTTAACTAACTTAACAGTTTAATTGCCATTTTATTATTCATTTAATCCATTTAATATTACGAAAAAACCACAGTGAACTTCTAGATCAGTAGTCATCATCCTCAGACAAGAAAAACCTAACCCTCATGTAATCTGAATCCAACACGTAGGTATTTCCCTCAGGCATAACATAAATTTCCCTCAAGCGTAGGAATTGTCGCCCTAAGGCACATAGTCTATTTCCCAAAGGCACGAAATAAGTTTCCCTTAGGCTAAGATAACAACTTCCCTCGGATAAGTAAAACAACGCCCACAGGCTAAATAAAACACTGCCCTCTGGCGAAAGTAATCGGGCCATAGACAACATGTAAATGAACATTCACAAGAAATTCCTCTCAAGGAAATCCTACAATCATTACATTAGAGGCATACCCTCAGGTATCCTGGACAAATGGTTTAATTGAGGAACGCACGCCCTGGGTTGTCCTGGATCTAAGCCATGATCCTAAAAAACAACTTAACAATTTTATTTAATTACATATACAGTTATAGGTAGTTAAAAATAGCCACAGCCTCAACCACATGACATCGCAACATGGGTTCGCATCAACAAAATACATAAAACACACATTAGTTTGATAAATAAACACCAAGCCACCTGCCTCTAATGGCAACAAATGTTATAAGTGAAAGACGCCTTCTAAAACGTCCAAGAACTCCATAGATCTGAGGTAAAAGAATTATCGCTTAAACGCGAATAACTCCCTTTAGGGGAAGAATTGGAAAGAACTGATTAAGGAGGGTGGAGGGCATACCCGTGCACTTTCAACAGGATCATCCAAGGTGGAAACAGATTCTTGACATGCGCTTGGAGGATCTCCTAAGGTTCAATCATCCCCTCCCACTCCTTCTTCCCATTCTAAGCCTTCCCATGTGAACAGGGGAGGCTACTGCCCATTTTATGCGAAAAAACAAAGCACACACCATGTATTTACAAGTACACGGCGTGTACTTCCCATTTTTAAACTTTTCTTCTAGCGACTTCCTACCAGCATGGCACTGTTCACCTGCCGACATGACTACACGGTGTGCCTTCATGAGTACATGGTGTGTGCTACCCCACAGCTGGCCAAAGCCTAACTATTTTCTTGTCGACTGACTACATGGTGGGTAAGGGACCACTACACAGCGTGTAGTCGGTTCCTACACTCTTCATTTCCGACATGGCCACATTCCCTGTGTACTCATTCCACATGGCTAGAAGTACACAGCATGTGGAAAACGTACATGATGTGTACTTCCAAAATTTAGGATTTTTCCACATTTTCCATATTTTCTCAAAAACACTCATGGAAATGAGAAAAGAAGAAACCCGTTCCTAAAAAATAAGAACCGAGTTCTTAAAATGTGTATTTGAGATATTCATGTACTAGTGTGCTTCTGAGTAGCTGCTATATGCTTCTTTTAATGACTAGAAAACTTCTGTGTAAGGAATCCTCAGGTCGATTCTAGTGTACAAGTTAGTGCATTCCTGGTAGTATGTCATTATTGTGGTTAGATATGTATAAAATCATTGAAATTCCATTTTTCATAGAGGTAAATCATTAGTTATGTATTATAGTCATGATAATTCCTTGAGGTTAAGGCAATATGATCAGTTAAATGGAAATGTAATTCCATTTCCACACCATTTTTTAAACTGAACTGCAATGCCATTTCCACACCATTGATCATTCATCCCCAAGAGGCCATGATAATTCCTTGAGGTTAAGCCCTAAGATCTACTTCGATGAATCTATCGTTTCCCTAGACTTGTAGTCAGATTGGAGGTGTGATGAAAAGTGTTAAATATTCGAATGGACTAGATCTGGGTTAATCCATTATTCATGTTGGTGCAGAATAGTATTAAATGTTCTAGTGAAGGATTTATCACATAACATCACCAATATTTAGGTAAGGGATCCACTATACATGCTTCTGTTAACCGAAAGATGCCTTGGAAAAGGCATTGCAGTTCAGTTTGAAATGTGTTGGTCGTTTAAGCTTGGGAATTGAAAAATTAGTCAGTTGAAGTGGCATGACCTGTTATAAATCTTTTTAAATGGCTATGATTGTGGAATATTACCATTTTAAAAATCAAATTAACCATTTAAGGTGAGTGAAGTATATGGTTAGTGTTGCCTTTAGAGGAAAGCATGCACAACCAATTTTGTTATAGGACTGAGATTCAACCATTTCCATTAAATAATGTCTATTTCATGGACTCAAATGTGATTAGTTTTTTCCAAATGAAGAATTTTGACTAGGTGCATCATTAGAATTCAAAGGGGTGTTCTTTAAAAGGCAATAACAATGGTGGAGTATGCATGATATGAAATTGACCATAAATTTCTATGATCCTTGTTGGAGATCACGAATATGAGTTGGTTTCTGTTTGAGGTAGTATCCTTGTCCTTGCTCATTAATTTAGGAATACATTAATTTCATAATTAATTCATATTGATGAATTATATTTTGAATCTTTATTGATCAGTTAATTATGAAAAATTATTTGTGTGAAGAAAAAAATATTGTTTTTATAATAAAACCCCTCTAATGGAGGTGAATTACCTTCTAAGCCAAAATGTCTTAGTAGTTGTCAATTACATACTTGGATAGATGTTTTTATATTTTTCAATTGCGTTTATAACATAGTGTGATGTAATGCATGTTAGGACATGTCCTTTATTGCATTTAGGAGATAGAGATTTCCCTTATAAATCGATATAGAACCATTACCCATTCTAAGTGCCTTCTTCTCCTTTTTCATTGAATTCCCCTTTTTGAACCACCTAGGGGGTTTGATCCATTGATTTTATTGGTAGAGGTATCTAGTTTATATGGAAAGGGGATTGGATTACATGGTTGTGAGATTTAAAACCACCCTTTAATGTTGATTATCTTTTGTTAAATGGTTATATTGAGTTTGAAAGTATATAATGGTTTATTTTGGTAAAAGTGAACGGAAATAAATTGGTGTGTATACCCATGGGACTTTTTAGATATTTAATTGTTGAGTGGTTATAATCGTTAAATTCAATTTAGGGATTTATGAAAATTGACTAGGAAAACTCATTAGGTATTTTGATTTGGAACCAGGATACATGAATGGGTATAATCATGATATGTATTTGATAATGATAGGTCACAATGAGTGGGTATACACATTAAATTCATTGAATGGTAAATACTAAATGATTTTGTATACTTATTGTATAAATTTGATGAAAATGGTTAAATATGAGCTAGTATACTCATATGGTGTTGAATGTTAAATGATATGAAATGGATGAATGTCTTTATAGTTTCCATGGACATCTCTCCATAGATCTTGAACGTAGTAGTGAATGACTTTGGTTTAGTATTCCCCTTAGATATTGATTATGTAGGATTAATTTAGATGATATACCCCTTGGATAAAAATTTCATGGGTTCACATAGGACATGTTGGTACCCATACTCCAAGGACTCCTACCAGTGACTTTCACAGGCTTCCATCGAGTTGCTCATGGGACACAACAATGATTCCTTGGAAATTGACACCATGTATCAGGCCCTTTATAGTATGACACAATGATATATGGCCTAACCATGAGGTACAAGATACACTCAGATATATGGATTGGCCATTGTAAATTTTATATTTGGAATTATATGACATGTTAATGAATTTTCATGATCTTCTATTGTAATGATCGTCCTTGGTGGTGTGACATATTTGGTTATACGGAAAGGCCATGGTGGTATGACATGTTTAGTTAAATAAAAAGGCTATGTCTCTTATTTGTTCACTCTTATAGATACATTAATATTGGATCAAGACTATCTTCTATAGGTAGACTCACATGGATATTTTAGTTTTATTATTTAAAATATTACATTCCATGAGAATATCTTACTTGAATCTATGGCTTACTCATTAACATACAGACTGCCTAATTTACATTTTCGACAAATTGGATTGTGCTTGACACTGAGGGTGAAACCTTAATGAGATGTTATCTCATACCCATATCAGGTACCATTCGTACCTGAGTAGGCCCTTCTTGTATTTAGGGTTATAAAATATTGCTTGTGTTATTTTTATTATACATGGGAGTAATGAGAAAAGGACTGAGCATGAGCTCATGATGCACTTAGAGATCACCCTTAGGGCCTTGCTATTGTTTCTTTATTTATCTACTAAAAATTAAAACATATTTTATGTTACTCTATTTTCTTATGTATCATCATCTGGTATGCATGCATTGAATAATCTGGCTTGGCAATATTCTATATATAGTTGTTAATATATTTTTCTTCCACTGATTAATCATTGCTTTTTACCTCTTACACTATTATTTGAGATTAATTATATGATAAACTGCTATTTTAATATTACATGAAGTTATATTATCCCCACTGAACTACCTTTAAATCCTCACTACTAGTCAGCATCCTCTGGCATACGGGGAGATGCATTTGGGGCCATGTGGTCACCATTATGAAAAGGGGTTTAGTGGTCAGTCGGGCCTGGATGGTATGTTAAAAGGAACATGATAATGTTTTGAAATGGAATATACTGTGTGGTCCTTCCTAAAAATACATCCCTAGATAGATTATACATGTGGACATGTTTTTTGGAAGAGAGGTACCTTGGTGTAATAACTCCAAAAATTGTGTATCGAGCATGAAGTGAGCATCGTCTGGTACTTAACAATCGTCATTTATACTCACGTATATTGACATTCATGGGGGATATAATTAGGATAATTCATATTTTATTTAAAAAATATGATAAAGGATTTGAAAATAATTAAACCCCAAATGAAAATAATTTTATGAATTTGAGATTATCAATGCATAAAATTTTAATATATGTTAAGAATTATACCATATTTTAAATTCTACTTTATTATTTAAAACCAAAAATTTTATGAGGCAATATAATTTATTCTATTTTTTAGAAATGGATTCTTTAATGAATAATGGTATCAATACCGATGGTCAATGTAGATATTTACGTGCTGACAAATCAAATGAATATTGTATTGGAAATGAAAACATTATGGCTATATTAGTGAAACCTAATTATGTTATGGAAAATAATGTTTTCGAGATGGAGAAAATTATTCCACAATGATATTTTCTCATGATATATCACTTTATTCAGTATAAGCCCCCATCATATGGTGGTGTTTCTAATCCAACTGTATCTATGAAATGGTTTAAATATCTAGAGAATATATTTATGGAATTTTGATGCAGTGAAAATGAAAAGGTTACACTTAATGTGTATTATGTAAAAGGGGATGTAGATCAATGGAGGTTATTGATGAAAAATATTTTTAAGGAAGATAAAATAGAACTCATGGAAGGGAAGGCTTTTAATGAGACATTCTTCAAAAAATACTTCCCTCACGAGAAAAAATTACAATGAAGGAAAAGTTCTTCAAATTAATGGAATGGTAAAGAAAGTGTTTCTATATATGAAAAATCATTAAAATATTAAAATTAATGTTATTTATTACATAGAAAACATTTATTCTATGATTGACCATTTTATTAAAGGGATTAGAAAAATATATGATGGGAACTGGTTTCTAATTTTTTTCCTTTGATGGTATAGTTTTGTGTTCCATAAAACGTGAGATGGAATTATATAGATCCTACATGTCCATGGGAAATCAAGGAAATTATTGGTTTATTGTTCACCAAGATGAAGGTTACATATCAAATAACAAGAAGAAGAATATTTAATTTCCCTTATGTGGGAACTCTGTAATTAATCTCCATGGGAGATTCCTTAAGCATGGGATTTTGTTACAGTTGTGATTAATTGGGTCATCATGTTAAATAATTAAACTGGAAGATGGAAAACATAGTTATTCCATGATGAACCTTCTTAGATATGGGGATCTATGAAAAAAAAATTCCCATACATCAAGGTAATCAACCAAAAAAGAGGACAATGTGAGAAAGACATGTTTTTTTGATAACAACCACTAAGGTGGGTGTACCCAATGAGGTCGTGGAATGAAAATTCTTCCTATATTAAAATTTACCTAATTTTTATCTGATTCAAGATCCTTAATCTCCTTTATATCTAGGAATTTTTTCAATAAAATTTGAAATTTCCCTTTTAATTTAAGAAGCATGTTGCTAGTGAAAACTCTTTAGAGAAGATTCATTGCAACAATCGTATTTAAGGAAGTCCCCATTATGACATATTGATATGATTTATTTTCTGAACTTATTATGATAGTTATGGTTGACATTAAAGTAATACATGTTAGGAACTAGATTTCAAAAATGATACAAAAAATTATTACATGAAGAAGAAAATTATAATTTGTGACGAAGTTGTAGAATTACTTATCCATATAGAATAGACTTCATCATCCAATTTATATCTACATCCACCCATAGTAGCTCCACTAAAAGAGATTTTTGGTGATGAATTGAATGAAAATATAAGGATGAAAAGGGAAGTCTTTAAATTTAGAATGTAGTAGTTGTTGAGGGATACATTGATGTATTTCCTAATTATTTACAAGGGCATACCCCCACACTCAAATTTTATTTTCCCATTTATTTAATTCCTAATGGAAGACAATTATCAAAGACACCTTATGGAATGACAACTGTGAAATTAATCGATTTGACAAAACAAATAGAGTGCTTGGGTGATAGGGGATTAATTCACCTTATTATTTCGCCATGGGGATCCCATATTATCATTGTTAAGAAGAAATATCAATCCATGATGATATGCATTGATTATATGAATAACAATGTGATTACGATAAAGAATAGGGATCCTCTACCTCAAATTGATGAATTATTTGATCTAATTCAAGGATCAAAATAATTTTCAATATTTGATCTTTGTTCATGATATCGCCAACTATTTGTAATGAAGGAATACATTACAATTATATCTTTTCGAATGAGGTATATGCATTATGAGATTATAACAATTCTATTTGGATTAACTAATACACCCTCTGATTTTATGGATCTAATGAACATTTTATTCAAGGAATATCTTAAGGATTTTGTTTTGGTATTTATTTATGAAATTTTTGGGTATTCAAAAATCTAGGAGGACTCAAAGAATCAATTTCATGTCATTGTTGGGACTCTCAGAAGGATAAAGTTAAATGGTAAATTTAGTAAAATTGATTTCTGGCATTAGGAAGTTTCTTATCATGGAAATTTTTTCTAAATAAGATGAATCTTTGTTGAGCATGTAAATTAAAAATCCATCAGAGAATGGACTATACCAATGAACATAGCTGAGGTACATAGTTTCATTGGTTTTGAGGGTTAATATCAGTGGTTCATTCAAGATTTCTTAGGACTCATTAACTCATTAACATAGATTATATATAAAGGTGTTATGATTATTTAGATAATTGAATTTTATTAATGTTTTTATAAACTAAAGAATATATTGTTCAATACTCTAGTTTTGACTCTAATATATAGAATTGATTGGTATATGATAAATTTTGATGCATCAAATAAGGGACATAGTTGTGTAAAATTGAAAAATGACAATGTTATTGAATATGAATCATGGTAATTGAAGACTCATGAACAGAACTATCAAAAAAATGATCTTGAGTAGAAGTTGTAGTATATTCATTTAATATATGGATATATTATCTCTATGGTGAATGATTTGATATATATGATGATAATAAAATCCTAGAAGAAATCATTCATAGAAATAGATCAATATGATACAGGTCTGATACCATAAGCTACTCAATGATTATGATTTATCAATACACTACAGATAAAGGAAATAATACAAGGTAGTATATGCATTGTGTATGAAAGATCATGGAATTATAACCCAAATTTGGATTGTGAGTGATCCTATGTTCATCAATCTTATAAATATGGTTACAAGAATTACTAAGTAAGGATTGACAGAAATATTTTTTCAAATTATTGAAAACCCAAATATTTTAGAAACAAAAAATAATTATCAATTTGATGATGATAACATTCTGATGAAAATTAATGATGTGAATAATAGGAAATTAGAAAACATCTATATTTGAAGATTGTGTTCTTAAAAATGGAATAATATTACGGTTTCTGTCTATTCATGACCCAATAATGGAATGTATGGATGATTATCACAGTTCAAATTTCACGATACATTCTGATTGAACAAAAATATAAAGAGATTTGAGGGATCATTTTTTATGGGAAATCCTGAAACATAAAATTTCTAATTATGTGTCCAGATGTTTGGTTTGACATAAATTCAATCCTATTAGGTATTATCCTATATGAATCATTAAACCACTTCTTATTCTTGTGTGAAAATGGAATGAATTTACTATGTAAATTATCATAGGACTACCAAATACACATAGAAATAATTTTGAAATATAGGTTATAATTAATAATCTAATTGGATCTTATCATTTCATTATTATAGGAGAATATTTAACTCTTTATAACCTAAAAAGACTATATATTTGTGGACCTTTGTCATTTATGTCTTAACATGATCCCCATTTTAAATTGAAATTATGGAAAAGTATACCGAATTATTTTGATATTGAGATTTATATGCGAACTTAATATCATCCTAATATAGATAGATAGTCCTAAAGGAAAATTAAAATAACAGAAGAAATGATGGTGCCATGATCACCTGATTTTCAAGGAATTTTAGATTAGTATTTACCTATGGTAGAGTTTTCCTATAAAAATCGTTTTCATTAAAGTATTAAAATGACGTATTATGAATCATTTTATGGTAAGATATGTCATACTCCATCTGTTTGGGGTTGAATTTCGTGAAACAAAAATAACTAGCACTAAAAATTTGAATAGAGAACAATAAGGGTAAAGTCCATTCATGGTGAGATTAGAGTATCCCAAGGAGAGAAAAAGAGTTATCCCAATAACTAGAGAAAAGATTTGGAATTAAAAGTGAAATATCATGTTTTTATGATCATAAATACGTGTAAGGGTATTATAATGTTTGCTAATAAAGGTAAATAGTGCCCTAGAAACATTTGATCATTTGAAATTACTGAAATAATTGGTGTTGTTTCATATCACTTGGTAGTTCCAAAAGACCTATCAAAAGCGTATAATGTTTTCCATATACCATTTCTAAGAAAATACATGCCATACCTTACACACGTGATCGCCTCTGATGAAATATAGTTTGAACCTAATCTCTCTTATTGTGAGAAATCCATCTATAATATTGATACTATAGAAAAATTATTAAGGAATAAAATAACAATTTTTCATAATGGACATTGGAGAAATTAAATAATAGTGGAATAAATATGGGAATGGGAGGATATTATGAAGAAGAACATCCCTCGTAAATTTGGAAGTTAATACCGATGAAATTTAGGGGATAAAAAAATTTCATAGGTAATAATTTAACAAAAAAATATATTATAATATATTTCTTTGAGAATAAATTTTATTATGTAGACATCTTGAGATTCAAAGATGATTGAGTTTTGGAGAAAACAATATTCTATTAATATTATAATCTAATATGGTATTTATCACAAATCAATTTGAATGTAGTGTATCAATAGGTTTGAGATAATTATGAAAACATATAGTTTATACATTTATATTAGTTATCTATTATTTTTTAATAGAATAAGAATCATGTAAATTATAAAGATAAATTTTGAAAAAACAACATTTTTCAAAACCTTGAGATTGTCATTCTTTTCACACATAATTTAAAATGAAATTCTAAAAAAAATAAATAGTTTTTATAAAAAATTAAAATCCACTTTTTAAATATAAATCAAATTATATAAGGTTTATATATTTTTTATTTTTCTAAGAAGTTTTAATTTTTAGTGAACAGTGAAAAATACATATTTTTAATTACAAACTACATTTTCATTTAAATAATTTATTATTTTAAATTACATATTTACTATTTTTATAGATAAATAATTGCAATTGTATATCTATTATTCCAATGTAGTTCAACATAAAATTTTTCATATTAAATTTTCTTATAAAACACTCTAATCGTCTAAACATTTTCACTTTAAAAACATATTTTCTCACGATGTTTGTGGGATTAATTTTAAATCAAAAATTTACACCAATCTTAATTGAATTGATAATAATTATTTTAATATTATGAATCATCATACTTTATAATTTCAAATAAGTTAATATTTAATTTTTAACAAAACGAATAGTTCATTCATTAATAATCAATTACAGCAGTGAAGTTGAAAATATGTTTACCAAGAGGTTAAACATAAAAGATAATGGTAAAAATGGACTATAAACATGTATAAAAACTATTTTATGGCCATATTTATTCAATTATACGTCTTTGTTCCCATAAAAAACTATTTTGGCCACTTTTTCCATATAAAAAACATTCGAGTACTAAATTCTTTTAAAAAATACCAAGTGTGTCCTCTCCACCCTTTATAAAAGTAAACCCCTCCCCTCAATTATTCAGACCGACACTCCACATTGGATTAGAAAATAAAAACCCAAATCACATACCAATATCCTTTATCTCAACATATAATCCTTAGTTTGGGAAAAAAGATAACTATTCGAGGATTTTGAGTAGAACTAAGGATGATACCCAAAGAATATATAATGATCTTCAATGAGAATCCTTATTTATTTCATTCTACACCAACATCAATTTTCATTTAAACATGATGATATAATATAGAAGTCATCTTCAATATATTTTGATGTTTTTATAATATGTGAATTTCATTAATCAATCACAACTTCCATAATATGAATTATGTAATCATCATTTGTGTGTACGGTGCACTACCGCCTCGTCAACCAAAGTCATTCATTCATATATTACCACCTATAAAGGATATGTATGATGAGATATATAAAGTATATATATGATACTTATTAACTATTTAGACCTATAGATCCACTATATCTTATATTTTTTTACCTTCCATTTTGTAGGAGATACGATAACGTTGTTCATGTGTACGATGGACTACCGCCTCCTGAAGTAATGTGAATTGTATTTTAATAACACTACACATGGAAGGTAATAAGGATAATATTAATGACTATATATTATATATATGAAGTAATTATGTTATTAAATAAATATTTACCAATCTATAAATATAATATATATATCATTTTCTTTTTTCAATTTCACTCACGTAAAGATGATACCAATGTTCGTGTACTTGTGGACTACCACCTTTAAGAAGAAATGTGGTTCTCTATTAATTACCACACCAAATGGAATATTAATATATGTTAATAATATACATATATATATATGATATTTTTTTATTATTTACTGTTAAAACATTATTTTATTTTTTTCTTATAATAATATATTGTAAATGGAAAGGATAATGATGTATACATATAACTTACCATCATCATGATCGTAACATACTTCATTATTCAAAATCATCATTCATGAATGTTTTTAAAAGCATAACTGGTTTATAGTTATTATAATTATGAAATTATTTTTATTATATAGATGATAGATCTCTATATTTTTTCAACAAACCATTTCTTTCATGATGATACAGAAATGTGGAAACAAGATAATTTACAGCTGAAAGAATAAAAATAATGTAATATTATTTATGAATGGTTTATTAGATGTTTTAAAAAGATCATATATAATATTAGAAATATTAATATGATTCAAGAATAATTTAATAACATGTTTAAAATCACTATAAAGGATTTTAAAACACATATAATGAAAAGGAAGTGTGAGGTAAGAGATTTAATCTAAATTTATATTCCATTGAGAATTATTTGTATGTGTTCACCAATTCACTTATATGTGGTTAATATACTTCCCCATTGACATGTAATATCATGATTCATTTATACTCCAGGATATTTTATGATCTATTATAATTATCTTATCCAAGGGTATTTGAGTTGAAATATCTGTAGTGGTAAAAGTTATTGTTCAATCTCAATTGATTTTGTGATTGTTAACATTCTCTTGAAACAATAAATTTCTTGTGACCGTTTTTAATTAGACACTACATTTCTATTAGATATACATATTCCTGAATTATGAATATTATTGTCCCATTAATTTTTTAATAACTTTAATATGGTGTTAACTTAGATATTTATTCGATTAATTGAGAAAATATAGATAAATCAGTATCCCTAAATCAATTTATTCACATATGGGTGAGGAACTTTATTTATAAATTATATGGATTATACAAGTTTAGAGAAATGATTTAGATATGAATGAAAAATGAAGGACTTAGAAATATATACCCCATTATTTAATTGATAGTGTCACGAGATGAATCATTTATCCAATCAGTTGAGTTTTTACCCAGTTTGTTTTAAACCATCTTGTGAATGTTTTTGATGGTAAATGTTTCATGTACTAAGGAATCATGGTGTATAATAATCAATCATTTAATTCATTGAGAATTCAGTAATTATCATTATCCAAGATATTTATTCTACCAAATTATATCTGGATACATTAGATTCTCAGTTTTATGATTAAATGAAATATGTTTAAATTGGTTACCTTTCATATTGATTCTTATTTATCTCACCATCACATTCATGTAATTTAATTGTAATTTGTTTAGTTATATACCCTTTCATGTTGATTATTATTATTGATTGATGACATCTTCCACTTTATTTAACCCTAATTAAGTATTTTAGATCATTGTTATTTTATTTCATTTTCCATGGATATGGAGATGAATTTATTGAATGAGTTTCAAGGATACTGAGATTTTACATTTTTCAGCTTTATTTTCTTTTCCCAACATAAAATGGGTATCATTAATGTAATCTGATTATAAAAAATTGGAAAATTGATTTGTAGTTTGGGGTGAATTTTTTTTTGTTTTCTAATTTAAAAATAAAGATACTGACTCTTGTCTACCGGGGTCAGGGTTTTTACAAAATAATAATTTTTCCATGTATATCAGATAAAATTTCAATGAAAACCATTATTCAACACCATTTACTGAAATATAATCATTTTTAGAAAAAAAAATTCATTATTATAATATTTCTTCATGATGAATTCAAAAATGAAATTAAAATTTTCCAGTTGAAAATATATAATGGTAAAATTAAACTTTTTATGTATAACCTTATATAAAATCAGTTTATAAAACAATTTTCTTTTCGATTTTAAGAATTACATAAAATACTTATAATAGAAACATATATTTAAATCAAGAATACCAATAAATATAAAATCAATTTATTCCACTAGTACATGTTTTGTTATATTATCACCCCTTCTATAACTTTCCTCCACACTATTTTATTCACTTAGTAAACAAGTGATTATACCTTTCTATCGTAGAAAATTCAGATTCCAATGTTTCTTCTTCAACCATATAGTTTCTCAAAAAACTATTACTCTGTGAATTTACTTGTCCCAAAGTAATTTCTCTACATTATAAAGAATCTAAATATCTTTATTCTCAAACGAAATGATATCTTCAAACTAAACTGCTTTAGATCTCAAAAGCATAGATGAATCTGACACATATGTCCTTAACATAAAATATTTAAATACATTATGTACATAATATAATCATTATAGAGAGTCCAAAATATATGAAAATGATCCAAATTGATCCAAGAATTAAAATGGTGCAATAAACCATGGACAAAACATTACCTTCATACCATAATACATAACACATTTCCATATGGGTACTTTAATAAAAACATGATCAGGTAACATGAACAAAATGACTTTCCTCCTATCATCTTCATAATGCTTCTACGTGATCTAAGCTATCCTCACATGTTTCTAAAACATTTCAACATCCTTAGGCACTTCTTATACTGATTTTAGTCTAATATACTTCCTTCCACCAACTAAATTCTATATTAAAGATTGTAAAAACACATTCGATATAATTCCTCAAAGGGTGAAATCTGTATATTGGAATGATAATATTATATTAGAAAACTAAAATACAGAAATATAAACATCCCAAATTCCATGGAAATATGTTGACTATGAATGAATCATGTCTTCCAAGTTATGAACCCTTCATTCCCACTATCTATCATACTATGTATGGAATGCTTTGCTAAAATTTAATTCAGTTCCCAACAACTTCTGAAGGGGTTTCCAAATAATAGAAGTGATCCTGCAATCCCGACTAGATATAATAAAAAGAGTAACTCCATTTAACCTAGATATATTATTATTATTCAATTGATAAAGATTATATAATGAAATAATATCTCAAATTGGTAGAAAATGTGTAGATTTACTCATTTTATCAATAATTACCCAAATTTCATTATGACCATCGGAAGTATATTGTAGTCATACAATGAAATCCATGGATATATTTTCCCACTTCTTCTCTAGGGAAAAAAATATAATGTTTATCCTTTGGTAATTTTCATTATTCATTAACCTAATTACTTGTAAAACATTTCATGCTAAATTTATAAATATCTATTTTAATTCCATCCCACCAATAAAATACTCAAAGGTCACCATTCTTCTTTCTGTTTCAATGATGAATAGAAAATAGGGAACTATGAAATTCAATTATAAACTCTATATTCTACAAGGAATCGCAATGAAGAAATATTATTTTTCAAAAAAATTAATACACGTTATTTATCAATATAAAATATAGGAAACATACATTTTTTATCCAATTATATTTTTTTTACAACTCACGATCATCCTTCTAGGATTTCTTAATTCTATCAAACAAAAACTATTGCACATATACCTGAAAAACAATTTGATGAAGTCCTTGAATCTACAACTTTATGTCAAAATTTAATCAATTCATTAACCAAAGGGTTTCGTTCTAAACCTAACATAGATATTAGGGAATTATTTTAATGACTCAATGATTCAGCCACATCTTGTTTCTAGGTTGGTAATTGATCATGACATCATAATCCATAATCATTGGTAGATATATTTTCCTAATCGTGTTCATATATTTTTTAGTGAATATAAACTTAAATATTTTTTGATCAGCCTACATTTAACACTTTTCTCCAAATAAATAATGCATCCATGTTTAAAAAATACACAACAACTATTTTGAAATCATGAATAAGAAAATATTTCTCTTGTGGATTTAATTTATGTGAATAATAAGAAATTAAATGATCATTCTTCAATAGAAAAGAAAAAATTCTTTTAAAGAATTGTAAATATAGATAATAAAATCACAATTTTTTGAGAGAAATGTCAAAACTGGATCTATCACCATTCATCATTTTAGTTAATGAAAAAAATAATATTTTTCTTTATTCATGAAGAATATACATCCATCCGAGTTATCCTTGTTATTGGGGTATACAACCATGAAATTTTTTCAACAAACCATTAGTAGTACCCTATAAACAAAAGATAAATATAAATCATTATGAAATTTATTGGTTATGTACACTTCTAATCATATTTTTTCATAAGGTCAAGAAATTATTTCTTTATGAGAAAAATGGCAAAGAAAAAGAATAAAATATAACCAAAATACATAATTACTTAATTTTCCATGTAGTTTATTTTTTAGTGTCCAAAATACAATCAATAAGATAATTTAATGTTCCATGTAAATATAACAAAATATCATCGACAAAACAACCAAAAAATAAAAAAACCCAAGGGATACTCTTCTTATTAGATCCTTAAATAATTCTAGTGCATAGGACAACCCAATGGGAATAAAAAACTCATAGTGACCCTAACTTTTTTGAAATGTTGTCTTTAAATTATCATCATCCCTCATCTTTAAATGATTGTAGCCTGACATTAGATCAATATTAGAGTAGAACTGTGATCCCTTTAACTGATAAAATAAATCATTGATATTTGGAAAAGGGTACTTGTTATTAATTGTTAAAAGATACATAATAAATAATAATTCTAACAAAACCATATTTATTTTTATCAAAATACCTAGTATCACTCCTTTGTAATATAATAAATCAAATAAAACCTTTATCTAGAAAATATTAAAATTTATTTATGCATTATAAAAGTTCTACATGATCCATTCGATTAGTGGGATTTGAAATTGGTTTAGAATTATGGACTAAGTCTATAGTAAACTCAACATCTTGATCCGGAAAAAAACAATGAAGTTAATCAATAAAAATATCCATGTATTCATTCACTACTAGAACATCAGTAATTTGAATAATTTATCAGTTTTAAATGATATTGACATAATAAATTTCACTAAAAAATATAATCAATTTCAATGCTTTTGATAGGTTATTAAATGTATGAAATCATTATATATATATTTATACTGTCAAAAATCAATATTATAATAATAAACTGAATGAAAATCTATTCCTAAAAAATATCAAACTCATATATGGGTAGGTCAATAAGATTTTTAAGGAAGTCAATTTCTATAATAAAAATAATAAGATTCCTATAAATCTTGGTTCTCTTTACACTTCCACCAAAAGTTTTCCCAAAAATTTCAATAATTCTTCTTGATGATATATTCCATGTATTCTTGAAATTTTATCAAAAGTCAATGAATGAAAAGATCATGAATCAAGTATGGTATTTTTATAATTCGAATAGAAATGTAACATACGTGTAACCATTTACATTGAAATCCCAACATCAAATATTGTAATATAAATGATTTTCCATTCCTTTTTTTGTTAGTCATGTTTTTTTTTCAGCATGAGTTTCAAACATTGGGAACATGTTACCATACTATCCATACTCATTGAAATTAAATAATATTATATCTAGATTTCCTATATTTTTCTTCTCATTTTTCTATGATTCATGATGCACGTGACATTCTACATTGAAACTATTTCCCAGGTTTTTGACAAATTACTAAGCATTCTTTTTCCACAATATTCACAAAAAGGGAATTTAATTTTCCATCCTTTAAATTTCATTGACGAATGATGCCCTAGTTCCATCCAATATGACAGCTTCTTAATTCTATTAACATGAAGCACATACCTAACAAAAAAATCAATCACAACATTTTAAGAATAAAAAACATGTTTCTTATATCGATTAAACTCTAAAAAATCCAATGCTCTTTGTAATATTCTTTTTAAACAAGGGTAAAAACTATTAAATTTAATATCAATTTTGAAAACAATATAGTATATAACAAGACTGGTATTTTATGTTTTCTTCATACAAAACTATGCAGTAATTATATTTTTACATTCTTTCATATAATTATTTCTCTATGAGAAGCTGAAAAACATTAGGGAATTGTTTTCCTAGAAAATGTTTCATAAATTTTTCCCATTCCCTGAAATCATGATCATCTTTACCTATGGTATTCTTAGCCATATACCCCCATCAACTATATTCACCTTCATAATGATATCATTTTAAAATTCTGAACATCCCATGTCTTCAAATATCTTCTTAAGGTTACTAATTAATCCATTAGCTAGGATATAGTTATATGATCCACTTAATGATGGATAATCTTATCTCATAAAAATATCCAATACAAAAAAATTCTCCTATTTTTGATCTGGATTCTCCCAGGAATGGATACCACCACCATTTATATTTTTTTTCTATAGATCCATCCTTGTAACAAAATACTCAGTTTCAATTGCTCCCTTCCAGTGAATTTGATTTGGAAGGACATTTTCCTCTCAATGCCTTCCCACCATTACACCCCTATTTGTTATGCATAAAATTGTTCCAAACATTGAATAGATAAAGAAACATAGTAACATTAAAATTCACTATCATTTCAAATTAACAATAAGTATAAATAATATATATGTATTATATTAACATTATCCTAACCAATATTGGTATATAAATAGTCCTTTAATTAATACTGTATGAACTAGCCTTAGATGTTATATATTCTAGTTACTCTAAACTAAGATTAACATTATTAATATCCCAATTATATTTTTAGTTTAGAATCTTAGATAATTTTGATTAACTCACACATGGTAAAACTACAATTTATAATAAGACTCGTATACTAAGTATCCATTTTCTTCCAAAAAATTATTTTTAAAAAAAAATATTTCAATTCATAAAAAATGAAAATAATCTTTTTATTTATTCATTTTTCCAACCTAAACATTCATGTTTTGGGTTTTAGTGATATTGGTAGTGAAATATTTTTGAAAAATCTTCCTGTATGATATAAAATTTCAAAACATCTATTCAAACATTATTTTATAAAATATTTACACTGAGTTTGTTTTTGAAATATTCAATCAAGGGTCCTTTTAAAACACAATAAATATGACCCATAAGACTGTCATTTATAAACTGTTACAAATATACTAAAAAATTTCCCCATTCCTTGTAGCTCTATTAAAATCAAAATATACTTCAAAGTATTATAGTAGGGTAAAATATTTAAAAAATCATTGATGATATTTTTTTTTTGGGAAGATGATAGAGTTTTGAAATTATGATTTTATTAAAAAAACCATGATGCATGGTGGTATATTGTTATATAAGAGGTGTTTGATATTAAAAAAAACTATTTTAAAGAGTTTTTTAGGTTATAAAACGTTTCAATACTATATGGAAATCAATTCACAATACTTCTAGTATGCATTTATTTAGTAATTCATATAAATGCTATTTGGGATCCTGATCCATCTAGATTAATTATTTTCCTTGATCTAATAAATTTATGAAACATGAGTTTTACTAAAATAATATATTGAGAAACATAACCTATACTTAACAAAAACCAATAATTTCCAAAATGTTCTAAATCCTCATTTAATAACAACTTTAAGGACCCATCTATAAATATTACATATTTTTGGGATATTAAACAAAAATTTTAGTATTGTAATCCCAAAGATATTTTTTATTTATAGTTTTAGAGAATTGGTACTAAATCATACATGGTAAATAACTAATTTACAATATAAACATATACACAATATCCATTTTACAATAAAAAATATTTTTCAAAAAAACATTGATTCTATTCATGAAAAATCATCAAAAATATCCCCTTGATTACCTGTTCATCCCTAATCTCAACTAAACACTAATAAAAACATTTAAAAACATTTAATGAGAAACATAATCCTAGCAGGAGACATAAAAGAGATAAATTTTCACCCGAGTGAAAAACCATGATTTTTTTCTAAAAAACATACCGTTTTACCCTGAAAAATGTTCCACCTTTTCAAGAATATCATTATTTTACCTTTTGAAAGTCAAAATATTTCCATTAAAACTCAATATCCAAAATATAAATGTTATGTAGGTATAAATGGACATTATTTTACGTATCAACGAATAAAATTGAATAACCAATATTTTTAACATCAAATCTGGATTACCTAAGTCATTAGAGGTTATAATGTAACCATCCATCCTTGAATTTTAATAAAACCACTCGTACTTAGTAGAAAATGTGACCCCCATCGTTTGTTTATAATGGAACCACCAATAGTTGGTTTATAACGAAACTACCATCATCATAATTAATGACCAAGAATTATATCATAAACATAAATCATGAAAACATTCATTATGATAATAATATTAAGTAACATATCCATTTTATATTTAAAAAACATATTATTAGAAAAACAATGCACATAAAATATGAAAATAACATTGAAAATAACATTTTGAATATGTTAAATAATATTCAAATAATTAACCCATCATTAAAATAAAATATAGTGAATTTGTGTATATTATTTATAAGTATTCCTTTCTGACTCTTGTATAAAATGAATGACTACCATTGAAAGAAAACTATTTAGAAATAATTTCCATTACAAATATTGTATAATTGAAGTTGGAATTAATAAAATTATCCAATGATGTGTATTATATATAAATAAACATAAAAAGATTAAATACAATATAGTATCATCATAATTTATTTCAAGCATAATATTATCCTAACACAATCAGTAAAGTATAAGTTTAACCTAAATAATGATAATTTATTTAAGAATTAATCTACTTTGAGTCTGAATCATCACACATGTTCTTTATCTTAAAAAATAATAATAATTTGATAATTATTAACATTATTGATATCATTTTTCATGTTTATTATTTTTTATTTCACTTATTACCATTTCATAACAATTACATAATTATTTGAGTTAATATCAGATGATTTTATGAAATTGTTTTCATAATTCTATAATGCCTTTGGTATATTGAATGTTGTCAAATAAATCAACATTTAACAATATCCAGAATAATATTCTTGACATAATTATCAATTTTATACATCTATTATACTTTTAAATCCATCATTTAAATATGGTAATAAAAAATGAACAACATTACAATCATGGAGATAGTTGGTCGTATGTATGCATGGGAAAGGTTCCCATTATTTCAATGATATTTATAGAAAGATAGTAAGAATTTTTTTATCATTTAAAAATCATAATAATATCATTAATATATTATTTATTCTATAAATTTACTTATATATATATCAATCATGTGATGTGGTGATGGAAAAAATAACATCGGTTTACGAGGTAATTATCTATACGTACACACAAATGAATTTATAATTTTTTTCTATACAGAAAGGTAAGAACAAAATAGATATATATTTTTCAGAAGAATAAATATGTAGCTAATAAAAATATTTAAATATTAGATCCATCATTATAATCCATCCATGATAGATGGTGATTGAAAATGAATTACATCAGTTAATGATGAGGTAGTCTGTCATCAATATAGATGATGAATTCTTTTACAATTTGATAGAATAATAGATAAACATTGATAACGAAAGATACATAATAACATATCAATATATTGAGTATATATAACTTATTATTTAATCGTGATTAATGATGGTTTGAGGGTTTTTAATAATAACCCAAACAAATTCTTGATTAAAAATGGCACCTCTTATTCAGACAATCCTGTGGTCGGTGTCATACCAAAAATATGACCAACATAATTTGGGTAGGTAATCCTAGAATTTATTATTTTTGTAATCTATAAAACCAAATAGGTTTTGATGTTTTTTTAAAGATATAATTTTCCCTTTATAAGATAAGGGAGGGGAACTCTTGGCAATTCTCAAAATATTAAATTAATATAAATTAATTTTTTATTTAAAATGGATCCAATATAGGGTATTTCTAAGGTAACATAATTAATACCTTAAAAAATTAAATCAAATATATTATTATAATATAACAATTACTATTTCAATGTTTTTCAAGATATTATGATAAATATTTCATTAAAAAAACAAAAAAATTTACTATGATGAAGATAAATATATTATATTTAAAAATACTATTTATAGATAATAATATCTACTCAATAACCCAATGTTAAAAGTGGTATAGTAATTTAAAAAATGAATGTGACATATTTGGATTCCCATTGAATAAAATATTATTAAAATTATAGTCACATAAATATTAAACCAAATGAAAAATAATCAAAACATGAATGATTATAGATTAATATTACACATAAAATGAAATTGGAGAAATATTCTTGTTCATTTTTTGTTTTTATAATATTATTTTTACCTTCAATTACATGATTTATTGATTACCTTGGTAAAAGAAATATATAGGTTACTATTAATATTGAAAAAATAAAATGGTAAGATTTACTAGATTTTGACATAATAATTCATAATCTGGAATTCATTTTTTGAAAAATCAAAAAAAATGAATTTTGATAATTTAATATAAATTTAAACTGAGAAAACAAAATTGAAAATACTCTTTAGAAAATATCTATTTTAAAATATAAAATATTTTTATACCAATTATATTATAAAATCTATTTTAAAAACCATAATTTGATATATTGAATTAAAAATGGATCAAATAATATTCAAAACTAATCCAAATTATAAAGTTACCATTAAATAAAATATATTCCTAAATAAATACTAATATTTCCATTAGTAATTGATAAATAAATATTCTAAAAAATTATATAAAATTCATTCTAATATTATTTTTAAATGGAGATTTTAAAAAAATTCTAAAATAAAAATTTCTAAAATGTGTCAAATAATCTTTTAAATATAACCATGTAATAATTGAGATTAATAATACAAATTCCTTTTTAATTTTATGAATTTGAAAATATATTAATAATTAATGTAATTTTTTAATTCAAGAATAATCATTAATATAATATCAATTTATTATAAAAGTAACTAGTTTTATTAATGTTTCTCAACTTTATATATCTCCAAACATCATTATCCATCTTTTTATATCATCATTTACTGGGTTTTTCCTCTAATATTAGTGTTGGATATATTGATTCTGAGAATGAGGTCATTCAAGTGAAATATACATGGGACTAATTTGAATGTCGTAATTCTTCCTCAAATAATTATAACATGATGGTTATGTCTCCCACATTCATTGACAGAAATCATAATAAATCTATATAAATACCAATATAATACATACCTATTGTAACTTTCTATTGTAAATTGATAAAAACATGGGATTGATCCAGCCGTAATGCCATAGGAAAGTAGTGGATGAAGAAAATGGAATTGATTTCATTACAAATAAACTGTTCATGCATGATTTCCTATACCCACATATCCTAATAGAATATTACTTATCCATTATTCATAAATTCATCCAGATTAACCCTCTACCTTGTTATTTTTCAATCATGTTAAATAGAATTTTTGGAGATTCAATCTTGTAGATTTTCCACCTCTGGTCCAGCAGATCACTTTAATAAAGTCGGATGATGCAACTGGAAAAAACATGAATGTTATTTAATGGATGGATCACTGTAAGGGACTCCCCAATATATACTTTGGATCACACAGATAGAGATTTTCCATATATACTCATCCAAACACTTCTCTATATGACACAACCCATGTGGCTATCCTACATGTCTCAGAGCCACTAGATTTTGATCATGCTCTCCCCAATCCTCATGAACCTCCGTGGGTGTATACCTTGGTTGAAAAATATCTCCAACCTAATATTACATAAATGCTTTCCTTATAAGAGTAATATATTTTAGGAATTAAAAAATATACACAATATTGATATAATAATATGGATATCAAAAATAGGAAAATATTTTATAGGATAAATGACCAACTAGCCCATATATTTATTTACATTACCAATACCGCATACCCTCAATCCTCAAAAACCTACATACCCATGTTAGGGTCAAGCATGAAACCCATCATATACAACTAGGATCCACATAATTATTCATAATAAAAGTTACTTATATGGTATAATTGAGTATATTTCCACAAAAAGTTTAAAAAAAATACACCATGTAGGTTATTGAAGAAAGTTTTAATAGATGAACATATTTTTTTTCTATAACCAAATCCCTTCATAAGTTAAATGGATAGAATTAAACAAATATTTTATACATAAAAACACCATTAATTTTATTTTTAATACATTTAAGAAATAGACCTTTTTTTAAAGCCTGACTCGAAATAGAAATCACAAGAAACACACATCTTTTATTGTGATCCCAATGTACCTAATATGATGCATCAGTATTCTTTATTTTCTCTGTGGAAAATTATTGTAACGTTTATGTCAATAATATAACATAAAAATTAAATCCATATAAAAAACCCAACCATAACGGTGAAAACATAAAAAATAATCATAGTTCCCTATGTAATTTAGACTTCAGCCCATAATTTTACTAGCCAAACACGTAACATTAAATACTTAACAGGATCCTAAATATTGAAATATATATAGTGTAATATAACTTAAATAATAAAAAATTCATTTTACACATACATCAAGAACTAATAATACTTGGTGATACCATTTTTTAATCAACCTGTATTGAAATATTTGTAATATTCTGACCCACCTCACTCCATAGTAACCATATAGGAGTGTTTCTATTAAAAAAGAATGAATCATCATATTTGAAAGGCTACTAAAAATTAGTGACCGGATATGAGTGATAGTTGTTGAGCTATATCATTTTAATATAAATAATAATTACAACAATAACAACAACAGATGAATAAAATTATATCAATTGAAAGACCCCAAATTTAGCCATAAAATGAGACAGATTAATATTTACTACTTCATGTAAGACATAGAAGATAAAAAAATTATCTATGGTATGATCATATATGTAAATTTATTACATATCATAAATGAACTACCACTCCAATACTAAGGAACCACCAAGACTACTTAGAAAAGCACACCATCTGGCCTATACACCACCTACACATCCCTAAAAACTATGCTCTTTATTATGATCCCTTTCCCTTACATATTTTATTGGAAATGATGTGAAAAAAGCATAGTGGAGTCACTCAGGGTGGGAGTATGAACTTTATAGGGAAATCCCAATATATTCTCAATATTATATACTTTTTATACTAGTGAATGTCAATCTTAATAATAGTTATCAAAACATACTACACAATCTACTCCACTTGAGCCCAACGTTTATTGAGTGTTCATTTACATACATGAGCTACTATCATAGTGGAATGATGCATCAATATTCCATGATGCTAAAATAGACCATAACTAAACTACCAAATCCCATTATTTTTTTGTTATGTGCCTCTACAATTAACCTGACCACTACACATCCACCACATTGGCCGAATGACACATCCACCATAATTTCCAAAATATAGTCCCATTGTATCTCTTAATAATGATAGAAACATACTCCCATCCAGTGGTCTCACTCCCCCACAATCCTGGTCATTTTAGTATATAAATCTGTTACATAGATGGTGACTAGAATCACTCTATTATACTTAGTCTATGAATGATACATCTAATAATGAGTTGGTTAGGTCACCTTATGGTCCATTCACTTTGTGACCGTGAACCCAATAACCTCTTGATCTCCATGGTGAGTAGAATTCAACAACATACTAGGATACAAGATTCTTGAACACCCAATACCACCATGTGAATGTTCATCTCCATCTGCATCATAGTAGGTAACCACAACAACATCACTTCTCCAGAATACCAAATCCTTATCATACATTAACATTCCCATCAAATAGTAAAACCAAAAAACAAAGCCAGACTTTTTTAAACCCACCTTTTCTTATATGGTATTACACTTTTATATATATTATGAATAATGAAAAACCCAATCAGTTCCACTCTTGGTTAAATCTATGAAACCATAACTAAAATGATTTACCACATATTATAAAAAAATCACAAGTGAAGAAAAATGTAAGAACCACCTATCTGAAGAATATATGACTTCACTTGTTAATAATATCCAGCTTGTTCAAATTCAATATAATAATTCCATAAAATCTTGACAAATACATGAAATTAGGGTTTTTAATGAATAATGATGGAATAGTGATAAATATTAATATTAGATATATAAAAACTTCTTGCCTTAGATATGAATCCACCATACTTCAAACAAAATAAGAAAGTGATAATACTCTGTTTGAATGTAAATTTGAGTTAAAATAAATAATGAGTGTAATTTGTATGGATGAATCCACCAAGATTTGTTTATGAAAGCCTTAAAATCCTTTTATTAATGAATTCCCAATTTTATTTTATATTTTATATTTTTTTGAAAAAATAGGAATATGTCATTCATATTCAAAATTTGATAAAAAATGATATCCTTATTGAGGAATGTTATTCAAAGAAAAAACATGTACCCGTATATTTTTTCCCTTACCAAATATTCACCAATACATTTTATAATGTTAATATTTTTTCAAAAACTTACACTTAACCAATTTATTTTTAAATCATTAACCATATGTGTAGAAGGTGACCCTTACATTTCAAGACTTAACCATTCTTCAAAAAAAATTAAAAAAATTAATCTTACTCAATTCAAACAAAAACTTATTTTTTTTCAATTGCAAACTTCAATAAAATACGTTTCAAGTGAAAATAACCCCCCAAAACATCAAAAATTCACTCATAACCAAAACAATATGTCAGTGACCTTAAATAACTCTATATTGTCATTAAAAATATATGAAACAAGATTTTACTAAACACAATTACCCCTTTTGGGGGTCAACACCTGAAGTTCATTCCATGACCAATACTAAAACCTTTGACACTTCTATAGAGTCTAAAGTCACGTGTTCTATCCCTAACACAACCCAAATAAATATTTCAAATATTATAAACCTTAAAACATAATTTGTTATCTTGAATAAATTTGGTTTACCTAGACAGAAATAAAATTCTATTTGACTATGAAAATCAGTTCACATGAATATATACCCTTTTATTATAGATGGTTTGAAAAACCTATAATTTATTATTATCGTTTATGGGTCATTAACATATTAAATTTAATAATTCTATAAAATATTTTTATACCTAATTATAGTTTATATATATATATATATATTATGATTATGTATGTGTCTCCTTGAAAATTGATGCCACATTCCTATGTCATGCTATATTTTTAGGTCATAAAACATTACAATTATTAAATCCCAATGTATTATTATTTTTAATTTCAATTTCTTATAACATGGTATATTTTAGCGTTGGATGAGTATCTGTTTTAAACTCTAAATTTATATTCCATAATGTATTATTTTTCTTAATGACCAATCATGAATCCTATAATTAGTTGGTGTAATGTCATTAATAATAAAATTTCACTTATGACCACATCTTAATTCTTGTCTATAATAAGAGGATATTTCCAATATGATTCATTTATATGTTTTTCTCTTATTTAACTTTTGAGCTCAATATTCTTTTGTTTCATATTCCACTATAAAATAATGAATAACAATACGTATGATATGTTATGAAAGGAATCATCTGTGATTAATGTTTTGTGACTAAATGAATGTTGTGTTAAAAAAATAAGATGGATATGTTGTTATTATCTTGATACCAAAAAAATTAAGTTTTGGGATAGTAATTTAGTCATGAGATAAAATTTTTAATCTTATAAAATGATGTATAATATATATAAATTGTTTTTCTGTTGTCAGCCATAGCGTTAAAGTGGGTTTTAGTTATTTTTGGGAATATGTATAAATAAAAAAGGAGTATAATATATAAATCAATATATCTTGGAATCATTATTCCATAAACTAAATCAATATTTTCATTGTTAAAAAATATTTACAATATAAAATGAATGTCCCATAGGTTATAACAAAGTTTTCATCGGATCAAAAATGTTAGGTTTTATTTCTTGTTTTAATGTGATTTTTACTATGATTTTGTTCAAAATTATTGTTTAATACATACATAAAATATTTTAAGTTTAGTCAAAGGTTGAAATTAATAAAAAATATTCACCATTCAATCCTTAATATGAGTAAGATTATTATCATTTTATTGAAATTTGGAACCATTGATTTTTCAAATTGAATTATTGTGATTGAAAATATATGATATCCATGGTTCAATAAAGATAAAACAGTCTCAGAAAATTTTTATTTGAAAAGTGATGTGAATTAGTGTTTGAAATAGGATAAAACAAAAAACAAAAAGAATAAATACTATAGTTTGAGAGAATTTTAAAAAGTATTTCCATCACAATAATTACATCAAATGTTGCGAAATTTCATTCTATTTATGAAAAATAAAGATGAATATATTAATTATCTATGGAAAATAATTCATGTTAACCACTAAAAAATAATAATTCAAAAAATTGTTGAGAGTATAAAAAATATCAATATATTTTTATTATATAGTAATTGAAAAGTTATCTAATATTACTCTATAAATTTGGGTTGAGTTCTCAAAAATTGTTACCTAATAATTCATGCATATTTTATATCATCCCTAATATTTTTATCATCAGTGACAGAAAAATAAAATTTTAATTGTGAAATTTCTAAATGGGAAAACATGTAATATCAAATGATTTAGAATTCATTTTTATACCCAATATTTTATATCTTTCATAATTTAATGCATTATTTTTTGGATAATTGAACTCATGTATAAAATTATAAATCATGAAAAATGAATCTAAATTTTTATATCATTGTATTAGAATATTAAAAAATAAAATGAAATAAATATTTAAACATAAAATGAAAATAATATTTAATATAATAAAAAATTAAAAGGGTACTATTACCACAACTAAATAAATAGATAGTATGACTAAAGTATTCATCTTTACAACCTAAAATAAATATCGTACTCTTAAGTATAAATATATAAATAATAATTAACATTAGAAACATGATATACATTTTATAGGTAAAATGAGGGAGTACAATGATTTATTTCTGTAGTTTTTTGAATTTTTATATATAGGTATGGAAAAGGGTAATTTGACCATTATTTAGATATTGTATATACATGAATTACATATATTTCCATTGTATTTGTTAAAAGTAATCATATTGTTATTTAATATTTAAAATAATTGCTTAGTATAGGTAAGAAATTAAATTGTAAAAAAATATATTAAAATTAAAAATTTTATAATTGAAATTAAATTAATATATAGTAATAATTATCAAATGATTGTAAAAAATAATAATTTATTAGTAAAAATATTTTATTATATAATAATTTATTTATATTTATATGTTACATATTCTTTATAAAATTACAATCCATCATATTAAATTAAATACAATAATAAAATTTTTTATTTTATACATATAAATAAATTTAAATTATTTGATTTGTTATTAATTAGTAGAAAATAATATTAATATAATTTAATATTAAAAAACATTATTTTCAAAAACAAAATTTTAAGTGTTATTCAATTTTTAAATTTTTTTATCACATTTGAAAATTTTAATTTAAAAAAATGATTATAAATTTAAAATTAATAAGTAATAATTAAGTAATTGGATCAATTTCATTTTATTGTAAAATTAAATGTTACCAAGTTTAAAAATTAGAAACAATGAAAAATGGTAAAATAAGTAAAATTGTCAAAAGAATGTCTGAAGTGAAAAAATATAGATAAATAGAATAAAAAAATCTCTATCATAGGGATTTCGTAACAATACATCATCCAATGTCTGTTAATTATCAACTTTCCTTATAAAATTACATTCCTATGATATTAATTAATTTTTACTTATGTTCCACTCCAACTCATTGATAAATTGGACACTCTTACACACCCTGAAACACCACACCTCTCATTCAGTTTTATATGTAATATCAACAAAATTATTCCAATATTAAAATCATCCACCACATTCAGTGTACCCTAATCATAAGAAATATTCCAAAATACATTAAAACCAAAGGATTATAGATGACGTCTTGTTTCTACATAGTATGTAACAACATCATATATTTATTTCTATATTTATCTTCTCATACTTTTTGTTATTAAATTTATTTTCCTAATCCTATACGACATAAATGATATGATTATAATTATGTAATAATTTTATTTTAATTAAATATGTTTATAAATATCCATTAAATTTGACTCTGTTTTTTTGGTTGGTTTGACCATATTCATGAACAATCATATAATAATGTAATTTTGTATGATTATGAAAACCTAAAATCTCATAATAAATGAAATTAATGATTATTTATGGTATGATTTCAATTATGAAATGTTAATATATAGAGATATATTTATTAACAATTAAAATTATTTTGATTGACTTTTAAAATTACAAAAAAGGAAACTTTATAATAGTTCCTTGTAATCTATTACTATAACATACATAAAATAATGGTAAGGTTCCAATACTGTATAAAACATGTATATATCCTGTATGTGACCTTTATAAAGGTTCTAACAACCTGAAAATATTGGATGGACTAAAAATGACTTATTAAAAAAATTATGAATCCAAGAGAACAATGTACATGTCATGATTTCTACTAACTATGAATTATTAATAAATGTGTAATAAAAATATAAATTTTTGTTATTATATTATAAAAAAATTATTTATTTTTTGGTATAAAATAATAATAAACATAATTTAGTGACCTTAATATTCATTTGAATACCTTTTAATGTCCTCAAATTTATTTATTAAAATGGATATATGTTGTTCTGAGTCATTTTAAGACCTACAATAACATATAATAATTAAAATATTTTTACATTACCTAACATACGTAAATAAAAGGTTAAAAATTAATACATCCTAAACAAAATTATTGAAATTATAACACTAATTTTATTTTTGGAATGAAGAATTTTACCTTGATGATTTATTATTTTTATAAAGGTTTCACACCACTAATCATCATAATTTTGGATTTCAATAATTTATCAAAAAACAATATGATTATCTATATAAATTTATTTTTTTAATTCTTTAATAATAATATTATCCATTAACTCTAATAACCATAGTGAGATTAGGTATTTATGGTGATTTTTCTTAATAGAGAAAATTTACAAGTGAATTCTTTTATGGAAACATGAAGCGTTGGTGTGCTACTATTGAGATAACACTCTATTTATATTTTATTTTTTATAATTTATGATTATAAATTTTTTCTTCTTTTTCATGGATTCCCATTTTTTCAAACCTATCATCAATACCATTACTAATGTTTTTAAATTTCTTTTCATTTTATGGATTACATAAAATGATTCACAATATTACTATCACTTTTACCCTAAATTCATACATGTATATCATGAAAATAATTGATTACCATCATAATAGTTGGTGTTTAACTTATTTTAACCATATATAGTAGATATATTATCACTTATATAGGGGTAGTGGAATCGGATGTTGTGTTGAAAAAAACAGGATGCAATAGATTGTGTTTTGGCACATATTTTCATGAATGAAAAGGAGGTGGCTATTTCAGTTATCTTGAATCCGGATGACATAAGGACTGTGAAAAAATCTAGGAATAATGAGAATAAAAATTATAATTATTTTATATTTAGTTTAATGTTATATTTTAAATAGAGTATTAATGTATAATAAAACATGATTACATGAGATGATGACTTTGAGTACATGCCAGGTCTCATTCATTCTCCCTACTAAGGATTCAAAAAAGAATTTCATATTTGTAATTATGAAGTCTTTGGGTCATTGAATATCATATTACTTTAGAGAGTTTTATATCATAAATTTTGTGTATATAAAATATACACCTTGTTTTACTTGGCTACATGACCCATGATGTATTAGAGTACACACTTGACTACCCAATGAACAGACAAGTCATGTAGGCCTATTGGAATATCATGTCTGATTAAATGACATCACATGAGATAATATATATGTTTCGGACTAACCAACATTTTACAAAAACCATGTAACCTTAGTATTTATTCCATTGAGGTTTACCACAAGAGAAAGGATGGTATCAGTACACGACTAATGTCATTAACAAACCTAGTCTACACCTAAACTAGGAAACCAATCCAATTTGTAATAATTAAAAAACGGATTTCAAGTTCCACATTGGAAAAAATACCAGTATTAGTAATTACAATCACATTATTAACACCACAATATTTTAAAAGATCACTACAATCGATAACGTATACTACATGAAACACCAAGATTAAATGAATTATAGAATATTAGTATCTTACGAACATTATAATATAGCCATTGAATTTTGTGGGTATGAATATAAGTAAGGAAATTTTGAATTATATATAAATATAATAATCATGAACAATTTATTAATAAATTATTTGAAAATTTGCAGTTAATTTCTAGTAAAGTAATTTTATTCATCAAAACATTTTTTCCTAGAAAAAAGTTGTATATTTTAGTGTGAACATAGTATAATTAATTTATTTATAATTTAGAAATTTTTGTAGATAATTTTTGTAAATAATTCTATCCCAATTATTAAAGGATTATTTTCAATAATTTTTTAATAAATATTCATTTTATATTGAATTGTTAAAGATACTGAATTTTAATGAAAAAAGTTTTTTATTTAAAGCATTTACAAAGATAAATTTAAATTAAAAATTTATAACAAGAAATATTAGTTTACATATATTATTAATAATCTAATTATGTATATTAAAATCAATTTTAAGGATGAATTTTGTACAAACAAGTTTTTATAGTAAAAAAGTATTTATCCAAAATACATCTTTCTTTGGGTTTTTTGTTATTATATTAAAATATTTTACTCCACATATAGAAATATAATCCTAAAAAATGTATTCCCTATTATGTGTCAATATTTATATAAATATTTAAATATAACCTTCTATTTTTTGTCATTCAGAATAGTAAACAATGTAAATTTTTATTACCCTCATGAAGGTAAAATGGGGTAATTAAGGAAAAAAATTAATATATAAGGCTTAAAAATCATTCATAATCATGAATTTATTTTATTTCATGAACTTATTTGATCGATAATAATCCCAAGATTTAAATTATGAAAATTTGTTTCCATTTAACTTAAAATTTTACCTTTATAGTATTTAAGTAAAAGATAAAGTAAAAATATTCACTCTCTTACTTTTAATGTCTATAATATTTTATATTGGGGATCCAATTGAATTATGTTTGGTTATAAGTGTATATTTGAGATATATATGTTTTTATCTATTGGAAATGGATTTTTAAATTTTAAGCGAATAAATAATTTCCTTAAATTCATACACAATACCGAAATAGTGCTTGTGGAAACTAAATAAATATCAATTAAAAGAATTAAATAAGTCTATACAAATATATTTCGGCTAAATTATATTGTAAAAGAAAATTTTAAGATATATATATATATCATATTATTGGTTTTATAATGGTTTATATTATCACTCAATTTCATTCATGATGTATGGATGTCAAATTATATATGTAGTTCTTAAAATGACAATAAAAATATTTTAGGGTAAATATATTTTATTCAAATTTTTATAATTCATAAAAATATTGAAAAAAAGGAAATTATGATTATACATGGATTAAATTGAAATTAATTGTGAAACACCCCAATCTTCCGTGGTAAATTTCCCATTGAATGATATAGTAGCTTGTGTTGTACGTTACATCATGTTCAAAAACACCACAATGAATAAAACTAGTCGTTATGAATAGTAATACACACTTTTAAAAATTATATGAATTTTATTTTTTATAATGGACTTCATTTTTTTATTCAGAATATCAAAATTAGCTTTGGGAGATTTTTTGGTATTTTTATGAAAACATTCAATTTTAAATGAATAGTGAAAAATAATGAGTTATAGTTTAAAACCAACTTTTTAGGTAAATAATTATTTATTTATTTAAATTTATTTTAGACCAAAATTGATACATAATACCTATATAATTTCAATTTAATTCATTAAAGTCAGTTTATAATAATTTTAGATATATAAAAAATTTATTGACCTTTTTACCGCCTTTTAACCACCTCCTAGGAGAATTTTTAAATTTGCATAAAACATAATTTTACCGCTTCTATGAGTTGAATTTAAAAAATCCAAGTGACACCGTTGATATCAGTAAGTAAAATGTGGTTCAATAAGATAAAAATAATTTTTAGTAAACAATATCTTTTGACTTTTATTTACCACGGTTAAAAGTGAATACGGTAATTAATGTTACAAATGATATTATTATTACCCTAAAAAATGTCCTAATTCTATTGGATAAGTTTAATTTGACCTAAAAAAACCTTATAATAATATATGATCCTTTAAGTCTACTTGGATTAGATTAGGACATTTATTATTATTTAATTTAAAGAACAGTTAAAACTGTAAAAATCAACATTTTATAACTAAACAATTTTTAATATATGGTTACAAATAATATAAATTAGACTATAAATATTAATTAGAAAGCTAAAAAAATTTCCTACATAATTGTATTTTATTTCCAATTTTTAAACATTAAATAATTTAATTTATTTCAGACACAATAATGATGCAGTAATAACCTTATTTAGAAATATTAAAAAAATTGATATTATAAATTTCCAAATAAATGTAATTTGAGACTTTTTATGAATTACACCACTTTTATATATTAATATGACATGTTAGAGTTGACTTAATGAATTTTTTCTAATATATAATGTTGTTATGAATTTAACAAAAACAAAATAGCAAATAGTGTAATAATTTACATAAAAGAGTTTTAAAACAAATATTATACTATTAATTGATATTCTATTTATAAAATACATGGTTTGACCCAGGGTCATAAATAATATTATATATGTCATTAATGAACCATTTTAGGTTCTCTTGAAAGATTATAGTATGTTTATTATCCATATAATATAAAAAATAATAAGAGACATGGTAAATGTAAATCTAATTAACTAAGAGTTAAATAAAAAAGATAAGGTCAATCTAGTGACCCAAACCAATATAAAACCTGTTGGATGAGTGATTTTTGAACCATACCCATATTATCCTCGAAATAGATAATTTTGGAGCCATTAGAAACTGAAAATGATTTTACTATAAAATAATATTTCAATCTTTTCCTAAGGTGCCCCTCACCCCTCATATAAAAGGGAACTTCCCATTCTCTCAAATTCACACCTTCAATGCCATTTGGATCGTCCAAACCCTACCCAAATATCCTCTCAATTTTCCTCTATTAATCTTATAGGCCTTCCATTAGTCATAAAGCCATCCTAAGGATCCCTTTTGACCAAATCAAAAGGATTAACCTAATGAAGAGGTAAATATTTTATCACCTCTTCAAAGTTCTTTTATTCTTTCACTTCTTCTTTAATTGTTGTTTCCATTCAAAAGTAATAACTACAGTATCTTCTATATACTATGATTTTATTATAAATATGTTACAACCATATTTTTTATTTTATCCATCCTATGAATGACATATCACCATACGTGCGTAAGTACGGCTTACCGTCACTACCTCATGGTGTAGTTGTTATTCAATACATAATTATTTGAATATGTATAATAATGATGTATAATTGATTTAAATAATAAATATAACATGTTAACTATTCTTTATATTTGTCATATCATCTATTTAAATACAATTTTAAATCCAATGAATGATATTTTTGCTCACGTGTATTTACGGATTACCGTCTCACCGAACACGATGAGATTCATTCCCCATCGTATCCATTCAAGACTAATTTTTATTTGATGATTAAAATTAATGTTTAAATAATTAATATCATTCTGAATAATAATAAGATACATCCTATGCATAACAATCATTACTTACGTAACAAAGCATATAAAGGAAAATGAATCAGTTAACACCCGAAACAACTATAATACTAAAATATTATTAACCAAGAAATAGTAAAAGATAATATATGACATCATATTAATATATATGGCTCTATTATAATTTAATAACAATTATTTCACCATTATAAAGGATGTTAACCTACCCTCATCCAAGAAAAATTAAAAGGTAAGGGTTAATTCTACAATATCTTCACTATCTGAGGTTGATTTTGCTTAAGTATCTAATGGGACATATTTGTTATCAATATCCATGTTTCAAAAAAGTGTTTTCAAAAGGATTATTAAGGGGATTTTTACTAAAAAAACATTTATATGTTTTAAAGATTTATTCTTCTAAACCTATCTCATTAAAATCCATGTTTTCAA
Organism: Viscum album; assembly: GCA_963277665.1. Lineage (NCBI taxonomy): Eukaryota > Viridiplantae > Streptophyta > Magnoliopsida > Santalales > Viscaceae > Viscum > Viscum album. The sequence continues at coordinate 1,039,373 of CAUJRU010000111.1, forward strand.
AATGGTTTTAAGGATTTATTTATATGGATATGAATGTTTTTAAATATTAATACCTTACAAAAGTTTCAAATTGGTATGGGAAACTTTGATTCAAAAATATATTTTAAATGATATACTTTATATGATTTAATGAAAAATGTATATCTCTTTCAAATATTTTTACTGATCATTTTCAACTATGTCAAAATAATTTATAGGATATTATATGTGATTGGGGTTGATTTATTATGATACAAATATTCCATATTTTATTGAAGGTTTTATGTTATGTTTTACTTTGGATATGTTCTTTTTATACCATTCAGGTTTTATGGTTAAAGTTTTGACATTTCGTATGGTAGATTTAATATGAATGTTTACGTTATATTTCAACCTTTTCATATGAGGAATGTATTGGACTTAGTAAGTTATGGGTGGAGCCCGGTATATCTCTTCGATGCATCGGTATGTCTCATGAGACAACTAGATGAAGAATTTGGTGAGGCCTTTCCCAATTTGATATATGGTTTTGGATGAGGCCTTAATCCTTTTTAGACTTTTTGGTCGAGGCCTTGAAAAAAAATTTCAGAACGTCTGGATTTATACATTCCCTCATTATGAAAATAATATCGATAGTTTATGTGGTCATTCGACTAGTAGAATACCCATTATTATGTTTTATTATGGAATTATTTACTCAGCTCATATTCCTGCTATAAAAGTGTTCATGTTTATTATTGGTAAATGAATGTGTTTTCAATTATTCACCATTCTTAATATTTATGTTATTTTCTGTTATATTGCTTACCCTTACATAGCATTTGATCCCACCCCTTTCTTTTGTTTCATTTTCCCAGGATATTAAGAAGTTAGTTATGAGTGACTCACATGAATAATCTCGGAGTCATTGTTGTTTTTAATGGAATAAATTATTGTTGTATTTCTTTTGAATTTGTAATGTTGAACTTATGTGTGAATCTTTTTTTCCAATAATACTAAATTGATCGGTCTTTCGGGACCTATTTTCATTGTCATCATGCAAGTTTTATGTAATAATGCACCGACTCTGGGTAACTAGGGTCGGGGCGTTAGAGTTCGTATCAAAGGTTGTTCAGTACAAACCATGGAAACTAGATTTAGAAAAACTCTAATTAGAGAACATTATCGTATTATAGACATTGAGGATTAGTATACAAAAAATTCATAGAATTTTGGTATTGTAGAAATTTTTTGTGTTTTCCAAGAAATACATCTTTATCTAGATACAATTAGGTATAGGTGGCTCTGGCATAGATGTAAGTAGGGGTAAAATATGAAAACATAGCATTGATCAAGAATCAATCGGGCACTGGTGCACAACAACAGGCCTTGCTACATTCTTGGTTACAACACTCCCAGGAGATATGCTAAGGATAAATCTCATTTTCTTTAAAAAACATTATGAAAGATTTATGAGTATATACCTCTTCAATGAAAACATTTTTATGATTATGGATTATATACATCAACTATTCAATTTATGTTAATTGTTTTGAATATCAGAATTATGTATTGTCGTTTATAAACTAATCAACTGTATGCCGTTATTTAGAAATGACACCTAGTAGAAGGAATGTAAACCATATCAACACACCCAATCGATGTAAGGACTTCCCTCTTACTCAAGATAATTATAGTGGATGTGGTGAAGAAACTAGTGTTGATCAACTTATCACCATACTAGGACAACTCATTCAGGTTATTAATAAGAAACTTACCCGTATAGAGCACACTAATCTACATCGTGGAGGATTAATGTTAGATCGCTTTATGCGGAAACAACCACCAACATTAAATAGGAAAAAAATCTATTTTTATCTAAGTAATAGATATGTTATTTAGAGAAAATATTTCATGCTTCAGGGAGTAGTGAAAGTGAAAAAGTTACCATGGTAGTTTATCACCTCAAAGGAGACACAAATCAATGGTGGTCATTGATTAAGAACACCAAAAAAGATGATGAAGTATCAAATATGGAAGGGAGGGAGTTTAAAGATCTTCTCTTAGAAAAATACTTTCCTCATGACCCTTGAGCAGATATGGAAAGACAATTTTAGAGTCTGAGACAAATGGAGGATGAGAATGTTTCAAAGTATGAAGATAACTTTACAAGGTTAGTGAGGCATGATGCATATTATATACATAATCCAAGAGGTATGATTAGCCATTTCTTTGAGGGGTTAAAACCATTTCTCTATCTAGAATTAGTATCTCAATCCTTCTCATCGTACAAATATATTGTCTCATGTTCTATCAATATAGAAAAGGAATTCTCTAAGTATTATGAAATTAAAGAAAAGATAGAGAAGAAGAGACTTGTGGAACACATTGGGAAAGGAAATAAGGAAACAGGGAAGAAGGAAAGAGTTGAATATCCACCCTGTGATAATTGTGGAATGAAGCACCCTGGTGCACATCTAAAAGGAAACGGTGTATGCTACAAATGTGGATAGAAAGGCCATCTTGCTGGAGATTATAAGGTAAAAAAATAAGCTACCAATGTTTAATGCTACAATTGCGGGTAGATGGGGCATTAAGCAAATGTATATCCTAAGCGTCAGGAAACATAACTCAGAACATTCCAAGGGATCACTGGCAAGATTATGCGATCACTACTGTTGAAGTTGAAGCTTTGAAAGACATTTTGGCTGGTAATTTAATGGTTTCCTCAAGTTTATCCAATGATTTATTTGATACTGGATCATCGCATTGTTTCATATCTTCCCAGGTTTCTAAGAAAATTAAATATTTCAAATTTTCTTTAACATGGGAGTTGTCAGTAAAAACTTCTATGGGATGTATCATTGCAACAAAGTTTTGTCAATCAGTTTTCATTAAGACATATAAAAAATATTTATCTACAGATATAATTGATATAACCATGATTGAATTTGATACAATCCTTGGTACGAATTTGCTTTCGGACCATGATGCAAAAATTTATTTTAAGAACAAGGAGGTTAAAATTCCTGATGATGATAAGGAGTACCTTATCTCTATAGAATAAACATCACCATATAATTCTTATCTAGATTAACCCCATATAGCTCTAATAAATTCAATTATTGGGATGGATGAGAAAGAAATAATTATGGGTGAGGAAAAGAATGTTCGAATAAATGATGTACATATTGTGCAAGAATATGTTGGTGTGTTTCAAGAGGATTTACCTGGACATCTTCCAGAATGAGAAATTGTGTTTTCCATTGATTTAATTCTTGGTTCTTGGCCCATATCGAAGACCCCTTATAGAATGGATACTATAGAATTAGTGGAACTAAATAAACCATTAGAGGAACTGAGTAATAAGGGATTTATTTTCCCTAGTGTTTCTCTATGGGGGGGCTGTCATTTTTATTAAGAAGAAAGACAGATTTAGGAGGTTGTGAATTGACTATAGGGGGATCAATGCTATAATAATAAAGAACAAGTATCCCCTACCTAACATTAAAAATTTATTTGACCAACTTCATGGAGCTCAATGTTTTTCTACGATTGATGTTCGATATCCACATCATCAGTTTTGTGTGAAAAAGGAAGACATTCTAAAAACAGCATTTCGAACCAGGTACTTTCATTACGAGTTTATAATAATGCATTTTTGAATGACTAATGCACCCTCTCTTTTCATGGATTTAATGAACATATTTTTCAACGAAAATATTGATAATTTGTAGTGGTATTTATTGATGATATCCTGGAATACACCAAAGGCTATGAAGATCATGAAAATCATGTGCGCACCATTCTAAAAACACTTAGAAGAAATGAATTATATGGGAAGTTTAGAAAGTCTGAATTTTGGCATCATGAGATTTCTTTTCTGGGTGATATTGTCTCTAAGGAGGGAATCTCTATTGACCTTTCTAAGACAAAGGCAATCCAAGAATGGCTAGTACCAACTAGTATAACTGAGGTACGCAGTTTTATAGGTTTATGTGGTTATTATCCACATTTCGTCCAGAATTTCGCCTGATTGGCTAACCCATTAACCGAGCTCACACGTAAAGGGGTTAAATTTGTTTGAAAAAAAAAGAGTGTGAATAATGTTTTGAAGAACTAAATAGAATATTAGTCAATTGTATTATATTTACTCTACCATCAAGGAATGATGGGTTTGCTATTTATAGTGATTCCCCAAAGAAATGACTTGGTTGTGTCCTTGTGCAGAATGATAGAGTTATTGCATATGCGTCATGATAGCTAAAAATTAATGAAAAAAACTATCTTATTCATGATCTTGAGTTAGCAGCTGTAATATTTGTTTTTCAGATATGGAAATCTATTATATGGTGAAAATATTATATTTATACTGATCACAAGAGTTTTATGTATATTTTCTCACAAAAAGAACTCAACATAAGGCAATGGTGATGGATTAAACTACTCAAGGATTCTGATTTCACTATAAACTACCACTTGGGGAAGGAAAATAAGTTGGCCGATTCTTTGAGTAGAAAGTATCATGGAGTTTTAAACTTAATGAGAGTTGAAATGGATCCTATATACATAGATATAGTAAATATTGATATGGGAATAACCATGAAAGGTGAAAAATCAATGCTTTTTCAAATGATTTTCAAACCATCTTTACTAGAGTGGAAAAAGAGTTCTCAGACCGATGATGTGAAGCTTAACAAAAATATTGAAGCTATGAATGATGGGAGATTGAGTGGCTCCATATATGATGATAGTATTTTGAAATTTGGGAATAGACATTGTGTTCCTGATATACCTGATATGAAAATGGAACTGTTAGATGATGCTCATAGCTCCAATTTCCTTATACACCCTAGTAGCAATAAGATGTATCAAAATTTGAAGGAACATTTTTGGTGGGACAACATGAAGAGATAAATTGATGATTTTGTGTCAACAAGTATGGTTTGTCGATAGGTGAAAGCGGGAAGGAAACAACCTGGAAGAGTCATGTAGCCTTTTCCCATACCTAAGTTAAAATGGGATAATATTACCATGGACTTTGTCATGGGACTACCAAAGACTCCTAGAAGGAATCTTTCAATATGGGTCATTGTTGATCGTCTTACCACGTCAGCACATTTTCTTTCTATAAGAAAAGATTTACCACTTGAACGTCTAGCATGCCAAAATATTAATGATGTTGTAAGACTTCATGGTGTACCCCCATCGACTGTTTCGTATTGTGATCCACGTTTTAAGTCAAGATTCTAGAAAAGTTTTCAGAAATACCTGGATAGTGAACTTCGTTTGTGCACTGCCTACCACCCTCAAACTAATAGACAATCAGAACAGACTATTCAAACCTTAGAATACATGTTGAGATCATGCTCACTTGACTTTCATGGTATGTGGGATCACTATTTATCTCTGGTAGTATTTTCTTATAACAATATCTTCCATTCAAGTATTCAGAGGGCACCATATGAAGCATTATATGGAAATAGATGTCGCACACCAACTAGTTGGGATGATGTTGGTGAAAGAAAACTCGTAGGCCCAGAACTTATTGAAGAAATAATCGAAAAGGTTATTGTAATCTAAACCAACATAAAAGCAGCTCAATGTATGCATTAGATATATTTTGAGATCCAAAGGAATGATTTTGAATTTTATATAGTCTATCTCGTTTCCTTGATGGTATCTCCATGAAAAAAATTATACAATTTGGAAAAAATGGTTATTTGAGTCCAAGGTACGTCGAAACTTTCGAAATTCTAGAATGAATTGGGGCAGTAGCTTATCGTTTGGCAATGCCGCCAAGTCTCTCCAATGCTTATGTTGTGTTCCAAATATCACTGTTGTGATAATACATGTCTGACCCAAAGCATGTGATAACCTATGATCAATTAGAACTGGAACCCGATCTATCTTATTGTGAAGATCTTGTCAAGATTCTTGATACAAGAGAACAAGTGTTGAGAAATCAGAAGACTTGTCTGGTAAATGTTCTATGAAGAAACCATAAGATGGAAGAGGCAACGTGGGATCCCAAAGAACTGATGATGAAGAACCAACCAAATCTTTTTATGTAGTAATATTCAAGAAATTTTGAGGATGAAATTATTTGAAGGATGATAGAATGTAACACCCCACGCTTCTACGGTATGTTTCCCTTTGAATAATACAGTAGATTGTGTTTAACGCAACTTCAAGTTCTAACACACCACAACAAACCAATGTAGCCATTCGGTATATTATTATCCACTTTTTTAAATTTTATAAATTTTATTTTTAAAATTTGTCTTCATTTTTGGATTCAAAATATCGAAATAATATTATGGTGAATTTTTTGTATTTTTCAGAAAACATTCTATTTTTGATGTATGGTGAAATACACTGAGTTATAGTTAAAAACTAAATTTTTATTTAAAAAGTTATTTATTTTATTTAAATTTATATTAGGTAAAAATAGATACATGATACCAATATAAGTTTAATGTAATTCATTGGAGTCAGTTTATAATAAGTTTTGATATATAAAAAATTTATCGAACTTTTTACCGTATTTTACCCACCTCCTATGAGAATTTGAAAATTTGAATAAAACATAATTTTAACACTTTGGTGAATTTAATTTCAAAAATACAAGAGACACGGTTTATTTCAGTAATTAAAATGTGGTTCAATAAGATAAAAATATTTTTTTTGAATAGTAACTTTTGAGTTTTATTTACCACGGATTAAAGTTAATTGGTTAATTGAGGGTAAAAATGAAATTATTATTACCCTAACACATGTCCTAATTCTATTGGATAAGTGTAATTCTACCAAAAACAACCATAGGAATAAAATATGATCCTTTAGGTTCACTTGGATTAGATAAGGACATTTATTATTATTTAATTCAAAGAAGAGTGAAAAGTGTTAAAATCAAAGTTTAATAACTAAACCATTTTTAATATAGGTCTAAAAATAAAATAAATTAAAATATAAATATTAATTATATATATAATATATTTACTACATATTTTTATTTATTTTTAAAATTTTAAACATTAAAAAATTTAATTTATTTATGACACAATGATGATGTAGTAATTATCTTATTAATGAAATATTTAAATAATTGATATTATAAATATCCAATTAAATGTAATTTGAGTATTTTTATGGATTCCACTAATTTTATAGATTAATATGAAATGTTATAGTTGAATAAATTAATTTTTTTAAAGTAATAATTTATTTTTGATTTTATCAAATTCAAAAATTCAAATAGTGTCAATATTGTCATAAAAGAGTTTTTAAAAAAAATATTATATTATTAATTGATATTCAATTCCTAAAAATACAAGGTTCTTCTAAATGTCTTAAATAATATTATATATGTCATTAATGAACTACTTGGGGTTCTCTTGGATGTTTATAGTATGTTTATTAACCTTATAATATAAAAATATAAAGAGACATGGTAAATGTCAAACTAATTATGTTAGAATTAAATCTAAACGATAAGGTTAATCTAGTGACCAAAACAAGTCTAAAACCTATTTGTTTGATTTGATTTCATCCCATCCCGACCTTATCCTCTAAATAAATCATTTTGAGCAATTATAAACTGAAAATTATTTTATTATAAAATAATATTTCAATCTTTTTCTAAGGTGACCCTCACCCCTCTTCTAAAAGGCCACATCCCCTTCTCTCAAACTCACACTTTAAATCCATTCGGATCAGCCAAAACCTACCCAAATATCCTCTAAACTATCCTACCATCATCGTAGAAGCCTTACTTTAGTTAGAAAGACAAAATAAAGAGCCATTTTGATCAAATCAAATTGAAGAACCTGAAAAAGAGGTAAATATTCCATCACCTCTTCCATGTTCTTTTCTTCTTCCACTTCTTAGTTCCTTGTTGTTTACATTATAAAATAATAAATCTAGTATATTATATATACTATTATGTTATTATAAATATGGTATAACCATATTCATTATTTTATCCATCCTATGAATGACATATCACCATACGTGCGTACTTACGGCTTACCGTCTTCACGTTGTGGTGTAGTTGTTATTAAATACATTATTATTTGGATGGGTATAGTAATTATGTATAATTGATGTAAATAATAAATATAACATGTTAATGATTCTATATAAATGATAGAAAATCTATTTACATATGATTTTAAATAAAAATAATGATATTGTTGCTCGTGCGTACGTACCGATTACCGTCTCCACGAACACGATTAGATTCATTCCCCATCGTATCCATTCAAGACTAATTTTCATTTGATGATTAAAAATAATGTTTAAATACTTAATATCATTCGGAATATAAATAATATACATCATTTCCATAATAATAATTACTTACATAACAAATCATATAAAAGAAAACAAATTAGTTAACACCCGAAACAACGATAATACTAAAATATTATTAACAAAACAATACAAAAATATCATATATGATATCGTATTAATGTATATGGTTATTTTATATTTTAATAACAATTATTTCAAAATTATATAGGAGGTTAACCTACCATCGACAAAGGAAAATTTGAAGGTAAGGGTTACGTCTACAATCTCTTCATTATCTAAGGTTTTTTTACGTAAGTATCTACAGGGACATATTTGTTATCCATGTCCATGTTTCATAAAGGTGTTTTCATATAGATTTTTTTTAAGGTAATTTTTACTAAATCAAAATTTTAAATGTCTTAATGATTTAATCTTCTAAACATTTCTCATTTAAATCAATGTTTCCAAAATAGATTTAAGGATTTATTTATATAAATACGAATGTTTTTAAATGTTAATTACATTCAAAAGTTTCAAAGTGTTATGGGAAACTTTGATTCAAGAGTATATTTTAAATTACATCCTATATATGAATATTAAATGATTTCATAAAAAATGTATATTTCTCTCAAACATTTTAACTGATCATTTTCAACTATATCAACATCATTTACATTATATTATTTGTGATCAATGTTTAATTATTATGATAAAAATATTCTATATTGTATTAATGATTTTATGTTATGTTTGATTGTTAATGTATTATTTTTATACCATTCATTGTTTATGGTTAATGTAATGACATTTTGAATGCTAGTTTTAATAGAGATTTTTTTGTTATATTTGAACTTTTTCGTATGAGGAATGTATTGGACATTGTAAGTGACGGGTGGAGCCCGCTATAGCTCCACAATGCATCGATAGGTCTCATGATACAACTAGACGTGGAATTGGACGAGGACTTTCCTAATTTGATATATGGTTTTGGACATGGCCTTAATCATTTCTAGAGGTCTTGGTCGAGGCCTTGAAAAAATGTTTCAGAATGTCTAGAATTATACATTCCCACATTTTAAAAATAATATTTATAGTTCATGTGGTCATTTTACTAGTCGAATACCCGTGATTATGTTTTATTATGGCATAATTTAATTATCTCATATTCCTTCCATAAAAGTGTTCATTTTAATTATTGGTAAAGGAATGTGTTTTCAATTGTTCACCATGTTTAATATTTATGTTATCTTTCGATGTATTATTTACCCTAATTGAGGGTTTGAGCTCACCCCTTACTTATGTTTCATTTTTCTAGGATATGAAGAAGTTAGTTATGAGTGACTTGCATGGATAATCGTCGAGGCATGGTGGTTTATAATGGAATAAATTAGTGTTGTATTTTTTTCAAGTTGTAAAGTTGATCTTATATATGAATCTTGATTCCAATAATACTGAACAGATCAGTCATTCGAGACATGATTTCTTTATGATCATGCCAATTTTATGTAATAATGCACCGAATTTGGGTAACTGGGGTGGGAGCATTACACAATATTCATTAATGATCCAATTTTCACCTTATATGTTAAAATACTACCCTTTAATATTGAAAAATTCAGTACAACGACTAATGTTAAAATTATTTAATAAAGTGGTTAAATGAAATGATAATATTTTAAATGATATCTATGCCAGTTTAAATTTGGTTGGAATATTATATTAATACCAATAATTCCTTATCTACAAATACTTGTCATTTTGTAACCATTTTATATAATTTAGACACATAATTTATTATAATATTTCTAGTATTTCAAAAAATGTTATTATTGATATTTTATGGTAAATAATATTTTATTAAATGATTAAGAATTTTAAAAAATAACATATATATATTTCAGTTATTGGAATATGGTTACAAATTTCATCCAATGTCCATTTATGGGTCAAATTTCCTCATATAGTAACTTTATAAACCCTTGAAGAGTAAAAAAACATAAATCATTGAAATTTTCCAAAGGGTTGAAGGGGGGATTAAATGTAAGATGTATGGCTGCAAGATTCACAAAAAAAGTTCAAAATTTAATTTTATGATATTATCTAAACTTGTTTTCATATTATAATCACATTATAACTATTTGGATCAATATTTTTTTTGAAAATTATTTTAAATTAATTTAATACTTTTGATAATTTGAAGAGCGCCACCCTCTACACTATTAAATGGTAACATCTTCTCTCATACTCAAAAAATTTTTCTTTATATATCAAAAAATAACTACAATAATATGATCATATCTTCTCTAAAAACATCAGATATATTATGGTATTTTGTAAAGACCACCCTGTCAAAGCATAAAGTGTAAACCCAATGAAGTTTCTTAACGATGTGGTATAATAGTTAACTAAGTGTTTTCAATTTAATTTGTTCTTATAGATCTTATATATCTATGGTATCTGTCATAAAATAATTAATTCGTCTTCTCAAATATACTTATTATTTATTATGGTGATTGAAAAAACAATATACCCCTTTTTACTCTCTATTTTAAAATGATAATTTTTCTTGTGTGTACATTTGCACTGCCAACTCCATGAAGAAATGCAATTCATTTTTCATATCCATTTTACATGGATGGTAATAAAGATAAATTAATTTAATGTATATGATATATATTAAATATTAATTCTTCTATAAATATTTATTAATATTTAAATATCTTTCTTTCCATCCATTGAAAAGTGAAAACAACATTCATCCGTGCATAAGACCTGTCGTATCCATAAATGATGTAAATAATTTTATCATCTCATATTTTTATGGATAAATATAAATATATACCTAATGAATATATATTATATTTATATCAATGATAATATCATTCATTTAATTAAACCATGATCTATGAACATGGGATATAATTTCCGAACTAAAACTCCCTTGAAAAATTAACATTTCATACCGTGAGACGACAACATTAATGACAATTTAATTATTAGTGTTAAAAAGTTATAAAATGATCATATATATTAAAATTATTTAAATTATGATAATATATAATTATAATCTATTTAAATTTATTATAAATAAGGTTAGATCACTTTAAATGTAATTCAACCATGTTGTAAGTGTTTCTGGTCTCACTTTTAATTCTACTAGACATATTCCACATTCGATACTTTTTTCCTTTGTGTGATTTATGTAATAAACATGAATGTGTCTTCTGATTATTTTTATAAATGTTATTGATATTTTAAAATAAATATAAATTTCAATCATTCATGAGATTTTGACTTATATATTACCAAAGGGGTATGGTTTTTCCAACTCAATACTATTCTGCTGAGAGATGTTTAATGTTATGCCCCAATTTATGTTTATGAGGTTTATATACAACAAATTTTATACGTTATTTACTGAATATAAATAATTTATTGATATTTAATGTTTTTTTCCTTTTATTATTTCTTGGGGATTTTGATTCAAAAGTAACCAAAGTCGTAACGGTTTTATTTTGTAATCTCATTACTTATTGGGATTGTTTATGAATAAGTATTTGATGATGAAATTTAATTATATAACACTAAATATTATCATGTTTTTATTATCCTACAGTTATTTCAAGAGATCATATGTTTTCGACTCATTTTTACATTTTTATGCTTGTAAGAATATGGAATAATAAATTTACAGAATCTCGGTTTATTTATATATTTATTCAAAAATCATTTTTCTTCCACATGTATGTTTTTAAAAATGTGTTAAAAATATTTTATAATTATACTATGATGGTTTTAATTAATTTTCATGAATGATTAATTTTTTAGAAAATAGTTTTATATTAATCTTTTTGTCATTTTTTGAATTAGGATCTTATTACTTTTATGTTAGAATTTAAAATGAATATTTTTTTTAAAGTACATAACATGAAAAAAATTTCCAACCATTAGGAGTGTTCTATGTTTTGAAGTATCCTTTAAAATTTTCCAATTATATTTTTAAATAAAATATTTTCCATAATGATTGGGAAATTTTAATAATTTTAAAAAAGTGATCTAAATATGAAATGGTATATTTTCTCAAAAATATTTGATGATATCCTCTAATGGTATTCTCATCGAAGATGAAATCCATTAATCTCTTTGATGCTCTACTAGGGATGTCATATAATGAAACCATATTTAATCTTCCTATGGATGGTATATGATTATGATGATAATATTTTTTTGAAACACTTTTATTTTCCAGGTTTTATGCTTTGATGAATTATGGAATTTTTTTAAACATGCTTCATTTCCTTGAGTTTTGATATATGTTGAATGGTTAATAATATCAGTGAACTCAAATTAATGTATTATTTTTGTTTGATTAGTGGGACTAGAATTATAAATCTCTCTATTTCACTATGTAAATATTGATATATCATGAGATAAAAAGGACTAGAATGGGCAGTGAACCCAGTTCAATTAGAAACATATTTTCTTAGGTTTGTTTTTAGAGTCATCCAAGGGTAAGAATATGAGGGAAGAGAGTTTGAATCTGATACATAATTATAGTGTTGTAAGACATACTTTACTAATGATAACATTTTCAATGATTTTGTGTATGAAAACAATTATGTCTTACTCTAATGTTATGTCACCACGGCTGAAGTTAATTGACTATTTTTTAATATATTTCATATGGAAATCGAGGACATAAGACATCATTTAAAAATATGGTCTATGATATATTAGAAATTGATTTTAAAATATCTCATTTTTTCATGTCCTTAATGTGATTCTATGTTTATGTGATCACTGATATCTCCATTATATCTAAGCATATGAGCTCACCATTTCTTACGTTTACTTTTCCTTGATTATTAAAAATGGTTTAAGTAGGGAATGTTTATAGAGAATACTATATGGGAAGATATCCATGGGTGTTATTGAATATCATTCATAAAAATAAACTATTCTATCTCTAGAATTTAAGGACATTATGTACTTATTTTTTTTTTGATTAGATCATAATGATATGTACTGAATATTTATATTAAATTATGTAATTTTTATTGTTGAAATGTACGAGTTTATATAATAATTGGGAATAATTTTTCTCAATAAACTAGGTAAAAATATGTAACTAATAACCCAAAAGACATGGAGATATTTTGGATGGCCATGAACATAATACAAAATAACAATAATCCTCAAAATCGCTATGAATAATTTAAAATAAAATAATTTATAACCAAACCATAACATTCCAACACTAAACAAAATTTGACATGTAATATAAGGAAAAAGCCTAAAACAATATATAATCTACTATTTCTAGAATATAATTCACTTATTTTAATCTCAATGATCTTTTAACCTTAGATTTTTGGATAAATAGTTCATAAATTATATATAACAATCCCATATATTACAGAGTGGACACTTCTATTCAGTGTCAATTTTTTCATTAATAAATGTTTTTTAAATAAACGACTTTTTATTTCATGACAGATCATCACCATTTTTATATTTGACAAAATCAATGGAATTATGCACTATATAGAAAACATTTTTATATATAAGATGAGAAAAAAATATCAGCAAGCGATATAAAAAAATGAAATAAATTAGTTCAGCGAAAAACACAAAAAAACCACAAAATATATACCTTTATAACAATATTCATTAAGCATATGAAATTAATAATTTTTATATGAGAACAACATATATTTTTCTATGAAAAATTTTCAACCCATAATAATCTTATATATTTCATGTAGGAAACATGGGGAATAATTTTAAAATCACTATTATATATATAGTTTAACTCATGGTTATACATGGAATAAAAATCATAGTTATTCTTGTAGTAAAAATGATAGTATATTATTATTATTTTTTAAAATAATCATAATTTTTTTACTGCATCTAATATTTTTAATAATCATCACTGTATAGTCCCTTAATATATTTAGAGAAAACTAATCAGTTAACCCTATTTAATTACCCAATGAATTGGATAGCTATAATAGGTTCACCCATTAGTTGACTAGAATAGAACCACCCCTCCTCTTGATAAATACCCAAGAACAATAACATAATAAATACAAGTTTTCAGTTTTCAAAAATAATCATTGAACCCATAAGGAAACACTTCAAGATATTAGAAAATATTTTCCTTTAAAACCCATTTCAAAACTAAATTATTCATATAAAATGGAAAATGAAATTTTGTTTGAATAAATATTTAAATCATGAAAAATAATTCAAACATGAAATAATGGTTAAAGTAGGGGGAAAATCATTGTCGCTGTATATATTAATATAGCACATTTCTTTTTTTTATTTTGTAAATAACGTCAAAACATTCATTTAAAAGATATTTTTTGTAAAATTTTGAATGAAAATAAAAATAGGCTAAAAATTATTTATAAATAAATTATTTCCATATAAATAAATCTATAAAATAATTTTGAACATACAAAAATGGAGGAAAAATAATTTTTAGGGAAAATTTTAAAAAAGTATTTTTTTAGAAAGTTTTTTAACTTGAGTATGACTGGCCACATACATTCTTTATCTTCCTAAATAATAAACATATGTTAATTATTAAATTTATAGTGACACTTTTTTAGTTTTTTTATTTATTTTATCTTATATATTATGCTGTAATAACAATTAATTAATCATTTACGTTCACATCATATTTTTTTATTATATTCAGAACACAAGTCAAAAAAGACTTAGCTATGTTTACTATAGTTAAATAGATAATTATTAAATTATCTATATAATAGTAATCATGGAATGATTATAATATTTATAAATAAGTTATAATTTATAAAAACAATCATTATGTATGTTTATGAAAAATTAAATATGTTATAATCATGGACACAGTAGACTGCATGTACACATGAGTGGTGTTTAAATTATTTAACAATCGTTACCGAAAGAAGGTAAGTAACATTTCATGTTTACATAATTAAAATAATAAAATAAATATATTATTATTATTTTTTCAAATGTACATATATATTTCATCAATGTGTTGCGGTAATTAAAAACAAATCATGTCACTGCATGGAGGTGGTAGTCCACAAGAATGCACGAAAAATAAAATCATTTTCTAGTGAAGGAAAAGGTATGATCATAAATGATATATTATATTTTCATAGTGATTAATATGTAATAAATATCATATATAAACCTCAATTAATTCATTTTAATTCATTTTTGTGTGAGGGTTATTGAAAACAAATTACATTGGTTCTTAAGGTAGTTGTCCACCTTAAACACCAATAATAGTTTCCATTCACATTTGATGGAAGATGAGATAGATATGTGTTATGACATTAAAATAATAACAAATAAATATATTTTGGATATTTGTGTTATTATGTTAATATAGTTGAATAAAATTTAATGGATGTGGGATAATAAATAAAAGTAAAAAATGCGGCTAAAAGTATACTTATTCTTTGGGAAGTCTTAATTTCATAACAAATTAAGTCCCCCAAGATTGGTATTATTATAAACAAAAAGTTCTAAAGATCATAGGGAGGGTTGTTTTAAAGGTATTTGAGTTTTTTTTAAACAAAAATTTTATTGAGTGTGAATGAATGAGAAGATGATATTAACTTTTACAAGGGAGGGGAGGGGAACTCTTGAGATGTTTCAAAATATTAAATTAATATAAATTAATATTGATATCCAAATAGATAAAAATGATTACTATAAAAGATAATATTAGTATGATACTACATAATCTCATAAAACAAATTTTATATAAGTTTGGAACACTTCTGTACCCTTATTTTATTGTTAACCCTTTGTTAACATTTTTTATTATTACCACAATACAAGGACATTTACTCTTTAATGTTTAATATTGATTTAGTAAAATGAAGTGTGGCCAATAAATTTAAAATGGTAGTTTATATTAGATATATCCCATTTATTTTGATGAATATGAAATTTTTATGAATTTTAAAATTTTAATAAAATATTATTTATTATAAAATATCATTAACATAAATTTTAGAGTTGTTCATATACATTAAATTTTATAAAAACCATAAAAAATGAATTAGAATAAAATGATTATAATACACTATCATATTTCTTGTGTATCTATAAAATTCAAGGGTCACATTAATTATTCTAAATTATACAACTTTTAATATTTTTAATATCATTTAATTAATTCTTCCATTAATTTAATAATTTTTGTGTCAGCATAGTATAAGAATTTATAGCATTTATATTTCACTAAAAATTTGAAAATAATTACATTAATGAATTAAATTAATATATATTTTACATGACTATTTATAACATATCATATCATTCATTTATCACTATGTTAAAATTATTATAGCTATAAAATGTTATAGTGTGACATTTTTAACTTTTTATTTTATAAAATATAAAAAATGTCATAGTGACATCCAAATGAAAAAAATGACATCTAACTCAATATTGGATCAATATGGATATATTTTAATCATCCAATAAAATTATGTCAACTGTTTTTGTCAATTTATAGTCCTTATCATTTTATATTTAACATTAATTACTTAATTTTTCCTTAACCATAACAACATGACAAAATTAATGTTACTCTTATTATTAACCAAACATTGAAGGGAAATAATTACCAAATTCTATATATTGATTAAGAATATGGAATCTATTTGTAAAAATTTAAAATATTTATCTATTAACTTTTTTTAAAAAAATTAAATTCACAAATTTTGTCACATTTTTTTCATCAAAAAAATTTATATTTTTAATATTAAATGTTTTTATAAAAACTGAATTATAAATTTTATTTGAAAATAAATAGTTAGATTATTTTAAATGTTAATTATCTAAATAAATTATACAATAAATCAAAAATATAATTTTATTTATAAATACATTACGATAAATTACTGTTTTCAATAAAAATAATTATTTTTCAGTATTCATTGAAAAATCATACATTATAGAAAATTCACAAAAATTAATATTAATATAATTTATAAATTCTGAATTATTAAAATTGTGTTAATTTTTTAAAATTAAAATTCTATAATTTAGAAATTATGATTTTATATGAATGCATATAAATATTAAAATCAAACATGGTTTGAAATAAAGTGTCTTTTGACTAAAAGATTATTTAATATTTTATAATTACATAAAGAATGTGTAAAATTGATTTATATAAAAATTTACAAGGAATTTACATTATTGCTCTATTTTGTTGTAAATTTTTCCTCATAATTTTATTCACATGTTAAATAAGTGGGGATATCTTCCCCTCATAGAATTTTCAAGCTCTTATATTGCTTCTTCAACCAAATAGTTTTTCGAGGAAACCTTAGCCTAGTGAATTTACTCATTCCTAAATAATTTCCCTCTATGATTCAATATATAAACAATATTTTCCTCATAAGAAAGGTTATCTTCCCAATAAACTACCTTATGGATCCAAACTTGAGATAAATACAACATGTAATTTCATAACATTGAGAGATGGAAAAATTGTGTAACTCAAATGAACAATACTACAAATATGGTCTCTAATAGTTCTGGTAAAAATTATTTATTAGTTCTTTAGAAGGGCTGATAACATGATTTATTTAAAATGTTTTCATTAACATTTATTGAAGAAAGCACTGATAAAGGGGTCCCTTATCGGTGCTTTTTTTAAAACTATTAAAGGGGGTATTCAAAAACTCTGTTAAAGGCCGCCTTTATTATTACTTTTTAGAGCACTATATATGGCCCCCTTTAAGAGTGCTAAAAAATAACTGATAAAGGACAAACATATAATGGGGTAATTTTTTTTATTTGAACATCTTCCCACTCCAAATTTTATCAGCGCTTCTGAACCCCTATATCAGTGCTTCCCAACCACTTAATTAGCTTATTAGATAATTCCAACTTACCACATATCCCCCTACCTCTATCCATTTTCTAACCAAAGTCCTCCTGCCCATATCCCAGTACCCTTTCCACTCTCCTATGTTGTTTGTGTTTCATATTTTGATATATATATATATATTGTTACATTTTTTAATCCATATATTTTTATATATTTTCATACACATATATATATATATATATACATGTATAAATTATGTTTTATGTGTGTTTGTGAATATATAAAAATGTATTCATATATTGTTAAATATTTGTTTATAAAAAATATTTTTCATTTCAAAGAATGATTAAAATTCAAAATCATAATATAAATATTAATGTAATAATTAGAATGAGATTCAGTACACACTAAAAAATACAATAATATCGCCTTAAAAGCTGTTGAAATTCCATCGAATGTTAAAAAAGTAGGGTACCCTAACTTAAAACTAAATTTTAGAGGCCTTATGTTCCTCTTTTTAAATCATAAAATGACCAAGGGTCCAATTGTAAATAATAATGTAGGGCTCATCAAAATATTTAATTTGATATATGGTACATCTAAAATGGACTCCTAGATAAAAATTTATAGATTTTGGAATTTTGATTTACATATTCAACTTATTTTAGATCATTTATTTATATTTTTTATTTTTTATATCTTAAAATTGTTAGGTAATTAGTATTACATGATAATAATTATAAAATTGTCAATTAAATTAATTTTTTTTCATTTTAAATTCATTCTCGCTAAATATCATATATTTTTTCTATAAATGAGTAATTATATTTATCTAAAACATATTAAAAATGTATATTATATATTAAAATCAATATAAATATATTTTTATATTCATATATGATTTTGAATGATATTTTTTTTGAAATGTACCCTTTATTAGCACTTTTATTCAAACCTTGATATACGACCCCCGTTATGAGAATTTTTTTACTAGCACTGATGAAGGTACCCCTTTATCAGGTCTTTTTTAGTATCACACATAAAGGGGAACCTTTAACAATTCATTTTTAGATGAAATAATAAAGCCCCCCCACAAGATTTCATTTTTTATCATAGTTAAAGAACCCCTTTAAGTGTTTTTTTCACATTCACAAAGGTTGTATTTAACGGTGATTTTAGATAGCTTTATTGAAGTCATTGTTTTGGATAAAACTAGTTTTATAGTAGTAAAAATCAAAGGTATGAACACTCAATAGGGATCCAATCCAAAATAATTCATGATTTTATTTTGAACAATGAACCATGGGTTTTAATTACCCATTTTACAAATGCATAGAGCACTTTTTCATGGAGATACCTTAATAAAAATTAGTCACCTACGTCAAAAGAATGTTTTTTTACTTTGTCCATATACATAAAATTTCTATATTCACCAAAATATATTTATATGATACATATTTTCTTGACATTCTCAACCATTTCTTTCCCAAATTCCACTTCTATCAACCTCATTTCATATACTTCATCAAAAAACCAAGTATTCGACACTAATTTCTATAATAGACTAAAAATTTCCCATCTGTATACTAAAATGAAAACTATTTTTAAAAAAAAAATCAATGTTACATATATGTTGATCCTATATCCCAGTTAATACATTAAACAAAATTAATTAAGTCATAAATGTACTGAATTCCCCATTCAATCTTTCCATTTGAATGAGGGTGAAAGGTTGTACTGAAATTTAATTTGGTGGCCAAGGAATTGTGATGTAATTTCCAAAAAATAAAATTACACATGGGATCATGATTAGATACAATAGAGAGAGAAACTCCATTACACCTATTATCTTTTTAAGATACAATCGGGAAATCATGTCTAATGATATAGTTCCACATATTTGAATGAAATGTGTATATTTAGTTAATCAGTCAATAAAAACAGAATTCACATTATAACCTTGAGATTTATTTGGAAATCCAACGAAAAAAATCAATTTATACATTTTTCCCTTTACAATCATGCATCGCAAAATAATTAACAATCCACTTTATAATTTTTTATTTTAATTTATCATGATTACAAGTCAAACATTTCATGGTAAATCCAATAATACCTCTTTTATTTTAATCTAACAAGATATACTCTTGAAGGTATTTTTATATCTTAGTAATTGTATGTTGAATTGAAAACATTGAAATATAATCTTTATTCAACAATTATCTATTCAACCGGGAAACACAATTCATACATAATATCGTTGAAAATTCAAAAAAGATTCTTGTTATAAAATAAATTCCAAAAACATACACATCCTAGAAAATTCAACCACATACTACAACTCTCAGTCTCACTTTTGTGGTTTTTTTGGAATAAGATGACGATAATGAAACCTTAAATGAAACAATATATTTTACTATATCAATAGTTCTTGTAAAAAATTAATCAAATAATTAAAAATAGGGTCTTGTTTTAAACATAACATGGTTAAAGATGAGTTACCTTCCAACTCCAAGAATTTACAACATATTTTTATTTTCTGTGATGGTAAAGGATCATGCAATAATAATATTTAATTACATCTAACCAAATTATCTACCTCATGTTCTACTATTTCTAAGTGAATAGCTGATTTAAAAATTTGTGGACTCTATTTATTTCAGACATTACTCCATGTAAATGATTGAAAAATTTTAAAAAGAAAATACCACGAAAACTAATTTGAAATAATGTGTAGGATTTTTTTTCTCATTTTATTTTAGTTCATTTAATGAATAAATAATTACTTAGTCTATCTTCATCTTGAAATAAACATGTACCTTCAAACCAACATCATTTTAGATGAAAAAGTATCTATTACTTGTGGTTATTGAAAAAATTAGATCATTCACTATTATTCATTTTACATCATGTAAATAATCATTACATTCTATTTTCATGATGAACCTAACTCCACGTTTTTAAAGTAGTGGGATGGAGAACTAGGGAATGATTTCAACAAACCATCAATAATATTGTACTAAACAAGGAAAACTAAAAATTTTGGTAGCATTTTTAGGTCTTGGCCATTGATCAACAACTTTTATTTTAAGAAAGATTAACTGTTATTCTATCCTTTTTTATAGGCATTGAAGGAATGAAATTTGATGCATCCAAAAAATAACATTTTATAAAATATTCATATAACATATTTTCATTTGGGGTTTGAAAAAAAATACTTAGATGTTTTCCATGAACCTCATAATTTTTGTTAATAAATCAATATATCCTAAAAAATACAATAAACATATCAAAATATTTATCGAATACACTATTCATAGTATCTATAAATAAAACTAGGTATTTTTCAGCCAAAATGGCATAGTGACAAACTCATAATACCTACATATATCCAAAAAAAGATTTTTTTGGATTTTTAACTTCCATAACCGTCATATAATAGTTCCCAAACCTATGGTAAAACATCAAAAAATACTAATATTCATTGATATGATTGAAGAAATCATTGATATGATAAAAAAGTATAGTTATTCATAAAATTAATTTCATTAAATGCACTATAATAAATAAAATGAATCATACACCAATATTTTTTTTAAAAAATAAAAATGTTACACACCATGGTGAAGTGCTTGGAGGAATGAAAACTTTTTAAAAAGGTAATGGAACTATTTATAATTTTTAGATGTTCAATATGAGAAAATCGGTTAGTGTGTTTTGAAAAGGTCCTCACATCAGGAACTAATTAAATATTAAATTCAACTTACCACCCATGTATAAAACCACGAAACTCAATAGAAAAACATCTAGGTATTATTTTACTATCAAAACACAGGTAATATGAGTAGTTCCATTAATTGAAACAAAATGTGTAGGATAAAATTCATTTCCATATTTTAATTGTTTCGTGGCTTCATGAGATGTTATCAAATGTATGGGTTCATCTAATGTAAAAACTAAAACCCCCTATAAAAAAATTCTATATCTCTACTATCTGTCTTCGAATAGAAATTTTAGTTAAAATCCATATATATAAAAACATCAATTACTCTTTGGTAAATACATATTGGTTTGTAGGAAAATTATTTTGAAAAACAATGACATGATGATTCTTATAATTTTTCCCTTAATATTTCCCCCTTTTGTTTTTTCCATAAGTTCTAGATTCATCTATTGAGGTGGAATCTCCAATTTACCAGAAAAATTCTTTTAGAATGAATGAACATGGTGAACCCGATTCATACAATTTTTTTTATAATCTGAATAAATAAAAAATTCACTAGATAAAAATTCATATTATGGTGGAAAATATGTAGAATTTGTTTCAAAATACTTCTCTGCATCTTCAGGCTTATAATTTGCATACATCCTATAATTCATCTTCTCAATTGGACACAGAAGGGCATTATGATCCATATTATTATATTTAAAATATTTCCCTACCTATTTATCAAAATTATTCATACAAATAAAATGATATTTTTAATTATAATTAAAATAAATATCCCCAAATATACCACAATAGAAGCACTGACTAGACATTATATGAAATTCCCCAGTGTTCTTTTTACGAGAACTCTCACAAACTAAAAACCTAATTTTATCACAAGAATACTTCATTGATCCATTCGTCCACTTTTATATACCATATGGGCATCTTTTTCTTAATGTTCTAATAGTCCACATGATCATTGACTAAGTCAGTTACAACCTTATACAAAAATCAAACACGTTTATCATAATATTTAAAAACATTTTAAGTCAGTTCACATTGATATTTTTTGATACAATCCGAAATTAAAGAGATTAATCATACTATCAATATCATGGATAAAATTTGATACACACCTTTCCATCCTAGTGATGTTTTCTGTATATATGGACACTTAATAATCATCTCTTTTCCTTAGTTAAAAGAATCAATTTTCCATTCTATATCTATACAACATTAAGAAAATATGATTGAAAAAAAATTCTTAATGTCATACCTTTCAATCATATTAATCTCTTCACATTGATTAGTATATTAACCATTATCCGACATTAATCAAATTAAACTTTTAAATGATAAATATAATGACTTACATTTTAATTTTATGAAGAACCTATGACATTGAATATCTTCTACAGATCATTAATCCATCCTTGAAATACAACAAGGTTAGATGTTCCACTGAATGTTATAGGGTGTTATTTCATAAAATGCTCCAATATTTTCATGTTCTATTGTGGAAGATCTAGATCATCTATAACATATATACTAGAAATATTTATAGACCATATCAATTGATCTATGACTATAACGATCTTCATTTTTTCCATTCAACCATTCCAATTTGCTGATTCAAAAAGATATCATCCCCTTGGATCCTTACCACATCATCTTCCATATTTCCTCTATAGAAAACCATTTGAAATTTACATAATTTAGATTAAGAAACACAATAATAAAAAAATACTATATCATTTCAACCAAACCATTTTTTAAAATCCATTAATGGTATTCTATTAACATTATACCAATATTCAATGTTATTTCAACATTTTCTATGAAACCCATGGTATGTACATGACCTTAAATATAACAAGAAGTACTATCTTAATACATTAATGCATATATTTTATTCCCAAATATCATTTAGGATTGAGTTTTTGAGGGTTAAGTCATAAATATTAAATAAAATACTATATATTACAATGTGTAAACTTCTATTCAGTATCAATTATTCCTATTAATAAAAAAGTTTAAAAATAAACATGTTTGTTTTCAGGACGCATCATCACCATTTTCTTCATCACCACATCCTTGTCCCTAATCATCTAGTGAACAACATTTCCAAACATGGGATGAGCACAAATATGTTAGTAAGGGATATAAAAATAATGAAATCAATTAGTTAAGTAAAAACATAAAAATCAATAAATTAATTACCTTTTTCATATTATTCTTTGAGATTATGAAGTAAATAATTTCCACATGCAAAAAACTATTCTGAAAGAAAATTTTAAAACCCATATAAACAGTAGATTAAACATATTGTTAACAAGGGGAATAATTTTCATATTACTCTTATATATATAGTAACCCTCTCAGTTATACATGAAAAAACTACCTTGGTTATACTAAAAATAACCATTATAGTATATTCTTGTAATATTTTAGGGGAAACCTAATAGGTTAAGTCCATCAAATATTTGGAATAACCATCATTGTGCATTCCCATAATCACTTAAGAAAAATAAAATTGGTTTACTCCATACCATTACACAATGTATTAGAGATATACTAAAAGACTATACATAATTAATTTATAAGAATACCACACATAATCATGAACAATTCCCAAGAACACTAAAATAACACATAAAAGCATTTAGTTTTCAAAAATAATCTTTTCACATATAAGAAAACTGTTCTGGATATTGAAATATACATTCCTCTACAACCCATTTCAATTATAAATTTTGTATACTAAACAATGATATATTTTTTATTTGAATAAATAATGAAATCTAATAAAGGATGTCAAACATGAAATTATAGTTATATCGAAGTCAGTAGGCATTGTCGTCTTATAAATTTAAATAGAATATTCTTTTTCTATTTTTTAGAGAAAGGAAATACATTCCATAAAAATACGGTTTCTTAAAACCATTGAAATAAATTCAAAATTTAAATTAAATTTAAAATTTAAATCATTTATAGACATATAAATATATGCATAATATAATTTTCAAAAAATTACATGGATCAAAAAACATTTTAAGTGAATACATTAAAAGTTTATTGTTAAAAGAAATACCTTTTCCTTGAGTTAAAATCAACACATATGTTGTTTATCTTCTCAAAAAATAAAATTTTGTTAATTATATTCATTATCAAGAAACATTTTTAGGATTATTCTTCCATTTACCTCACTTATTACAATATTATAACAATAAATTAATCATTTCTGTTCATATCATATGTTTTTACGATATTCAGTTCACAAGTAAAAAATGAATTTGG
The DNA here is from genome assembly GCA_963277665.1 of Viscum album. Taxonomy (NCBI): domain Eukaryota; kingdom Viridiplantae; phylum Streptophyta; class Magnoliopsida; order Santalales; family Viscaceae; genus Viscum; species Viscum album. The sequence continues at coordinate 1,064,494 of CAUJRU010000111.1, forward strand.
TAAGTTGACTATAGTGAAAGAGGTTTTTATTACATAATATATAGAGAATGAATCACAATATAATTATAATATTTAGGAAAAAATAATAATTTTAGAAACATTCATCATGGCTAGTTAGTATAAATTACATGTGTCAAAATGTTGAAGATGGTAGGCCATACATACGCCTAAGTAAGGTTTCCATTTTTCAATGATCATTATGGAATAAAGGAAATAATAATATTACCTTTAGAGTAATATAATAATATTATTAATATCATAATAATAATTTAAATGTACACATATTTATCTTTTATCTTATGTTGTGAAGAAAATTGAATCACATCACTTAGTGGATGTGGTAGTCCATACATACTCACAGACAACATTATCATTTTTTAGTGAATAGAAATGTTAGAAGGTAAATGGTATATTATATTTTAATAGTTACTAATATTTCATGAATAACATATATATAAAATATTTCCATCATTATAATCCATCTGCGAGAGGCGGTGATGGAAAACGATATACATTTCTTTATAAGATTGCAGTTCATCGTACAGATGAACGATGGTTTCATTTACCATTTAATGAATGTGGATATAGATATAGGTTTGTAAATTAACATAATAACATATTATTACAATTATTATACTAGTGTTATTCTTTTATCATGGAAGAAGAATATTTTTTGGATGTGTATAAAGTAAAAAATAAATATGCTGTTAATATTATACATTTTCGTTGGAAATTCTCTTTTTCTAAACACCTCAGGATTACATATATGGTTTTTTGACAAAAATAAGTCAATGGAAGTTGTGGAGATATGTTAGGAAGTTATTTTGGTAAATATTAGTTGAAACAAATTTTTTTATAAGTCATTAAATGAGAATGATATTCTTCCTATTACAACATAGGTTAGGGCATTACCGGACAAACCGTTATTTGTGAGGGGAATAGTTGCCCCATTGCAAAAACTTATGTGCGGTTTCACATAGTTTGTGACCCAAACTGCGTGAAAGGGTGTTTGTGACAGGTTGGCACTGCCCGTCGCAAATGCAGGGAGACGGTTCGACCAAGTTGCGACGGGGGATCCCCCGTCGCAACTAGTTCAACCCCCGGAGGTTATTTGCGATGGGTCCCGTCGGAAATAACAGACGGCGGTAAAAAACTATTTGTGACTGCGTGTTGTCTCGTCGCAAAAAGTGTATCGGCAGGTCCCTTTTTGTGATGAGGCCCGTCGAAAATAACCTTTTAACCGCCTACCGTAATTAATGCGGCCGAAGGTATCAACGACGGGTCCCGTCGCAAAAATGTACTGTTAGAGATGAGAATTTCGACGCTATTACTCTCGTCGCAAGTAATCAATCCTATATATACCCCTACTCTATTTTTTCTTCTCTCTGCCTGAATTTTTTCTTCCTCTACTTTTGTAAACTCTAATTTTAGATTGAAAATATTTGAGAGTTGCCTTTTTTTAAGAAGAAGTTATGAAGCCGCCTACAATTATAAAAGTTAATGTTTTATCGTATTAATGTTTTATTTAATTTTTCATTTATTTCTTTTCATTATATTAATTTTAATTAATATTGATTTATTGTAATTAAGTTATTTAAAATTTATTTTCATTAGTATTTTTTGTAATAATAAAATTAATTTATTAGTAATATTTCAAAGTAATTAGTAATAATTAATAATTATTAACGATAATAATTACTGTATATAAATAATTAGTGGTAATTAGTAATTAGTAGTTGTATTTTGTAGTAATTAATATTAATTAACAGTAATTAGTAATAATTATAAATAAATATAAATAATTCGAAAAAATTGTAATAAATATTAACAATTAGTAGTAATTAGTAATAATTACTAATAAATACTAAGAAATAGTAATAAATAGTAATACATAGTAATAAAAACTGAGAAATGATAATAAATACTAATAAATATTAATAATTAGTAATATATACTAATAATTAGTAAAAAATGCTAATAATTAGTAATAAATACTATTAAATACTGATAAATACTAATAGATACTAATAAATAGTAACAAATATATAAAATAGTATTAAATATAATAAATATAATAAATATAATAAATATAATAAATAACAATAAATAGTAATAAAAACTAATAAATAATAATAAATTGTAATAAATAGCAATAAATTGAAATAAATATAAATAAATACTAATAAATATCAATAAATACTAATAAATTGTAATAAATACTAATAAATAGTAAAAATAGTAAAAAAAGGTTAAATATAGTAATGAAAATAAATAATTAGTAATAAATATAATAAATAGTAATAAATATAAACAATTACTAACAAATAGAAATAAATAATAATAAATAGAAATATATACTAATAAATATAAATAAATACTAATAAATATAAATAAATGGTAAAAAATACGAATAAATAGTAATAAATACTAATAAATACTAATAAATAATAATAAATAGTCATAAATAGTCATAAATAGTATTAAATAGTACTAAACAATTATAAATACTAAAAATAATAATAAATAAATATTAATATAAATAAATACTAATAAATACTAATAAATACTAATAAATAGTAATAAATAGTAATTTATAGTAATAAATAGTAATAACTACTAAAAAATAGTAAAAAATGGTAAAAAATAGTAAAAATAGTAATAAATAGTAAAACATTGTAATATTTAGTAACAAATAGTAATAGTTAGTAATAAATAGTAATAATTACTAATAAATCATAATAATTAGTAATAATTAGTAATAAAAATTAATAAACAGTAATATATAGTAATAATTATTAGTAAATAGTAATAATTAGTAATAATTATTAATAATTAGTTATAATTAGTAATAATTAATAATAATTAGTAAGAATTAGTAATAAATACTAATAATTAGTAAGAATTACTAAAAAATATTAATAGATAGTAGTAAATATTAATGAATAGTAATAACTAGTAAAAGATAGTAACAAATAGTAATAAAAAGTAATAAAGAGTAATAAAAAGTAATAATTAGTAATAATTAGTAATAAATGATAAGAATTTGAAATAATTCGTAATAAATATTCATAAAAATCAATACTTAGTAATAAATAGTAATAAATTACTAATAATTAGTAATAATTATAAAGAAATAGTAAGAAATAGTAATAATTAGTAATAATTAGTACTAATTAGTAATAATTAGCAATAATCAGTAATAATTAGTAATAATTATTAATTATTAGTAATAATTTGAACTAAATAATAATAATAAGCAATAATTAGCAATAATTAGCAATAAATAGCTATATTTATCAATAATTAGCATTAATTAGCATTAATTAGCAATAAATAGCAATTATTAGCAATATTTCGCAATATTTTTCAATAATTAATAATAATTAATAGTAATTAGAAATAAAATCAATTGTAATATATTGTAATAACTTGTAAAAATCTTCAATGGATTGACAACACTCCTTTTTCTCAGTGAATCTTCTCCTTTCTACTCTTATCGACTCAAAACATTATGGAAATTATGCTTCTATGTATACATATCCAATCTTGTATGCACAAGTTAGAATATGCATTCCTAGGACCACATTTTTATAATGTTTTCAGGATATGAATGTTGCAAGAAGAAGATTCATCGACAAAAAGGGGGATTTTTTTCTGACGACTCATTTAGTTGCATCTTTTCCACACTGAAATCACAAAGAAGAATCTGCTCAGAAGTACGATTATGAATTCTCGTATTCCTGAGAGTGAATAATTGTTCCTTCAAGCATATTATTTATTGTGATTTCACTGTGATAAAGTTTAATGTAAATCACAATTAAATGTAATTATTAAGAAGTAGTTGTAATTATTTATCTTCTTTTTTTGAATAATGTTTTTCTTATATAAAATTATTCAATAATAGTAATGATTTTTTATTTTGTTGAAAAATATAAAATTAAAAAGTCGATAATAGTCATTATTAGATGATCATACTTCGATAAATAAATACAGAAATACAAATGTATCTAGGTTAAATTCTATATATATTTAGTGTGTTAAAGTTTTCTTATCATTTTCATCATCAAAACCAGAATTTGTTTCAGAAGGCACAATTAAGTGTAATTGTAAAAAAGTACACTTCGAATGTTTGAAACATTTAACAAGGTTGGAGGACATATCTTGCAGTTTGGTTATCAACCAAATTATGTTTGTTGGTTTCAACATGGTGAACGTAGTTCCATAGCAGATACTAATAACTTGATTCCAGATCCATCACGGGTTAATAATTTAGTACATAATGTTGTAGGTCCATCTATTCACCTAACTGAAACTCAAGATTCTATTCATTTCACTTTTGAGTTGGCGCCATCTGAATTTTATGAGTTTTTGAAGTCTTCTGAGGATAAATTATATCCTGGTTGTAAGATAAGAAAATTTGAAGTGGTTTCAAACATTATGTCTATTAAATTATATAATGTAATGTCAAAAAACTATTTTGATCAATTATTTTCTTTGGTCAAAACACAATTATCTAAGGAAATGTGTTGCCTTCAAATTACTATGATAGAAAGAGTCTGGTTCGTAATCCGGGCCTTAGTTATCGGAAGATTCATGCAAGTGAAAATGAATTCATATAATATTCTGGTAAAAATGATTCCATTGATAGTTGTCCCACATGTGGACAATTGAGGTATAAAGAAGCTCAACCAGGAAAGTCTGCATCGGTTCTAGTGAAACAGTAGAGATATTTCCCCATTACACCAAGTTTTCACCTTTTGTTTATGTCTCAGAACACACCGACAATGATGTTATGGCACACAACCATGATATCAACTGATAAAATATTGAATCATCCATTTTATGGTGATTCATGGAAACATTTTGACCAACTACATCCATCTTTTTCTTTAGAATCAAAAAATGTGTGCTTGGGTATTTCTGTTGATGGTTATTGTTCGTTTGGTTCTTATGGTAGTCAATATTCTTTTGGGGATGTCTTTATAACTCCGTACAATTTACATCTTTGGATGTTGATGAAGGAGCCCTATATCTTTTGGACCTTATTAATCCCCAGACATCCAAAAAATAATATTAATTTTTATCTATAAAAGAAAGACATATAATAATTGGATTTAAACGTTTGTATAATTATATGATTTGGGATTCGAAAATAGACATATACCATATTTTTTGAGATATTTGTGTGGGAAAACTAACTATGATGAACTATATAAACTGGAAGAATATTTTTTTTTCATTATATGTAATCCTATAAAAAATCTTCCAATAGACTTTCTTTAACATGATGGATTAACTGAAATTACATTTTTCACATGAAGCTAAATGTAGAGGTCCATTAAATTTTCTATAGATTCACCCAATTGAGAGATGCTTGCAGTAATTGAAGAAAAAAGTATTTAACAATGCATCAGTTGAATGCTCAATTGCTGATTCTTATTTCAAGAGAAAATTGCCTTTTTTCTGCTCCCATTTTTTTGAATATCAATATCAATCAAAACAAAACAGCATGGGATAGAATGATGGGAATTATAATGATGAAATGAACAATCAATTATCAGTTTTTAATCAACCAGAGCTTGGATTTGGTGGAGTTCATGAATGATGGCTTTTAGATGATGGACATCAGAGAACTCATACATACGTTCTGATCAACTAAGAAGAAATGAAATAATTTGTATTTTGAGTGCTTCTATCACATATTCTCTAAATTATATTATTGTAAGAAAACTTATTTTGTTTTTAGGTTATATGATAATGATATCAAGAAAAAAATTCCACAAATTACAACAGTTGCTCTTGAAGAATGCCTACATCAAAAACAAAATTCAATGGTCTTAAAAACTAGTAACACAAATTATTGATGGTTTAACATATCAATTTAGTATATTTTTTATTATATTGATAATTATTTTACAAAATTTTATGTTTCTCAACATGCTAATAAAATTGATAAATGATTGTGTATATTGTGTAACCCACCATCAAAACTGGTTAAATGTTACAATGCATATGTGGTGTATGGTTTTCGATTTCATACACGTGAATATGGGGAATAAAAAACAATGAACAATGGAGTTTTCATGAGATTATCACATTATAGAGAAACTACAGTTGACTTTTACAACATGCTGGATGAAATTATTGAACAGTTTTATCTAAGGAAAAATTATACAACAGTTTTTAAATGTTCGTGGTTAGATACTGATAGAGGCTTGTGTGTTCATATGATTCATGGAATTGTCTACATTAAATATAAAATTCTTCTTTTTGTAAATGAACCATTTTTACCAGCTCAACATGCACATAAAATATATTATGCAATGTACTGTGCTACTTCATGAGACCAGAGTGATTGGTGGTAGATAATAAAAAATAAATCTTGGAAAAATTAGTTTACTCAAACTAAATGTGGTTCTGATGAAGTACATGGAATTGAAATTTTTCAAGCGACTACTCAAAATCCATCCTTTTTCACAATGTGACATGAATATCAGTGATGACACCCCACAATTAATGGTCGATGGTGTCAACTATGTTAATTATGTTACAAATGAATTGTAAATGGAAAGAGATGATGAAAATGAAACTCATATGGATATTGATGACGCTGATGATGAATATGAAGACATTGACCTCGTCTGATAAGAAATGATGATGAAGGTGAACATTAACACAATATAATGTTGGTTATAATCACAACTTATATATATCTATATGTAATAGTTATTTTCAACTATCTCATAACCAAAATCATTTGGTGTTTTAGATGGACCTTGATCTACTTCATGAGTTGGAGGAGGTTGAGCTACCTTTGGATGAGGAGGATTTGGGATCATCTAACCCTCAGGCTACAGGTGGTTCAAGGGGTATGTGGAGGGGGCACGGTCTTGCGTGACTTATGATTCTTGACCCTATCCCCATGAGGCGTCCACATATTTATTTAGATCCATATTCGTGGAGTATTGATAATATGTGTATTTTTCTTTGGTTTCCTTAATTTATTTATATACTAATTATTTGATTTTTTTTTTCACAGTTTGGGGCATGTAGCTATTGGACATGGGAGTGCTATCTTGCGCAATTATTTTTCTCATACAAAGATCACATGGGAACAGATTCTCATTGATGTGAAATGCGGAATGTTCAATCATTGGATGGTATGTAAATAAATAATATTTATTTAGAAATTTAGTTCATTAATAACATAATATTATAAAATATTTATAGGGTTTATCGTATCCCATAGATGATAGCATGTGTGGAACTATCCACGAGGCATGAGAGGTGTCTATGTGGAAGCATTTCTTTCAGTTGTGGCATAATTTGAGAAGGACAACCATTAACAAAATAGGAGCGACTATATTTGATTAGCCACGTACAACCCGTCGACCAGAGTACATTCCATCTCACGTTTGGGATGGATTATGTTTACACTGGTTGAGTGGTGGATTTTAGAGGAGATATTCATTGGGCCAGCAGAACCGGGGGAGATAAAAGGTTACACATGGAGCTGGTAGACATACATTCAGTACACATAGAGAGCATCTGGTAAGTACATTTTTAAATATTTTATATAACATTACTTATAAAGAGTTTATTTTATATTCATATAGGCATTTGAGCCTACCGATATTACGGAGTACGATAATTATCAGAGGATGTACAGTGATACAACCAATGGAGTGATTAAAGGTGATCGACGACATCATAATATAATCAATGTTATTTCTTTTTCAGTTTTAAAATTAACTTCATATAATATTTTTACTATTCTAATTTCAAATTGAAAATAAATGAGTCATATGAGGCTGTGACCTCTCAGACATGGGCTGAGAGTCAGGCCGAGATGTCTGATCAATCAAGTGCCCACCATTTCGATGAGTCCGCATGGATGCAGGAAACCCAGTATGCCTTCAAGAAGGGCTGAGTAGTTGGTATAGACTCTCATTTGACTCTTTTGAATTATTATGATAATTATACGATGTTAGTTTCCTTCTCGAGAGGAGCTCGTAGAGAGGCATCTTCTTCTGGCTCACATTATTAGGAGCAGTTGTGAGCTCAAGCTGAGCTTATAGAGAGTGTGCAGAAGCAGCGGGAAGATATGTGTCTGCAGCAGCAACAACAGGAGCAGCAGAACGAGGAGGACATGCATTAATGGCAACAACAGCACGGGGAGGACATGCATCAATGACAGTAGTAGTAGTAGCAGCAGCAACAGGAGGAGGAAATTTGTCGATGACAGTAGCAACAACACGATCAGATGGAGTAAATGTGTCTTTTGAGTCGTACTTTAGGGATGGAGTTTCATCCACCATCTCCTCCATCTCCTCCAGAAGACTATTCCATCTAGTTATTTTTTTGTTCAATTAAAAAAATATTAATTTAACATTTGTTGTAAAATTAACTATTTACAAATTTGGACTTTTATATCTGTGCGAATATTGTATAATTTTTTTATTCTTTTTAATATTTTATTATTTTATTATTATTATTATTATTATTATATTTTTAAGTGTTTGTTTATTTTACTAATAATAATAATAATAATTTATGAATTTTTTATATATTTGTTTTGATTAATGATAATTTTAATATTATTTTTTATTATTTTTATAATATTAATGTTATTTTTTTCATTAATCAAAATTTGTTTTATTTTTTAATTTTATTAAGTATTTTCAAATATTGAGAATGTTAATATTTTTTATATTTATTTTTTTTAATAGAATTAATATTATTATTTTTTATTTAATTAAGTATTTACGATGGAGCCTTTTGCGACAAGGCCACATTTCAAATATATTATATATATATATATATTAATAGTTTTTTGGGCCAAGTTGATTTACCATCGCAATAAATTCGTTGTGATGGGATCGTCGCAATAAGTTTATAACATATAAACTATTTGCGATGGGTCGGTGTCCCTTCATAAATTTTTTTTTGCGATGAGCCCATCCCAAATGGTTCTTGTATATATAATATATTTAATTAGACATCTATTTGAGACGGGCCCAATTCCCGTCAGATGTAATATTTGTTGCGATGGGTTCGTCGCAAGAAATACTTGTTGCAATGCCATTTTCTGCGACATGCTATTTGTGACGGGACCCCGTCGTAAATAGCCCATCGCTAATGGTCGAATTTCCAGTAGTGTGGGTACTCTTGGGTTTCTAAAAATAATAAAATAATATAAATTAATTAATATGTAATAATGGACCCAAGTTGAAAATAATTTAATATAATACACAGAATAGTATAAATAATCTCATAATATATAATTTAAACATGTTTGGATTACATTTTACGCTTATAGTTCTATTTTAACCCTTCATTATCATTTTGGACAATTCCCAAAATATTAAGGTTTTCTACAATTTAAGGGTTAGTAATTTTACTATAAACTAAGAAAAAACCAATAAATTGACCATGGTTGATGTAATTAAATATATACCATTAATTTTTATGAATATAATATTTTTAATAATTTTAATCATTGAAATACTTATTGTCTATTATAAAATAAAATTAATGTCAATTGAAGAACAATTCATTTAGGTTTACTTTAATAACATCGTCAAAATAAAATAATTGAAATATAATTAATAACATACACTATAATACTAAATTTATATTTTTTAAAATCTTGATTCAGTTTAATTATTTCAAATTATAATACATTTAATTTATTTGATGTCATTTATTTTATTTTTCCATTAAATGAGTAATTACTATGTCATAGTAGTGTAATAATTTAATGAAATTATTTAATTATTAAAAACTAACAATAAATTACCATTCTAAATATAAAGCATTCATATTTTAAATTACAATTTATAACTAAACATATCTTTTATTTAACACCATATAAAAAATATTGTTGTTATTAAAAATAAGAGTGTAATATTTTTTGACATTCTTTACATAAAATTTTATAAAAGTCATAATCACGTCCATATTGAAAAAATTACAAGTAACCATATATTGCATTATTATAGAAAAAAGTTAATGTTAATATAAAATGAATTTAAGTGTTAGGGTCATTTTACAGTCCTTGTTATTCTGGGAACATTAACTACCTGATTTACCCTTAACATTGGTAACAAATATTAATAAATTAACTATTTGTATTGACCAAACATAAGAGGGAAATATTTTACATATTTGGACCCTCTGATTATGAATATTATTTTGAGTTTTAAACATTAAAAACAAATAATATTTATAATTCATTTGGAAATTATACTGGAAAAAAATTACAATTTTTTTTTTCCAAAAAAGCCTAAATTATGTATAAAATGTTTTTATAACAAATTTTATTATAAAGTTCATTTAAAAAACATAAATAGACATTTGAAATAAAAATTAACTAATGATATTCTAAAAAAATAAAAAATATAATTTTAATATATTCATAATTTAAAAAGAAATTATAGATTTGAATAAAAATTAGTATTTTCACTATTCCATAAAAAATCTAAAATTTTAGAAAATTATAAAAAATAATCATAAAATAATATATAAATAATGAAATAAAAAAAATCAATTTTTTCAAAATAAAATTCCAAAATTTGTAGATCAATATTTTAAATAAAACCTTGTATTATATAAAAATCTAACTTGTTCTAAAATAGTCATTTTAGAAAAATATATAATATTTTATACTTAACTAATGAATATATAAAAAAGATTTATAACAATAGTATATGTTATTTCACAATTAAAATAGGAAATCCAAAGAGAAAAATGAATGTGGTGGGGATCCAAACATGTGATACACCACGTATATAAAGTTGCTACATACTGGACCAAAAATAAACAAAATAATCTTTTACCAATAACCATAGGACACAAGGGCTACCACCACACTCTTCCACCTCTATATAGTCCAAGAATCTAACATGAATACCCAAAAACTTCAAGAAGATTATTTAATTTTCATACATTTGGGACAAAAGGTTAATGTACACCCATTGTGTGTCTATAAGGTGTGATAACAACAAGCTTAGTAGGATCTCACCATGTGTTCTATATAGATTCGTTATATAAAAATACATTAATTATAATTTGAAAATATAATTATGAAAATAATACATTCATCAAATCATATTAATTATAATTTTTTCGAATTTTTTTTTATAAATATAATTAGTAAAAAAATACTATAAAATAAAAAATTTCTCAAACATACAACATGGGATGCTCCCAAAGGTCACTATGTAAAAGGCCTCCTAAGATCCTCGTGAAAACTACAATCTACCATTCTAAACTTATAATTAGTTAGATTCCTTTGATATATCACAATATTACCTAATATTTAATGTTAAAATAGGGTACATGTGGAATTATTCTATAACAAAAGGTTATAATAATATCCCTATACAAGAACATAGAGTCTTTCATGAAGTTTTATCAATTAAACCAATCATTCTTGAATGAAAATCACTAAACTATTTATAAAAACTCTATAAATTAATTTATTCATATTATATAAACCATTTTATAAATTCATGAAAAACATATAAAATCAAATATATACATGAAAATAATATTATCCCACAAAAATTTACTTTATACATATAGAAAAAATATAACAATCAATATTATAATGTTTAACCTACCATGAAAATCATTGAAACCACCAATCATAAATTGATCAAAATGATTATAACGTGGAATAACCCAATAACCAATAGAGCTAAATCCATAGAATGACCAGTAGGATCCCTAAATATATAAAATCTATCCATAAAAATCAATTAAGGAAACCCTACGTTACCATCACCATGGAGGATGTAAGAAAACAGGAGAGGGATATAAAATAAAATCAAGGATAAGAAGTGGAATCACATACATGATTTTATCAGGATGATTCCATATTAAAAATACACATAGAATGATCTCAAAATGGCATGACCTTGCCTTCATAGAATGATCATTTTCTTGTCAAAAAAATCAAACCTTCCAGTGTCTCGATAGTTGCGTGACTACGAGAAGCCATAAATAGATGGGTTTGTAGTCCAGAACTGTAGGCCTCCCAAACCAATAGAGAAATATTAAAACCATTTTTCATGAAATTAAGGTAATAATATGAAATTTTAATTAAAATTCATACTAGTGACTCAATGGTTGTTAAAATTTTCCCCACCATATCTATTTCTTCCCTTATAAAGGAAAAACATGATTTGATCTAGAAATAAAAAAGACTATTAATCTATTATAAGTGATTCATACTCTTATGTGTGATGATAATAACTCTTATATTTTAATAAGAGTTGACCAAAGAAGATATATATTATTTATAACATATTATGTTAGGAGGTGATTACCTAGACTAGTTTATTGATAAGTATGACATCAAATTCCGAATCATGCTCTAACAAGCCCAATATATGTTTTTGATCTTCAAGGTACATCTTTAATTGTGAAATGTGGAATAAATAATGAATTTTTAACTATGGTGGAAAATTAATCCTATAAGAACTCTTCAAAATCCTTTAAGTGATCTCAAAATTCCTTACATATTTCCATGAAAGCGTACCCAACTTCCCCAAAATTCAATGACATAATTCATATGATTTCTAAGAAAATACATGGACACCCAAATTGAATTATAATAGATAAAGAAGATGATTTATATATTAAATATAATGTATTTAGACCATTTACATTTGTTACAAAATAATCTATATCTTTTTATTCACCATCTAAACAAAACTCAGTCCAACCGATGTTGCAACACCAACTTTATCCCAATAGATATAGTATTTTCATCATTGACCATATAAAGTACCGAAGAGGAAAATTTGTATAGAATACTAATAAGTATTATTATTAAAATAATAATCACCAATCCAAAATAGCTTTTCCATGATCCCATAAAGTCTAATACTTGGGCCCAAAACATTTTTTATGATTTGAATAGATTTATATGTCTAGTAATAAGATTGAGTGTCGTTAGTTGTGCTCATCTTTACCTAGGATCACATCACCTCCTGTAAGAAGCTAAAACGTCGATAAGTGAACCAAGGATCATTATCAAAAATAATAATAGAGTAAATTACATGCAACCACATAATCATTTATACATACTTTGACCGAATATCCTTAAACTCATCAATTTATTTATTTATTTTTTATATATAAGAGTAATAAAATAATGATTACGTTTGAAATCAAAAAGAAGGTTTTTTGAATCGATGAAATAAAAAATAATGAAATTAAAAAAACAAAAAAGAGTAAAATTTTTTTTGAATTAAAGTGGAATGTTCTGCGGTATGTGATGAAAAATAGTGAATAATGCAATAACAGGACCAAAATAGTTGAAATCTTGCACATTATGAAAGCATAAAACATTAAAATAATAGAAAATGATAATTTTAGTTCCCCAATTTTGAAAATATTTTCTTATTTTCATGTGATAATATTAATACTTTTTCAATTATTTGGGAAAATTTTGAATTCAATATCATGTGATCAACTTTTGTCTTGTTAGTCCCTATTATTTATCAACTATAAGATTCAATCAACCATAAAAAAGATGAAAATAGTTTCACCAAGATAAGCTATAACTTATCTTGGAGTGTATCCCTTTAAAAACATATTGATATTTAAGTTTCATAATAATATATCTAACAATTTATAATTTTGGTCAACATTTATTATCAATAATTATTGATGATGTATAAAATATGATTTCTAGAAAAATTTGAAATATGAAACACCCAACTATTAGATGAGAAACAATGGGGTAAATGAATTAGATTAGTACCATATTTATTCCCCAAATAAATTTAATTAACATAAACCATAAAATTGAAAAATAATAGACTTCCATAGTAAAATAATATTGCAATAAATAATGGAAAAGGGAATAGGGGTCCTATGTTTTGATAAAATCCTTATTTGAATATCCATCTTAACATGAAAAATTGTGATAAAATCACTTAATCTTTTCTTCAGTTTTTGAGTTATTAATTTTTCAATATCGATGTATGAATTAATTAATTATATAATAACATTTTCAAACAAATCACACACCAAATAAAATTTCATTAATCATAGCTTCTAGCTGTGGTCTTTTAATTAAAATTTTGAACATGGGTACTGTAACTTTTCATCATCTTCTATATATAACACAAATAAAAAATTCCTAATAGAATGTGATACTCCCCCATGTTAGTTCTGAATTCCTATATTAATCTTATCTCATTAGAACCAATGTCATTTTGAGTTTTCTTATCCCCAAAATTACCCCCATTATCAATAATCTCTACTAAAATAAAATTCCTACCTCTATTATGTTCCCACAACGCATCATTTTTACAGATAAATTTAATCATTATTTAAATCACATCTATTTATGATAAAAATTACTATAAAATATTTAATTAATAACTTATTATATCTATTCTTTTTCTCAATCACCCGGATTTCATTCTAGTTAGTCTACCATTAAAAACATTGTACAATGAGAAACCAATACTCATTCCTTACTTCTATGACATATCTAATCTCTAATTGAAGCCACATTTAATAAACTATAATAACACCATGAACTTTGATCTTTTTATATTTTTATCTTCTCTTCCTCATGATTGGAATATTCCATAAATATTTATATATATATATAATGTATATATATTTCATGAAAATTATTATTTTTATTCTCATGGTATGATATTATAAAGTATGAAACTGTAGAAAAATTGAAAATAATTATTATTTTAGGTTTCACCCTTTTAACCAATCATTATATGTAATAATTGTGCATATATAATAAATGTGTGGGAGTATCATTTTTGTATATTTTACATGAAATATCAAAAAAAAAATAACTCGTACTTTTATTACACACGATTAAATGCTATAACATTATGGGTTATTTGTTTCTTTATAAATGATTAAAAACAATCAAAGTGGTGCTATGTAATATGCTTGTTTATTGGATGAACCTTCAAGGATACTAAATATTTCTTCTTATTATTCCTTTACCTGAAGAGATTCTAGGGAATCATTAGCTAATGTAGAACCTTACAAGTATGAAATGTGAATAATATTAGTTGTTGAATACTGATAGAGGTGGGAATCTTGTTTTTTACACTCTATGATATTTATAAATTACATATGAATATGAAGATGATGTAGTGGATTCTATAGTGTGTGGTATGTAAATTTAAAAAAATTAATCATTTCTATATATTTTAACAGTTTCATAATATTTTTCTTGGTGATCCTCAGAATATGTTTTTAAATATATTATTATGGTTCTAATAAGTTTTATTAGAATCTTTCAAATCCCATTACCGGGATTAGAGGGATCCATTTTCATTTTTATGAAACGTGTAATGAAATTATAATCATAATACAAAATAGATTATTTAAATGGTTTTTGGAAATTTGATTTCATTTAAAGGGTTTACCCTTATATAGATACAGTTTTTAAATAAATCCAAGTCATTAATATTACACAAATGATATATACAAGGGTAACTGATGCTTTTATTTTACATAGAGCAGTCTACATAAGGATTATATCACCATAACCTAATGTAGATAAGTCTTTGTAAGTGTCACATGATTATTAAATTATGAAAAATACTTCTATATAAAGGTAATTATGTTTTTTCTAAATTTTCACAATGATAACAAGACACTTTACCCTTTTTCATAAAGTTAATACTTTGTTTTAATAGATTAAAAAAGAATATTGAATGCTGAGATTACAAATCAATGTATTATATTAATTATTTTAGTGTATGATAGTGATTATACATTGATAAAACACTTGTATTTAAGGTTAGATGATATTTTATCATAGTTGTGTAATAGTAAAATGGTTTTGCATATATATAAAAGGATTTTCTATCACTCTATATAGGTTACTAGTTTGTTACATTTACACTGCAGATCAAGAGTTGAATTACCTAATGTAGACTCTTTGTGTAATGTAATGAGAGGACAACCTTACATATAAATTTGTTCATTCATAGGAATAAACTGAAAAATTGATAATGTTTTAGTATATAATATGGTTTTAATAGTTTATAAGATGATTATAATTCATTATAAATGGTATTTTCAATATATTAAATTTCTACAGAATTTATAAATAAATTATCTAATTAAAAATATATTATAATTGAATTAATTATTATTTTTAAAATATTTTAATTTCAAATAATAATAGATAACATTTCAATAACTTTTAGATAAACTCACTTAAGCACCCCTAGGGGAAAAATAAACCCCCGTAAACTCAAACTTGCCAGCAAAATCATGTTTGATAATCAAATCCCTATACAACACAACACTATAAGAATATATATTCAACAATAAAAAATAATAAATATTTAGATAAATGTACCTTTAGGAACCAATGATTCATCATTTTCTCATTTATAAAAAAATTAGGTGAAAACCGCATAATCTCTGCAAATTGGTTCACATATTCTTACATGGATCTATCAGCTTTCTGAATATTTAAAAACTATATATCCATTTCCAATAACATAGACTCTAGATTCAATTGGTTAGTTAAAAGAACTTTTTATTCCTTCAACTCAAACCCCTCAGGCTACTTATCTATCAGTTTTGAGTCCAACCAGCTTCAGAAATGTCCCTCCACCTTAATGGGAGAAACTTCACCTTAATAGATTCAAGTGTTTACAAGAAATTAAATAGAATATCAATGTTTCTCAAAATAGCTTCAATATATTAATGGTCATTAGAGCCTTCAATCACTGGAGGTTTTTGGTTAAGTAATTATTGATCATGATTCTGGGATTCACCCCTACGTGGATTCAATACTAGTGTCTGAGAGGGTATTTGTGGATGTATCTATCACAATGCTAGGGAAATACACACATCAACCACAAATAGATTTTGTTCAACTAATGGATTTTCTCACCGTGATTTATAAACAACTTTCTCTAATATCCTATTCATATTTATTTATGGGGTCATGATTCTACACAACATTAGATGAAAAAATTGATGACATCATAATATTACTCAAGTCATGAAATCAACAATAAAAAACTGAAAAATTCATCCCATTAGATAGATAAAGAAAACATGGATCTAAAACCTATCCAAATTATAATTATGAAGAATATTTAAACTGATCCATAAGTATACTTTCCCAAAACACCCATTGTGACTTAAGAATCATTATGTTGTGAGATTTCTAGAAACACACTCGCCAATACCTCTTATGTTCCAATAAAATCTCAAACTGCATTCTCACTTAATGGAAATACACGGGACCTGCACCTTTGATATAACTTTTTAAAAACCATCTTGGATATCCCAATTCTATAATAACTGAGCTAGCCATATCCTATCCCAAAGGGAATTCTCGATACCCAAATGTCTTTTACTATCTCTTGAAATCATATGAGATAATATATGAAATTATTTTCTCCCAAATAAAGTATTGCAAGATAAAGATAAATATCAGTAAGCTCATAATATTTCAAAGAGAAAGTACTAGAATACAAATAGGCAGATAAAAACCCAAATAGTAAATCATCAATGTACCAAAACCTGACAACATAAAGAAGGCTCCCCATAGGGCACGTCACTCTATGAACCAAGCAATCAAGAAATATGACCCCATCTAAAAAGAACTTTCCCTTTACATGGATTAGGAAGAAGAAAATATACAAACAACTAATGTTTATAGTAGGGTTTCAGCTAAAATATTCTGAAGGGGGTCTCCAAAAGTATTCTATAATAAATTTCTACTGAAATAATTCAAATATTGCTCCCAATTTTAATAAAAATTGTCAAGGAAGTGCATTTTGATATTTTAGAAAAAAACATGATTTAATTTAAAATTGATGGAAAAAATTTTAAATATTTTTTAATAATCATTTTATGCAAAATAGTTTATATAAATTAATATTAATGATTGAAATATTTATTTATTAATAACATATACATCAAATAAAACATAACAAGTAACATGGTCATCTTCCCTATGGTATGATAGTTTCTATTTATGAAATCATTACGCAAATCAATTCAGTGATCACATTAATATAAGTACACACGTCTCTCTAAATCAGACTGAATGTGACTCATGAACATCTTATTAAGAATAAGAACTCCCGAACATGGGTTATCATAGATTTATCCTCAGAAATCGATTTATAGATAATTACCATCCCTGTGTGCTTATCCAAAATTACACAAAAACTACATAAGATAACTTTTTTTCAATAATTTAACCAATAATGAGAAATAATTTCAAAATAGTTTAAAATATTATTACACCCTTTACTGTTTCAATATGCCAAATTCAATCCCACTGAAATAATTTGTGTTTTTTATCATTTTATACCATTTTTAATCAAAAAACCAATCATAGTTTTTATGATTTCAATTGAATTCAATTTTCTCAAAAATCAACTAAAAAAGAATTGCATTGGTTCCATCAATTAACAATTACGACCCAAATTAAAATTATAACTGGAATTGGTGTTTTACACAAAATTCTATGCTGAATTAATTTAACCCCTATTCACATCAAGTTTTCTTTTCATATATATATTTAAATAAATTTAAAACCAAAATATTTTCAAGACTTAATCAACAAGGCATACTAAAATAGACCAACATACCATTAATCATGTACAAAAAATAATCTCAATAATGATTTTCAACGAAGTGTAATAGTGAAGATGATGTTGTAAATCAACCCTGGATATAAATTCAACAACATAGAGTTTATATCCATAAATCCTGATATGATATAAAAATATCCAAGGGAAAAATAGAGGGATAACGAAAATATAGAGAGACTAATTATCCTGGGCGTTGAAATACAACCAACATAATGATCACTAATGAAATGGATGATATGAAAGGATTTTGGATCACCAAATATCCTAGGAGATTTTTCAAGATGAAGATCAATGATACATAATGGAGTCAAATAAGGCTTCCAACTGAATGGTCTGATTAAAAGTTAAATCTATGATTTTAGATGATGTGTATCCTAATTACACATTATGTAATTTTATAATCCCACATATGCTGAAAAACCCATCCATATTTATTTAATGTTTTATTTTTAATATTTTCAATTCAAGTAAGTTATTTATGATGTTTAACCATACATGTTTTGTTCCCATTTCCTAGGATCGTCTATACATTCATTATACATTGTGTGACCCCATTTGATGGCACGTAAATCCACAAAAGACGGTATAACAAGTGTTTTCCTTACTGAAAATTAGAAAAAAAAACCATGACTTCACCATTCCAGGTATCCTCCAAATTTCTTCTCTACATTACTCATCCATCATAAAAGGATAACTAGAAAATGATAAAATATACATTAAATAATGGTAACATTGCATTACATGATTCATCATACCTAGACTAAAATTTAATGTCAGATAATTATTTCTAGATATTGAGCACAAAATTACTTTTTAGAAAACAAAATATTAATTATATACATTTTTTTTATTTTTATACAATATGAATAAAGAAATTAATTAGTAGAACATTTTCTAAAAATAGTAGTTGGTGGGATTCCCTATTTTGGTTTTGGTTGCAATATAATTTATGGTTGTGGCTCTCAACATGCTAACATTATTTTTCTTACAATAATAATAAAGTATCAATATTGAATAACTATAATTACTATTTAATTATATGTCTAATTAATTTTATTTAATATTATATCATGGACTAATCTATGATTACAATTCTCTTTGGAATTTCATTCTATATTATAGATATGATTCTGATATTCAATTGGCATCTTATATATAATTGAAATCTAATATATAAAATATCATCTAGAAACAAGTTAATTACACACCATTATATAGGAACTATTACCTTATAAAAATTAATATTAT
Source organism: Viscum album (assembly GCA_963277665.1). Lineage (NCBI taxonomy): Eukaryota > Viridiplantae > Streptophyta > Magnoliopsida > Santalales > Viscaceae > Viscum > Viscum album. The sequence continues at coordinate 1,084,374 of CAUJRU010000111.1, forward strand.
AGTTAACTACTAATCATTGATATGGAAATTTTGAATGAATCATTTTAAACCTTTTATAATATCCAGAAAATTATTTTCCTTATATATACATTACTAAAAAATTATTTCTCTAGGGGAAATAATTGATGAGGTGGAATAAAAATACATAAAGAATACATCCATCATGACATTTAAAATTTTAATTGATATGAATTGTAAATAAGTAGTAAAACTAATGTTCTACACTATATATAATATAATATAAAATTTTATTTTAGAAACATGATCACAATTGACCACCATCTGGTTTCATATTTTCACTAAATTTCTGAGATTATTTTCTAATTGTTTATGTATTTTTTCATGTAAATCCGTAAATTTATTACTATATAATCAAAATTATTTGTTTTTCATACTAATTTTTTTTGTGATTAGAGGTTTCAAAGAAGGGATATATGAGGGGTGTGTTCTTTAAGAAAAACATTCATTTAGAGTAGGAGTTTTCCTACATCTGGTTTCATATTTATTTAATGTTTTATTTTTAATATTTTGAATTCAAGTAAGTTATTTATGATGCTTAACCATACATGTAAAACTTCTCCCTTATAAATACCAAACCTCACCAATATTCCCCCTCACACATTACAATACTTGGATATTGTAAAACTTCTACCCAATACTCTTACCATGAACATTTAAATGTTCAAGATCCCTTGGTCTCATCAAAAGACAAAACACTTTTTCATTAATGGGGTTCTCAAAGAGGATAAAATCAAAATTTAAAATACTATTTCTTTTTTCCTTTAATTTCTTTTCATGTTCATGTTGTTTCTTATCCAATAATAATTTATACATATCAATGTATAAGGTTGAATATAGTATATTTTATATAATATAATGTTTTTATATTAATCCAATAATTAAACATTAAATCTCCTCCCTCTCCATTTTGTTCTAAAAATAAATATATCATCCATGGTGTGTCTATTTACCACCACCGTGGATGATGCATTTACATTTTTTACTATCACAATCAAAGATGTTAATAAATCCATAATTATGGATGGATAATACTATATTATAATTACTATAATTTATATAATATTTTTTATTAAATACATAAAGATGATATTAAATAAAATTATATCAGATTGTGATGGTCATAAAATACCAAAAATAAATTAAATCATTTTAATTAACTATTTATCTTACAATTCTACCTCACACCGTTCAATTTTTTTATATATAATTTCACTTAATAATATTTATTTTCAATTATAACCTATAACATCAACTCATTAAACTTATAATCATATTACATGAACATCCATTAATGTATTTAACATAACTAGTTATGAAAACCAAGAGAACGAACACTGCCGAACAGTGAAATTGAAAACTATAACTCTTTACAATGGCTATAAATGAACTTCATAAAATTATAATTAATAACATAAATGTATAATTGGTTATATATTTTTTTATTAATTAATGTATCTTTATTATCCAATATATTAAAGTGATGAAATAATTTTGCCATTATGCAAAGGGATTATAGAACAAAACACACTTCCTTTCGGTTTTCCCTCTTTCACTCCATTTTTAGTATGGACGATCTATTAATTTTCCTTAAACATAATTTTATATCCTTTCCATTTATTTTCTAGATATAAATGTTTCCAATCCTAAATTATTTCAAATGAAAATACTTTTACAAGAGAAGTCATTTTTCTATAATCACATCTTTTACTTCTCGTGAGACTCTATTTTCCTCACTCAAGAATGATGATTTTTTTGACAAGTATATTATTCTATAATTATTTTAGGAAACCCAAACATTATTCATTAATGGTGCCTCTATTTAATGAAACTACTTCCTTTACATGGGTTATTTAATGTACAAAATTGATGTACATTCTATGTGGGATGCATGATATTGTAAATGTTATGGTATGATAGGTGTGCAAAAAATTTAATAGAACTCTAATGCATTAGGTAATAGGATATATATAATTGAAAAATGTGAAATATTTTAGAACATGCTGATATATTTTGTAACAATGAATATGTTATGGTCTTCACATATGTTATACATGAACCTGATGCCAGCTTTTCTTACAACTATGTATGGTATTTGACCATTGGGACATGATGTTTCATTTTTATAGATTTTCACATTCCATGCCTTTTTATAGTTCCTTATATCAATATTATGATTATTCTCACATACTTATGATATAATGATGATAATTATTCTCTCTCATGTTATATTGATTCATGTCCTCATATAACTATTTACTGGGAATTTATCCGACCCCTTTCTTTGATGTACTTCCTCAGGTGACAAATTATACTAATGATAACATATGGGCTACTAAGAAGATAAATATGAAGGACTTGAATAATTTTTATATTTTATTATGAATATTTAGTTTTTTGTTCTAATTTTTTAAGACACTATTCATTTAGATCATGGTTTTGTAACACTATTAGATTTTTAATATTTCAAATGATGCAATTATAATTTAAGAAAATCATTGTCCTTTTATTTGGTATTAGAGAACAGTTTAATTTATTTTTTAATTAGGAGTATATAACATTTTTGAAAACCAATATTTTGTGTCTAAAAAAATGTAAGCACCTAAGAAGGTTTTTTTAGGAAAAATATATATATTTGGATACCAAAAGATATTATTTTAGAGTTAATTACACAAATGAATAAATTATTTATTCATGACTTGTCAACATATGTTTTGTTCAAATCCTTTCTATTTATAAAATGGTGGAAACCAGGAAAAACCTGGCCAACCACCCATGTGGGGGATAATACAGTGATTACCCAAATGACATCCCCAATGCCTTGGGAGGTTGAGTTAAAAATTTCATGGTGATGCTTATCCAACTATCTGAAGATATGAATAATAACATGAATAATGTGGATGATTATCCTTCTCCAAAGAGGGACTAATTGGTTATTTAATATTTTATATGGAAATGACCACCATCATTTGGTGGATCTTCCGATTTAGTAGTTTTAGAACATTTGGTCAACTAAATTGACAGGCTCATTTTTTTCATCAATGTTATATGTTAGACAAGGTGACTATGTCCATTTTTAGTTAATATGGAGAGACATATCAATGGTGGGTGTTGATTAAGAACACTATGAAAAATGATGAAATTGAAGATATTGGGTGGGAATAATTTTTGAAAATATATCTTAACATATATTTCCCTATAAATCTTTAGAAAATGATATTGATATAACTCCTAATGGTGATGAAAATAGAAGGTGAATCTAGCATGGGTTCTAAATAATATTTCACAATGATTTCAAGGGATACCTTGGATTTTTATCAACAATAATAAAAAATTGGTAGATTCTTTAATGGTTTAAAAACACCTTCAAAAGTCTCAAGAAATTCAAGAATTAGGAATTCATGAAGAAGTTTTTTGTTATTCACCCAAAGTAGATATAGGGTTTAGAGTGTGGTCTCATAGATTCAATTATAAGAAATGAAATATATATTTTCTAGCTAGAGGATATAATGAAATAGAAGGAATGAAAACTCAACCACTCATATGTCAAAAATATTAGTGGAACCATCACTGGAATTGCATCAAAGGGATGGGAAAATACATCATATGTCAGTGAGAAGGCCACAAACCTCGTTTATTTCGAAGAGAGGTGAGGAAGATATATAATGTGGTTAATGAAAGGATAGAACCACCCACAGCTCAATGATTCAACTATAAAGATCATGGTAATTATGCAATCAAGTTTACTAATCCTCAAGTCCTCAAGGGTAATCATCATAAGTAGCCACCAAATACAATGGAGAAAGGGAACAATTATTCCATTACTACAACTGATATAGACCACAACAATGATGTGGTGACATGTATTCTAGTTATTCATTCAATAATAGAAAACTTTATAATTGAATCTGTTTCTACAAATTCTTTTATATCATTCATGTTCATTGGATCTATTTAAATACCATGATAAAATTTGAGGGATGTATTATCCATAAGAATAGAATATTGGAAAATTATTAAATCTATACTATATAAATCTTCCACAGTTAATATTTTGGGAATTAACATCCAAGTAAATATTTTTTTATTTCCAAACCATCTTCAAATTATTTATAATTACAAGATGAGGATAAATATACATAATAATAATTATCCTAAATTTTGATATTAATACCTTCTATGAAATAATATCTCACTCAAATGATTGATACAAAGGAGGGAATCATGCTTAATGTCATTGTAATGAACTGGTGGGCATAAATCCCAACGAACTCACCCACACCCGAGCCCAACCCTCTGGCAGATAGCAGACCCCCACCCTCAGGAAGAAAACATGCCCCCACCTCAGACTGTCACATATAACATGTGCCAGGAACTATCCCCTACTTGGTGAGGATTTAATATGCCACCCCCACAACTCAAACCCATGACCACATGATTAAAAACCAACCAAGAGCGTTACGCGTACAAAATAAAAATTATTTCATCAAATAATAATTAAACGTGGAACAACCTACTAGTGTTTCATAATGTCACAATATTATAAAGAAACTCTCTTACCACGATGAATGCACTGAAAAAATTCTCTAACGGACCCTAAAATTAATCAATTAGCATCTGGATTAAAAATAAACCAAATGCAACTAAACAATAACTGCAAAAATTACCCATAATAAAAGAAATGTGCAACTGAAGACCTATGCACGTACTGTGGGATGATCAAGAGGTTGTCTGGAGGTCAACAACGGCCGTTGTGGGTTGCGCAGTGCCGTAAAAATGACAGGATAAGGCCACTATGATTTGGCAAAAAAATGGAGGTGGGAGGGGTATCGAATGAACCTAGAAGAGGTTCTGAGGGGAAAGAAATAGAAGTGATGTGCTTGTCCAGAGGAGGGGGTGCGGTTGTTGGGTGGAAAAAGGAGGAGGATAAGGAGTGATTGTCGGCTGGGAAAAGAAGGATAGAAGAGGGAGGTGTGGCCCGACGTGGTGGATGATGAAAGAAGGAATGGAGGATATGGAGTGGTTGGCTATCCACTAGACAAGGGAGGTGTGATTTTGCTGGTGTGGGATCCAACTGGGGAAGTGGGGCAGCGTCGGCTGCATGGAGAGGCAGAGAGAGGTGTGCAGTGTCAGGTGAGTTTGTTCGTAAAAGAATTTTTTCTTGAGTTTAGTGTGTAACGCCAAGTGATTATTTAAAATTGTTTTATATGATTCTACTTTTTTATTATTAAATTTGGTGGTTGTTGAAAACGTGTTTTACAAAAGGAGAAAGGTATTCATTAAAACTATTTGTGTGACGCAAATCATATTTTAAAATTTTATTCAAGTGTGTGTGATGATGGAATGAATTTTAATGTATAAATTGTTTTGTTAGTTTGTGTAATTACATGTGACATTCTCTTACTATTGCATTATGATTTTTTAAATTGATTATTAAATTATGTCACTATTGGGAATCATTTTTGAAAAAAAAATTAGTGTGCATATTAATTTAAAGGGTATTTATGTGTCTAAGTTATGGTTTGGTTAATGATAAGTTACATTAAAATTTACGGATGGTTTAATTGAGTATGTAACCTATGTAGATTACATTTTGAAATGATTTTAGGTGTGTGTGTTGTTTTAAAAGAGGGTTTTTGGTGTGAAAATAGTGATTTTTTTGTGTAAGTTTCCTATTGGGATTTTATGCATATGTGTGACGGGTGACAAGAACTTGAAACTTGCTTGAGCTCAAAGTGGGAAGCCCGGGTAGCTAGGAGGGTGGAATAGACTAGTGGAATGTTATTTTGAAGTTGACTCGACTTGGTTTCACTTGGAGGACTGACGATTGCAACACTAACTAAACATATTCTTTTTTGAGGGTCGTGTTCTTCTAAGCCACTATTTTTGAGGGGTGTGTCCTTCTTTGCGACATTTTATGATGGTCGTGTCCTTCTACGCCACAATATCTGAGTGTCGTGGTTTCTATGCCACGCTTCACCGATATAGGAAGATCCAGGGACCCAAGCTAGCTAACCCCAATGAGGCCTCTCCCATATTTTGTGCTTCTTGGTTACTTTATGTTCAATAGTGCGACACTTTGGTAATTTTAAAAAGTAAGTGTGTGTGTGTGTTTTTTAATTTAATATATTTTATTTGAAATTGCTTTCTTAAATCTTCTTTTCTTTAAAATGTGCAAGTATTTAATTCTTCTCTTTAATTTTAGCCATTTTCTGTAAATTAATTTTCATTTAAAGCAGTTGTCATTAAAAAAATTGTTTTCATTAAATACTATTTAAGAATTTTTTTCCCTTTTATCTATTTTACTGGAAAATGTATTCATAATTTAAATGGTTATATGTATAACCTTCTCTTGGTGGAATCCTACTATGCTCTTGGTACACACCCTACATAAACCATTGGGTGTATGTAGACCTTTTTATTTATATGTCAAAGGCTGAAGCATCGTGCATAGTGCTGGTGGTTCTAGTTGCGGATGGTCATTACTTGGAGGTTGGTATTGGTGTCTTAGTTCTCTATCCTTGATGTTCTTCACTTTGGGTTTTAGTTGAATTGTAGACTTTAGGATTGTTTATAGTTTGAAGTCATGGTTTGTTATCTATTTCCAGTTTCAGTTTTTTTTATTTGTCTTTCTGTTTTCTATTTTGGGTAAATATTCCCCATGTAATGCTTTCAATCCCGGAAGCTTGTTCCATCCTATGGGTATCATGAACCCCCTTCGGTCCATGTCGTGGACTAGGTCGGGCACTGGGTCTAATGGAGACCCAGTCAGGTTCATGATAGTTATGTCCATTGTGATGCACTATACAGATGTGTTCCGTAAAGAATTGTCTAGTCATTCTCCTGATTGGGAGGTGGAGATTTCAATTGAACTTATTTATAGATCACTACCTATATCAAAGAAACCATATATAATTTCCACCATTAAGTTGGAATAACTTAAGAAGCAGTTGCAATAGAACATGGAAAAGGGTCTTATATAACTGAGTGTTTCACCATAGAGGAACCCATCCTATTTATCAAGAATAATGTTAATTAATGCACCTATTCATTAAATATTGTGATCTAAACAAAATAATGATAAATAAAATGTATCCTCTTTTATAGATATATTTCTTGTTTGATCAACTACATTGGGTGAAGTATTTCTCTAAAAAGGATACTCAGTTAATATATCACCAATTAATGGTTAGGAAGGAAGATATTCCCAATATCAACTTTCTAATGAGGTATGGACAATATTAGTTCATATTTATGCCTTCTACAATCACTAATTCTAATATAATATTCATGGACATAATGATTATAGTATTTAGATATTACTATTAAAATTTTATGGTAGACTATATAGATGATAGTCAAATATACTCTATGGTTATAGGGAAACATGAAGAGAATTTGAATACAATGGTAGACACATTGTGAAGGAATATTTTATTTCAATGTATAGAAAATGTGAGTTCTAGTGAGTGTAAGTATCTTTCATAGGGAATGCTATGACCCATGATGGAATATTTTTGGACACTTCCAAGGAAAAAGAAAATTAATGAGTGGCATAGGGAAACATCAGTCTTAAAGACCCACAGTTTCCTTCGTATATATGGGCACTTCAAGAAATTTTTAAATACCTTATCATGGGTGTCTATCCAACTAACAAAGATGACTTAGAAGGGAGATTTGTTTTTCTAGACTAGAAAATGTTAATATTGCTTCAATGTGTTTAAAAGAATGCTTATCACTTCACTAGAAAACACACTTTAGAAAAGTGGGGAACTCTTTTTTGTATACAAAATTGATTCAAAGATGGTATTAGGTTGTGTAATAATTAAAAATGATAAATTGGTAGTCTAGTTCTTGTGGAATTTGAATATTCATGAGAAAAAATATCCCAAAAATGGTCTGTAGTTGACAACTATGATCTTTACATTGAAAATATAGCAGCTTTTGTAGAGAATTGAGAAATATATATTGATCATAATATCAACAAATATATATTAAAACTAAATGAAATTAATATTCTTAGGTGAATATGGGTAGATATCATAAAAGATCATGAAAACCTGATCCACTACCATGATCAAAAATAGAATAATATGATGAATGCTCTATGTATAATGGATCCTACAACATTATCAATGATTATAATTAATAATGATACAATATAATTATATTTGAAAGGTTGGAATTGGGAATCATTTGAAAAGGAATGTCCTTATTCCTTTCAGAAATTATTTCTCAACTATCCCTAAGGAAAAATAAAATCAATACCAAAAAACTGATGTGGTAATTCATAAAAAGGTGGAATCTATTAGAAAAGGCAAATTCATAGAGTTTAAAATTAAAAAATAATGAATTATAAAATTTGGTTCATGACTAAGTGTACCGCCTAATCTATAGTGAATGAAGGTGCATCTGAATGATGCAGATAGCTCAACCATTTCTATTCACCTAGGGAGCATAAAGATGTATCTAGATCTCAATGAAAACTATTTTTAGGAAAATACGGAAAAATAGATCACTAAATATACAAAAAATTGGCTACTATATGTACAATTAAAGGATTAATGACAAAATTCTAAAGGAATGATGAAACTATTACTAATAATAACATGGAAATTTGAAAAACCACCTTGGACTTTGTCACTGTAATTTTCAAATACATCCATAGGAAATAGTTATATATGTGTAGTTGTTGATAATCTTATAAAGATATCTCATATTCTCTCAATTTCATAGGACTTCTCACAGGAATGACATTCAAGGATATACATCATTAATGTTGTAAATCAAAATGGAGTAATACTATCGATAGTATCAAATCGAGATTCGAGATTCACCTCCCTGTTTTGGAATGGTATCAAACAAGATCTCAACACTAAGTTTAACATTAGTGTAGCTTATTATCATTAAACTAATGGCCAACCAAAGTGGAATATTCAAACACTTGAAGACAAGACAATTGAATGTTTTATGGACATAAAAGGAATATGGGACCAATATCTTCCTCTAGTCGAGTTCTCTTATAATAGTTGTTTTTACACAAGCATCCAAATGGATCCACATTAATCCCATTATGGGAAAAGACGCATAATACTTTAGTGTTGATATAACGTTGACGAATGTAATATTTTGGGACCTAAAATGGTCATAGAAAATGAGTTAAAGGTAAAATAACATTCATTATCAAATCAAGGTATCCCAAAGATGATAGATAAGATAAGGAGAAAATCATTCACATGAATATGAGTTTAAGGAGGGAGACATTGTATACATCCATATATCTCTATGGAAGAGGATCCTGAGATTTGGGAAGGAAGTAAATATAAGCCCCACGTACATCGGCACCTTCAATATTCTTGATCGAGGAAGATCTATGACCTATCGACTAGCACATCCACTAATATGTCTCTAGTACACATTTTAATCCATGTATCTTTCTTGTGGATGTACATACCAAATCCATCACATGTTCTAAATCAATAGGTTGAATTGTTGGAAAATGATCTCTCTTTCAAGGGTGATCCAGTGAAGATATTTTACCATAGAGATAAATTTCAGTCAAACCAGACTAATCCCCTTGTCTAATTACTATGGGGAAACCATATGTTATAATATTAAACACTGGATTTAGAGGAAGTGATGAAGGAGAAATAATTTCACTTTTTGTCACCATTCTATATAAAAATTAATTTTCATTATGAATATTTATAAGGTGGGAAGAATTTAATGACCCAGAATATTATCAATGTAAATTACATTATTATAAATATTTCATATAGTACAACTAAAAAAACTTATTGATAACACGATAAAAACATTATAAATGAATAATTAAAGAAATAAGAGGTATTTCTAGAAATTAAGAAACATATCCCAATGAAATAGTAATCTAACACAGGGAATCGTAGAAAGAAAATTAGGAATAGTAATTTATCCAATAGAATACTATCCTCATAAAATAATTTATAAATAAATGTTTTGAAACCTGTAAATGATAATATGTTATAATATTATCATGGTACAAGAAAATATTTATTTTAAAAATTATTAATTAATTGCTGGTATTTTTATAAAATGTAATTATATATTTATAATTCTATAATTAATAGAATTTTTTAAAAGAAAGTTTATTTCCATGAAAATAAATTTTACATTAAAATATTATTTTTAAATTATTATAATATAATTTTATGAGACCTTAATTAACTTTTCAATATGTTATAACATTAATTAAAATTTTTAAATCAGTATTTTCCAAGAAAATCATGATTTTAATTACAAATTGAATTTCTCATATTATTAAAATTATTTTCATAAAATGGATTTAATTTTTTGATTCTACACATCATAAAATGTTTAGGGAGGAATTTTGGTATTTTTCTAAAATACTTGAACTATTGTTGAATAGTAAAATACTATGATTTATGATAAAGGAAAAATACCTAAATTTATGTGTAATTTTTTATGTAAGTGTTACATAAGCCAAAAATGATAAAATATCTTTCAATTTTTAAAAACATTTTGTGATAAGGTTTAATATATTCATAATCTTGATCAAAAATAATAAACTATTGATTAAAATAACGAGAAGACACCCTTATCCTCTTATATATATACCACTCAAACCACCTTATCTACTAATAAATTTCAGGACTTGAAGATTTTTCATGTTATACTCAACAACCATCCTAGACCCATCCCCCACATCTAGGTGTCCATTGGCTCAAAAAAATACCAAACCATTTTGTTTAAGGTCGTTATTAATGATTAGAATATAAAGGGTTAAATCCTATTTTTTTATTTTAATTTCTTTTCAGGTTCATTTGTTTTATTATCCTCTCATCACCTAAACTTATCCAAGTGTAATGATAAATATAGTATGATTTATATACATTAATTTTAATTTTTTAATGTAATAATTCATTTTTAAATCACTTTTATCTTCCTTTTATTCTGAAAATTAAAATATTTTTTGTGTTGTGTCGATTTACAACCAATATTGATGATGAATTGTCATTATTCACTACCTCCATAAAAGATGTTAATAAAACCATAATTATGGTTATATATATATATATATTATTTTATATAATTTTCATTATGATATATATAAGAATGATATTAAATAAAATTATATGAGGTCATGATGGTCGTAAAATCCACAAAATAAATTAAGTCAGATTTATTACCTTTATATCTAATGATTCTTCCTCATATCATATAAAAAATAATTTATATGATCAATTAATCTTATTTATTTTCATTAATAACATATCATCTCAATTATATGAAAATATCCTAATTTTAAATGATCATCCATATATGTATACAAGTAAACCTATCATGAAGACTGATAAAATAACACTCTCAGTCAATCAAATTTAACACTATAACTCATAAAAATAGCCATAAATAAACTTTATAAAAGTATAATGAATAAAATAAATTCATAAGGGGTTATTTATTTATTTATTAATGAAACTATTTTTATTATACATGATATGAATGTGAATAATTATTTGGAACATGTGGTAATGGGATTCTCGAACCAATCTCTATTTCATTGGGTTTTCCCTTTTTCAATCAATTTTTATGGGTGTTCAATTATTGTTCCCTAAATGTAATATATCTATACTTTCCTATTATTTTCAGTATATACATATTTCCAAATATAATTTTGTGAAAAATAAACTGATTTTTCTACAATAACTCTTATTTATAAAAACACATCATTTACTTATCATAATATTGTTTCATCCTCACTCAAGATTGATGATTATTATAAAAAAATTTATTCCTTTTTATTTTGAGAACCCAAAATTTTATTCAAGAATATATTCTTTGAAAAATAAAACTAATTCCCTTCCATGGTTTATTTTTTGGTCTGATATTGGTGTACATTCTATGTGGCATGCATGATAATGTAAATGTTACAATGTGATGGGTGTGCACAGAATTGTGTAGCACTTTAATGAATAATGTAATTTGATATATATGATTCAATAATATTCATTATTATTTAACTTGTTTTTGTAATTTTTCCAAATTATTATGTTATTATTATACACATATATTATGTGTGAACATGATTCTAGATTTGTAGCAAACTATTTGAGGTATTTGACCAGTAAGACATGATGTTTCATTTTTGTGCATTGCCACATTCCATACCTTTTTCCAATTCTCATCTCATGATTATGATGATAATCCTATAATATTGATATATTGATTATGATTTTTTTATCCCATGTTACAATTATTCATGTTGCTATTTATCCTCTTATTAATTCTATTTTAGATCACCTTTTCTTCTTTATATCCTTAGGTGCCTACTTATAATAAGGACAACATGAGAACAACTAAGAAGATATATAATAATAAATTAATTAATGTTTATGTTTAATTATATAAATGTTATGTTTGGTCCTAATTTTACCATGACACAAAACATTGGATCCATGTTTGGAAACACTATTATAGTATTTATCTTTAAAATCATGAAATAGAATAGAAAAAAAGTAGGTTACATTATCTATCTTCTTGATGGTTATTTAATATTGGTGTTTTGTGTTGAACAGTTGAGAATGAGGCTAGTTTATATGCTTCTACATTCCTCAGGACCCTTATGGAATGATACCTTGGTTTTATCAAAACCATAACATGGGTTTTTTCGGTTCATCGGATTGATTTTGTTTTTGAAATGGTGATATATCAAGTATTTGTGCCCTAGTATATTGATGTAAGATATAACATATATTATTAATACATTTCCGCCCATTATATAGCATTGATTTGGTGGAAAACCAAAACATTTCAATAAGGTTAGTAGTTTTGATGCATTATGGTCCTTTAAAAAATCTATTATATATAAATCTGTAATAGCCTTTCAAGTAAAATTAATTACTCACCCTACCATCAGGAGAAAGGTTTCTATATGATTCCTCATTTAGACTATTAATCCCCATTTTATAATTAAATCACCCAACATCAAAATATTGATTTGTGGTTGATAAAAGGTGTGTTCTCTTCATCCCCATCAGAACTTATTATCCCTTATTCATTATTTATATTCATTAGTAGCTCTATTTCTCTTATATATTTAATTTTTCTATAATTTATTGATTTAGGGGGTTTTAAAGAATTATAAACTTATGAATTTTGGGATCAATTCTGAAGAGGTGATTGAAGGTATGAAAATATTTATCTACTATATTTGATAATTTTATAATATATTTATCAATATAGAATATTCATGAATTTTTTTTGATATTTTTTATTTTGGTATTACCGTATTTTAGATTAAGTAGGTAATTTTTTGAAACTCATAATGATTATAATCTATAGAAATTAGTAATATTATGAAATGTGGAAGGGGTGTTGTGGTAACATATTGTTTATGTTGTGGTGGATATATAATGATATTTTAAAGATAGTGTGATTTAACATCTCCATGATTTTTGTTCCTTTAGCATATAATTTAAGATATAAATTTTTTATAAAACATAATACTAGTAGAATAGTTTTAAAATTAATGTGGAATGGGAATTTAATTATCGTTCTTCCATAAACCAATTGAATAAGGAATAGATTCATGTAGAATGAATATGGTTGTTTTAAAAACCATGTTAGCTGTATTATTTTTGATTATTTAATATGATACCATTATAAAATAAATTATACAATACATGATAGTAATGGATAGGGATGATTTAAAAATTATTGTTTTTTAAGTAATAATGAGCCTAAAAGATTTTATAGGTTTTCTTTCATAGCGTGATGACCTTTTTCTCTACCTATTAATATTATATAAAAATATTTTATGGCATAACATAAATACATTGATATGGTAGATCCATTAATATGTATTTTCATAAAACAATTTCGGACCATTAAATTATTATATTGGTTGGTCAGTATCCAATGTTATGGTTGTGAATTGATGTGGATTTTTTTGGGATAGAAATAAAAAATTAAGAGTATGGGTTTCTTATAGTTATATGGTTCTATTGTGGATATTTATTGTTATTTGGTTGGTGTTGGGATATGGGTTATCTATTGTTTTCCCTTTTTATTAGTTTTATTTTTATAATCAATTTTTTGTAATTTTTAACTTATAATTACAGTTTTCCTTTATACAATTAGTGTATTATATATGATGTTCATTAATTGGAGTACATGAATACACTAAATATATAATAGTAAATGAAATTATAAATGAAATCATGGGATTGGTATTTATAGTATTAAATATATCCATATTAAAAGAAATAATTGTTTAGGGTTGGATGTGATAAGTGAATAGAAAGGAAAACATAAATTAAAATAGAAATTTTGAAAGCGTGTTATCATTGATGATCTAAAATTATGATACCTAAATTGTTGAAGGGATGAAAGAATAATTTATAATTAAAAATTAATAATAAATTTATTAATGTTGGATGTTTATACCTGGTTACATAATGAGATCAATATTAAGATTTTGTAACAGTGGTAATGGCATTTCCATGTGAGATTATAATTACAATTTTTTTATGAATAGGTAGTTTCCATTGTCTGGTTTCATGATATACTATTTATTATGTATTAGATTTTATACTCTCTACCACCAAAGTATTGTTGGAATCCAACACCTAATTTTTTTAGGTTTCACTTGTTTCTCCAAACATCATGGTTTTTTAGGTATGTAGAAATGTCATTTCAATGATCACCTCTATCTATTTTCTTATGTATAATAGTATGTAAATATACAAGATATAATTGAGTCAATTTTATGGTATTTTACCCATTATATATATATTTGTAGTATAGGATACATATGTTTTGTTTGCATTCAAACCTGTTACTTGATTAAAGATTTCATGAGATATGGGGGAGATATATTTACATAAGATATAGGATAATACAATTATATGTGTGTTATATACATAATTATGATGATAAGATATGTTATCAAAGATATAAAAGTGTAGAACATTCATATTTTTTGTATTATATTGAAAAAAAGTGTGGAATTGTATTAAAGGAATCTTTTATATATTTATATATATATATTGAGGTGGAATCATATTCTTCTATGTATCACACTGTGCGTGATCCTCTGTGAGGATGGGATATTGTTCTCCTTTTATAGGGAATTATTTGGTTCCCTCCATTTTCTCCCTCGATTATTTTTTAATTATTTAACATTTGGAAGAGGGGTTTTAAGGAGGATCAAGCTCAATATTCATTTCCTATCACTAAATATATATACAAAAAAAATCTTCAACTCACTAAGAGATAGTTAGAAATTGTGATATGTGTTATGTTCAGAATGATATTTTAGAATTCATGGTCACTATATTTGAATTGTTATAGAAATATTAATTTTTTCTACTATATTTTAGATCACATAAAAGTATTGGGTTGTTTTATTATATATTGATGAGATGGAGTTGATGATGGGATCATTTCTATTATCGTCGATTAATTTATTAATTTCCAAGACTTATCTATTTAGGGTAGTGACTATTATTTATTTAATTTATACCCTTAGTAAATGTATCCAACAAGTGTCATATAGATGTGGGATTGGGGGGTCATCCCCATATTTTTTACTATCATGGGAGGGATACCGAGATAGGTGGTCCCAATGATTTCGTGGTATATAAGCTAATTGATAAGAGATGTGATAGTGCATTGGGAAAGGCACAAGTGATAATTTCTGTCCTTGAAATGGAATTATAACATTTGGAATTAGAACATGTTATATGAAAGTGTGACATACCATAATAAAGGGTTTTAGGGACCCTTATGATCTAGTACAATAGGAATTAGTTTTCTAAATGTGATAAGTGATGTGATTAAGCTTAATTTAAAGGAAACTATGTGAGGATAATGCATTATGATTGACTACACCTATGTTAGAATTGGGAAGAAAATTTTAATTTGAATTAATATTAATAAATTAACCTTAAATATTCCATATTCTATGTTTAGGGAGTCAGTAACAGTTTACTCCTAAACAAGTATAGCTCAAGGTCAACATGATTTCTAGATATGTGCTAATAAATATATGTAAAATGCAATAGTATATTTCAATACACTTGATATTGAATAAAAGACATCTTGGAAGAAGACACTTAGATAGATTCACCACTCAAATCAATTAATTTAAGAGAGACTTATTTTAGATCAGGAGACAGAGGCTTTATAAGAGGAAACATGGATTGCCTTTATTTTTATCCATGATTGGATGTTGTATTAGGTTTCATTGTCGATTGGTATTTTTTTGGGACTAATCAACCAATAACAGGATTTTTCTTGGTGATTGTATGGATTAGGTAAATTTATGGTAAATGACTTGGGATTAGTTTTATTCGTAATCTATGTCCTCTTCAATGAAGATATATTTTCAGTATAATATATTTTGTTATCATCTAGTGGAGTTCTAGATTTAGTGAGTTTAATATTTAGAATAACTAACTCATTTATTATATTTTAGTCATTCTATCCAATAAGGAGGTCAGAGTGAGGTATTTCATGGAGTATTTGGACTAAATAGTCTAATAATCGTTTACCCCATTCACAATGTCAATGTATCTTGAGCTATTAATGATAGTAGAGGTCGCATTGGTTTGTACAGATAGAATAGGAGCAACATGAGAGGTGATTCATTTTGAGTCATCAAGGTGTATAATTATATCCATAATTTCCATGATTCCTTGCTAGATTATGTGTTATATATTTTGGAGTCAAATTTTTTCCTTCTTCATTATATTACATTGAAAAATGGAAGTTCTTGAACCCCTTCCCATAGATTTAGTATGGATTTTTTTATATGAGATGTTCATATAAAAATGAAGGGTAAGTGCGAAAAAAATTATTATGTAACATATATTTGGATTCCCTATTTATGTTCATTTATTATATTTTAATACATTAGGGAAAAAGTATAGGGAGATCTAGATTTTCATCAATATAAATGAGTCAACATTGGAAGAGGAGAACCCTATGATTCCCCTCATCTAAAAGAACATGATAAGACCATTACCATAGACGTGTCACCATATGGACAAGAAATATTATAGATAAATACGTGTTCAGATATAGGAATTGGAGTTTCCAGAACAAATAATTAAATACATCACATAATATATTATCAACTTATATTATACCTTGGTCTATAATTTTTTTGATTCGGGATCTAAACACTCCATTCTTACAACATCCATAGTACATTTATAGGATATAATATTGGGAGTTTTATTGTGCTATTTATGTTGATTGAGGTTATAATATACTGAATAATATATGTAGATATTGTGAGTCTATTGAAAGTAAATAATTATTTGTTTTATATTTCATAAGTATGAATGTATAGCCATATTAAAACTTTCTTGTCTAGGAGTCATTATATTTCTTATAAGTTATTTTTTATTAGTTGGAGGCACAATAAATCTGGTGAAAAATATATTATATAACACATATGGATATAATAATATATTTATTGAGGAGTGGTACCCTTATATGGTTAAAATGAATTTTCATTTATTATTTTTTGATTTATGATATGATGTTGAGTTTAGGGAAGCATCATTCGAGGGGGTTTAATTGTGTTATATTTAATAATATGATATAACTATAAAATATGTTGTGAATGTACCCCCATTACAGTGTGATATGTTTGATATAGAGTTTTAGAAAGATCTACAAATGAAATCAATGACCCTATATTGAATAACACCATCTACGCTGTGGGAGATTCAAATTCAAGTTGATGATCTTTTATGGAGAGGTTTTATTTTTTTCTATTATTTTAGGATTATTTAATTTTTTTAAAAAGATTTAAATGTTTCAATTATATTATTGATTTCATTTTCATCAAATAAACTAGGATATGTTATAGAAACAATATCTACCTCCATATATTAAAGATTTATTCATTTAGCTAATGGGATATAAATAGTTCTCAAAGAATTATTTTTGGCCAGGATATCATCAAATACTAGTAATGGATATTGATATTACAATTACTGCCTTCAGATTTCTTTATAGGAATTATAATTTTTTGTAAATTTCATCCACTTTAAAAATCATTACACCATATTCATGAGACTAGTGAGTTTTTTCCATTGTAAAATTATTGATTTTGTCATCATAGACTTCATCGATGGAATTCATTCCAATTCTATGTTAGGGGTGGATAATATAAATAATATCCAATATTTATTAAGAGTTATTACATTACACCAAATACTTGAGAATCTATATATGTGTATTTCTTGTTCAAGTAAGATTCAATTCATGTAATATGTTACATGTTATTTTAAAACAATGACTGCTCATGGATTCATGGAAGAATGATGTGGTTGTTTCATTGATGGTACTTATGAGTTTTGTTAAGGTGGGTAACATACTTAGTATTGTATTATTTTACCATAGGTTTATACCCAACATCTATAATATTTAAATTACATTAAATAATATAACTATAATGGATAAGACATTCCAATTGAATAACTATTTCCTGGATATTTTTTAGTATTTGAATGAGATGTCAGTCAATTCCAATGATCATAATTTGCTGGATGAAAGTGTTTATATATATATTTTTTGATTTATTTTCATATGTTAGAAAGTGTTTAGGTATAGTAGAGGTTTATTTTTACCAATGGGTCTAGGAAGTTAAAACATAATGGTGCAACTATTAACCCATTATATTGATCTTTTTAAATTGTTTGTGGTCTATATATTTAGTTGAATCACCTAATTAGTGAGTTCCTTGAGGTATTCAAAAATCACAAGAGGATGGGGTATAACTTCTCCAAGTATTGTTTTAATATTTAAAAAATGTGATGTTATATTATTATAATACTATGAGTATGATATTACTTATACCCTCCTAAAATTATTATTTTTTGCTAATCTACTAGGTATTAAATTTTATAGACATATTAAAAGTGTGTATATTGATATGTGGGAATAGATAGGGGATCTCTCTATGATGGAATTTTATAAGGGTGTATTTAATGTTAGAGGGTGTCATAATGAAATAAAAACACCTTCGTATTTATTATAGTAGTTGTAGGAGTCCTAGATAGTAGATTTTATGGTGGATTTTTTGCTATATTGTTATTTATAGTGATGTTACCAAGGGATTGTATAAGGATTATCAGTATCTGTATTGTGTCAAGATAGTGTATTAATCCATTTGATGATTCATTAAGTAGTTCTATATGAATCCCATAGTTCAACATTAGTATAATATACAGAGGGTTAATAGATGTATTATTCCTTTGGAATTCATTATTGGTCACCTATGAAAACGTTATCCCATGCTGAATTCTTTACTCAATGTTCAGTTTTGCGGAGGATGACGGATATAAATATTGTAATTTTGGTTTTTTCATCGATATATTATTTCATATTATAAGTGAGAGAACATATTGATAGACGTTTTTAGTTGTATAACTCATGATCATGATGATATTATGTTATCATGTTAATTGCAGACCATTTGATGTATTTAGCTAACATCTATGTGATCAACGAGTTGATAGGTGTGGATCTTTTTGAACACAACATATATTTAAGAGACCATGAGTTCCTATGGGGGTCAAAATAAATTTATAATTAATCATAACATTTTTTATAACCCTAGAGTGTTTAGAGTTATCCACTATGATTTTGGATTTATGATATACCATTAAACAAATTTTTTCCATAAATGGAGTATCAAATAGATTATATAATCCTCATTTTGGAAGAAATTTTTCATGCATATGTTATATATTTTAGATAATTATTGGTGAGGTAGTCACCCTTGGAGGATTCTACTTATAATAACAGTCACTACTCTATCGTTGGTATAGACCAGTTTATATAATATTATGGTCGACTAAGAAAACAATATTATACAGGAGTGAGGTCAAAGAGTTAGATATTCTAATACCCGAAACGTTATAGAGAATTACATATAATGTGTAGGTGATTAGTGATTGAATGAGTTCATTGAATTATATATATATAAATTCTATATTGATCATAGGCAGAGGACTTTGGATTTTTTTTCCAAATATATTGTGTTCTTGAAGGTATCTTTTCATTGTGAGTAAAGGTGGTTTGGTAAATGTAGTATGATATATTTGATTTATTAGAACATTCTAGGTGTAGGTTCATGTTTTAGAAATTACATATTGGTTATAAAATCACCCACATATGAACATGATTCAAGTTGTAACACAACATGATTTTAATGTATGCCTCTTCAAAAAATATATATATTTGATAGTTTATGCTTCATACCACAATGAGTTTAAAAAAATAATATACTATTAAATATGATTGGTAGAATGTTAATATGACCAATATAATAGTAACATAAACAATGAAAGTATAAATTAATTTTATTCGTCCTGTAAATCAATATATGGTATATTTATACCATAAAATAAGTAAATGATTGTTTTTAAAACTATAAAATAATTATTGGAATTTTTCGGAGACCTAAATATTTATTTGAAAATTTATTTCTAATATAACTATTTAAAAAAATTATTTTCATAAAACGAATTAATGAATTATATTTTCCTTTTCTTTTTATTTTATGTTAATTTTTTTGATACCTAAATTAATATAGGAGTGTCATAAAAACAGTTATAACATTTAAATCATTATTTTGGGGTAAATGATGATTCTAATTAAATCAAAATAACTCTTATTTATAATATTATTTGAATAAAATGGAGTCCATTGTTCAATTATAAGAATTAAAAAATAAGGGTGAATATTTTTGATGTTTCACAAATAGTGGAATTCGTTATGAATAGAGAGAGATGGTAATTTAGGATATTTTACAAATATATGGATTATTGAGTCATGGATGATGTATGGATGATGTAATCGAATAATAATAAAAAAATTATTTTATATTTATTTTATTTAGTCATTTTAATCAATACTATTCATATTCTCTAAAAAATAATCTATGAAATAAAAAAATCAAAAAACACCTTTCTCCACCACTACAAATACCCCCCCTCACGACCACTTCCCCTCACACATCCAAAGCCTTGAAGAGTGTCTTATTTCAACCAAATTCCACTCTGAAACCAAAACCAGGATTTAGACTCATCCTAGTACATTATTTAAGGGATTTTCAATGATTTTTAAGGAGGTTCTCAAGCAGAGGATTTCAAAAGATAAAAAACCCCTTTTGTTATTTTAATTTTCATTTAATTTATTTTCCATTTTTATCCTTACTATAGCTTATTTGGTTAATGAACATGATAAATGTAGTATTTTATATATTATATAATTTTAATATTTTAATGTAATATAAACAATTAATTATTTTATCTTGCCCTATTATTATTCTAAAAATGAAAACATCATCTAACGAGGTTCTGATTTACTACCTTCATGGATGATGAGTTTTCATTTTTCCATAATGCCTTAGAAACTGGTTAAGAAACTAATTTTTACGGTCATAAAATCATATAATATATGCATTAAATTTATTAAATTTTCTAGAACTTGAATATAAATTTAATTTTATGTCATAAAGAAAATACTATTTCATGATGATATAAAAAAATAAAAAAATAATCTAAATTGTTATCATTAATGCTAAATCTAAGGAATAATACTCAAATCTTGAAAAAAAATTATATAATAAAATTAATTATCTTTGAAGTTCATTAATATCCTATTATTTCAATTATGGATAACTTTTCTCATATCACATGAACATACGTACAAGTATACAAGTGAACTAATCATGAAATTAAAGGAAACAGACACTCCTGAACGACGAAATTGAATATTCTAACTCATCAAAAAAAGAAAAAATTAAAATAATAAAAATATAATATTTAATATACATGTTTAATTGGTTATTAATTAATTTATTAATCGATCTATTTTCAATATCCTATACATTAAGTAAAAGTTCATAAAACTTTCATACATAAGGTAAGGGATTCTCCTGGAACCTCTATTTTTTAATCCGTTTATGATATCTCTTTCTTCACCTTAATGTAATTATTATTTTCATTTATATAATTCTTTTAAATTTAATTTATAAGTAAGAAAATCATGTACCCTAATCATTTATTCTTTATTTTATGGGTAATTACATGTTTTACAAGGGTCTATTTTTCATTATGCATGATAATAAAGTATAATTAAAGGGTACTCTCAAATTTTTTACCAACATTCAATTATACATCCTCATATGTTATAAGGAAAAAATATATTCCTAAAATAAATTTTTATCTATAAAAAAATATCTTAAAACATATTTGGATTTATGTGAACAATTAATCTTTTTCCCTCTTTAAAAACTCTTTTGTATTTTCTATTAATATGTATGATGATGGCATATTTATAAATATTCTTTCAAAAAGATATTATATTTTTTCACTTTTGTTAGTAATAATTTATACCTCAGTCCTGATTTTTTAGTCCTTACATTTCTTCTTATGGAATACACATGTTCATAATATGATTTTACTTAAAAATAAAAATTGATTTCCCAAAATAATAGTTCATTCTAAAAGTAAAAGGGTATTTATATCATGAATTATTCTATAATTTTATTATAAAATTTAAAATTATTTTAACAAAAACTATAGAATGTATTATTTAATTTTAATTGATCTCTTATTTTATAATCTACCAAGTTTTATTTAATGATTAATTATTATATTTACTGGGAATGTATAATCTTGATAATGTTTTTCATATTACTCTATATGGTTTTTGGTTATATTTTTTATTTAGGGAATATTGTTAAATTTTTATATGATAGTTTGAATATGAAAGTATATTTTGATTATTTGTTACCCTTTTTCATATGAGTAATTAATTAGACTTCATATGTGATGGTTGGGGCCTGTTATAGCCCATTAATGCATCGGTAGGTCAAATGAGACAAACTGGCCTATGATTTTACCCATTAATGTATGATGCCTTGGACAAAGCCTTCATATTATATTTATAATGTTTGTAATTATGAATTCTATAATTATGAAATTAGTAATTGATACCCCTTTTGATTATTTTTTTTATTATAATATCCATGGATATGTTTTATTCTGATGAGATTATTTATATGGAATTATTCATGATGTATCTATTCCTACAATATTATGATGAAGATTATATTTTGATGGAATGTGTTTTAGTCACTCACCACTACTTATTATTTATGTTCCTAATAGATTTCAATTTATTACATAAACATACTAATAATCAAAAAACGCCCCTTTCTTAAGTTATATTTTACCCAAGGATGTGATTTTAAATATTATTAATGACCTTTAAGAATAATCATAGATTTTATGTATGGTTCTAATAGATTTTATATGATTTTTCTATTAATATATTATTTCAAATTTATGTTTTAATCTTTTTTTCCAATGATACTAAATTTTTTTTTCATTTTCGTTTCAATAACTTTCTCATAGTATAAATTTAATAAATTAAGGCGTAAAATCCAAGCTACTAGAGTCGGGGACTATATTATTGGCATCAGAGAATGTTTAAAAGATTCATTGTAATCTTGATTAAGAAAATTTATATTAGGGAAAATTAAACTAAGATAGACATTGAGTATATACCTTGAATAAAATTATATAATTCTGGTAAGGTAGATATTATTTGGTCCTTCCTAACAATACATCATTATTTTGATACAACAGGAATACCTTGTTCTGGTATTGATGTACATTGGGGTAACAACTCTGATAATGTGCATCGATTCTATCTCAGCATAACATGATAAATTTCAATGATCCTTACTATATAATTGTTTTGACACTCCCAAAAGATAAGATTAGGATAATTCATATTTTCTTTACCAGCCATTTGTTTATTTTAAATTAAATATATCTCCAAGAAAACCATGTTAATGATCAAGAGATTAGCTATGCATTATTTTTTTAATTTATTTTAAGTGTTACTAGTTTTTCATTATGAATTAGGAATAATAATCTAATTTATTATATTTCATTGTTTTGAAATGCAACCTAGTGGTAGGATTGGAAACTATATCAATGAACGTATTCAATTTAGGTATTTCCCTTATATACTAGATAATGATGTTGGTGAAAGGAGAATCAATTTTAGATGAATAAATTATAACTATATTGGGAAAGCTTACATAGATTTTGACTAATAACCTTACCTTTATAGAGAATCATGATCTATAATGTGTAGGAACTATGTTATAAAGGTTCATGAGACAAAACATTTGTCATTCAATGGGACTAAATACCCATTTTCAGTATAGAGGTGGATATGTTCTTTGGACAAGATATTTATCACTTTTGGGATGTAACAAATGGGGGAAGGTTATCATGGTAATTTATCATATATAGTGAGGTTTAGATCATTATTGGTCATTAAGTAAAATTCAAGAGAAGGAATATATTGAAAATATGTAATGGAAGGATCATACTGAAAATTTCATAGAAAAATATTTTCCGTGTGAACAATGAACAGATATGGAGAGAAAATTGTTGAATCTGAAGAAAAAAGGGGATGGGAATGTTAGTATTTATGAGGAAAATATTACAAGGTTTTCAAGTCATGAACTAGATTACAAACATAGTTCAATGAAAAATATTGATCGTTTTTTTGATCAGTTAAAACCATTCCACCAAAGAGAAGTTGTCTCCTAAATATTTTCATCATTTTTAAGATATAGTCTCATGTTCTATTAAGACATAGAAATAATTATCTATGTCTTATGGTAGTAATGGAAAGAAATAGAATAAGTGTGATTTTAATCAATTTGAAGAAGCAAAAATGGTAGATTGGTATAAGGGAAGTGTTTACTTTCCATCATACAATAATTTTGGAATGAAATATCAAGAGCATACCTATTGGGGATGAGAGTTTGTTACATGTTTGAAGAAAAAGTACAAGAGGACCATGACAGAAATAGAAATAAATAGGCTATTGAAGTTCAATGAATCAATTGTAATGGTTTGGGACATTATGAAAATTATTTTCCAAAATGTAAACGAAACATACCCCATAAAATTCCATGTGAACATGACCATTATTATATAGTCACAACATCTGAGGTTATTGTTATGAATGATCTGGTTGCAACTATATTAATCATATCCTCAAATTTAGTTAATGATTTTTTTAGATCATCTCATTCTTTATATCTTTCCAATTTTCATTGAAAATTAGATATTTCTAATTCACATTAATAAGAAAGTAGTCTGTGAGGACTAATAGGTGAAACATTATTTCTAAATAATATGTGCTGAGAAGTTATTATTTTGGCACATAGACATTCTCTACTTTCAGATTTTATAGTCATACCTATGGTTTATTTTTATATAATAATTGATATGGACAACATTTATAAATATAAAAAAATTATTTCAAAGAGAAGGAAGTTATGATTCATGATGATGGTGTGGAATTTTAAATATTTATAGGGGAGACTTTATTTTCTCTGTCATGTCAAGAACCTCCTTCAATAGAACTTCTAAATCCATTTCTTGGGGAATAATATAAAACATTATCTATACATAATGAAATAAATATTTAAATTAAGGATGTACCCATACTACTTCAATACATTGATGTGATTCTAGAGGATTTACATAGGCATCATCCAAAGTACGAAATTTATTTTTATATTAATTTAATCAATTACAAAATACCTCTATCAATTAATCCCTACAGAATGGCCATGGTGGAGTTAATAGAGTTAAATAAACAACTTGATTAATTTTTTAGTTATGGATTTATATTCACTAGTGTTTCACCTTGGGGAGCTCCGATTAAGTTTTTTTTAAGAAAGATGAATCTAGGAGGATGTTCATTAACTCTAAAGAGATCAATGCTATTATGATAGAAAAAGTATATGCTCCCTCAAATTGATAACATATTTGATCAACTACAAGAATATCAATATTTATCAAAGATTTATATTCAATATGGATATCATCAATTGTGTGTGAAGAAGATTGACATTATAAAGGAAATATTTCAAAAAAATTATAGAATGTATGAGCCCACCACAAGACTGGTTGGACTGAATAATGTGTCCTATATTTTTATGGATATATTTAATATAGTGTTCCTAGAATATCATGATTTTTTTGATTTTTTAGATGATATATTGATATATTTAAAACTATATAAGGACTATGAGAACCACATTTTGATTTTTTGGGTGACTCTTAGAGGAAAATAGTTTTATGGGATGCTTAAAAGGTGTGAATTATGGATTCAAATAGTTCCATTTCATGGCCATGTTGTCTCTATAGATGGAATCTTAGTTTATCCTCCATGGATAATGGAAGTTCATGAATGAGCTACACCAATGAAAATAACTGAGGTATGTGGTTTCATTGGTGTAGGAGATCACTATTAGTGTTTCATTCAAAATTATTCCTGATCTGTAAACACGTTAACCAAGCATACTCGTAAGGGTTTAGTTTCATATGAAAAAAATAATGTGAACAATGTTCTGAATAATTGAAGAGGGTATTATGAAATTCTCTAATCATTACTATACCATCAGGAGATGGTGTATTTGAGATTTATTGTGATGAATCAAATAAAATAATTTGTTGTTTCCTTATATAGAATGATAGAGTTATTGCCTATACATCAAGGATGTAAATAATTGAAGACCAGAAATATCTGACCCATGATATTGAGTTATTAGTGGTAATTTTTTCTCAAAACATATGGAGACACAATCTCTTTGGTGAAATATGTGAGATATGTAAATATAACAAGAGCTTGAAATATATCTTATCATAGAATTAACTCCACATGTGGAAAAGAAGATGGATCGAGCTACTCAAGGATTATGATTTTTCAAAATGCTATCACATAGAAATGAAAAATAAGGTAGCAGATGTAATGATGATAAAAGATTATAGAGAAAAAAAATTGGATTCATAGGGATAATATGTAGATTGATCTAGTAATGATGGATATTATAATTATTGTGGAATGTTAAATTTCCATAATTTTTGAAATGTTTGAAATACCATATTCGTTGAAAAATATTAAAAGTTCCCAGTCGGATGATGAAAATTTTAAAAAAGAAATTAAAGATGTAAATGGTGGAAAATTGATAGAATTAATTTCAAAATATGGAATCATGAAATTTGGTAAGAGGATTTGGGTTCCCACTATACCTGAGAAAAAGGAATAATTATTGAATAGTTTCAAACCATAAATATTTCTATACACCCTCATATAACTAATATGTATAGAGATTTAAAGAACAGTTTTGGTCAAATAATATGAAGTGGGAAATTGTAAATTATGTTTTGTAAATTTTAGTCTTCAGATAGGTGAATTATAAAAGACAACGTGCTATAGGATTAAAGCAACCCGTGTTTATTCATACAATAAAATGGGATAAAATTACTATTTTTTACAGGAATACCCAAAAATACAAGAAATAGTGATTTAATATCAATAATTGCCAACTGGCTTACCAAATCATCAAATTTACTCACAACAACGGATAATTTTCCATTAGAACATCTTGAAAGACTCTATATTGATGAATTGTATGTATTCATAGAGAACCACTTTCAATTGTTTCTAATCATGGTCAACGATTTACATCGAAATTCTAGAAAAATCCTTATAATGTTCTATATACTATTTTTCTTATGAGTATTATTTATCATACTCAAGCTAATAGGAATCCTGAAAGGATTATTTAAATGTTATATGACATTTGGAGATCATTAGCACTAGAATTTCTAGGTATGTGGGATCAGTATTTTCCATTGTTATTGTTTTCCAAAAATAATAGTTTTCATTCATATATTCAAATGGAACTATATCAAAAATTATATAGCATGATATGGTGTAATCCAACATGATGGGATGAATTGGGTGAGAGGAATATTGTAGGGCTAGAATTTGTGGAGAAAACAACATCAAAGAAGACACTATTCAATCAAAATCAATGTAGCTCAAAATAGGAAAAACAGCTATGCAGGTAATTGAGGGAAGGATTTGGAATTTCAAGTGTGGGATAATGTTTTCTTAAATGTATCTCCGTATAAGGGTGTTATATGATTTGGACTGAAAGAAAAATTAACCCTTATTTACATTACACCTTTCGAAATCATTTTGAAATTTGGAGATGTGGCTTACCATTTGGCGATACCACCAAGCCTTTCTAAAGTACACCATGTGATATACATGTCTTTGTTGAGTAAGTACATGCCAGAACCAATTCATGTACTCACTTATTTCTTATTATAATTTTATCATGATTTATATTATTGTGAAGATCCTACTATGATTTTTGACAATAGAGAGAAGGTGTTGAGGTATCAGATGTCTCGACTGGAAAAGGAACTTTGGAAAAATCATATAATAGAAGAAGCGATGTGGGAAATAGTGGAATTTATGATGAATAACTACCCAAATATTTTTTCTATGTTTTTATCCTATAAATTTTCTTGATGAAATTTTTTTATGGAGGGGATAATGTAACACCCGTGGATTTTATGGTATGCATCTTTTAAAATTTAATATCTTAGATAGTTTTGATTCATGAAACACCAAGACTAAAACTAAAATATATTATTAAATATTACCATTAAAATAGTAATATTATCAATATAATATTAACTTCCCCTAAAATGTATAGATAAAATTTAAGTATCTTATAAATTAAAATATGTTATATTTATATCATGGAATAAGTAAAAAAAGTTTTTAAAAAAATAAGTTAAGTATAAGTATTTTTATGGAACAAAAAGGTTTATTTAAAATTTTATAATTAATATCATTATTGACAAGAAATTTTTTTTAATAAAATAGATTCATAAAATAATATGTTTCTTTATTATGATCGTAATATAATTTTATAAGACCATAATTAATTTTTCAATGTTCCATAACAAAATAATATTAAAATTAGTATTTTTTGAGTAAATGATGAATTTATCAAAAAACATTCTCATATATAAAAATATATTTTCATAATATGTTGTCAAATTTTTAATTCATCATTTAATAAAATTGGATATAGTGATTTTTTATATTTCTCTGAAATAGACGATTTTTTGGTAAATAGTGAAAGGAAAGAATTTGTGGTTTTAAAAAAATACATGAATTATTATGTAATGGAAAAAGTATAAATGATTTAATACCATAATATCAAACAATTATTCTCTGTTTATTGAATTCATTCTTGTTAATAAAAAAAATATTCATTGTATTTGGGCAAAATAATAAAGTAGCAAATGAACTAATACAAAAAACCTCACTCTCCTCCAATATAAATACCACCCTCACCACCTCTTATCCTCACATATCCAAATCCTTGATTTTTGTCCAATTTCTTCTCAATACATCTTCCAAAACTATCCCCCATGTTTTTTTCTACTTGGTCTCACCAAAAATACCATTTCATATTTCTGTTTGGAGGTTCTCAAGAAGAGGAATTGAAGTGGAAAAATCTCCTTTTGTTCATTTAATTTTCATTAAATAAATTTTATTTTCTTATTATTTAATTACTACCTATATCCAAAAAATCATAAAAAAATATAGTATCTTATATATAATGTAATGTTATTTTTTAAATGGTATATCCACCATTAATTGTTTTATCTTCCCCTCTTTTAATTCTTAAAAGTAAGGTGTTGATTTTCCACCTTCATATGCGATGCATTTTAATTTACCAATTTCACCATTAAATATAGTCATAAACATTTTTATGGTAAAAAGAGACTATAATAAATGCATTAAAACTTATAAATTGGTCTAGAACCAGTATTTATTCATAATAATAGTTCTAAAAAAAGTAGTTCTTGATGATCAGAAAAAACACTAAAATAATCTGAATGGTTATCATTAATGCTCTATCTGAAGAGACATCCTCATACCTAGAAACAAAATTTTATATGAGACCATTAAATCTCCAAAAATTTAAAAAATAACATAAAATTTCAAAATTTAATACTATTCACTATTCATATGGTCAATCATAAATGTATAGAAGAGAACCTATCATGAAAGACAAGGAAAAAAACACTCAAATATAATGAAATTGAATATTATAACTCATTTAAATGGTAAAAAATGAAATTAATGAAATTATAAAAAATAAAATAAATTTTTAAGAGTTATTTAATTAAATTTTAAGGTATTATTTTTTTATTATTCGGGATACTAAGTACAAGTGCATTACTATTTCAGACAGAATGTAAGAGATTCCCCCCAAACCTCCATTTTTCAAATGGGTTACGATTTCTATTTCATTCCCCTAAGGAAATTATTATTTTTTTTTATAAAATTTGTCTAAACTATGTTTATATATTCTAAAATAAAGTTCCTAGATCATTAAATTTTTATTTTAGGTGGAGGTACATGTTTTATAAGGTTCCCTTTTCAACTCCTCTCGATATGTAGTATCCATTAAAGGGTGCTTCCCTATTTCATAACCATATTCAAGTACACTGAATAATATTATATAAGGAAAACATATTTTTATAAAATAATTATTTTTATCATCAAAAACGGACTTATCTCATTTCTGATTTTATGTAATCAGTTAAACCATTATTTTCATTAACAAATCCTTTGTTTTTTATCATAAAACACACTAAGTGACCCATTTCAATAATTTATTAAAACACATTTTATATTTTTTAACTTATATTGGACATTATTTATGCCTCAAACTATATTTAATTGTCCTTCCATTTTATTTTTTGGGATATGCATGTTTACAACCTGATATTATGAAAAATACAAAATGATTTTTCAAAAAAACTATTCCTTCCAAAATAAATTGGTATTTCACTCATGAACACTTCAAGGATTTTATTATATTATTTACATAAATTTTATGACACCTTTTGAATCTTATAAATTATTGAAATTTATCTAAAATTTTACCATCTACAATATTTTATTTATTTTTTTATAACTATTTTTACCAAGGATGCACTACTATGTTAAAATTATCCATATTACTCTAGATGGTTTTTGATTATGATTATTATTTGGAGAAAGTTATTAATATTTCATATGATAGTATGGAAAATAATTCATACTTTGATTACATTACACTCTTTTCATATGAGGAATGAATTTCACTATGTATGTGATCGGTGGGGCCTTTTATAGTCCCTCTATGCATCGGTAGGTCTCATGAGACAAGGTGGAGTGGGTTTTTACACATTTATATAGGGATTCTTGGATAAATAATTTAATATATGTTTATGATGCACAATATTATGAATTTAATGATTATAAAACTATTATTTGATAGACAATGATATTATTTATTTAGTAAAATATTCATGGTTATGTTTAATTCACATGAGATTACACATATGGATTTATTTATTCATATTTTATTCCTTCTATATAACTCTCAAGGTTATGTATTAATGTAATGTGATTTTTTTATTCACATTGATTTGATTTTTTTGTTTTTGTTTGCTTCCATTGTATTTCTTACCCTCACTGAGCATTTCATCTCACATATTTTTTGTGTTTTGTCTTCCCCCAGAATGTGAAGATGTATATTAGGAATGAATTACATGAATATTCTAGGAGTTTACAGTTGTTTCCAATGGATTTTCTATGTCATTTACTCATTCATTTTGTAATGTAAAACATATGTTTTTTCTAGTTTTCTTGAGCCACTAAAGTATTGAGCCCTTTGATATGTGATAACTGGTTCATAGTAACAATGTAATAATTTAAGGCACTGACTCTTGGATACATGGGTTGAAGTTTTACATAATTTTTATATAATGTTTCATAGATTCATTGGAATTTCACGGAAGATACCAATGTCATTTTTTTATAGATAGATGGATGTTGAAGATGGAGTCACATTACTGGAGTAACCTGTTATGAAATGAGAACATATGGATAAGGGTTTTCATGGGAATTAATTTTTATTATATCATGTTAAATAAATATATAGTGTCATATATATGAGTGTATATATATAGACGAACACAGAGGTGTTCTCAATATCTAATGTTTTTTGGTGTATTACGATTCTAAGATTATTTTTTATCCTTCTTTATTCCTAATCTTGATTGAGTTTTGTATTTGTGATCCTTATTTGTATGATATGTTCTTATCCTGATATAGTGATATATCCAAGAGTTATATAATGATGTGTTTGTTCTATTTGCTATTTTTATTATTTTGTACCTTTTAATTTAATTATCATGGTTGAGAATTTTCTATCAAGTATCTATTATAATTCTCTGTAATTCATGTGTCCGTTTAAATTTATATTGATAGGAGTTGTTGGGGAAGGAATGAATGAGTGGTGTGTTATTTGAAATGTAATTTAATATTGAAAGTAGGAATAAAAACAAGGTTGTTTGTTTTTTTTGTAGAGTAGTTTTTGGTAGTTTTTTAGATATATGAATATTTAATTTGTGGTGTTTCTATAGCCCATACAACATAAATTTTCAGGATAAAGTATATGGAAGTTATTCTATTTTGGAGACCTTTTCAAAATAGTGATATATTCTACCCCATGTGTTTATGTGGTTCATTTTTTGTATCTATTGTTCTAGAAAACCTATCAATATAGTTTTTTAGTATACACCACGGAACATAGGGATAAGGTTCATTGTCACTACCTTCTCAATAGTAATTATGATGTGGTTATCGTGGTTTCTTCAAGGATCATTGGTGTTTGGTACTTTGTCTTTTATTTTATTAGGACCCTTATAACATTTTGCCCAGGTTGTGCCACATCATTACCCATGTTTTATAAATCATGGGTTTGATAAAATAGTAAAAGGAGGGATGTGGAGGATTTCTATTGTGGTATCTATTGGGAGGATTTGACTATGACCAATGTAATGTCTCTACACATTTTGTATTTTGTTTTTTTAAATACATAGTCATTTATTTATGATCAAGGGTGTTGTTTTGTGGTCAAATTAAAAATAAAACATGAGAAAATTCATAATTCCATAGAAGTAACTCTTATTTTCTCCATCGTTTTCTACCACCTGCTTACCATTTAGTCCATTATGAGACTCTTTAGCTGAGTTTTCATATCATGATGACATTTATACTAGATATTCATTCATAGGTGATATGGGTTATGTTTCCTTTATCGACATTGGTTCTTATTCTATCTCATTTTTTCTATCCATGCTATGGTTGAATTGTTTCTTTTTGTTTGGGTGTATTTCCAAGAGTGATTGATTAAGTATTTTTTATGGATTTATAGATAATGAATGAAAATTTATTCAAAACATAAATAAGTTATATATAAAAATGATTTCACATTCATAAAATTCTATTTTTTTTATTTTTTGTGCATTATGTGCATCATTACATAAAAAGGTACAAATACCACTATAACTTCCATTTTTTCCAAGAAACATGATTTTTATAAGAACACATTTTTTATTCAAGGTAACTCTAAAAGGTGTAACTATATTATTTTTATCATTTTACAAATCATCAATCCCTATGAAAAAATCATTTTAACTTGGGGGGTAAGAAAAAAATATCAATAAGTGATATAAAACAAATGAAATTATTACTAAATTTATAATCCATAGAAATAGGTATGAATGTTTTTATTTTAATAATATTCATTTGAAATAAAATTCACACTTACTATTTCTATTAATTTTAATCGATTTCTTAATATCATGAATAATAAATTTCATATAAAATCATAAATTAAAAATCCTAATCATAAAAATTTCATTGAAAATAAAAAAAAATCATGAACATCATACCTTTAAATAATAAATTTTATGTAACAACCATGATCTTATTTTTAGGTATGGAACTTTATTTCGGGGGTTATTTAGTAAAATGGGAGATTTTGGAAATTTCATAAGTACGGGCCATGAACCTTGTAATACAAGTCGTGTACCTATTTCTATGGGTACCTGTGTACTGTCCATGTAATAGCCGAGTACACGACCATGTGAGGTGACCTGGAGACCACCTAAAATAGGGGCTGGTTATGGCATATATAGGGAGTGTAAATTAAATAAACACACAATGTACATTTTTTTATTTGATTAAATTGGATAGGGTGACGTCAAATCATCAGATTCATCATCTTCTATCCTTGGTAAATCTTGGAGCAACTGAGAGCAATGATTCTTCTACAAGCCAATGTTTCTCTATAAAAGGTCTGATTTGATCTTTGGATGGTGCATTGGAATCCCACTAGTGAGTCCTTCCTTATTCTAGATCCTTTCCTTCAGATTTCAACCCTTTCTCTCTATCTCGTGTAATTCCGGGTAGAATGTTTTTGACATTTTTGAAGATCATCGATGTTCTAGGCTGATTCAAAGGCTAAGGTTAAACTCTATAAATCATATAATGTTGAGGGTGGTGGTATTTTTTCATTCATTTTTTGTCTTTGAGTTTATATTCCAATGTTCTGATTACCCATGTTTTGGGAATTTCAGCTTAAAGAAATAAAAAACTGATTTATCAACCTTAGTTAGATTGTTTTACTAAGGATTTGTATTTGGAAATATGTGGAATTTTATGTTTAAAGAACAACACATCTGTTCTTTTCCTTTTTATAAAGATTATGGTCATTTGGTCTAGGTTGCATATGAGGCATATCTTGTTTCCTTGCATTGCATGATTGGATATAACTGTTTGACTTTTTCTTCTTGTTAAATGCTTATGACATCCATTAAAATTTTTTAGCCATGTAGTGGTTGAGATAATTTGGGTTTCTTGATATCGTTTATGCACGATTTAATTACACAAGGTTGTGAGAACCCGGGGTAGTTAGACCACTTGGGGAATTTACATTGTGTACATTATCAGATTGTCTATTATATATCACACTACCAGACCATAGGGGGGTTTATATTGAGTGATTCCTCAGTGTGTCTAGAATTTATTTTATGAGACCACATGGTAATTGACATTGAGTGATTCCTATGAGAGTCTATTGTTATCTTGAAAGACTATAGGGGGATTTGACATTGATTTCTTCCTCAGAGAGGATTTTCCTTTTTATTGCATTACATAGAAAAAGGGGTCAGACTATGTGAGCTACCTAGAGTGTTAATGTAAATATTGAATGTCTATGATACTTCTACCAAGACAAAGCACAAGCTTGGATTTAGTTATATTAGGTAGTCTTCGAAGATACCTTATTTTCAAATGTGATTAAATGGTGATAATTAAATGATAATGAATGTAAATGGAAACTGTATGATTTGGTTACATTTGTGTACTCCTAGTATTCTTTGCAACATTTCCATTATTACCTACTATATATACTCACTAAAAGTTAGGCATAGATCGTATAGTTTTTACCTACTGGGATTCTTCACACACCCTATTTGTATCCTGATCTTAGACCCAAACGCATTATTTGTTTGCAGGTTTAGATAATGGAAACCTCCCTTTATCATTAGTTACATGATTGTTGTAGATCTAGAGAGCATGGGACCAAGCTGAGGGTTGCGATGATACTGGAGTTTACATATTTTCATTTTCATTTGGTTTAATATGGTATTTTCATCACATTGTCTTGTTTAATTACTTTCCTAGATATACGTGACATGGATTATTTATATATGCGATCGAGTCTTTAATTACTTTCAGTAATCTGAATTTTACTTATTGTATGGTATTATTGCTTCCTCTACTATTTATTATTTGTTATTCCTCTATTTATACTCTTCCAATGAGGGAATAGTTTCCCCACTATCACACCCAAGGCCCTCATTGCTAGTTGGTAGCCTCTGGCATTCTGGGAAATGCACTTGGGGCTAGGTGACCAACTTGGTATGTGGCACCTTTGTGCAGTGCCTGAAACCAGGACATTGAATTGTGATATTAAAGGATGGTTTTTTATATTTTTATTACTTTTTAGATCCTACCAATAGGGAAGGAAAAGAATATGTAGTTAGTAATAAGTTGTTTCTTTGGAGTAGCTAACCTGTGTACAGGGAAAAGCCAATTTACCTCTATTATTTCAATTTTTTGGGTTTTTTCAATTGTTATAGTTGATTTTTTTTCAACTTTGGGTGATTCACATGATTGGTGTTGTTATGATTTATATCATTGAGATTATATTTCTGTTGCAACCTGATGAGATGAGGTTAAGGAATCCCATTCATCGTATAAGAACTTGATAGAGATCACATGTCATTCATTTTTTTCAGGCCATTTATGGTGAATTACTGATTTGATGTTGTTGTGATAGATATTGTGCGGTATATGGATGTTGATTTGATAGATTACAAGATAGAAAACCTGATTTTTTGATAGGGTATTAAAAATATCATTTTATTTAAATGGGCGCAAAACGTTTCTCCCTGAGGTTTGATGGGCCCTCATGGATCGGAATTTAGTGGATCATATGATTGAATTCATTGTTATACATTGTCATATAAATGAAAAATGCTTCCAATATATGATTCGCAGGTATTATGAGTCCCCATGGATTAGTATTTGGCACTTTAATCCTTTTCTCATTTTTATGGGGTTCTAATGTAGTTTCTTATGATTATTGTTTGAAAAAACATAGAGTACACGGTGTATGATGATGAATACACACCTTGTATCCTTCTATTATGGAAGATAATTTTTTTTCTTAACTACATACCATGTACTTGTTCTACATGTCTCATAGTATTTAACCCTATGGATGACTATGTGGGGAGAGAAAAGGGCTTAGGAAACGCATGGTGGAACATGTCGTGTACTGGGAGTACATACCGTGTTATAGATACCATGTTTCTGGCTCTGGGACTAATGAAACAGGTGGATGAGCTTCGGGTAGTACACACCATGTCGAGCATGAACACACTGTGTCCAGTATGAACACACCATGTGGATGTAGAACGTTTCTCCATTTGTGTGACCAATAACATGGGTGAGTAAAAATCCTTCCAGTACACATTGTGTCAGAATTAAACATTCCATATAGTATTTTTCAAAAGGAACCATGTAGTTCTACCCGTGTAGAAGTAATTAGGCAGGAGGGAAAATTCAATTACACACCATGTCTCAAAGGTAACACACCATGTGTATGAGGCGTTACAAAATGAGGGTTGGAAGAAGTACACGCCCATTAATGGCTTTAGGGAACACACTATGTAGAGTATATATATATTGTGTACCCCTGTCTTATAAAACATGATTTATTTATTCTCATGTTCCCTTCCTATACTTCTTTGTTTTAGTCCTTGATAATCTTGAATATGGTGTGCACGTGACCTTGTAGAGTAATGAAAACGATATGTCCTCTATTTGTACGCCATATACGGTGTAATGATCACACACCAGAAATTGTAAATTAGAGACTATCAGCAGAACCTCCATTCTTGCCTATCATAGCACAAGATGTAATCTGGTATATAGGTGTTGATGCACAGTTCTGATAAGGCTTCATTAGAATGATCCCGAACTTTTAGGGAGCACCACATCCTTCCCCATCTATGGTAGAGTTGACGCGAGTTTTTTCAACAATAGCATCCTCCAACTTTCTCAGGTGATGGAGGACCTCAGGTTGCAGAGTCATGGTTTGAAGCCAGGGGTTCTATATTTTAGCATCTCAATAATACTCTAGAGAAGTGGGTGATGCTCGATACATGAATTCTTCAGGATTAAATGAAGATATGGTGAGATGTGATATCATAAGTGTTACACCATCAAGTTATGGATTGGGATGAGATCTTGGGTACCTTCTATGACTACTTAGACTTAGAGGCCTTGAGGGTTGAAGAACCCCATGATTGAATGATTTTATAGCTCATAACTCTATCATTATGGGTGTAATCTTTTTTTTTCACATATTTGAAGTGCTTTACATCAATTCTGGGGGGGTGATGAGTTATATCTGGTGAGAAAGTTTGAGTATGGTCTCAGGCATGACACTTGATCCCAGGTAAACATCTTCAGGTTGAATTTCATATCTCCTATAGTCAACCAGACACTGATTACTGAGTGTAACTTGAGGGATTTTAGAGCTGTGGGCTAGGGAAGTTCAGCAACTAGAGTCAGTACCCTTCCGACTGATAGAAGGATGTGCCGCAATGATTATACGCATGGAGATTCTAGTAGGAAGGATTTTATTTTAGGTAGGTAGGTGGTATTCAACCAATGTGGAATGGGGGGAGATAAGAAACTTCAGTGCCTAAGAGATCAATTATAGTGTCTATATTTCGTTAAGATGGGATATCCTTGGCATTTCTACAATGCCCTTCTTCACGTAACTATTGAGGGAGGATCTGTTACGACTCATCGTATAAGAATAGGAACACCAGTTCCTCATCAGACTGGGGGCTGTAGTTCTTCAGGTCATTTAGGCCGAGGGGGTGGTCATAGATGTAGTAGTCAAACCCATGGTTTTCGATAGTCCCATGGTAGATGCGCTTAGAGATCACTGATAGCTCCAGAAGGTTGTGGTGTAGGTCTGGCTTTCGCACCGAAGTAGGTCTAGTAAAAACAGGCTCCTAGCCCCTCTACGATTATAGGAATGTCTTTGGGTACCTTTTTTTACATTCATCTCATTTCGATATAGTGGACATCCATATCTTCATATTTGTGCCTATTGTGGAGAGACATGGGCTCTGTATCTTCACTTCCGATGATATCATGACATTGGGCACTCCTTTAGCGATTAGAATGGCTACTATAGTTTGCATCAGTGTAAGGATTACCCCTTGAGGTTGGTGGGTGTCACTTTTTATGGGACCTTTATGTATTATATTCGATGGGCTATGACAACATCGACATAATGGAATTGTTAGTTTCTTTCTAGGCCTTTGTCTATTGATATCACCATAGGGTGAGTTTGACGTCACAAGAGCGTGGGTATTTTCTACAAAAGAGAGAATGTAATGTCCATGAGAGCATAGTTGGACTTAAGTGTCAAAGGTTGAGAGTTTTTATTGCCAATATTGCTAGTCTGTATCGAGATGACCTTGGGGCATCATAGATAGACTTTCCACTAGTGTTTGATTTTTTCAGGGATTTTTTTGAAGACGTATTTTTAGGATTTCCTCTAGAGCGATAGGTAGATTTTATATTGATCTTGTTCTAGGAGAAGCACCAGTGTCCATTTCTCCTTATAGGATTTCTATACCAATGTTCAAGGAGCTCGAGAAGTAGTTACATGAGTCACAGGAAAAGCGATTCATCTTACCCAGTACCTATCTTTAAGGTTTTTCATCCCTATTTGAAAATAAGGCTGACAGTACCCTTAGACTTTGTGTGGATTATCAGAAGAAGACCCAAATGACGGTCAAGAAACAACATCTCTATCCAAGGATTGGTGTGCTATTTGATCAGCTTCGAGTAGCCTGGGTGTTCTCAATGAATGGCTTGACATATTTTTATCATTATTTGTGTGATAGACCTTTATATAGACCTCTTAAAACCTTTCAGGGTAGGTATCGTCTATATGAGTATGTAGTTATGCCATTTGGTATCACAAATGTGTCTGTAGTTTTTATAGTATTGATGAACCGAGTGTTACATCCATACATGGACCCCATTGTGGTTGATTTCATGTATGATATCTTTGTGTACTCTCACACACATCATGACCATTCTATCCATCATGATATTGTGTTGATTACACTAATAGAGAATCAGTTATATGAAACGCCTTCAAAATTCCACTTTTGGATGGACCAAATTCACATCTTGGGTCATGTGTTTTCATATATTAGAGTATTAGTAGTCCATATAAAAGTGAGAGTAGTTGTTTCTAGGGAGATTCAGAAGAATTTCTTTGAGGTATGGTGTTTTTTAAGCCTTTCTGGTTACTAAAGACACATTATACATGACTTCTCATGGCTAGCAGCACCACTGATGGGCCTGATTAAGAATGGTAAGAAGAACTTGTGGATGGATTTTTGTGATTCAACCATCCAAGAGCTGAAAGGGAGGATGAATTTAACACCAATACTGATCTTACCAGATCCTGACAGGAGTTATATTGTTTACTGCGATGTATCAAGTGTCGGGTTGGGTGCAGATCTTATGCAGGGGGAATGAGTTGTTGCGTACACGTCTCATTAGTTGAGGCCACATGAGATGAATTACACAACACACAGTCTTGTGTTATTTGTATTTGTTCATGCCATTACATGTCAGATACATTACCTTCTGGGAGAGAATTATTTGGTTTTCAATAACCACAAAAGTGTCAAGTATATCTTTACTCATCATGTTCTGAATTTGAGAAAATGAAGGTGGGTTGGGTACCATCATTATTTTGATGTTGAGATTTCTTACACACCTGGGAAAGGCAATGAAATGGCTGATGTGTTGAGCAGGAGGACTCAGATACAAGCAGTTCAAGAAGCCATCAACAAATGGAAGCATATGGCTATATTCTTTGAGATGCATTTGTAGGTTCATGACAGATAAGGGGAGACTTTTCATTCATATGTAGCGGTTACCTATACTCTTTTGGCTCATGTTCAAATGACGGTGAAATCAAATTCTGAGGGCCTAGTTCTACAGGAGAGTGTGCCAAGAGGGGACTCTACTCCTAGGTGGGTTGTATGTGAGGATGAGGTCATTAATTTTCATGGTCGTGTATGGCTGTCAGAAGATATATACGAGGAGCTGTTGCGATACTTTCATTCTTCAGTTTTGGCAGTTCATACTGGTGTTTCCAAGATGAATCAAGATATTCACCATTAGTATTGGTGTCCCGGTATGAAGAGAGATGTAGTTGGTTTTGTTATGAGATATTCCACTTTACATCATGTGAAGGCGTAGTATTAGGGACCAACAGGTCTTTTATAGCAGTTAACCATTCCTGAGTGGAAGCGGATTGAATTCACAATGGATTTTGTGACGAGTTTACCAAGGTCAGCTAGAGGGAATGATGTAGTTTGGGTTATTTTCAATAGAATCATGAAGGCTATAAAATTCTTACTGATCAAGGATACCTTCAATGTTGATGAGATTGGAAGGTTGTATGACTGAGAGAGTGTATGTTTGCAAAGGGTTCCATAATCTGTTGTTTTATACAGGGGCACCCACATAACATCGCATTTCTGGAATGGTCTATAGAAGGATTTGGGTACAATAGTACTTCTGAGTACAACTTACCATCCCCAGACAGATGGCCACTCAGAGCACCCAATTCAGGTGCTGGAGGACATGCATCGAGCTTGCATCCTAGATTTGGGAGGCTCTTGGGAGAAGCACATTCCTCTGGTGTAGTATTCCCATAACATTAGTTTTCTGGGAACTATACATATGGAACCATATGAGGATTTGTACAACAGGACTTTTCGATAACTCCTATGTTGGCTAGAGGCCGAAGACGGAGCTATGTTGGGACTTCATCTTGTCTAGGATACCACAGATCACATAGAGTTGATTCGTAAGAGTATGCCTACTGAAAAGTCACGAAAAATGTCTTGTGATGATTGAAAGAGAAGAACTCTGGAGTTTTTGGTTGGATATCATGTTTTCCGAAGTGTCGCACCAAAGTTGTGACACCGGAGGATCAGAAGATAAGGAAAGCTTTCAACAAGTTACGTTGGGCCGTTTGAGGTCTTGGAGAGAGTATGGTCAGTTTCCTATTAGTTTTAGTTACCTTAGAGGGAACCGTGCTATGCATGATGTATTACACGTTTTTCAACGATGAGGTAACATCTCAAACTTGTCTCATGCTTTTCATTCCAAGGAGGTTGAGTTAGAAGTGGATGCATCATTCAGGGAGAATTTTATCTAGATTGTTTATTGCAGAGTGAAGGTTCTCCATTGCCAGTCTGTTCCTACAGTATGGGTGTTGTTGCTACATGACAGAGTAATGGACGAGACATGGGAGAGGGATACTGATGTGTGATCATAGTGGCTAGAGTTGTTCGAGGATTCTTCTTCACCACCTTATTATGGAAATTTAAGGATTATTATCTTGAAGGGTGGAATTTTTTAAGAACCTAGATCATCGTTTCATGTATGGATCTTGTTTTTTGGAGTTTTTTAGGAAGAGGGTATATTATGTAAATTTTATATTTATATGTTCTATACCTAGTAGTACATGTTGTTTATTGGTTTCCAAAGGTAGTCGTGTACTTGTCATGTAACATCATGGTACATGGATATTTGAGGTGACTAGGATACCTCCTAAAGTGGGGGTTGGTTGAGGCATATACATGGAATGTCCATTAGATGGACACTCCATTTTATTTTATTAAATAAACATGGGTAGCGTTTAATCATCAGATTCATCTTCTTCAAGGCGTGGTTCATCCATGAGCGACCGAGATCAACTATTCTTTTCTGAGCCATGGGTTCTGCATGAAAGGTCCAATTCGTTCTCCGGCAGGTGCATTGGAATCCCACTAGTGATTCCTTCCATCTCGT
Source organism: Viscum album (assembly GCA_963277665.1). NCBI lineage: Eukaryota > Viridiplantae > Streptophyta > Magnoliopsida > Santalales > Viscaceae > Viscum > Viscum album. The sequence goes on from CAUJRU010000111.1 coordinate 1,126,719, forward strand.
AGTGGCTTTCCTCTGGATTTCCTCTCTCTCCCATGTTATTCAAGGATGGACAATTTTGACGTTTTGATGATATATGATGTTCTAGGTCGATTCCAAGGCTGAGGTTCAGATATATTGATTTTACAACATCGTTGTAGTTGGTTTGTTACATTTTTTGTTTGTCTTTGAGTTTATATGCCAAAGTGTTGATTACTCATGTTTTGGGTATTTCAGTTTAAGAAAATTAAACCTTATTTTATCTACCTCAAATTTATTTTTTTACTAAGGATTTTTTATTGTTGAATTTTGTGGAATTGAATATTTAAGGAACACCCCATGGGTGCTTTTACTTGTTTGAATGATTAGGGTCGTTTGGTTTGTGTTCCCTATAAGGCAGACCTTGTTTCCTTGCCTTTCTTGATGGGATATAACTGTTTACCTTTTTCTACTTTTTAAATGCTTATGATATGAATTGAAATTTTTTAGAAGAGTAGTAGCTGAGAAACATTGGGCTTTTTAATATCATTTACGCAAGATTTAATTATGTAGGGATATGAAAACCTAGTGTAGTTAGACTACATGGGGAATTGGCGTTGAGTACTTCCATAGAGTGTTTGCTATATTTCAGGCAATGAGACAACATAGGGGATTGATGGTGAGTGCCCCCATCATAGTGTCTATAGTTTATGTTATGAGACCACATGGTGAATTTTCGTTGAGTGATTCCCCAGAGAGTCTATAGTTATCTGGAATGTCCATAGAGGGAATTGATGGTGAGTGCTTCCTTAGAGTGTCTTTGCATTTTAATTGAATTGCTTGGATAGAGGGTTTAGACTTTGTGAGATACCCAAAGGGAAAATGTAAATTTGAATTTTTGTGATGCTTCTTCCTAGCCAATGTAGAAGCTTTGATTATGTCCAGTTAGGTATTATTATGAGATACCTATTTTGGATACATGATTAAATGATGAACATTAAATGCTAATCATGGTAAATATAAATTATAGGATTTGGTTATTTTTTGTACTCTTAGTTTTCTTTGGAATTTTCGTAATTACCTACTATATATACTCAGTGACCGTTAGACACAGATCTTATGGTGGTTACTTACGATGATTCATCTCACACACTATTTGGTTAATGTTTTTGGACCCAAACAAATTACATGGTTGCAGGTTTAGATAAGGGAAATCACCTTTCATCATAAGGTACTTTATTTCTATATATATGGAGAGCATGGGACCAAGATAAGGCTTGCGATGTTGTTGGAGTTTACTTTTTCTATTTTTCATTTGGTTTAGTATTATATCTCAAGCATATTTTTTTACATGGCTGCTTTCCTATACATATGTGATAGGCATCATTTATATATGTTCTCCAATTGTTATTTACTTTCAGTCTTCCATTCATTACTTATTGTATGTTATTATTTCTTCCCCTACAGTTTATTATTTTTTATTATGATGTTCATACTATGTCCATGGGGGCATAGTTTTTCCACAGTCACACCCAAGTCCCTCGCTGCTAGTTGATATCGTCTAGTATTTGTGGAAATGCCCTTGAGGCCATGTGACCAACCGGGTACATGGAACCTTTAGGCATCACCCGGAACTGGGACATTACACGTTCACTATAATTTTAAAAAAATCAAAATCATTCCACAATAATATGAAATCATTTGATTACCTCTGGAAATAAAAATATTTCACTCATAAAAAAATTCAAGAACATTTTGTTGCAACCATTGACTACTATCCATAAATTAACCAATATAAGAAACATAATTATGAAATTACTTAACAAATTAATCTTTGTGTCTATTAGATGTTACATGTCACTAATAAACTCCATCACATTACCCAATACATTTATGTTCTATACTGGTATCACCCATAATATGAGCTATTTTTCCATTACATATTTTTCTGAGAAAATGTTCAAAAACAAATTCAAGTGTTATGAACATAAATAATATAATTTTATCATAAAAAGAATCTCTATTATAATTAAATCACATAATAAATAATGCTTTTATTTTCTCATAAAATGAGAAAAATTTCCCTCTTCAAAAGAAATTATTTTTAAGAATAAAATGTACAAGAATATTTAGAAAATGATTTTATTAAAAAATAAACATGAAGGCTTTTAGAGTAAAATTTTTAATGAATACCAACTATTAAAGTGCAAAAAATAAGTACTAAATAATATTTTGAAATTTTTTTTTTCTTCAATTTGGTAAAAAATGTTAAAATTTCCCATGTGATAAATATTATAAATATTCATTTTTAATTCATAAATTTGAAATAAAAATTAGTTTCAAATGAATTTAAATAATATTTTTTGTAAAAATAAGAATATTCGATGAATAATTTGAATAACATGGATATAGAGGATAAATAATTCAGATGAAATTATAAGAAATAGTTTGAAAGGAAAATATCTTGTTATAAATCTCCCCTAGGTTCATACATTCTCTTAGTATATAATAATAAAATTATATTAATTTTATGATTTACAAATAAAAATTTTAATGTTCACTTATTTATCTTTATTCCTTGTTTGAAAAACATTCCACCTAAGTTATTTAGTTATCAAAATGGATTAGTTTTAATTTTATTTTATGGGGTTTTTTAACTTATAACCTCAAAACAACATAAGTGTGTTGATCATGGTCAATGGTGATATGGTCATATTTCGCAAGAATCATAAGAATTCCTTAATTATCATATTAATTCATTAAATACACTTTATAAAACATTCAACAGAGGTTTCATATAAATTTAATCATTGGTCTTTGTGGAAGTGGTTTTCCACTTGTTTTCATGTGTTGATATATCGGTTTCCAGTTGTCATAAAGTCAGAGAAGGTAATTAATATATTATCATAAAAAATTAATTGAATCATTAAAAACATTTATATTAATTACATATATCATTATAAATAGTTTTTTAGCTGGTGATTGAAGATGAAACCCATCACTTCATAGAGAAATTAGTCCATACATGTAGACTGAAACAACCCGTACATTTATATATAAAACTCCAGTTGTTGTTTAATTAAATTCTTTATTATGTGATGAATTTATAGAAAAAAAGATGACTACATTATTGGGAATATTATATAATGTAGTATTTAAGTGGCCGTTATGAATCATAAATATTGAATATATAGTCTTTGAACAATTATATTGGGTTTATTATATATTAAGTGTTATGAAAAATACATTTAACAGAAACAAATGATGTGACAGCCACGAGTAGTAGGATCATGCCTGATGATTCCAATTTATCATTGAATTTAAGGGAGATGTAATATCTATGATATTATCTTTACCAATTTTAATCCTATATTCATGAACTAAATAATTAGTGAAACTATTTATAGGAAAAGCTCATGTCATCAAGATCATGTATAAAACCATTTTCACTTAACCACCCTATGAAAATATCCCTATTTGACACCACACTCATAGGGGGTTACCTAGTGTAATAAAGTGACATGTATCTCAACCCAAAAATTAGGAATATATATATTCTGTCTACTATGAAATAATTATTATCTTTATGGATTACTGATTTTACATTACAAATGAATAAATAATGTGTCTGATGAAAATTAGATTTCAATATAACAAAATAGTAAATTAATTTTTTAGTAGTAGTAAATTTTAATTAATATATTCTTTTAAAATAATAATTGAAATTTAAAAAGAAGTGATACCTTAATAAAAAAATTATTTGATTATTTTTATTTAGACTAGTTAATAATATAATTTTAAAAAGACAAGAATAATTGTTATATGGGTCAAGAAACTACTACTGACAAAAACCAATAACTTCCTAATAAACTGAAATTTTTATTTAAAAATATAAATTGAAAAATTTAGATATCAATTTTGATGAAATGAATTGTCATTTTGATTCCAAATGACTAAATTATCAAATGGTTATTTTTTCATAATTTTCTGAGATAGTCTAACTCTCATTGTAAAAATTAAATATAGTATAACTATTCTTTATGTATAATGAAATCATAATAATAAAAAATAATGTAATATTTGATATAAAGGATATCCAAGACCAAATATATATTTAATCTTTAAGATAATTTCTTTTTAGGTTATGTAATTAATTTTAAAAATCATTTATGTGTCCCCCAAAACCTATGTTATATTTTGAGGTAGTAAAATCAATTAATTATAAACATAACTCACCTAAATATATACCGGGGTAATAATTTAATGATTGTGGTTAATAAAAATATGAAATTTTGAAAGACTCGTATTTAGTGGAAGAAATGGTTAAAACATGTGTTGTATTTCTTGGGTTTGATTAGTTTAATTTTTAGAGTCCAGAACCTATGTTTATGAAATAATAAAGAACTACCTACACTTTTCCTATATAAAACCTCCACGTATCTAATTTCTATTCACTCATAAACCATAAATAATTACATTCATATAACCTTTATTTCTATATCCCTACCAAGCTACCCCAAATATATCAAGAATGTTATGACCCGATCATTTATGAATAAAACTCACTTTATTTTAATTAATTTTGTATACAGAAAACACATGTACACTTTTTTTTGTTTTTTTGTATCGAAATGGCCAATATATATCATTACCATTGATAGTATAGTCGTTTAATAGATATCACACAACTAATATAAATATAAGGTTTTGAAAAATCCTTTCAACATAGAAAAGGAGATAACATCCTGACCCAGTAGACTCAGGTCCTACGAAGATCATTTTTCGGATTTCTAGGAGGAGGTAGGGTCAGTGGGCTTCACTCCGGAAAAAGTCCCAGCTAATCTTTAAAACATCAATCTTTAATGGAATTTCCTATGGGAGAAGGTCATGTTAATAGATTACCACCCAAGCGATGTTATCCAAGCTGCCCCAAGAGACTGTCACCACAGCAAACGATACCCAAAAGTATTATATGGGTGTTATTAGGGGTTATGTAATAGGGTATTAGTTACTTATAGTGTAATAACTTTTTTAAATAAATTTTTTAGTCCATAAATTCCTTTATTGGAATAGACATTCATAAAAATGATAAATTTGCACTTTTAGGAAATATATAAATTAATATATTTGGGTCATTATTAATAATACTACAAAAAAATTCCAATAAATTATTATTATACCAATTCCTTTTCTGTAAATGGATATGATATCAGTTTGATAAGAGTAACATTTTAACGAAAAACAAAAATTGTATTTTTTGTAATTAAGGAAATTATTTTATGGAATTAATGAATTTATGAAAAAAATAATATTTTAATAAAATAACAATATAAAATTAATTTTATTTATAATAAATTAGTATATAATTTTTATGATGAAAAATATAATTTTTATTAAGGTTTGGAAACTATTTTTTCAAAACCCATGAATTTTTCATAAATGTCGGTTTCATTTTAAAAGTGAAATTACACATATATAGAAAACTCTTTAGATAAAATTAATATTATTTCTTTTATAAACATTTCGAAATTATCCAGTAGTTAATTTTTCATAATTTTCTTGTGATAATAGAATTTTTGGATAAAAATTAAATACCGTATAAATAAAATATGGGTTTTATGATATCATAATGACATACAATGATGAAATAAATAATATAATTGGTATTAATAGTGAAATATATGTTTTCCAATTAAAATAATCGGGTTCAATTTTTTTTTCTTATTTTATAAATCCTTAGCCAATGCCCAAAAATATATAATATATTTTGTGATTTTATATTCAATTCATTAATAATTTGACTGACATCCACACAAGACATGCTAATATTTTAATATGTTCTGCCATTTTAATTCTAAAATACTTTTTTTCACTCCTCCTTTCCAAAAACCAATGTAAAAAACAATGCGATGGTTTTTGGTTTTGAATATTTAATTATATAGATTCCAAAACCTACGTTTTTGAAGTATTAATGAATTCCCCTCTCATTTATTATATAAACCCACGCAAGCTCTCACTTCAATCACTAAAAAACATTATAGAATTGTCCCCAATATGTCTTACCCTCTCTAGTATCCCCCAAGGCACCCGATGGTATCAGAAAGCACCTCTATAATCTTTTGAGTCACAAACTCAAGTAAGGGATATTCACTTTCCTTTCTTTCTCATTTTTATACATGTTTTCTTATATTATTACAACCTTTTATTTTCAATTAAAATTGATGGGTATGTTTTTTTACCTCCCATATACTTACTGTATTAGGTTTTAATGATTATAGACCTCTTTATATTTCATTAATCCCACTTATATACATCTTATACCATGTCAAAATTTTGTAATATTTATTTCATCCCCCCTCCTTCATGTATTTTATTATGTTATGAATTTTATTAACCAATTCATTATGTTGGAATATGTATTTATCTGATCCCCTTACTTCCCATTTCATGAATTAAGGATGAGGGACCCATTTATCTCTTATAAACCCATTTTATTAATCCTCATGTGATGTTGTTATATTGTTGAAATAACACTGTGATTTTACATGCCAAAAATAGTGTGTAGTAAATACAATACCAATTTCTCTATCAAGGGTATTGAGATTTGTACACATATACATACTAATTATAGAATTTAATTTATGGATTCCACATTTTTTTATTCATTAATAAATAATGATGTTAAATGAATCCATGTTATATGATCTATATGGAACACTTAAACATGAGATTAAAATGTTCATGTAGGGTGCGCCCTGGTAGCGCTACAATGCATTGGGTAATGTTTAGTATCATGATACATCATGGTGGGATATGGGTTTACGGGATTAATTTAGTGAAATTTTTCCAAAATGTTGGGATGGGGGTTTTCCAGATTCATTTTTGTTAATTATGTAGTGTTTTAAGTTGTTTCTATATTTCTACTCTATGATAATCATGTTATATCATGAATTATGTTCATATTTCTCTTGTGCTCTATTGATATGCCTATTTCCTATCACATATTTTATTTTCCATGTTATTATTTGTTTACTTACTTACAGGGATTTATATCTCACCCTTGTTTATGTATTTCCTTAGGTTATCCCATGCAATTCTATATACAAAGGAATGTTGTGGTCATGTAAAAGAAGCTTTAAATAAAGATGTTGTATTTTATGTCTTGTATTGTAATGTAATGTTTTTTATCCCAAAAGACATCAAATATATTAATATTATGGGTTTTATTAAGTGAATCATTATGTAATAAATAATGTATAGATATAAATAATGTGAAAGGTGGTTATAGTTGGTATTAATGAATAGGTTTACTCACTTATTAGATGATAGTAATAATATTCTAGTGAAAGATTTAGTGATAATACTGACTATTATAAAATAATCCATAATTTTTATGAGTATATAGTAACTATTTTATCAATAAAATGCATCCCTATAAAGATACAAACATATAGGGGTGTCTCTAGGAGAGATGTACATAGGGGTAAAACCTGAAAACACAACATTGTGCTAGACTTGAATGGGAACTAGTGCATGACAATGGGCCTTTCTGCACTTTTAGTTTGACACTCTTAGGGGATATGTTTTGGTAAAATTATAATCTTATTATGAACAATTAATAATGGTTAAAAAAAGATAATATAAATATACATTAGTAAGTAGATCATGGATAACTTAGATTACAACCTTTAAATTCTTAAGTTAATTAAACAAATGTAATTTATAAGTCATTACATTTTTCATTGTATTCCCCTTTATATGATTAATATTTTAATATACATTCCATTTTTTTCCTTTTATTCTATCCAATGGATGATAATATGTGGACTCAGGATAACATCTAATGTGAAGATCAATGTGATGATTGTTCTAGTGAGATGCCTAATATGATAGAAGCATGAATCGAAAATGTTTTCATGATACTCTCTCAGTTAAATCATGTTTGTTATAGAAATATGGGACATGAAGAAATTCCACCCACCATGAAATAAAATGTCACAATTGAGTGCTTCATGAGAAAAATTCCTCAGACTTTCAATGGATCATATGATACCTCAATTAAAGAACATTGGATCAACTCCATTTGGTAGATCTTCCCTATCCTTAAATGTTACAAACATGATAAGGTTTTTCTGGCCTCTTATTTTATGGTGGGTGAAGCTAATCAATGGAGGACATTAATAATACATATGAATATTAAAGAAGCAATCATGGCATTGGAATGGAAGTATTTCTAGAATAATTTTTTTCAAAAATATTTTCCCCATACCCTCCGAAATAATATGGAAAAGAACTTCCTTCCCCACAAGAAAAAAAATATGATCAATCTATCAGAGCATATAAGGGAAACCATAATATGATTTTATGATACACCGTCTACATTTATTTTACCAGTGAATGAAAGGTTGAATGCTTATTCGGTGGAATAAAACCTAGCCTACTGATATCCCTAGTGATATGTGACATTGATAACTATGAGAAAATTGTTTGATGTTCCCTAAAAGTAAAAATGGAGACCAGAATATCTCAGGGCGAATCATAGGTATAATTACAGGGAAGTGTAATTTAATTCTAGGTTCTGATGGGTAAATACAATGGTTCACTGAAATTCCATCACCCCACTTGGAAATAGTGAAGAAAGAAGCACCTAGAAATTCTTTTATGGGTATGAGGAAACGCTTTAGGAGTGGAAGTGATTGGTAACTGGCCAATGATTTCCAAAACTGAAACACTCGCTACTATGAATGTGGAAAAGAATGCCCCATTTGATCCTCTATGAATTGTTGATTTCTACAACTAGTATATACCATGGAACTTTCTAAACCATTTCCCTAACCCAAGGGTTTTCATAGTCTACCAACAATCTTCAAGGTAGAAAGGGAATTCGTTTTTCATCATTTCTACTGAAGTGAATCCCAAAAATGAATATGTGATAAGTACGCTAGTTTTTCACTTAAGGATATATTCACATAATTTTTTATTCTGGATCTATAGATTCTTTTATTTACCGAATGTTCAGTATTACAATCTATAAACAACCCCAAATCATGGTTGTAGAGATGCTGGTGAGAATGTAAAATGGGGAAAATATTACATCCCATGAATATAAATCATCCCCTATCAAAATTTATGGATTGAACTTCCCAGAAAACCTCATCATACTCCCTCTAGTGGAATTGATTCAATTCTTGTCATGGATTTTCTTTTTATATATATGGAAAACATAAATTTCCATTAGAGGGAAATCACTCTCCATATGGTGGATTGTTCCCCGATTATATACAATTTAAAGGATTTGTATGAGTCTTCTATAGAAACATCATCTCAAGCATGTATATTACTTCCCTATCAAGACACATAACATTCTTAGAATATGGAGTCTATGGAAGGAACCATCATCGAAGACATTCATATTGTGAGGTAATTTACAAATGTGTGTCCTAGGGAATTTCCTAGTCTTCCTCTTAGAAAAGATGTTGAATTATCTATGGATATTATACTTGTGGTTATATTAATATTCAAGACACTATATAGAATAAATCATTTGTAGATTGAGGAGATAAATAAAAAACTATAAGTTAATTGAAAAAAATGGATTATACACCCATGTGCATCACCATGGGTTGCACTAGTCCTTTTCCTTAAGAAGAATTTTGTGTCAATGCGGCTTAAAATTGATTATCATGATCTCAAAATGTTTATGATAAAGAATAAGTATCATTTTCCAAAAATTGATGACTTTTTCTATCATCTGTGTAGAACACAATACTTCTCCAAGGTGGATATGCGATTAGGATATTACCATATAAGGGTGAAAAAGGAGGATATCCCCAAGACTTTTTTTTTTGCATAAGGTATGGAGTAGTCTATATAAATGTACATCAAGTGTGAGTTATTCTGGAAGGTAGTATAATTATTGGGTCATATCATCACAAGAAATGGGATATGTGTGGATCCCTCCAAGTCAAATGTAATGTTGGGAATGTCAAGGCCTATATTTGTGATGGATATCAATAGCTTCCTTAGGTTAGATGAATATTATTTCCAACTTGTTAGAAATTTCACATGATTTTCAAGCCTTCTTTCCATGCTAAATCGAATGGGAGTCATGATTTCTAAGAATGATGAATGTGAAGAAAGATTCATGGAGTTGAAAATGAGTTTTATCACTACACCCATGCTCACAATACCCACAAGTGTATAATTTTTCCTGGTATTCATTGATTCTTTAAAGAAGTGAATAGGAAGTGTATTGATGCAAAATGAAAAATTGATTGCCTATGCATCAGGTAAATTTAATGATAATGAGAAGAACTATCCAACAAATGATCTAGAGATGTTTGTAGTGATCTTCTATTTGAATATTTGGTGACATTACCTATTTCGGGAGAAGTGTAAAATATCTACGGATCAGAAAATAATCAATTATATATTCACATAGAATGTGTTGAATATGCACGAAGATAGATGGTTAGAGAGGATTGGATACTATGACTACTCAATCCATTACCATCAGGGGAAAATGAAAAATGTGGCAGATGATTTAAGTAGAAAGGTCTCATTGCATCTACCAATGATGATAATTAAAAAGAATCCAATTTTATATGATTTTATAAATATAGACAAGGGAATCATAAAGAAGGAAACATAATGAATATGTTCACAAAATATTGATCAACTATCTCTTTTAGAAATGTTAATGGAATATGAAATTGAGAATGTGGAAATTCATATGAAAGTTGAAACAATCGTAAATTTGAAATACACATAGGTTAATGTTAATGAAGAACTAATTTTGAGATTTGGGTCAGGACTATGTGTTCAGTCAAATACTAAGTTAAATAATGTACTTTTAGATGATTCACATAGTACAATTTTCTCAATTCACACAGGAAATGCCAAGATGTATCAGGATTCTGAGAGTAATATTGGTGGGATAACATGAAAAATGAGATGCATATGGTTCGAGACTATGTGTTCAATCAAATACTAAGTTAATGAATGATCTTTTGGATGATGCACATAGTTCACTTTTCTTAATTCACCCAGAAAATACAAATATGTATCGGGATATCCGAGTGTAATATTGGTGGGATAACATGAAAAAGGAGATCACCGAATATACATCAAAGTTACTAGAATTTCTGCAAGTGAAGCCTGAGAGGCATAAGTCTAAGGTGATGATGCAACCTTTACCCAAAATAATATGGAAATGGAAGAACATCACTATAGACATTGTCACTAGACATCCGATGAGATCCAAAAAAATAAATGCCACCTGGGTTGTTATGTATTATCATTAAAATATTGCACACTTATTTTTGATTTGATAAAATTTCATGTTTTATAAAATGAAATGGATATACATTAGAAGAGTTGTACTGATTCATGGAGTACAACAATTAATTTTATTAAATCGAGATCCTAGAATAACCTTTTTGTTCTGGAAGAGTCTCCAATAGGCTCTAAATACTGATATAAACTTTAGTGTAGCTTATCTTCCTCAAAAGGATGGCCTATCTGAATGAACTATCCAGACTCATGAGGACATGTTGAGAGATTTTTTAATAGACATCAATGGTGGATGGTAACATCATCGTTATTTGGTGATGTTTTTTTACAATAATAGTTTCCACTCAAGAATTAAAATGAAACCTTATGAATCCGTTTTTGAGAAGAGTGGTAGAATACTGGCATGTTGGGATGAATTTGGGGAGTGAAAACTTCTTGGTCTAGAAATTTTTTAATGAAATTTCGGAGATGGTTAAGACCGTCTAGCAACACATCAAAGCTTCCTAGAGTCAACCAAAGAGCTTTGATGACAACTGTTGATGATACCTAGATGTTGATGTTGGAGATATGGGTTTTCTCTAGATTTCTCCATGGAAGAGAGTGATTAGATTTGAGAATAAATGAAATCTTAGTACTGGAGACATCAGTCGTATTGAGATCCTTGATCGCATCGGAGTTGTGGCCTATCGACTAACACTCCCACATAACATTCCTCATGTACATTATATAGTCCATGTATCACTCTTGAGGATGTTCATACTTGATCCATCACATGTACTCAAACTAGAAGTGGTACCATTGGAGAAAAACCTATCTAATAAGTAAAATCTGGTGAAGATCATAGATACGAGAGAAACATTTCTAAAAAATAAAATGATGCCCCTCATCAAGGGGTTGTGGAGAAACAGCATGTTTGATGAAGTAATGTGGAAAGCAGAGGAAGTGATGAGATAAATTTACCCTCATCAATTTTATTTTGGGAAAAAGAAAATTTAGAGGGAAAAATTTTTTAAGGGGGGAATTTTGTAACGACCTGGTCATTTATGAAAAAGATTCCCTTTTATATTAATGTATTACGGATATAGAAAAAATGTACTCTTTTTTAATTATTATTGGGTTTAAATAACCATTAAGTATTATTGCTATTGAAAATATAGCTGCTGAATAGTAATCACACTACTAATATAAATATAATGTTTTACCAAATCCTTTTGACAAATACAATGGAGATAATGGCCTTATCCTACAGACTCAGGTCATACGATGCTCATTTATCCGAGCTTAGAAAGGAGGTAGCATCACTGGGAATTTCCCTTGACCAAACCCAAGCTGAGCATCCGCATGTTAATAGTTAATGGAATCTCCTATGAGAGAAGTTAATGTTAATAGAGATTACCTCCCAGAAAAAGTTATATAATTCACCCCATGTGTCTGTCACCATCACACACCTTACTCATTTCTCTTATATGGGTATTATAAGTTGTTATGTTACATTTTATTAGTTATGAATTGTGTAATCCCTTTTAATCAACAAATGTCTTATTCCATCAATTCCTTTGTGAGAATAGTCTTTCATAAAAAATTATGAAATTTATTAATTGATTCTTTAGGTTAAAACGGTACTTTTGAGAAATATATAGATTTTTATATTAGGGTTTTTATTAATAATACTATAAAAATGTTATTATAAATGATTATTATATCAAATCCATATCTATAAAGAATTTGAATATATGTTTGATAAGAGTTATATTTTTATACAATTAAACATAAGGTGTATTTTTTTAAATAATGAATTTATTTTAACGAATTAATTAATTTTTGAATTAATTAATATTTTACTAAAATATTATTCACAATTTTTTTTAAATACTAAATGAGTAATAATTTTTATGAGATCAAATGTATTTTTATGGTGGTTTGGAAACTATTTTTGTCAAAACAAATGAATTTTCAATAACTTTCCATTTTCATCTAAAAATAGAATATTCAAATATTCAAAAAATTATTTACGTGATATTAATATAATTTTTCGAATGAAGGTATCCAAGTCATCCAATGGTGATTTTTTCATAAAATTCTATTATAGTTGAATATTCAGATAAAAATTTAATATCTTAAAAGTAAAATATGTGTTTAATGACACTATAATGACCCTAAAATGATTTAATAAATACTATAATGGTTATTTTTAGGTCAATATATGTTTTATCATTAATGTAATATAATTTTATATTTTTTAACTTATATTTTAAATCCATAGTGAATGCTTAAAAATGTATAATATATTATTAAATTTTAAATTCATTTCTTTAATAATGTGACTCACCTCCTCGTAATCAGGGATAATATTTTAATATGTTTGGACATTTTATTAATAAATTATTTTTTTACACTTCCCTTTGGAATAAATATTTGAAAAACCATGATACTGTTTTTTCTTTAGAATATTTAATTATATAGGCTTAAAAACCAATGTTTGTGAAATCTTAAAGAATTCCTCTCTCATTTCTTATATAAACCCACCCAAGATCCCACTTCTCTCCACTCAAAATCCTTGTAAAATGCCCCTACTATGTCCTACCCTATATATAATCCCACCAAGGCTCCCCATGATCTCAAAAATCCCATCATCATGCTTTTAAAGCCACACACTCAAGTTAGGGATCCCTACTTTCCTTCCATTCTGATTTTTATCCATGATTCCTCATATTGTAACACCCTTTTATTTTAAATTAAAATTTATGGGGTTTGATTTATCACCTACCCTATAGATCAATTATTATTCCTTAGTGATCAAAGTCCCATCTCTGTGGCATTAATCACTCCCATGTTCACCCTATACCATGCCCGAATTTCATAAGAGTTAGTTCATTCCATGTCCTTATTTATGTTTCTTTATTATGTCACACATTCTATTTAAAAATTAATCATCATGGAATTTGTATTTATATGATCCTCATACTTACCATTTCCTATCTATATTATGAGATACCCCTATATCTCTCATGGACCTATTTTATGAATTATCATGTGATGTCGTTATGCTGCCGAAATTGCACCGTGATTATCCAGACAATGATCATCATGTAGTGAGTACTATTCCCATTTCTATTTCAAGGGTATTAACCTTTACACACATATTCTTATTGATTATTTGACTTCATATATTAATTCCCCATTACATTATCATTGAATAAATGATTATGTTGAATGAATCCATGTTATATGATCTATGTAACACCTTTAAGTCTGAGATTAATATACTCCAAAAGGGTGTCCCCTAATAGTACGATAATGTAATGGATAATGTTTATTATCATGTTGTGGAATGTTAGGATCGAGGTTTACTTTATTTGTTTTAGGTCACCTTTACACCATTTTGGTAAAGGGTTTTACCTGGTTCCTTTATTTTAATGATGCAATGTTTTTTGTTATTTCCACATTTTCATGTTATTATAATCATTCAATATCATGAATTTATGTTCATGTTTCTCTTGTTATCCCTTAATAATACTATTTCCTGACATGTATTGTATTATTAATGTTATTCCTTGTTTAGACCCATACTAGGCTTTATATCTCACCCTTTTCTTATGTATTTCATCAGGTAATCTCATGAAATGCAATGTACGAAGGAATGATGTGGTCAGGTAAAAGATGATTTCAGTAAAGATGTTGTATTTTATTTCTTAAGTTGTCTTGTATTGTTTCTAAGCCCCAAAAAAACTTGAAATATTGATCATATAGGTTATATTAAGTGTATGTTTATGAAATAAATCATGTATAAATATTAAATAAAGTGCAGGATTATTGTAAAGAAGCTCCACCTAATCTTTTGGAATCACTATCGAACGGATATTGACCTCTCTCACTTCATTTCCAATCCAGAACAATCTGTGTATTTAGGCTTATTAATTGCAATTCATTATTTCCCTTTAATATCTAATTTATTCTCATGTAATTGGCTATCATATATTCCCTCTTTTTATAACATTTACCTATGTCGTTACTAGGTATAAATTCTGTAAGGTTTCATTTGTTTCTCCTAATTATTCAAGATTCTCCTTCCAGTTGTGACTATTTTTAAATTCATTCACGTTTTGGGATGTTCTCAAACAACTAGCATACATCCATTATGATTTAAATGTGGTGATAGTCCCTTTTAGATGTTTGAAATATCTCCCATGAACCTTTATATACTACCATTATGCTCCAAAGTTTATATGGTTATTATCAATGCCAAACATTTTTGAAGTGTATACCAATACCCATTTCCACACATGGATATTAACCTAGTTGTAACTATAAATAATTTATTACTTATTTCTATTTATGTAACCCACATTTACTAATTGTGTTGTTAAATGTAATGAAATGTTTTCTTTTGTTATATGATCTATTTGGAAAATATATTGATGTACATGATATGATTATGAATGGTGAACCTAGACAGTGCTCCAATACAAAGGGTAATGTTTTAATCTCATGATATTCAGTGTAAGGTGCATTAGTGCTTATCCTAACCTCTCTATTTTATTATTTATTGGTGTATAATCATGAATTATTTGTATGGTTCTGTATCTTATGTAGCTTCTAAATTCGAAGGATTCATTTATGTTATCATGTCATACCATGCCGCTTTAGTCATGATTATGATTATTAACTATTATGTTTCTTTGTTATACCTCTTGTATAAATTTTATTTCTTCAACCTGTGTCATCAATTATATATTACCATTATGGTATTTGTAGCTCACCTTGTTCTTGTGTAGGTCCCCAGGATATCCTTTTTTTTAGAAGAACTATGTATATTAAAGATAATGTTATGGATGTTTTATACAAAGTCAATTTTTAAAAATTATATGATCTTATGTTATGTACCTAATCTCTCAAAGTCACTAGGACTCCTAATATTAAAGGTTTTATTAATTTTTTTCTTGAAATAATTCATGAAATAAATTTTAGTTAAAAAATTGGTTGTAATAGTTTGAATTAATGGAAAGTCTACTTATTTTGGGGATTAAAATTAGAAAACTCTTTTAAAATACTTATGGATGATAATAAATAAATACTAAATATAAAATTTTAATTAAAATTATAAAGTAAGTTGTTTCCAAAAAAATTAATTCCTATCTAGAAACAAGTTGTGGATTTAGATCTGGTTGATATATACCTTGGGGGAACAACTCTAAAAACTATGTATTCAGATATGATCAATTGGGAATGGGTGCACAACATCAATCATAGATAAAAACCTGGTATGATATTCTAAAGGTATATTCTTTAGTATATTCATCGGCTCATTATGAATCATTATTATGTGAATGAAAATATGCCTATTAGTTTTTATGTTAGGAAATAGTTCATGAATAACATTGATTAAATCATAGTAATTCATAGGATGTAGAATATATATTATTTATGAGGTATTTATTTAATGTTCATTGTTTTTTATTTTTGTATTTTATAGTTTATTTATCATCCCTTTATCTATATTGAATGAAAAAAAAATTATTTGAACCAAAATAAAATTGTGAAATGACGTTCTACCATCCATGGTTCTATGTATTATTTTGTATCTCACAAGTTTATTTGAATTATTCAACCACCACCGCAAAGCATAGAAGATAAGTTATCAATAAAAAAGTAAAATTGTAAAATTATTGAATCATAAGTATATAACTCCTTCCCTATCAATATATATTGGAAGAAATTCCAAAATAACAATTTAATTATCCCATTATTTGAATTTGATGATATTATATGCAGGGATTGATTTATATAGAGACAACATAAATGTTCTGGAGAAAAAAATCACCCTCCTTATCATGAATCTCTCCATAATTATCTTTAAGTTCAATGAGTATGAATAGTCATTTTTAAATAATTATATCATTTATGGATATTATTTCCTTATTATAGATAATTTCAAGATGACATGATTGAAATTAATGAAAATTTAAACAATGATGAAATTCCCCCTATAACTGAATACACTAATGAAATTATTGAATAATTGTTTCATAATAATCTGTGATTAGTGGTTTAATTTTCAATTAATATTTTAACTTTATAATTTCAAATATCCATGAAACCATATTAATGACTACTTTTTATCTCAAAGTACATAAGAAAAAACTAAAGAAAAATATTGATAAAGGGTTTATATGTTTGAGTGATTCACCATTGAGTGCACCGGTCCACTTCATCAATAATAATAATAAGATAATATGCCTTTTGATTTATTTTTATGTGCTCTATAAGATCATTATAATGAAAAAGTGTCATCTACCATGTATTAATTTTTTTTAATCAGCTACTTGGATCCCATTATTTCTCTAAGATATCACTTTTTTCAAGATATTATCAATTAAATGTGAATAAGGTGGATATGCAAAATACTATGTTTCTTAGTATATATATGTATTGTGAGTTAAAAGTAATAGAATTTAGAATCAGTAATTATCTAGAAATATTCATGATAATTATATATATATTATTTAAATATTACATCAAAAAATTTATAATAGTCATTATATATGATATTTATAACTACTCTAACTAATTTAAGGAATAATATGAGAATTTTAATATTGTAATAAATACCTTGTGAAATGAAATATATATTAAAAGTATAGTAAATGTGATCTCTAGTAAGAGAAAATAAATTTCTGAGGTAATGTCTTCACCAAAAAAAAGATTTGTGTGGATCATTCAAAAATAGATACAATTGAAGGGAGACAAAGACCGAACCCTGTGATAGAAATACATAGTTAGGTAATCTAGTTATTATCATTGATTTTTGAGAAAATGGTATCAATTTTCAATCCCCAAATAATATTGGAAGGGGGTTTGGTTTTTATGGAATGATGGATGTGTGTAAATTGTTAAAAAGATGAATAATAAGCCAATCACTGCATGGATTCCCACATTACCCACTAGTGGGGAATTATTTGTGGTCTAAAAAAATGCATATAAAAAGATATTAGGTTATTTTCTAAAGAAAAATGATAATATTATAGCCTATAACAACAAAAAACTATTGATATATGAGAATAACTACCAATTTTATTAACTACAATTTTCTATAGTGATCTTTTTATTTATCATTTTGTGGTATTATATCTATGTGGAGAAGATCGATATATATATATATATACAGACCAAAAAATAATAAAGTATATATTCACAAAAATGCATCATTATATGCGCTAATCTATTTTTTTTAGATATATTGATGTATTATGGTTTTCAATCCAATACCAAACTAGAAAATTAAAAAAAAGATTTAAAAATATTGAGTTGAGAGGATTGTAAAACTCTATCTATGATGTGGATTTCATGGGGTTTAATATTCATGATCATTAAAAGGATGGATTTCGGAATAATAAAAGGATATTAATATATGTATCCCATTATTCCATAATATAAGGGGGAACTTATATGATGTTTATATATCATATTTCTCAATTTATCCATTTATGAAAAAGAATTATATATATTTCCTGAATATTTTTTGTCTGATAGAACATAGAGAAACAATATAGAGATTGCATCTTGATGCATGGTATGATAGTATGTCAATGATGGGTGATATAATTAAATGGGTATGGTCTAACCATTTCCTATACTAGTATAAAAATGAAAAAATGTTACTCTTGAATTCATCGTAGGACTCCCCAGGTCACCTAAATGTAAAAATGTCATTTGGGTTGATATTGATAACCTTAAAAATTCATTAATTTTCACTTATATAAAGGAATATTTCTCTCTTTAATAACTTTTTAAGATATATTTAAGATAATTTGGAGTTCCAATATCTATTTTACCTAATCAACATCTATGTTTTATCTCTTTTTTTGATAATCCTTTAGAAAGAATTTAATATAGAACATCACTTCAGCAATGATTATCACCCTCAACTGAATTTTCAGTCTGAAAGGACAATTAAATATCTAAAATATATATTGAAAACATTTTCAATGGGTTTCTATGGATATTGGAATGAAAACCCTCCCATATAGGAGTTCTCATGTAAAAATAGTTTTCATTCAATTATTCAAATGGAACATTATGTTAATATATATTCGATGAGTTTTTGGACTCCGAACCATTCAGATGATATTGAAGAGAGAATGTATATGGGACTTGGTCTTATAAATTGATGAAAAAAATACATAAAACCATTCATCTTCATTTGAATTATGTGAAAATTCTAGAAAACTATATAGATAATCTTCAATGTGATCTAGAGTGTGAGGTTATATTGAAACTGTTCCTTTTATATCACAATGGAATAAATTCAAGAGGTTTAGGATGAAGGGAAAACATAGTTCATGATACGTTGTCCCATTTGATATCCTCAATCGCATCTCATCTTTGGACTCTCAACTAGCACTTACACCTAAATTATCTAAATGAACTATTGTGTTCCATGTATCCATATTGTGAAAGTATATATTAGACCCCTCATATATAAAAAATTGAAATGTACTACCATTAAAAAATGATATTTCATATGAGGAGAAGCTGATGAATATATTGGATATTAAAGACAATGTTCCAAGAAATTAGAAAACTCACCTAGTCAAATTCTTATATTAGAACCACATATTTGAGGAACAAAATTTTAAACTCAATGTGGCGATGAAACAGATAAATGCTCAACTATTATAGTGTATGAAATGAAAATTTCAAAGTGGAAATTTCTGAAGGGGGATAATGTAGTGATCATAACCTTTAAACATAAAAATAAATTTGTGGTTGAATCAAAATCATTATTAAAAAGTTATGTAATAGAAAAAAAATACACGCTTTTTTGGGATATCATATACTATTGGTTATAAAATTAATATAAACTAAATAACCATTGAAAAAATTTCTATTAAAAAATTATCCTATTATTAGTATATATTATGGATTTTATAAAATCCAATTGTCATAGAAAAAGGGAGTGATGGTATAAGTCAGTAGGATCATACCTGATGATTCAAATTTATTAGATATTTTTAGGAATATAGAATCAACAAGATATCTCCTTAATCATTTTAAATACGAGATTCAATCAATAAAGAATGAAAAAAAAACATTTATAAGAGAAATTCAAGCTAATGATGATCTTGTCCCAAACCTTGTTCCTCGAATTACTCCAATTGAATCCCACCATTACACACTTCATCATTATAGAGTTCTCTAGATTAATAAAGGACTATGTATCTAACACCTATGAAAAATAATAAGTATATTTTATTCTCTATGAAGTAATTTTTATTTTTATTCCTTATTAATGATACATTATAAATTTTCAAATAATGTTTTTGTTAAAAAATATATTTTAACATAAAAAACATAAATCAAAATTTAGGTAATTGAAAATTTCAATTAATAAAATTCATTTATAGAATTCATGAATTTTAAAACAAATGATATTTCAATTAAACAATATTATTAAAAATATTTAGTAAATATAATTGATAATATAATTTTCCAATGTAAAATACAAATGTAATATTGGGAAGAAAACTATTAATGTCAAAAAAACTACTATTTTTCAATAAATGTAGGTTTTTGATTAATAAATTTAAATTATCATATTTATTAATTTGTATGTTAAATAAATATATTATTTTATGATTCATAAAATCAATAATATTCAAGAGATAAATTTTTATATATTTCTAAGACGGTCAATATTTGGGTACAAATTAAATAAGGTCTAAATATATTGTATGTATTATGATATCATAATGTCCAAGAAGTGATGTAATATATACCATAAAATATATCCTTGACCAATTATATATGTACGACTTTAAAGTATTTTAGGTTATATTATTTATTTTATAAATCCATTAGGAATCCCTCAATACCTACATTATATTTTATGGGATTAAATTCAATTATTTGTAAACATGAATCACCTCTACATCACGATGTGTAATATTTTTAATGAGTTTTATTATTTTTCTTATAAAATCACAAAAAAAAAATTATTTTCTAGGAACAATGGGTTGGTTTTTTGATTTTATTAAGATATTTTATAGATTCCAAAACCTAGAATTATGAAATATTTAAAAACACCCCTCTAATTTCTTGAATAAACCAAATTGAGAACACATTTATCGTCTATAAAAAACAATCTAGATTGAGATTACACGAACCATTCCGCTATATATCCCTCCCAAGGTTCTCACATGCACTCATGAAGTTCCTCCCATTATTTTGGAAGCACCATATCAAGGTAAGGGACATCTATCTTCCAATCTCTCTATTCTTTTCCATCTAAGAACCTTCTTTGTTTTTTGAATTTTGAGTCACAATTGGAAGTTTTTTCATTACATTATAAATATCCATTTAATTTTGAAATTATGTTCTTATAATGAGATAGCATTTACCCTTGTTGTTATTAACTTGCCTACGATGTTTCTATACATAAATTTATTAAGGGATCCTCTCATTATTGACTTTATTCAAACTATTAATTTGTATTATATCATTAATTTTACATTTTTTCATTTTAAGGGATGTTCTTACACATTACACTAAAAAAATTATGATTTAATATTTATTATAGTCCCATTTACCTCTCATTAACCCCTCCCATTAACCTTTATGTTCCCCCATTATGCTACCTAATTTGTCCTGTGATTTTCCAGGCCAAACATTTCTAATGTGTATGCCCATACACATTTCCACTCTGGGATATTCACCTAGTTTTAACTATTTGAAAATGATTACATACATTCTTATATGTTACTCACATTCCATTCTAATGGTACTATGGGTGATTAAATATGTACTTATGTTACATGATATTTGTGGAAGATTTATGCATGTACACGATATGATTTTGATGGGTGCACCCAGATATCACACTAATTCATTGTTTAATGTTTTAATATCATCATATACCTTTTATGTTGAATGTTATTTTATCATAGAAACATTGTTTTATGATTGCATTATGTCTACATGTGATATATGCTTACGATGACCTGTTTTATGTTGTTTTTATTTACCAATTATTTTTTTATGCTATCATATTATACTGTTCCTCATTGATCATGATTATTATTCTCACCTATTATGTTCTATTAATATGCCTATATATCACATGTATTTCATTACCCTATTCTATGATTTTTATTCCATTACTAGGCTTTATATCTCACCCCATTATTATATTTGTCCCCATGTAATCTTGTTCAATTTTGAAAGAGGTGTGCAAATATAGAAACATATTAATGAAATTTTTAATAATGTCAGAGTGTCCAGGATTTATGATTTTAATGCACATAATATTCAAAATAAACTAGCCATATCGATAATATGGGTTTAATTGAGTGTGCTTTTAGGTAATAAATCATGAAAAAGAGTCAACTAAATAAATGTGTTTTTATTCCCATTAGAGACACATCCATTTAACCTTTGATGGAAAAGAAATATAAAATAGTCACTATATCAACATAATAACATTTAATTAGATATATTATAACAATTTCATTATTTTATATTTTCATTATATATTTCAATGAGGTAGACGAATAAATAAACATGAATTTTTTTAGTTAAGAATTTTGCATCTCCCAATGATATCAAAATTTGGATTCGACATTAAGCATTATTGGTTTTTTATTTTGAGAATATCAACACTTATAGAAATTTTTTAGCTATTTTAATAAGGTATTTCGGTTGGTCTTGGATATGATAAATGGATCAATGTGTATTAGAATGTGTGGGAAGGAGGTACCCTTTAATAAGTCAGGTGACTGCCACATTTGTAATTTTTATGTTTTTTAGAATAATATAATGTATTATTTAGGGGAATGAGGCTCTAAAATTATAAAATATAAATTATATGTGTTAATGGATTAAATATCATTATCCAAAAATAAATAAGATAATATTTTGAGGTCATATTACATAAATTCTACTTTAAATAACTTGTTTTATTCTTCTATGCTTTACTAGGGTGGTAATGTTTTTTCAAGTTTTCTATTCGTATTTACCAAAAATGAGACTGAAGACATTACAAAATTTTATCCTCAATATTACATATTAGAATTAAATTTTTCATGAATAATGTTAAATAAATGCATAAAAATTAATTTTAAGATAAAACATAAATCCTCAATGAAAAAGTTTTTCAAAAAATACAGATTAAATATAAATTTAGTATTAAAAAATTTAAAATAATATATTAAATACTATGGAATTAATTTGATTAATGATACTAAATAGTTAATAATATAATATTAAAAATGATGAAAACTAAAATTAGACCTTTTAAATAATTGGTAAAATTACAGTTCTAATAAAATTCGACATTTTCAATATTCACACCATAATCAATCATTTTATGAAAACATAGAAAACTAATGATACAATATTTGATATACTAATTCCAAAATTAATGTAAATTTAATCAAATTAAATTTATAAAATTATGATATTTAACTTTCAAATAAGACCGTGTAAAACATGGAATAAAATTGTTTAAAAAATTGAATTACTTTTTTATTTATAAATTTAAAATAGTTTTTTATATAACAATGATAAAAACTACATAAAATGAATAAATATAAATTAAAATATTTATTTATTTCTGGGATTATATTTGTTTTAAAATTATAACAATTATAATAAATTATGTGTTCAAAATTTTACTCATCACTTAATTGACTGAGGTTATTTTTACTCAACTCTTTTTTTATTCCCATGTTGATTCTATAGTCTTGAAATTGTTTCATAAAAAAGGAATAATCTAATTTTTATTCAATATACCAGATCTATTTGATCCATAATTTGAAATATATTTTCTTTATAATAGGGATTATCATATGACTATATGGCTTTAGGGATAAAAACAAGTTATGGATCAGATATAACATCCTTTTAAAAGAAACATGAAACCAAGAAAATACATATGAAAAATGAAGATGTAAGGATTCCTAGTAAGAAAATGATAAAAATTTCTCCAGAATTTTATTGGTTTAAAGGAGTAATGGGTATGATAATACTATTATTAAAAAATATATTACATTGTTCTATAGTTTTATTTTATAAATGACATGATCTCTTACTTCTAATGAATGGACATTAGTTCAGTTATCTACATAACTCGTTTGCCATACTATTTTATACCATTATGTGGAATTTAATCACCGCTAATTTATCATCCATATATTTTATGAATTATAGACCAATAAATTTCCACTCACTGAAATCATCGCAAAATGATTAATTTTGACATTATTTCCCATATAATTCCACAAAAAGTGCCATATTTAAAATCAAATTAAAACTATTGTTATAATATAATTCAAAAAATAATAGATGAAGATCAAAAAAAACATGTTAATATAATATGTAACTACAATGAATATCCATTACATCCTAAACATTACACAATAATTTCCCATCTCATTGAGGATAAAAGGCTCTATTAAAATTTAATTTAGTTCCCTTAAACTTCTCAATTCATTTCCAAAAATATGATGTAAAACCAGTATCATGATCACATATAATAGAAAGGTGAACTCCATTCAAACTTAATATCACAATTAGATGACTTTTTGAATGGTTATCTAAAGACATAATATGTCAAATATATAGAAAATACAAATATTTAATCAAATGATCGACAGTAATCAGAATAAAAATTTTACTTCAAGATTTATTTGGTAATCATTATATAAATTATATTGTCATACTTTCCAATATACACTGTAGACCTAGAAATGAAAAAATCATCACCTTTGATAGTTCTTGTTTCTATTTAACTATTATTAACGTCCCACGTTTGATGGATATATAAAAAATATTAAATATAATATATAACACTCCCATAATGATTCAAAAAATAATGTAATAAAACTAGTATGGAACTTCAATTGTGAAAATTGAGGCCTCTATAAAATCAAGAGTGTGGGGTTTACCATTAGTGTGATGTAAGTCATGTCATTATCAGAGGCTTCAAAATAGAACAATAATGGAAAAATTAAAATAATTATATTATTTTAATACTTTAATTTCCATCACAAAACCATAATTAATCATATATCTAATATCCCTTATGGTCAATTCCCTAGCGATAGAATCCTAATTGTAGAGGGAATGATAATATGGTTAGGGAGAACATAAGTAGTATGTGCATTTGAAGATGGTTGTTGTATCGTGGGTAGAGATCTGAGTACCATGAAGATTCTCCTATGTAAAGGTGTTCTTTATCATTCCAATGTTATGGAAGATGAATAATTATTCATCAAAAATCAATCCAAACCCTATGTAGTGTATTTTTATGGTTTAATACTATTTTTATAAGTTCAGTTAAACATGAATTAATTACATCTAAATTAATTCTGAGGCCGTTCTTTATTATTTTTTCTATCAATCTATTTTCTATTCCTATATTTTGAAATTTGATAAATATTTCATATTGATCCATATTATTAGATAATTACCAATTCATCGAATCCATCAACGATGTAAAAATGAAAAATATCATCAATCATTTCTTACATTGTGATTTTTTTCTCCATCTATTCCCTGATGTTGATCACAATATATTTTCCAATAATTCAACGATATTTAGGAGGACTGAACATTGAGTTTTCATCCTTTTCCACAATAGATCATGACCATATGTTTAGTTTTCGCTAATGGGAGGCATGAAATTTGTTTTGAGGAAATGATATAAATCCAAAGATGATGTGGATAACCATATTTCTGGGAGCCATATTGATATATTCACTCTGGAGGACAGATGTTTCCTGTTTTTGAGCTATGCTTGGAAAAAATCATTCTACTAGTGACAATGGAAATCTGTACATGGATCATACAGTGGGGTTCTCATGAGATGGATTTTTGGTGCTTTGGAATAGTGATAGTGGTGAATTTTATGATAAAAAATATTTAGAATATAAATTCCAGTTGGATATTGAAGTTGGTCATTAGTGTTATTTGACTTATAGATACTATTTTGAGTGGAACCAATTCCATCATTTGTGCAAGAGAAAAGATGTGTAGAAAGGCATTGGGTTTCTATGATATTCAGATATACATTGAATCTTTTATAGAAGTACCCACATTTTATTCGGTTCTTGAAGTGTCCTATAGGGTTATTGTGATGTGTTAATTAGTAGTAGTAATGTGGGCCTCTCACATTTTTTTGTGATACGTAGTTGAGTAGCTCAGCATGCACATGGATTATACGACCTAGAGGCATTGTGACCTCACACACCATGTGTGATAGATCCAACTCCATCATACCTTGCTGAATGGATCGATGTGTATATGCATAACATACACTATATTCCATGTTACCACATATTCCATGTGTGTAGGCGCACACATAATGTACTTATGAATGTGGTCAGGTATAAAATCAAGCATGACCACTATACATTGACATGACGATTGTATACATGAATGACTAGTGTACACAGGTAAAACCATAATATTCAAGAATGATCCATGTAAATATATAGAATAAGCTATGTGTCAACCAAACAGTAAACATCATTTTACCATTTTAGACACACTATGTATATGGATAAAGTAATTTCTTTTGAGGTGGAAACATATGGTAAAATCATTACACTGTGGGAAACATTGCCTACCACTTCGAGAAATCAAGTACTCATTTTAGGACAAGGTGTTAATCATTTTTCTCAAATTAACAATTTAATGGGACAAAACGGGTTCCCCTTATTTTAATAAGGGATATTTTCCATTCTATTGTTTCAGGTTTTGTTTACTAAATTTGACTCCCTAATAGTTCTAGTGTTGATTCATGTTTTCATTATTAGAAAATATCCCCTTGGAGGACTAGATAAGTAATCCCTATTTGAGTCATAGGGGTTTTATCCCCATTCACATCAACATCTTCATCAAAAAGGTCAAGAATCACATGACCAACATACACATGCATGAACCACTATCTAGATTTATATTTTTTTAGGTTCATGTGTAACCTCATTGCCCTAGGGTTTGATCCCTTATATGTGTGTTAACATCCATTGTCTTCTTCTATATTGTTCTGATTGGGTAAGTATCTCATATTTTTCTTCATTGTTCATTCATTCTTCTTCGAAGTATGACCTAATTTTTATTTACTCTTAGATTAGCTCCATTAGTATAGTATGAATCGATGAGTGTGGCATCTCAAGTATGTTTCATTAGTGATGGAAATACTTGAGGCATGAGTAATCTTGGAGTATTGTTTCTTATAATCCTCCAGTAGAATCCATGGTTTCCAGTATGGTTAGGACCAATGATTTAGACTATGTGTATACCATTTAGAAAATGGAGTGACTATTTTTATTACTATTATTTCCCATATTTTTATTAACGATTCATCAAAATGATGAGAAAACTATTCTCTTGAATATTTTTTTATTTTTTTAGTGTGTCCTACTAGGTATGTTTATATACACCCATGCATGGGATATTCCAACACATGTAATGTCTCATGAAGATGAAAATGCATTCACTAGGGTTATAGGTGGACCATGATAAAAATTATTGTTGTTGTTTTATAATAAATTATTATGGATCTAGGAGTTGATTTGGGTTTTCTTCTTCTTTATTATAAATAGGTCATATTGTTTTATAGTTTATTGGGATATTATTTTTTCATTTTTATTTAAACATAAATGTTTATGTACTCTAATTTGCAATAGAATTTATGTATTCATTTATATTATATGTTTTTAATATGTATTCATTATATGGATGTGTGTGTGTGTAGAGGTAATTTATTCCATGGGCTTCCATGTTTGTGATATGACTATTCCGAATTAGTTTCCATCCTCTTACCGATTGTAGGAGGGATCAGACTGTCATGTAGTGCCTACCACTATCCAGGTGGGCATTGGTGGGCCAGTTTGTGAAAGATATTTATCTCCACAATTCATCTAAAAATTGGATTTATATATTTTCTAGCTATGTTTATTGTTTTGTGATATATTGAACATTTTTTATTGTGTTTGGAGTTAATATTTCATGCTAGGGAACACATTTTTTGCGTAGATGATGACATAACCATTTTATTGGAATTTGATATCCTTCTGGTGGTCTCAACATATATATGCACCAGTTTTAGAGAAAAAATTGGTACATGCATCATATAAGAATGGGATATGGTTTCCATGTTCTTATTGAGTCATCACTTGAGATATTATCTTTTTACAATAAGTTGTCATATTGATGCCTTCATGATGAAATTTATCTATGATTCCATATAAGTATCTTTCTTTTAATCTACTTGAAAATTATGATTTAGTCTGTGGAAATGTACTTGACATTTTTTTTCTTAGTGTATTGGGAGCTATGTCTCCACCCTTTCAACATCATAATGGACATCCTCGAGTGTTTCAGGTGGATTATCAGCATCAGATTATGTAGAATTTAGTTATGTTAGTTTTTAATGATGTCACACCATTTCTTAGTGTGCTTCATGAGATTCAGATTTAGAGTCCACCTATATTTCATGGTGGCATGGACCTACTTATCGAGTGGTGGAGGATTGTATTTATCATGTGGTTTGAGTGTCCAACATATATAGGACCCATATTCATGGAGATCATGATCATGATAATTATCCTACGAAATGTATATAATCTTTGGATAACTATATTCTTGATGTTTGAAATAGCATTATACATTAATGAAAAACAGACACTTCCCACCACCATGATTAATTCTTACGATTCATTTTAAAATTGAGTGGCTGAGTGAGTAACACACAAATATTATAGTGTTGGTGTCCAGTGTAATACTTCCATATTAAATTTATGAGGGTTTTTTGGTGTGATATGTTATTAGAGGGAACCCTAGTTAATGGATAATAGAAATACAATAGGATTTCTAGCTTTCAGAATTATTGTTTTCTGACCAATAGGATTTGGTTGTTGTTCATGGTACGATTTTTATCTCCTCTTATTAAAAATTAGATGTAGATTAGATTCATAAGACATATTTCCTTGATAATATTAAATATTCATGTTTTAGATATACTAGCAGGGCATTTTAGCTTGACCACTCTATTTAGAAGACTATACCGGGAAGGTTCAGTGGTGATAATCATTGTTCAATACAGTGACCTATCACTTAGAGTGACAAGATCCTTTCATGTAATATTTCCATAGTGGTAGTGAGACCCTATGATTTAATAATTGGTTAGGGATAGTTGTCTCTTGTTTATTCCTATTTTGGATTTTAATAAGGACGTATGTTGTGTTTCTGAGTTTATTGGATAATGTTTTTCAAACATAGTGAGAATAAATCCCATTGATAGTAGGACATGATTGTGTAAATAGGATAAAATTGATTTATTATTAGTAGATGAATATAAACCATGTTGTAGTGGATTATATGATCTTTTAGTTTCATACATCATCGTATGATTATGAATATATATTCTCTAATGATGTTCTATGATTAACATTCCCTGAAAAGTTTTCATTCTTCCTATACTTACACATGAGGATGAAAATATATTGGTGCTACCAAATCATATGACCTCGTGTAATTGTGAGTGGTGATAGTGGGGTAAGAAAAATTTATATAATATGAGATTTTTATAACCATTTTTTCCAATTTTAAGCCTTGTGTTGTTCTCCTAGAATGAGTATGAATCTTGAGGTTATGTGTGGGTTAGGGTCACCAAAACTAGGTGACTGTTAGCAATGAGTATCACCCCATGATAATCAATGACTACCTCTACTAGTGGGTAGAAGAGAAGTTTATTTTGGTGTTTTTAATCATGATAGGTAATCACCAACACTAGTAATGAGTTGAGTATCTAATAATTATGGCTTTCAAAAACTATTATGAATTTAGTAGGCTATTGGTGATTTCTTTAGATGTGATGAATTCCCAATGGTTTTTTGAAGAATAACATCTTAATCATACATCCCTTCTTAGATAGAGTAATAATAGTTTTCATAAATGATACCCAAGTGTACATAGGGTTTATAGAGGACCACATAATACATTTGAGTATGTTTCTATAATTGCTCTGAGTATACTAGATTTATGGAAGGTTATTATAGTGTTTGTTATGGAATGAAGAGGTGTACATCATAGGATATGTTATCTAAATTAAGATGGTAATAGTGGACCCATAAACTTTTGAGTTAATAATATCTTAGAATCCACCTAATAAATTGAATATAATATCATATACACATATAACTTTATTATTTTTTATGTTTTTAAGTGATGTAACTGATTTTTTTCATCATTTTAGTTGTCCCTTAATGTCGTGGATAGTGGAAGATACCTCCCATTAATGGTCATAACCCCTTCTATTACTTTGAAATTCATACTGGATTGACATAGATATGTCAATTTTGATATCATTCTTGGAGTGATATTATCTCAACATGTTCTTGTTGAATTTTATATTAGTGAGAATAATTTCATCCTTGTTTGGGGAAATATGAATACATAAGTCATACTATGAGAGAACTTACAAATGAGGTTTTATAATTTTCCTTAGAAGTACATCGAATATAGGAAAGGATGTACTGAGATTCTTTATCATCCATTTGTGAATCCAAGGATGTGATAATGTGTTACGGTGTTTATTCCCTGATGCCTCACCTATAGGTATGTGATTTCCAAATTTCTTGTATGGAAGTGGAAATGGGATGGTTACCTTATGGGATTCTTAAAGGACATTCCTGATAAAATATAGATCATGATTATATCAGAGTGGTCATAAAGAAATTCACCATGTCATCCAACTTCATAGAAATTATTATAAGATATTAGTGTAATTAATTGGATGTATGTGTTTGTAGGGGTTAGTACGGATTCATGGGGTTTGACTGATGGTCATTTTATGATTGTGATTATCAATCCAAATAATGATTATAGAGAGGGTACATAAGTATTCTAGGACTCAGTTTGGTAAAGAATTACTCTTCTACCCCAGAGAGAGGGCTAGAAAAAGCATATCATTCTATTTTACCAGGACATGATTCTGATTTGAATGAATTTTTTGGCTAAAATTGGGAGAATCAAAATTAATTTTTAGAGATTGTGTATAAATCCAATAATCACATCACCATTATTGTGACAATATTAGAGATCATTTTTGGGAGTCCCTAAAGGTCACTATTGTACTGGCTAGATATAGATAAGTGTAATTATTTTGGGACCACATTTTTTGTGACTGATGGTAGTGAAGGTGTAGTCTATCAAGTGCAATATGGGAAATACATAGAGTAATTTGGATTCCTATGATTATCAACAAAAAAGCCCTTAGGAAATAAAAAATGGGGTTCTTGTGATCAGAGAGATCTCATCTCATGTGGGGAGGTAGATATTTTTAAATGGTGGGAGGCTATCTTTGAAGCTCATGGGTGGTTGTTATATTCATTACATAAGATTAGTGAGTTGGATTTAAAATTAAACCTATAAAAATTCTTAGACCAGTATAATATTTTTCCCATGTTTTTTAGTTGATAAGATATGTTCATACCCCATTGCACTATATTGAATAGGTTGATCTAGACATCGAGGCTAGAGTTACATTCCAATTTTTTTGTGGAGTTTGAGACCATGTTGGAGGACCTTCATGGGTGACTATTGTTTCCATGTTTATGTCCTATTAGAAACATGGTATCCTCTAGGAGAGCATACAGGACTGGGTGATACAAATTTGATATTAGTATATTCACTAAAATTGATAGATTTTCAATTTTATTATGGATATCCTTGAAGGTGTGGTGAATATAATGACTGTGAATTTTCAATGCAACATTTTGGAATATGTAATGAATATTTATAGAGTTAGTTAGGGAGTAAACACAAAATTAAAAGGGCAATATATCATTATTGAAGATATATTAGAAATATTAAATATAATATTTCACTCAAATTAATTCCTATAGAAATAAGGGAATAACAATAGAGTGATTTTTTAGATGGGAAAACAAGAACTGTAAGTTAATCTAATGCACAAGTCTCACCGTAGAAATGGAAGAAGTCATGTCTGCAAAAAATTCATTGAAATAGTATATTTGTGAGAGGATGAAAGTATTGTATTTACATTATTGAATTATTGAAATTAAATTTCAAAACTCTAACAAATCCCTTATATAGTCTCTTCTATGCTAAATTACCTCAGTTCTGACGCATAACCCGAGAGGAACCAAAATAATAGATATGGATCACTCCAATGGGAGGATAATTAATGGATGGTCCTAGTATTCAGGATCAAGGGTAAATTTAACTTGAGGATCATTATCATTGATGTAATTCCGTGATTTCTCCATAAAACCACCATGCAGAAGGGTTCATTATTAATCATCAATGCATATTCAGGGCTGTGTGTTGGTTTTGTGGTTTAATCCAAGTTTTCAATTTGAGATGAATGTGATTTAATTCATTCTAATTAATTCATGGATTTTTATTTTCTTGTTTACCCAATGATTGATTGTTTCTTCCTATATATTGACATTCATGATTTATTTTACATTTATTTATATTGATTTTATAAATAAACATTATTATATTCCATTGATTATGGAAAAATTAAAATTTCCATTGATCAAAGATTACATTGTGATTTTTTCATAAAATGTTCTTAAATTTTTTTCAATATAATATTCATTTGGTATATGATTTATCAGTCCCTATGTAGAATGATCATCATGCATTCATTATTTGGCATAGTTGATGATGTTCTATAGCTCAACATTGGGTTTTGGGGGAAATCAAAGTCATTTTGGTTCCATTGATAGATATCATATGCTGGTGTGGGTAATAAAAGATAAATAATCCGATTTAAAAGAATGAATTTCACCGAGAAATAATGGGAAATATTTTATATATGTGGGTGGAAAAATTATATCCATAGATGATTTAGGAGTTCTTGATTGAGATTGGACAATGAGGTTCTCATGAGATATACAATTTGGATCTTGTAGATGGTGATAAGGATAAATTTTCCAAAAAAAATGGCTTGAATAAAACATTTGATATATTATTAATGTATTTAAACTACATTATTAGAGTTAAATAATCATTTTTGAGAAAATATGATGGAATTGGTTGTGTGTGAGGGGATACATGTGATCATGTTATAGTTTCCAGGTAATTGTGATAGACATGATGTGTACTATAGAAGAGCACATGTCATACAGTCCCCTTTGACTGGAAGCTATGTTTTTCATGATGAGGTAAGAATAACATGTCATGTTTTCCTTCCTAGGTAATTTTTAAACCTTTTTAGATATCACAATGTCTATAGGGATTACACAACCATGAGTACATGTAACCTAGGCCTTCGTGTTTGATGGATGAAACACAATGTACCGTATTGAAAACTGCTTTTCATATACAAGGATTACCTGATAATGAGGCCATGTGACCCAACATAACATGTAGACTGGGAAGAACAATTTGTAAATTGGAATGTGAATAATTATAGGCCCATGGATGAATAGTGTACATTTGAATATCCTGCGTACAAGGGGATGACCGTAGTATATGGGAACAGGTAGAGTACATGAGATGGAGTAGACAACATATAAATAGTGTCAATCGACCTCAAAATTCCATGTACACCTACTGTATATTCAATGTATAAGGATATAGACATTTTATGGGATATAGAGAGACCGGTTCAACTATATATATATAATTAATATAACCCACATGACATGTCGTGTAGTCAATTTAAGAAATCATAAAGACTTCATTATTCTCAACTTATTTGTTATATGAGGTGGTGTCTATTATAAAAATATGTCTTTGTGGTTTTGTTACTTTCTATTATTTTGGGGTGATTTACTCTATTCACCTCCACGAGGGTTTAGTGTGGCATCTTGATCAGATCATTGATAAGATCCCCATGTCGGACAAGAGCTGTAATTACTCCTTGAGGCTTGGATGTTATATCCACAATCCCATTAACATATTTACTAGGTAGTGTCAGGAATAACATGACCAACATGCATGAACATGATCCCCTATCAAGAAATTTATTCCAGTTGTGTTTATGTGTACCCCAGAAGACTTGGGTGTGATCTCATATCTGTGTATTAGCATCGTTTTTTTTTGTTGGTAAGTTATTCTGATCAAGTGAGTTTCTAGGATGATACCATATAGATTTCTAACTATTCTCTTTATCTAGACATGATGAGTATGTCCTCTCATATGATTTTCCATTAGTATAGTATGAACTGATGTGTGGGGCATATCGGATGGGTTACATCAGTGATGGAAAAAATAATTGAGCGAGTTTTCATGGATGAGTGTTTGTTATGAGACTCCAATAGAATCCTAGGCTGAAAATATAGTTCTCAAAATAATTTCATACATAGTGTCAAAAATTTAGAATATTTTATTAATTGTTGTCATTGCGATTATGACTTATATTTTTTAGACTTTCCCTCTTGATTTTGATCTTACTACTCTCATGACTGGGTATGATTGTTGATGTATAGGTGTCCTAGTGGGTATGTTTATAATCACCTCATATTAGGCTCTAACTGTACATTTTTATTCAAATGAAGATGAATATCCATTCATTGTAATCCTTGTTGGACTAATTGTATGTGGATATTACTTTTTCAAGATGGAGATTATATGGAATGAGGTGTTTCTTTTTGGTAGATTCCCCATTATTATCAGTAGAATGGAATCTACTGTGATTTTGTGATATTGTGTTTATGAATTTTAACATCTATTATACCTTTTCTTGTACTTGAATATCAGATAGTTATTATACATGCATTTATTTAATGATTTATTTATCTTTCAATAATATAATGGTGTTTAGAGATGCATAGTTTTATACATGAACGTTATATTAAGGAAAACATTATTTTTTTATACCGTCTTGGTGCTAGTTTTCATCTCCTAGACTATTGGAGGATGAATTGGGGTATCATTATCATCATATGACAAACCAAGGAAAACCTGATTGGTTTGTTCATTACAATATCATTTTTCAAAAAAATAATCAGGAAGGTATCTATGCATATTATCACTAAAAACACATAATTGGAAATCAATCATAACAAATGACACATAACACATAATTTAATGACCCAAATCAAATGACTAGGTGTAAGACAATGTGTCACTTTTCCACAAGAAAACCTCCCCATGCGTAAGATGATTTTGACTAGAAATGAGTTTCTAAATTAAATCAGTTGGGGGATTATAACCCCAATATCATGAATGGTCAGAATATTTAATAGAAATTTCGAATAATTAACAAATTAAAAATGAAATATAATTGGAAAATTCTTATTTATTAATGAAAAATGATTTATCAACCCCAAAAATGGAAGGTCAAAAGAGTGTGCCAATGATAGGTATATAAATAAACATTGCGACATCACTATAGAGTCGGTATACATACATCATCTGATCACAATTCTCTTTATTCTAAATCTTTTTCTTAAGATTCTTGCCTTTTCATGTATCCAGGTTAATGATATCATCATGTAAATCGAGAATCTCATGATGTGTGTGTGTGTAAACCTAGTTGAAGACCACCAATTATTTTACACTAGTGGATATACACAATACTTTATGATTTTATAATATATAATTGTTAAAGAAAAAATATATATGTACTCAGAAACCATTTGATTTACAAGCTATCACAAACCCCAATGATTCATGTTTCTATTCCATGTTATAATTATTGTAAAAATATAATTCATGGCCTAGAGATAACTAAAATGTCACCACATAAATCCCACAACCACCATAAGGTCCTCAAGCATTGTTCCCAACCAATGTTAGGGGACAAGTCCATTATTCTCTTATGATACTATAAGTCATAATACAAGGTAATTAAATACAATTACTATTTTTGGGGTCATTTCATTGATGAATATTATTCCCCACAATTTCCTCTTAGTTCAGAGAACACAACACAATCAATCCCCTAAGAGAGTCTTTAAGTAAATAATTTCCTACCATATAACTCAATATTATAATCAAGTCACATGAAACATCTGAACATGTGTACACTCTTGGTCTACTGAGCAACACCATGTATACTTATCACTTTAGTAGCATGCATAGAACAATAATACAGTATGTACCAAACACATCACAAGATGACTATATCGTCACAAAAAGTGGAAAAACATATCATACTAAGTGTGAGAAATAGTATCTATACACATGTATATTTGATCATACTAAAACATGGGACTTATTGGCTACACACAAACATATTATTATACATGAACCCTAGTCACCTGGGTAAAACACATACATTCATAAAATCAAATTGTTGTATGGACTCATAGCCTATAAACACAAATTTAAGTGACCAGATTAATGAATATACTAATGGATAAAAACACACAACCACATATCATGAAATGGTCATATATATAGACTCTACATATTTAGTAACTTCTTACCTTCGTACCATTTATGGCAATGTTATGGTTTTAAAATATGGTAGTCACCAGAATCATTCTCACAAAAAAATCTATATGAACTATCTTCAATGTCACAAGAGACGTCAAGAAATATGATTTTGATTCTGGAATAAAAAATATAGAACGACGGTGACTCACAAACAAGGTCACTTTTTGAATCAAAACTGAGTAAGAATTGAATTCCAACTATCCTTAAGAGAAAAAATTACTACAGCAATGATGAGAATAAAATTTCTTGGATACAAAATAAATCATAGATTAGCATAATATTTTGTCATTCCATGATTGTTCAAAAATGATGGAATAATATTTCTAGAACAAGAATGGATCCCAAGAGTTCTCCACCAAAACAACAAAAACAATAATCCCTAATAATTGAAGATGAATGAAATTGTTATATTGACCCAGGTAGAGGAAAGATCAATCTAAAATAAATAAGAGACTAGATCCCAAATTAAGGTCTTAAAACTATTAATCATTTTGATTATAACACTCTAAAAATTTACTATCTCTAATAAAGGAGGGGAATAAATTAGTTTATTTAATATAAAATGAACAAGTAGTCATTAATAATCCCATCATATTGATCCACACATTTCCCCTTGAATATAGTTAGGATTAAATGAAGAATGTGAATGTTTTTCTCATTTAAAACCCAATTTAATTCTATCATGTATTTCACCACGAAAATCTCTACAATCATGGTGTTTGTGGACACATATCCAAACATAGCCTTCCCTAGATTAATTTTTCAAATATATAATTTTTCCCTCACCATGACTTCCATTACATCCAAAGTGAGGTCAATTATGTTATGGTCTAAAAACTCACCACCCACATAACCAATACTGTGGACATTAACAGGAAATCCATTTCTCAATATCTATGTTTTACATTATACCACATCATGGGACACTATGGCATACACCATAGCCATGGTGTTTATTGTTTTGTAAAAAAAGACAGTCAACCCCATTTAAAGATTCTAATATCCTATAAATCCTTTTATACATTTGTATTAACCATTATATGAATGGTAAATACCTTTAATAATTTTTGAAACATACATTCACGGAGCCACCAGAAATGAGGGTTCCAAATATATCCCACTTTAATGATTTTGCATCCATAAGAATTGTCCTGGATTGTTTTCTTCGAAAAAAATAGTTTTACTTAGATCATATATCATACTCATACTCCTATGTTTCATTATATATGATTCCACGATTCCATAATATTTTATGACTTGGCATCATTTTTCCTCTTATAACCTTATCATTCTAGTAAATTATGAGCACTAGGCTATCTTCAAAAGATGCATATGGTTCGAACATATTGACCTCATAATTGGTTTCAAGTATAGAACTGGTCCTATACCTATGATTCTTTGAAATATGAAGCACATTGTTATTGTATAAACAATATGGAAAAATGAATATTTAGAAATTTTATTCCATGATGCATTTTTTGATCCCTAATGACCCCAAAAACCAGGATTTTAGCTTCCCCTGCCTCTCCAAAATGATGGTGACTCATCCAATGGGATATATTCATGAAAACATAATCATCAGTCACGAACTCCAAGGGCTATCAACATAGAAACAAATTCCTTCTACAAGACAATAAAAACAATTTTTTAAAATATGAATATCTATCCAATATGATAAATGAAGGAACTTCATACCGTTGTATAATATTTTATAAATACATCATGTCCAAATCATCACCAAATAAAGTCTCTCGTATTTTAATAAAATCGAATACTTCATCAACTAGTTAACTATCACCTAAAAGGAATAATATCACCTCACGGTCTGGGGTAGCCTCATCTTGAAGTCCTTCACATTTTCCCACATCCACACAGAAACCAAATGTGGATAATGTAATCAAATAGAACACTAATTCTCAACCATTATCCACTTTTGGGTAAGGAATCATGATACATAATCAGTTACATGACACTCAATACAAGGACCCTACAAATTATGTCTAATCTTATTGTATATCTACATTTATCCTAGAGAGACCACCAACATCAACTCCTTAGAGTTTCTCATCAACTCCACCCTAAAAGAAACTAGACAAAATTATCACCCTTAGAAATAAATCTTGTTTTCAAAATTTTTGGACCACCCTCGAATTTAATTTCCCTCTACCAAGAATTATCTAATCACCATGTACTCATTCCCTAACTCATATAACTCTTTAAAATTGTCCGAAGAGGAAAAATTGATCACCAATGGTTCTCAAGTCATCAAATAATTATCCTACTATGATTTCAAAATTCATATTTCTATCAATATCATCTAGCACCATTCCTTTTATGAAGGACCATGATCCACTATCTATGAAATTTTCCTACTAAAAATCAATGTAATTAAATTAAATTACCATCGAGAATAGACCATATCAAAATTGAAAGTATGTATATACTCTACCCAAAACATATGTCTAAATTTCAAATACCAATAATAGAAGATATACTGGGGACACATATGGTATGTGTAAACTATAAAACTCTAAGTGAAGATAAAATTCAACCAATAGTTAAGATCATAAACTACTGTAATTTTATCCTCAGGAATCACATACCCAATAAACCTCACTTACGTAATCCAAAATGAAAACCTTTAATGTTTTTTATAAAGATGATATGTTGTAATTTTAAATACTACAATATCTGTGTTCCTAAAATGTATATCTAATGTACATGAGTATATGAGGATATAATTAAAAAATATCAAAATAGAAGAGCTAATATATGGATGAAATATCATATAGTGATGAAATATTTTCATACATAAATATTACATATTTTTAGAAAAGTATTTATTATATGACATAATGATCCTTTCCATATCATTAATGGATTGGTGTATATGAAATATTTGATACATACAAAACAAGTTACTAAATTATCTACATCACCCCCATTGTAATTCAAAAATATAACTTTTCAAAAAAAATAATGAATAAAAAATTTCATTATATCTTAAGAAAAATAAAACATAACAATTGGTGAACTTAGATAGTCACTAAGGGTGAACATTGGTTAAATCAAACTTTGACTATATAAAATAATAAAATAAGAATACTTTTATAATATCATGACCATAACATACGATGTTTATACTAAATATTTCAAAGAACATATAATCGGGTCATTTTAGAAATCATTATCATTTTAAAAGACATAATTTTTAATATTATTAATCATCATAAATCAACCCTGAAACAAAATTTCATGTCAAAAAAATTTTCCACCAACATAATTAAAGAAATTATTTAAAATATCAATGGTATCTACTGAGAAAATAAAATCATAACTAATTAGGAATCAACCCATGTTAATATTATAGTAGCATGAATATGTACTTGTTTCCTAGAGAGGATCAAGCACATCGACATGTTTCCCATATTTTGTTTCATGAGATATAAGACATACCACAAATAATTAAAGCGATATATAATTGTATGACCACATATAAGAAAATTATAATGATACAAATGTGATCCCAACATCACAATGGATCCATCTTACCATCATATCATACAATTTTCAAATAAAAAATATTTCTTAAACATTTCATCAATCTTTCATAGCATAAACAATGTAAAATAAGCGGGGTTCATAAAAATATCATAATTATAATCATAATAAAATAGTAAAATAATAATGATAAAAACATTGGATCATATCCCCATAAATACATTAGAAACAAAAAAATTAGTATTTTTCTGATGAATGAAAATATTATAAGAATGATTATTGAGGAAAATTAACATTAAATTTTAAAATAAATTTTTTAAAACATAAGACATTACAAAATACTATGGAAAATATTTTATTCTAAAATAACAATGGAAACATGTAATGTAATATTTAAATAATTGAGTGGTCATAATATTGGAAAATATCCTCCATGCCGAACAAGTTGAAGGAAAAAATTCTTTTAGATTTTTTGTTTAAGAGGTCAAAATTAACCTTTCTCTTCAAATAAAAAAATATTAAATTAATATATTTTAAATAGTTAAATTGTGGGTAAAAATTATTTATAACATAATTTTAGAATATTATAATCATTTCTGAAAACATTTTTTAGAAAACATAGTTATTAAATATAAGTTTCTCGAAAGAATAATAATTCAATGTCAGTTTTCTATAAAAAAACATAATTACATATATTGACAAAAAATATTGTGAAAATGAAATGAAAAAATGTATTTGGAAAATAAATTATCATAGGATAATAAAAATGAATAATATTTAATTGGTAAATATCATATAATTTCAAAATTTTAAATTCAAGCACAAATAATCCAAATTAAAAATGTATTGAAACATAGATTCTTTACTACATTGGTAAAATATGAATCATAATCCTTATTAAGGGATAATATAAACGTAAACTTCAATTTCAATTAAATAAAAATATTACAAATATAAAATGACATAAATTCAGTATATAAACCAGCAAAAATAAAAGATTGTTAAATTTTTCGTAATTCTCCCACAAATAAAAGTGACACTATAAATCCCCAACCTCGTGTCTAAAATCATTTTAAATATATATAAAATCATATATAAAAAGTATATATTTATTATAAGTATATTTCTATATATACTCATATATAGCATAGTAAATATTGTTTACTTATAACCATTTATCACCCTTTTATAAATAATTCTTTTTTTAAACTGTTGTTTTGGGTGATAAATGATTCGTGTTTCAGGTATGTTTGGGTGTCGTAGTTGTGATACTTATGAATTAATCATTGAAATATAATATAAATAATTTTAATAATTATATAAATTTCATATATATATATATATGATATCAAAATTTATACACATCCAAAAAAGTTATAGGTAGAAAAATGAATATGTCTAATCATGGAGACGGTTGGTCTTTATAACAGATGAAGAGTATTTCTATTTCACATCGAATCTATCAAAAATAATAATAATAATTCATATTCTCATTAAAATTATTATATTACATAAATAATATATGTTAATTATTTATATATTTATTACAATCCATGTATAATACAATGAAATAAAAATCACACCATTTATGGAGGTTGTAGTCCACACGTACCCACGATCCACAGTTAAATTTTTCAATGCGATGAATTGAAATTATTTAGTTTTGATATTATAATCCTATAAGTATAATGATTTCAGAATTATTTTATAAAAAAATTAATCTTTTCATAATAATCATCCATTTAATATGGTTATGGAAACTTAATTGTATACCTACATAATGATAATAACTAGTATATATGAACAAGAAATACACTCACTCCCCATTTCAGGTCCCAATCATGAATAAAGGTGTATTAAGAAATATAATATAAGTTTATTAGATTAATGAAATATATGTTATTGTTATTTTTAATAATATAAAAAATTTAATGGT
The DNA here is from genome assembly GCA_963277665.1 of Viscum album. Lineage (NCBI taxonomy): Eukaryota > Viridiplantae > Streptophyta > Magnoliopsida > Santalales > Viscaceae > Viscum > Viscum album. The sequence continues at coordinate 1,168,822 of CAUJRU010000111.1, forward strand.
GGTAGAAAAAGAAGTGAAAATAATGTGATTTGTTAATGATATTAACTCTTCTTGGAAACAACTCCTTTAGATATTCTGTTAATTCCCTTAGGGTAGGTTTTTTGGAAGAACATTCTCTCTTGAATTTGAATAATTAATTTAAGAAGGGATTTATATAGGTTACATTCAGTATATAAGATCTAAAGTGGTTTGGATAAGAGATTGGAGGGATTCCCTTTTATAATTAATCGTAGAAAAACATTTGTAATTTCTTAAAATATTAAATAATTTACAATTAATTATAAGGATAAATCCTTCAAAATAGCTTTGGATTCAATTATAACATAGTTCTGGGTGTCAATCCAATAAAAAATAAAAAAAATTAAGAATTTATTTAATATAAAACCTTATTTTTATTATTAATCTCTTGGTTTTCTAATTTTAACTATAACTTAAGTAATTTTTTTTCTTAAAGGGTTATAATTGTTTTAAGAAAAAATTTCTTCATAAATTTAAAATAGATGACAACATTTACCATATATTATCCACATTTTCCTCTTACATGATTTTTATTATCGTTTATATAATTTAATAAATATAATTTTGATAAAATATTAACAATATCAATTTGGACACTGTTAATTTAATTTGATTTAAAAAAATGAATAATTTTTAAATTAGAATTTAATAAATTTTAAAATATCTAATATGTTATATTTTTCCTGAAAATTTCATGTAACACTATAACTCATTTAAATTATATTACTTTTCATATTATTATTATCAAAAAATTTATTTTACAATTAATTTAATAAATATTCTATTAGCATTATGAAATCATTTAATGTAATTATAAAACTAGTATAAAATATAAGTAATATAAAATCATGAAAATATTTTAAATATTTAAAAAATAATTATTTATATCAGTTGATAAAATTCCTTTATACCTATGTGAACTTATAATATAAATTTAAAACTAAGAGAGTGACATTTGGTAAATTTCATTTCATTAAATACAATAATGGTCATTTTATCTAAAAAATTGTCAAATAAAAAATATTTAACCCCAAGTTGAAAATGGTTGAATTAATTTAATCTAATAATTATTATTATGAAATATAATGGCCTTTCCACTTACTTTTACAAATATTAATATGAAATACCCTTTACAACGGTGAGAAAATTTAATATGGTTACTACTCATATTAAACAAAAATAAAATGTTCTTATTAACCATATTTCAACCTAATGATTAAAAATTTAATTTTATATTTTCAGGATTAAATTTAATGTTAAAATTATTGCAAAAATACTTAATGGAAATGTTTTTCTAGAAAAATATTTATTTAAGTACAAAAATATTATTATAAAAAATTCAGCTATAAATATCACTCAAAAGAATAAAATTGGATTTTGTAAAATCAAGAATAAATAAAGAAATTTTAAATATGATACAAAATATATTTTTATATTATAAACAATATAGAGGAATATTTAGTTTACTATAAAAAAAGTATTTTACATTATTCACTGAAAAATCCATTTTTTTAAAAAAAATAAAAAAAAATTTAACAAACTAGTTCATATCTAATGATTCATTATTTATATCATTTTTATATAATAAAATTTACAAATATTTCATAAATTAATTAAAATATTCTTTTATATAAAAAAATTCATTTTTTAGAGGAAAATATTTTTGAAGAATAAAATTAATATTTTAAAATAATTAGAGATTAATTACTAATCATTAATAAATAAATTTTTATATATTAGGAATATTATATCTATTTTATAATTTCATTTCTCATATTCATACCCACTTATTAAATTTCTATGTTATAATAATGATATTTAAGAATAAATATTTTTTGGCTTATTTATGACCTATGATGCATGTCATATACGCTATCGAAAATAAATTTTTTCATTAAAAATCACATGGTGTGAAATTATCCCCCCTTTAATAAATTCCCCCTTCTGAAATGGAACATTTTTTCAGAATCAATAGTTTTGTATTAGAGAATTTATGTTTTTTAAAACCCAAATCCTAAAAATGGATAATAATACTCCCTCTTGAAAATAGGGAAAGAAAAAATAATAATGTTATATAGAATAATAAATAATGAAGATTCTATGTAGGTGAAAATTAGTCCCAGTAAAAATAAGTATATGAAAAAAAAATCATATTGTTCATATAATGATGTATAATGATATAAAACAATGATGAAAATAGTGTGAATGATCATGAGAATGATGAATACCACAAAAACATAAAACGATAATGTGTGAAAAATACCACAAATTCACTGTAATTAAATGTAATATGACTAGTTTTTTTAATATCAAATTACTATATTAGTGGAAATATTTCAACATATAGAGTAATACAACAAGTAAATATTCTTACATTATTTTTAGAATTTCATCCATTAATTAATTAACAAATCAATCAAAACTGTTTTCCCAAAATGATGAGTATCCGAGATGATGGTTTCAAGACAAAAGCACTAAAATATGATCCAAAATGAATAAAAATTATATCATGATATTCATATTAAATTTATTATTTGACAAATAATAAAAGGGTAAGCACTATTTAAGAATATTATCAAAATAAATAAACTACAAAATAATATATCTAACTCAAAAATCTTCTGAATAACTACAAAGGATCCTTGTATATCGTTTTATATATAACATTAAACCACATATAACATCAAAAACCTCAATATTAAATAATATTTTATACCCAGATGAAATCTCCTACCTTTCATTAGATATATTAAAAAATGTAGTTTCCTTCTTCTCAAATAATATATTGTCAATCCTAAAGGTTACATATTCATCAAGAAAATGAAACATCTCCCAAAATATGATTAATCACCCTGATAAACCACTATATAATATTATAATGTAGTGATAATTTTCAAATAATATTTAATTAACTTAATATACCTTACTAAAAGGTAATACTTAAATTTACCATATTTATTTATGACAATATCACCTTATTGATGAACTAATTTCCACCTTCAGGATTATCTATATATATTTTAAATTATAACATAATTATATTATCATAAAATCCTATACTAAACGTAAGAGTTATTTAATACCTAAATAGTGTTTTCATCCTAAAACAATATAACAGATTAAAATTTCCACAAAAATTAATCAATAAAAACATTAAAAAGTGGTTTTGATTCCATTAAACTCATGATCAACCTTATACCTATAAAATCATTATTGTATCCATAATTTTTTTGTTAGAATCACATGAAAACATATATTATTATAAAAAAATCCTTATTCCTAAAATAATAGAACAGATATGACACCATGATATTAAAAAAAATTGCTCGATTGCATATGCAAGACAAAAACACCGATCATAGACAATATGGGATCTTTATTTCATTAAATTTAATCTCTTTTTTATCTTGTGATATAATAAACCTTGAGTGTAAATAAACTATATGTCATTATAACCTTGCCATTTAATTTTTAGTTTTGAAAAAATATGACTAAACTATGAATATTATATTATTTTCACATGTATAAAATAAATCTAATGGTTCACGGTTGAATTGAAAATCATATAAAAGTCGTTCTAAACAGAGAAATTGTATTTTTGAAAAACAATATTTTCTTAAACTGTGATATCATCATGGATTTCACAAATTCATTAAAATTAATTTTTAAAAATTTTATAAATATTATGTTATTATATTAATTTATCATTTTATTTTTGAATGTCAAAATTATTTTATAGTGAATTTGTGGGTATTTTTTGAGGTGATTTATTTTTCAATGAATAGTGAAATATATTAGGGTTTTTGAATGACTTTTTTGTTCAAATCATTTAAAAGATCAATTTTCATTTAAAATTTATTTAATTGTTATTTTTTTCAGTTATATTATAATAATTACAATATATATCTTAATAACAAATTTTAAATTTAACAATGATATTATTACCTTATATACTTTGGATAACGTTTTCATTAGAAAAAATCATTTACATCATGTATGTGGGATTATTATTAAATTATATTATTACACATATATGAATTAAATTTTTAAAAATGTATTCCATATTTTGAATCTGAATAATTTATATTATTTTATAATTTAGACATATTTATTTTTCATAATGAGCAGAGTCAAAAATATAATTTAATTACCACTATTAACGTTGAAACAGATTTACTTGGTGATAAAATAAATATATAAGGGCTCAAATTTCCCAAAAACATGTATAATTACAATTTTGTGGAATTATTTATAACTTATATAATCTATTATTTTGGAATGTGTCATTTGGTTTCCCTATTTCATGTAAAAAATGAGTGTATAACGTTATTTTAAAAGCTTCCAAGAGTGTCCCCTCCCCTACATATAAGTTACAAACCCATATCATCTCTATTAGACACTCCCAAATACATTTTGTCCTATAAATAAATCCCCAAATATTTACATAATTCACTGAAAACATCCTATAGACCTTTTTATTATAAATCGTATCTATCATGTTTTTAATATTAAACATATAAGGGTTTTCTAAAGAAGATGTAATGGTTTAGCCATGAATTTTCATTTTACTTCTCCATATAACTCATTCAAATAATCTAAAACTATGATATAATAATAATATCGTTATGTAATATAGACTATGAAACCATTATTTCAAGTGGATAAACTATATATATCTCCTCTTCCAATAAATGTGAAATGAAACTATCGATCATGGGTGATGTACTACCATCTCACGAACCAATGTAGTTAGTTTTATATCACCTCCTCTCATGGTTAGATATAATTATTTATTTAATATATTTACATTATATTTATGATATTAATGTACTTTTAGAAAACTAATATAAAATGTCACTTATTAACAAAATATATTTTGGAAAATGAAATCTTTTTCGTGTGTACATGTATACTAACACCTTATCATAAGGATGTTTATTATTTTTTATTTTATTTTTACATGGTTGGTTATGAGTATAAATTATTTAATATAAATTAAATATTTCTTATAATAATATTTATTTAAAGGTTATGTATTATTTACCATACTTACATTCCATCTATTTGAAAAATAGATATTCTGGTCATGCATACATACGTTTTACCATCTCGATGAATTGTGTAACTCATTTTTCTATCTCTATAATTTATATACTATTATAAATAAATAAAAAACATTTATAATATGATATATATTTATATTTATATTTATATCATGGATAAAATTATGAAAATTATGGAATTATAATCAATGGAAAATAACTACTATTACAAACCCAAAACATGCATGAAAAAAAATCAATTATCTTTTGAAACTATTATTTTAACAAATAATTTTTATTAAATGAGTCATTAAAAACTATAAGGAAGTTATATATATTATAAAATATAATATTATTAGTGTATAATATATTTTTAATAATTATATTTTTATTATACAGGAGGAGTGGACATGTATGATTAAAATCTAACCCATGGTATGAGAATTTCATATTACTTTTACTTATGTTATACATATAAAATATTCACCACATAATTATTTTTTATGGTTGATATACTTTCACATTGTTATTTTATATCAAAAATATATTTATATTCTTGGTACTTAAATTATCATTTGAAGTTATTTCTTTTATATGGATCATAATTTAAAAAATTTATTATGTTGTAAGAGTGTATTTCACAATCTCATCATTATTGGTAATTTTTTAAGTTTAACCCTCCCTTGTGGGATTTTTTCAATATTTAAATCATAAATATTATTTATTTATTATCCACTATTTAGTAAATATTTTTATTATTTAGCATTACCATTTTCCACTCATTCATACATAAAATGATTGGTAATGTTTTTTAAGAAAGGATGACTTCATTTCTATTTTCGATCGGATATCACTTCTCATCCACGTACTGGTTTTCTAAATATTTTCTCTAAATATTTTTTTAAATTATCCTATGATTGATTAAATTCATTACAAATTTTTTTGGGGGTTTTAAAAATATAGAAAGGAATCCTCGTATCATTTTCATAATGAGGTCCTTTTTGACTTTTTACTAAAAATTAGGATGAATATATTTAGTATAATCATCCTGAATGGAAATTCCCACCATTATGACCACTAATTATTTTAAATAATCCATTACATTATAGTAATGTTATTTTTTATAAAATCATTTTCCCTAAATGTCTGAAAATAAATTTTCTTATTTGGTGATTTAAAAAGTGAAAATGATATTTTCCTCAGGATAGTTTTTAATTGTGTATTTATGGTATTTTTATTATTCAATTATGAAACCCTCATTTTACCTTATTTTCCATTAATATTATGTTTTAAATATTTTTTATTTATTATGTTTTTCTATGTTTTATTATCATTTTGATAGGGGTATTCTATTTTGATACAGTTATCCATAGAACTCTTGGTGGTCTATAATTATGTATATTCATTTGGGAATGCATTAACATTCAACTACTAGTTTTCCAATATGAATATTTATGTTTATTGCGTTTATTGACTGGGAATATTATTAAAATTTCATAGGATAAATTTTCAATTTTGATTTTTTTGTCTATTTGGTTTCACCCCTTCTATATGATTAATGAATTGTATTTGTTATGTGATGTGAATTTCCTATTATATCCCCTCTATATACTAGTGGGTCTCATGAGAAAAAAATATATTGGGTATTATGAATAGGACATGCCTATTTATGTATGATTTCTTGTAATGAGGCCTTGATAGTATGGTTATGACTTTCTTTATTATACATTCCCTCATTAGGATATTAGTTATTGATATTGATGTGATTATTCAATTAATTATAATATCCATACACATGTTTCAAGATTATCTAACAGTTTAAATAACATTATTTTGATCATTAATTATTCTAACAATATAATTCTTGATGTTCATGTTCTTTATTAAATGTAATGAGTTTTAGTTATATACCTTTCTTTATTGATTATCCTAATATTTTTATTTTTTATTTTGTTGTGTGCATACCCTTACTACGAATTTCAGGTCACCAAATTTTTATGTTTCTTTCCCCTAGATGCTTGGAAATATATTATTATTTATATGTAGAGATATGAAAAACAGGTTTTATTGGTTATTAAAAAAAACCCTATGTTGTATTTTATTTTTTCAAATGTATTGTGATTTTTATGTATATAAGATTTTCTAAGGCTATTATACTATTTTTTCTATTGGGATGTGATCAATCATACCTATAAACAACGTAATAATGTATCGAATAAATTTTGGATAGTAGGGTCTATGTCATACTTGTCGAAATACGATATGGTTTTATAGAATACCTAGAAACTAGATTTGGTTGAACATATGATAGAAAACATAACCATATAATTGTCCTTGATGGTATATATAATGGAATATAAAAAAAGATTTGGTGAGGAATAAATTATGTGATTTTTCAAAGAAATAGATCCCTCTATTGATACTGCAAGTGGGTGTGATTTTTAAATATTTTAACCTAGGGGTAATAACACTGAAAGGGGTTAATTGTGGATGCTCACCCACTTATGATACATAAACATGATCATAATGAGTAACATGATGACCAACCATGTGGTTAAATAATATAAAATTGCATCATTCATTAAAAAATCCATTAATAAATATAAGTATAATTCTATTTTTAGCTTTTCAGGGGATATGTTACACTGATATAATATTTATCATTCTTTGATATAGTGAAGGGGAAATTTTTTTCATTTCAATTTTCTTTCTATTAAGGGATTCAGATCAATGGTGGTCATTTCTTCAAAAAAATATACATGAATATCATTTATAAAATATAGAACAAAATGACTTTATGGTTCTCTTCATGGAAACATATTTTTTTCCCATTCAGTGAGCATGTATGGAGAGTAAAATCTAGAATCTATGTCAAATGGAAGAAGATAATATTTCATAGTATGAAGGAAACACTACATGGTTTTCATGGAATCTTCTATACTACATAAATAATGTAACATCCTAATCTTTTAAAATAATACTAAATGTTCAATAGTGTATATGTTATGGCACATTGATCATAAATGAAATACGAAATATAATATTTTTATATAGTGGTTATACCATATCCATTGGAATGGTTTGAATGAATAAGATTAACTAAATTATGAAAATATGGTTGACACATGAATATATAATAAATTATAATTTGATAGATTAATTATTAATTAAAATATTCCCCTTTTAAAAATAAAATTAAAAGTTTATTTTAAAAATTAGTTAAATTTCAAAATGTTTATTTAATGACAATATATTATAAAATTACTACTGTTGGAACATATTAATGATATATATATAATATAATCAGTCTAACATCAAACAATCATAATATTAGAATACATGATATTAGAAGAAATCCAATTATATATATAAGTAGAATTTTTATAAAAAAAATGATTTGACTGCCTTTTGATTATGAATATGTATTAAATCTAGTTTTTGAACCTTTTATAAATTAAATTATTGAAATGAAAATATTATTTTAAATATTAGTACCAAAATTAATTTTTTTGAATTTTTTTTATTTTTTAAAAATATTCATTTTTTGATAAATACTGTATTTTAATTGAAAAATGATTTTTCATATTATGTATTTATATTGTAAAGATAATATTTTATAATGTTTTCAAAGTATTTTTAAAGAAATATTTTATCATTTATTAAATTTATGTTCATTAGAATAAATTTCATACTGAATTATGATATAAAAAAAATTTCAGTCATTTATTCTTATAGATACGCCTTTTGACTGTATGAAAACAGGATTTATAACAGTGATAAAAATCACTATTAACCATAGTTCTATTAAATGGGGTACCCTTTATTTTCTATAATAAAATAACAAATAAATTCCAACCCTTTATCTATGCTATTTTATCTCTGATAAATGACACCCATTATCAATACTATTTCTAACGCTAATAAAGACCCACTTTGTCAGCACTTTTAATAGAGTTAATAAATTGTTTCCATTATCAGGGTAAGAAGCATCACTGATAATGGCCCCATCTACTACAATATGTCATTTTTATAATAGCACATGGTAGGAGGATTCTATAAAATATACAAGAAATATATAATTATATAGAAATAATTTTTTCATCATTAACAAAAGAACAATTGTATACATTTAAAATGAATTTTTTTATAATTATATTTACAATTAACATCCACAACCCATTTAAAAAATTATTATTTTTCTTTAGCACCTACAATAAATTATTATAAAGGTGTTCTTGTTGTGTCTTTTTTCTAAAAAACTCACCTAATCCATGCAAGAATAATCTACCATTATAAGTAAATAAATCATCAATTAACAATATTATAAATAAATTAATTAAACATTATTTTGAATGAATACATCAAGAAATGTGAACATTAAATAAAAGGATACACTAGGAGTTATACTAGTCACATTGTGAATTTTATTAATGATTGGATGATTCCAACACGTCACAAATGAGGTATGTATCACCGTCCTAATGGATAAAATAAATTTGAATATGTTTTCTCAATTTTCACTATATCACTTGTTCTTTTTACTGAAATTAGTTAAAATTTTAAAGAAAGACACATTTGTAGTTATATTGGTCATTCCATTTGGGGGATTTAGGTTTAGATGATTCTTATATGTAAAAAATTAATTATGGATCGTTTTCCTAAAGTAACAAAACAATAAGAATGAATTTTATCAATTTCTACTTTGTATCTTGTGTTCTCTACTAAAATGACTTTTCAAACCAGAAATACACACTTTATATCATACAGGTTAAATTGTAATTCAGTATGACATGGTACTAATTCCTACATGTCATAAATGAATTATGATTTATCCTTAATTATCAAGACAATAATAGTGAATTTTATTGTGTTTTAGTGACACTAATTTCTAACTATATTGTTAAATATAAAATGATAATGAGTAATATGAGTCATACCCGTCACACCGTGCATTAGACTGAGGTTATTTTTATTCATATATTTTAAAAATGACTCATATAATATTTTCCCAAATTATCCAAATATTCCAAATGTTTATTCTAATTTTTTAGTAAGCAACTTATTCGTTTTCTAAAATTAATGTCAATTTTAAATAAAAACATGAACTTGGAAGCATACCAATCACAATGTGAATAATATTGAGGATTGGTTGATTGTTACATGTGAATAATGAAATATAGATCTTGTTCCTAAATTATTAAAATAATCAAAATTTATTTTCCTCGATTTATTGTAGTTTTGTTGTCCATTTTTTGAAAATTTCTCTCAATTTTAAATAAAATGATGCACTTTTCATCATACCGGTCACACCATGAATCAGATTAAGGTATGGCTGATTCCCAGTTATCTCGAATAATATATTGATCATTTTTCAAAAATATCATAACAATCCAAATGCATTTTATTGGAACATATTTTTTCATTGTTTCTTTTTAATAAAATTAATGTCAATTTTAAATATAAATATTTAGTTTGAGTCATACTGGTCACACATTGTGTCGGATTGAGGTGAGGTTGATTTCTGAAAATCTAAAATGTATTATAATATATTTTTATATGTTATAAAAATCAATCTACATGTGATTTCATAGTTTTTATTATATAAGTTGTTACTTTAAGAAAAATTAATTTATTTTTAAATGAAATGGAACACTTTGGGACATACCTTTCATAACTAGCTCATATTGAGGTGCGGTTGATTCCTAAAATTTTAAATGAATTATGGATCATTTTCTTAATTTATTATAATAATACGAATGAATTTTCTTAGTATTTATTAGTCCATTTTTTATTTTTACTAAAAATGATGTCCAAATTAAATAAAAAAACAAGCACATGGAGTTATATCGGTCACACTATACCTCAGATTAAGGTATAGATTATTTCTACACATCAAAGATGATTCATGGATCATTGAACTAACGTTTTACAACAATATTAATGTTTTTTCATAGTTTTTGGTAGGTTTTTTGATCTATTTTCTTAAATTGGTGTATATTTCAAATACAAAATGCATTTGGATTCATACCCGTCAAACCATGAGTCTGATTATGAAATAAATGATTCCTAAACATCTCAAATGACTCATAGATCATTTTACTAAAGTATACAAATAATCCTAATTTTATTTTCATGGTTTCTAGTAGTACATTTTTTTCTTTTTACTAAATGTTATGTAAATTTTTAATAAAAAAGACACTTAGATCCATATTGGTCAAACAATGCCTTAAATTGAGGTATGAGTAATTCCTACATATCCCAAATGATACAGGGATTATTTCATTATGTATCAAGAAAATATCAATGATTTTCTAACTTCATTGAACATCAGTTGTTCTTTTTGAATAAAATTGAGGTGAATTCAAAATAAAGAGATGCAATTGGAGTCAAACCAGTCACACCGTGAATCAGATTAAGGTGAGGATGAATCCTACACATCCCAAATGACTTTTAGATTGTTTTAATTAATTATAAAAACATTATAAATTCATTTTATAGGATTTGAGTGGGTTATTTTTTATTTTAACTAAAATTAATATAAATTTTAAATATAAAAATGCACTTAGAGACTTATCGATCACAACGTTCCTCATATTGAGGTTTGGATGGTTCTTTCATGTCCCAAATAAATGAAAAAAACCAATAAAATGAAAAGACGCACATTAAGTCATACCAGTCACACTATGCATCGGATTGATGTGTGGATGACTCCTACACATCAATAATGACTCATGGATTGTTTTCCTAAAATATAAAAATAATTAAAATGCATGTTTGTTAGTTTTGATAGGTTCAATTTTAATTTTTATTGAAATAGATGTAAATTTTGAATAAAAATGATGCGCTTAGAGTCATACCAGTCACACAGTGCCTTCGAATGAGGTGAGGATGATCATTATACATCTAAAATGCCTAATTGAAAATTCTCAACATTATAAAAACAATATGAACATGTTTTATTATTTTTCAGTACATCAGTTGTTTCTTTTTTAATAAAATTGATGTCTGTTTAAAATAAAAAGACGCACAAAGAGTCATATCGGTCACACCATGCATTATTTTGATGTGAGTCTGATTCCTAAACATCCCAAAAGACACATGTAATTTTTTCTAGTCTATACCAAAAATATGAATTTTTATTATTACTTTATAGTATGTCACATTTATTTTTTTCTAAAATTTCATTTTAAACTAGAAATACGCACTATAATGCATACCGATCACATCAGGTATCAGTTTTACAGTAGAATTATTCCTGCATACGAGAAATTTTTTTTTAATCAATGTAATAAATTATCATGAAATTATAAGTGTATTTTTGTGGATTTCCTTGTGTGAAACATTTTGAACTAATATGTCGACTTTAATTTGATAATTGACATTTTTATTCATACTGGTCACACCATGCTTCAGATTAAGGTGCAGCTAATTCTAAAACATCCTAATTGACTTATGGATTATTTTTATTGATTATAATGATAATTTTGATGGGCTTTTTCCTATTTGAGTATTTCATTTTTATATTTTACTAATATTAATATTAAATTTAATTAAAAGTTTACACCTACAGTCATACCAATCACATCGTGTGTTAGATTGAGACTTAGTTGATTCCTACACCTCCCAAAGTGTCAGAAAAATCCTACTACCAAAGTTATCACAATTACCATTTTTATTATCTATCTAATGTAAAACATTTTATATTGATTAGAATAAAGGTTTTCATCTACAAAAATCGAATCAATATGCAATATTAGAAGCTCAACAATAAAAATTAGTGGAAAGTGTGAAAACATTGGTTAAAAAACATGTAAAATATAGTATAGATTTTTGGGGACAGTTGAATAAAAAATATCACCTCCCATATGATATGTGAAAAAACTAAGTATTACATAATGATGATAATGAAAATAACTCGCAAATAGTAGATAAAATGATACATAAATTAATTAAATAAGTAGTTAAAAATAAAATTTTCTTGATGGTTCATATATTCTTAAAATGTAAATATGAAATGAAACCACATGTATAAGAAAATTTTATTTTTTTATCACTAAAAATAAATAAATTAAAAAAATATATTTAAATATCCATTATATCTATCGAAGACACTTATTCATGCTATTTGTGTACATTTTTAATCAGGTATGATACACATTATTTTCTATGAAAATTTATATTGTCTTGAGATTGTGATTTTTTTTATAGTCAACATTGTACTATAAAAATATAAATACACAATGGATTAATAAATATTTTTAAATTAAATAGTAATTAACTTTGAAAATATCACTCTAGGGATGTGTGAATTTTGATAGAATATGATATCTGTAATTTATTTTCAAACATAATAACTATAATATTTTCCATTTATTTGTTTCATGCACCATTGAAACATTAATGAAAATAAATAATTCTTTTAATATGTGTTTGGATAATGAAATATTATTATATATACATTAATACCTATCTATTTTCTGAAATTTTTAGTGTCCTTGTGCACAATATTTTTTCTCTTCCCTGATTTTGATGATATTTATACACCACCTTATAATAACATATTCATCATTAAAATAGAATATAAATTATATAAATTATATTTGTGTTCTAAAACAACGGATGTTTTGTATTGGAAATTGACACACAAAATCATGTGTTGTCAGTTTTTTTGGTAATCCATTCAGTGAGTCCAGAAAATAAATATTTGGAGTATGCAAATTGACCACAATAAGCATCCAATGTTTCCTAAAAAAATAAAAAATTATTTTTAATGAGATAATTAAAAATATATTATATATGATTAAATTATATCATTTTACCCCTATATAGTTGGTATTTAAAAACGTATGTCATCCCCATGTTTGATTCCAAATTATTTGGCTTGGTTTTCTACTATTTAATTCATTTGTTTGGATTCTATATTTTTGTTTTTTAGAGGTTGCAAGAGGACTAACGCGACCAAATATTATTCATGAGTCCATTCCTTAAATTAGTATTGATATACATGCCTGCATAAAATAGGAAATGTATTTATTTATAATTAACATATTTTATCAGCATTTGGAAAATTAAATCATAAAAAAATACCCCATGTATAAATATAAAACTAAGGATCATATCCAATCATAGTATATTATTTCATTTAGACTCTCAAAATTAATGTATTCATTTTATTTTTCTCAATAAACTTTGTATTCCAAATCAACTGCATGAATACAACACTTTGTACCTTTGTATCTGTATGAAACATCAATTTTTGTAAATGTGGATATTTAATGGTGGGGTAAAGGTAGTTCTAAAATATCTTTTTGCTCATTTGTTTGATCTTTAGATGTTTTTTAGTTCCACTCATTTCACCATCATCACTCTTTACATATATAATAAAATTCATCATTTCATAAATTTTTCAATAATTCTTATAGGTTTAGCAGACAAAATAAATTGTAAATTAATACCTCACTGTGGACATGTTTTTTACAAGATATAATTGCATTGTAATTAATATTACAAACTCTTGGTTGAACTTATGAATATATTCATCATCATGTGGAATATGTAGCTTACTGCTTATAAAATGTGTTACACTAATCACCACTCTTAGATAACCTTTTGAATGTAGTCTGTTGAGTAGCATGTCGTCTTGGATATTAAACATCATAACCCATACTAAAAAGTTATAAGTGGTTGTTCATAGATATAAATCACATTCATTTTCACCTTGTAGATTATTAGTATAAGAAATGTATTAGTGTATATATGATTCACATTTAACAAAAACAATTATTAGAATATTGATTACATCAACTATGAAATATTTTTCAGGGGAATGAATCACGACAATAATGTCATGGGTCGGTGGGGTATCTTTATGAGATGGTTATTCTTGAGATTATTCTTCTCCTTTCACCACCCCCCTATAAAATTTGATAAGGGTCATATTCATGATCATTTTCAATATATCACTCCATACTCATAATATTTTATCATATGGTTGTAACACATCCATTCATTATTTATATCCACCCTATATTATACTGTAAAATTAATATTTTAAAAAATTAAATACAAAAATATATATTCAACTAAGGCCACCATCCAACCGTATATCCCTCTAAAAATATCCAAAGAAAGAGAAACAAGGTAGAAAAAACCAAAACCTGTAATATATAAACATGATCTAAAAGTCCATTAGGTCACCAAAACCTACAGAATCAATGATGTCACATTTTTCCATTCAAAAAACAATAATTTGAAATACATTACAAAAATAATCATTATCTATTAATATTTACAAAATAAGTCATAACACATAAAAGTGTATTATAACTCGTTTTCAATGATTTTAATAAAATGAAAACAATCACATGGAAAACTAGGCATGTTGGCCTAAACATCATTTTCAAAACTCAAAGAGGATTCCAACAATCATATAGCATTCTAAAACATATATTAAACCAAACCATTTCTGTAAAAAGAGTTATAGTGGGCTAAATACCCCTTTCAAAACTCATGCACTCTTGGGGTTAAAATAACAATTTTAACTTTTCCCATTTGAGAACACTTGTAAAAAACATTATTAAATTTTTTTGAAAACACTTCCAAATATTTCTTTATATTATTCATTATTTAATAGAATTTTATATTCTCTTTTCAAAAAATCTTTAAAGAAACCCATTTAAATAAGGTATAAAGAACACGTTCAACACCACTTTGTAAATTTGTATAACATGGGGAAAACTATAAGAAATTATATTCCAAAAAATAATATATATATTAGGGGATATAATAGAATTAGAGATATAAAACCCTTAAAAGAAACTAAAAGAGGATTCTATTTTCATGATCATCATCACTAGGTAGTGTTAATAAATGGATTTGATGTGGAGATAAGGAAACTATGTTTTCACTATTAAACCTATCTACTCCCTTATAAGTCCCATAAAATATATCATCAATAATAAACATCCCCACAAGGGATCACCCTCTATAATAGTCATACAATGATAAAGTGGTCTTTATAGGGTATCACACCTTTGTTGAAAACTATATTTTTATAAAACTTCAAATAGAACTTATTTTTGAAAAAATATTTTGAATTTCTAGACATTTTATCATTTATAAAGGCCATTTCAATCAACTCTTTGGACCGATTTTATCAAAAAACCATTTATATATAAATAAAAATTTAAAATACTATTTAAACATTGATTGAAAAACAATTAATGACACAATAAGCTTCAAAATCCAATCTACATGTGAAAAACACCCTTTTTAAATAATCCATCTCATTTGGAAATCAAAAAATAATTAAAAATCCCTAAACGTTGATATAAAAATTAACAAGGGATAAAAAAAATTTAAAATAAATTTCATAGGGGTTAACTCTAAACATTAAAAATAAAATAAAATATTCCCCTATTTTTAGCATGTTCAAATAAATAACGTTCTTGGATTAAAATATAATTCACAAAAGAATAATATTTAAAATATCAATTCAGTGATTATCACTACTTTTAAAACCAAAATAATCCTTTAAAAAATTGATTTAGGAATTTCTATATACACTTTTCAATGAATATATTTAAATAAAAAGTGATAAACACACTTTGAAAAAACTGTTTTCCCTTATATGAACTCATATTAAAATAAGAATAATAAGAAAACACTTTCAAAAAAAGTTTTTTACCGATCTGTAATATTAAGTGACATAAAAAAAACACTTCTGGACCTATACATAACCTATCAAAATTCATTGCACAACGGTCTGCAAATTCAATTATATTATGAAAATATCTCATAATGATGGTATGAAAATTCTATTATCATTGGTGATTATTTATAATAAATATTATTTTACCAAAATAAATATTTTCTATAAATTCACACATGAACCAAGATATACCTTTGGGGAGTCCCCGATCAACCTATATGTGTGTGTCATTATAAGAATCACTAAGGAGACTAATAATTAAATGAAATTCAATTGGTTTATTAAAACAAGGGATTAAATATAAGATACGGATTGAAAACCATATGAAATAGAGAATCACCCCCAGAAACACTTCATGACCATATTAAAATCACATGAATTTGATATAAATTTAAAACATTAGTTGGAAAACTAAAATCCATAGTAAAAAATTTGTATGTTATTTTATAAAACATAGGGAGTACACCAATTCTTTTTAAAAGTAATTAATAAATTTTCTCTGCTTGGTAATTTTTTTGGTAACAAACTCTAAACCATAATGGAAATCTTTTTTAGAGGATAATCATTTAGAAAGATCATTCATATATTTTATTTGAATACAAATTTTTGGCATGGAACCACCTATGTCAAAACATGTGAGCTTCGAATGAAAGCTTTTTAAATGGGAAAAATAAGACCTAAGACATAATCAACAATGTAAATAAATGGAATTACCTTTCAAGGAGAGAAACCGAAAGGGAGCGACCATGGCAAGGATCGTCGATGGTAGGATGTGATACCTGCTGGGAGAGACAGTGGTAGTTCATGTAGGTATGGCGGCAAGAGAGATGGTAGGAGCACATGGAATGACGATTGTGGGTGAGACAATGAAGGAGCGATGGGACTGCGAGAAAAAAGGAAGGGTAGAGAGAGAACATGGTAGGGTAGTGAGTGATGATGATGAAGGCATCGATACAAATTTGTGAAATCATTGGTGGTGTGATGGAAGCAAACTATTATGATTATTTTTAAAACATCATTTGAATAATTTTTAAGGACTTGAAACACTGATAAAGTTATGTTTTATTAATACTGAAATAGAATGCATTGATAAAACATACTATTATCAATATTTTTTATCGTGGATAAAGGCATAGTTTTTCAGTGTTTTTTTGGCATTGATAAAGGTGTGTCTTTGTCAATATTAAAATAGCATTGATAAATATATAATATATAAAATATATTTTATTAGTTATATATATACATATAAATTTATATATATAATAAATTTATAAATAATTATTTAAAATTATAATTATATATAAATAAATATTTATTATTATTTTAATATACAATAAATGTATTTATATAATTATATACATATATATAATTAAAAATATTATAAATAAAGGTATATTTTTTACAATTATAAAATTATAACGAATATATTTATTATATTTATAATTATATATAACAAGTATTTATAATTAATACATTTATTATATATAATATTGATATTCATTATAATTTAATAATAATTTATATAAATAAGTATTTATTTATATTTATAATTATAATTTTATAAATATTTGTTGAAAATTTATAAAATAGTAATTAATATCTTTATTATATTTATTATTTTATTAATATATATAATTAAAATATTAATTATATATATTTATCAAATTATAAATATTATTTATAAATACTTATTTATTTGTAATAATAATATTGTAGTTAATATATTTATAATATTTATAATTATATATATTTAATATATATAATTAATTTTTTTATATAATTATAAATATATAATATAGATAATTATTATAATTTTATAATTATTTAAATAAATATATATTTATTTATATTTCTAAATATTTATTTATATTTATTTATATCAACAATTATAAAATTATAAATATGGTATTTAAAATATATATAATTTCATAAATATATATAATTAATATATTAATTTTAATTTTATAATTATTTTAATATATCTGTATATATTTAGAATTATGATTATAAATATTTATATATATTTTTAAAATATTTTTATTTATTAATAATTTTTTAAAATATTTTTATAAATATTTTTTTGATTATATATATTTATAAAATTATAAGTATATTATATATCTATTAATTTATTTTATAACTATAAATATATGATTATTTACCACAAAGGTCCAAGAGCGTGGCGAACCTGCTCCAACCAAAATATACTGAAATGTAAAAGAGAGGACCATAGAAAAAATAACGGATGGGGAAAAATAACGAACATGCCCCCATCCAAAAAATATAACTAAAAATGTGTAAAATCATGACCATATCCATAATATGAGATGTTATCAGCTGATTCCCATTTTGATTGTGAATTATTCCCATTGAAAAGAACATAGTACATTTCCTTGAGTTTAACCTACTCTAGAGTGAGTTCTTTATAATAATATGACTCATGAAACCCACATGAAACAACCAAGTCACATCTACATCTTTGTCCATAATGGAACACTCATTTCTATGTCTTAGTTTGTTGCCAATCCCCTTCTAGTTCATCTCCCTTCAAATAAGAGACATTATCTATGAGAGGATTCCCTTTAGAGTCTTTTGTGTGATGAGAATACCTATAGAAAACAATCTATATAAATGGGGATATTTAAATCTCTATATAGTTATAATTTTAATTATAAAATAATAAATTTAAAATGTATTTATATATAGTTAATTGTTTTAAATAAATTTTTTTTTATAATAAAGATTGACGGGTGTGTTATCCCTTGGTAGGGTATGGCCTACCCTTCTATCCTATGTTGGTGGTGAGTGTATATTCAATGTTATTATACCCCCAAACACCTAAAATATATATTTATTAATATAATAAATTTATTTACAACATAAATATATTTATTGTAATTTTATAATTATTTTCGAGAACATATTAGATTCATGGGTATAAGATGAATGAATCATATACCTTGTAACATGTTGGTCATTGTCATCAAATATATGGAAAAAATGAATAACAATAATGGTGTAATGTATAAATAAACACTCATGATAAAGAAATAAAATTTGTGTGTGTCAAATATACTCACTCATCAATATATATTGACTATATTCATTCGAGACATATATCTATTTACAATTATAATTATTTAAAAACTATTTATAAAAAATTTTAAATATATAATTACAAATATATATTTATAAATATATAATTATAACTATAATAAATATATTTATTATTAAATATTATTTACTAAAATTTTATAAATATTTCACTATTTATGTATTTAATTATAATCTAAAAAATAAATATTTTAAAATATTTTATATATATCTATATATTAATTATTAAAAAACATATATTAATTTGAAACATGTATTTTTTCTTTAACATATATAAATATGTAGTATTTTTTATTATAAATATTAAATTTTATGTAAATTAATATTATTTTTTATTAATAACTCTTATCATTACTAAGAATTGCACTGATAAATCTATTCTTTATCAGTGTCTAAAAAGGGCTGATAAAGTGTACACCTTTATCAAGTCTTTCTTTTGAACAATAATAATAGACGGTGCTTCTCTTGCATCGATCTATGGTAATGTTTTGAACGTTTTTACTTTTAGAACTCTTGTTCCAGTTCGGTTAATAGGATTAATTTTTAATAAATTTATGCAATTTTTTCGTTTCTATGTTTTAAAAATGGATGCCATATAAGTAATTATATGTTAAAAATTAACTATGTTGGTCCCTTTTTGGAAAATTGGACTAGTATATTTATTAATTTATTTATTTCCATGATTTAGGTTAGATTAGGGAATTATGTGTAAAAATAATATTATTAATATTATAAAACTGCAGGAATAGTTGTATGAATTTAATTTGTGGGAAATTTATATCCATAAAAATAAAAGGAATAATTATGATTGAATTTGTGGACTTTTGGATAATAATATAACCTTTATAATATTATATTCGATGAAAAGTCAATTTTTTCAAACTCATGTTTTTAACAAATAACATATTTTAAAATTTGAATTATATAAGGGATATATTTGAATATAAAAAATTATTTGTAATATAAATTATTATCTTTAGTATAGAAATTTATTATTAATTTTTAGGAGAAAAATTAGTACCTTAAAGGCTTACACAATGATGGTGTAATAATTATTTAATTAAAAAAATATCAAATATATGATATTGGATATATTAAAATAAATATAATTTGGGACAATTAATTTTATCGACGATTTTTTGGACTACTTTGATATTTTAGTGATGTTTTAAAATAATTTTATTGATGATATTTCATTGTTATGAGATTTTTAAAAAGTCAAGTAATAAATATTCTCCAAATTAGCATAAGTGATATTTAAAAAAATTATTTAATGATATATAATTTTTAAAAATATAATATTATTAACAATAATTTGGATAAGTCTTAAAATTTTATAAATTACTCATTCATTGGTATTGTTTCATTTTATTGTAATTATATAAACCCACAATTTATAAATCACATGATAACATGGTAATTGTTAAAAGGGTTAAATAATAGTTAAAACAAACACATAATGATTAAAAAAATATTCCGGACATGACTAATGTCAATTGGATGAATAAAATTGGACCCATTATCATCCATTATTATAAATAAATCATTTTGGAGCTATTTTAAAAATAAAAGTAACTAATATTAATTTAGTATTTTGAAAAGTTCCAAGAGTTCCCCTCCCCTCTACTGTAAAAGGGCACCCAAAATTCTTTTTTATTCACAGAAAAACATTTTTGGTTTGGGAAATATTGGAAAATATATCATCCTATAATCCCTCCTACTTTCTAGAGTTATTATTTTTGGCATAACACTCACCTTAGTGGTGTTAATATATTAATCAAAGGAAATCATCCGAAAGAGAAAAATTGTTTTAATAAATAATTTCTCTTTTATTTCTTCTTATACATCTTTAAAATAATATTGAAACTGGAATAAATAATAGAATTAGTATCCTTAATATAAATATATTTTATTTAGTTAACATAATCATATAAATCCATGTCAACATCCATAAAATTGGAAAATAGTCAATCATTTGTGTGTACGATGTACTACCACCTCACGAACTTATATAATTGGTTTTCAATAACCTTCTCCCAATACAGGTTTTAATGATGAAATAAAATTTTACATAAAAAATTAATTAAATAAAAATGATTATTTAATGATAATATATAATTTTTTCTAAACTTTTATGCACATAAAAATGATAACATCATTCCTACGTGTTTATAAACGATCCCCTCCATGAAGTGATGTGATTATTTTTTCATCACCACATAACATTGAGGTCATGTATAACCATATTTAAATGATCAATATTATATTAATTACATTATGGTCATTTTGTAAATATAATATAGTATTTATATTCTTTCCAAAATGATCATTGAAAAATGGAAACATTACTCATGCGTTTATAAGACTTGCCATCATAGTTATTGTAGCGTAGTTCATTTTCAATATTATTATGTAATGGAAGGAATTAAACGTATAATTTATTAACAAATTTAATTATACTATACTGAATATTAATATTGAGATAAATGGATTAATGATCACTCATACTATTGACTACAAACTAAATTCATTTTGGACTCTAGTACTGAATATTGACAAAAAATAAAACTTCAACTTAAATAATTAATTAATTTTATAACATGATTACAATTGATATAAATGGAGTAATAAAAATATAAAATATTATCATTTATTTGTAAAATTAATATAATTTTATTATTTATGAATATAAATTATATACGTGAGGAATCAGACTCAAGGTAATGGACTTCGTCTTTATGTCCTTTAATTACAACATCTTTTGTGGTTATACACACACTTTTTGTATGAGGTGTATGTATAGCCGTGTTTACATATAATATAATGAATTTATTTTATTATAATTCTATTTGTATTTTGTAAAAAAAATTCGTTCGTGGGGTTTTTGTTTTGAATGTTTAAAGTGTAATGGACACATTAAATGTTTACGGTTTTAAGTTTTCTAAATGTAAAAATTCTTGATATTATTTTATATGTTAACTGATGTGGATATTATAATATTTTAAAGGAACTTTTATTAATATTTTTAGTTTCAGTATAAGGTTTCCAAATAATAATATTTTTATGTTTCTTTCTATGGAATCATTGACTTCTTTTAAAAACAAAAAAAGGAATATTCTTTTTGATGTATACGGCGATAATAACAAATATGTCGTTGTGACCATTAATTATATTTTGTTTCATCTACACATATTGATGTTTTTATAATAAAATAAACCCATAATTTCTATTTCTGGTTATTTTATATATATTTATTTTGAAAAGGTTTTATTTATTTCTATAACGTTTAAGTTTTTCTCATGATTGAAAATGAAATTTTATGATTGAGAAGTTGAAATTTTCAATCATTTATATGTTATGATTATAAATATATACTTTTACATTTGATGTATGGTAATGTGATAAACCTAGGACGGGTGGTTCCATGATAAACCATATATTGGATGTTATATTATAATCTCTAATTCATTGGCTATGGATGATGGTTTTATTGCTATTCTATTTATAAGAGTTCCATGTATATAAGTTGACCACATGGTTATTCCATTTATAAGAGAGATAATATTAATTTTGAACCAATATAATTTAATGTTTTTCTATTATTTTTATGTTTTTTATGGTAAAATTTTTGTTACTAAAAATTATGAAATAATATTCTTTTTAAAGGAAATTATTTACAACGTATTAGGTGTTAAAAGTATTTCTTATTTATATATATTTAATTGGTTTTAATGTTCATAAATTGACTAATAGTTTAATTATATTTATATCCATTATTAATTATTTTATTCTCATACCACGTTTTTGAATATGTTTCCATGATTTAAGGATGTGTATGTTTTTGGAAATGTGATGATGAATTTCATGATGATTTTTCATAAAAGTGATCTCGTTTTACTTTAAATGATTTAAAAAATGGGTAAATGAGTACTGTTTGGAAGTATTCACATTGGGTTGTTCTAGTTTTGTTATTTATGTGTTATGTCCTAATTCTAAAAATCTCTAGACCTATAAATGTTCTCAGTTAGAATGAAAGTAAAATTATAAACCTAAGTAAAAGATTATGTAATGTTTTAAGTCCCAATCCTTATTGTTTGTATCAAATAAATGTTTTGGACAACATTATAGGTTACGATAGTGTTAATGTTGGTCTCTTAGAATATTTAAATATATTTTTAAGTTTATATGATGTAGTATTTTATGATTAGATTATTGATTCATCGAAGATATGTCTGTTTGTAATGGTTTCTAATATAGGATACATGCAAGTTGTGGTAGGAATTCATCAAGAAGAAGAAATACTTTCGAATCAGCATCTAGAGATGTTTGTAATCAGAACTGGATCGCTTGATGTAGTGAAATTTCGGTTGAAAAAATCTACAAATGTTGGTGGTATGAATTGTATAGAAGAACATGATATATAACAATGTAATATGTTTATAGTAGAAAATTTTATCCAGGAAAATTCCCAGTCATTCAATGATTCATATGACCATGTTTTAGAGGAAGGATAGAATTAATCCCTAGAGAATATATTTCATGTTATGGGCTATTTAGATATTGAAAAGGTAACTATTTCAATTTATCATTTTGATGGTGAAGACGACCAGTAGTGGTCAATAATTAAAATTATTTCAAAATGTGAATTGATTGATGACATAGAATGGGATGAATTAATGAAAATATTTCATTATAAATATTTTCATAAGGATTTTGGACTTAGTATGAGGAAATCATAGAATTAAGTCAAATAGAGGATGATTAAATGCTTTATTTGAAGAAAAATTCATTAGTTTAGAAATTAAGTCTCAAATTTTATCCGATATTTTAATAGTAAGATAAATAAATTTTACTCTGTCATGAAGCCAAGATATTGAATGGTATTTGATTCTTGCGAGTTCAGTAGATATGAGAAACTATTTCTATGCTTTTAGGATGTCAAAATAGAGTATTCTAATGATCATATGTTCCATGAAAAAAAATAAAAGGTCCGGTTGGAATGAAATAGGAAAGGATTCATCAATTATGATTAATGGTAAGAAAATAATTCCCATATTGTATGAATTATGGAAAAATTAATCATAGAAATTATTGTTCGAATAGGGGGAAGTGATTCTGATGTAGTATTCTTGGTCATATGATTTGTGACCGAAATGTAGAAAATAAAAAAAATTAAAGTGAAGCCAATTGAAAAAATTTATTAGTTGTAATGATTTAGGATATTATAGTGACATGTGTCCAAATTTACTTACTCTATGTGTAAATCATCCTTATCAGAAATAAAAATATGTGGGAAAATATTTTTCTACTATTGAAGTTGATTTTGATACATCCGAGGAAGTGATGGAATCTATAAAAGTATTAGAAATTATATATGGTAATCTCTATGCTGAAAATTTTATAAACTACTTCTGATGTTTTAAGTAGTGTGATCATATAATGACTATGAAATTTTGGGTAATGTTTATTTGGGTTTATGTCTATATAAGGCATTAGATTAATATAATGTATACCTTTACATTTGTACATGTGTTTTAAGGTACTAATAGACTTTTGGGTTTATAAAATCATTAGTGATTAATGTTATTTATTGGGATTTTCATCATATGTGCATAAAATGGTGCTTATGAAATGGAAATATATAATGTATGTATATTTCCTTATATTCATAGTAAGTAAAGTATTTCCTCAACAGTCTGAGAATGATCTTAAAACAAAAAAGTTATATTTTTACATTTCTTACTAAGAAATCAATTACCTTTTAACCCATAAAAAATATATCATTTTGTGATTATTAACTTTCTCATGGAAATATTATCTATCACTATCCCTCATAACATTTTGTTTTATAGCTTTGTCACACGCGTCGTTTCTAATTTATTTATTTTATTAATTTTCTTTACGTCAGGTAGTTCGGGTCCAAACCTGACTTAAGATTTGAATTCATTATGTTTTGGCCTTATTTGTGTCCAACGCAACACTGTCGAAGCTGTGCGGCCTCACTTGAGTTGTCGGGCAGCTCCGCCCGGTTCACCGCACACCTTGCCGATGATTAATTAATGAAATAAAATGAATTAAATTTTTTTTAAATAATAATCTTAATAATGTCATTTGAGATTATTTTTATTATTATTATTGTTATTGTTATTTCTATTTTATTATACTACAATTACTATTGTTTTGTTAATTTTACTATTATTATTATTATGCTAATTATTATCATTATTATTATTATTATTACCACTTGTTTTGTTTATGAGTTTTGTTTAGTTTTATTTTTAATTGAATTTTGTTTTAAGTTTTTATTTAGTTATATTTATATTGTTTTTTTCTCATTCATTTTTTTCCTTTCCCTATTGCATCGTGACCTAGCTCCACCCTTTCCCCATTTCTTTTTTTCTTCTTCTTAGTCCCGTCGAAACCTCCCCCCTTCTCCTAGGTTTTTCACCGCCTCCCTCTCCCCCTGTTTGGTGGCCTCCACCTATCGGAAACCCATGTCAAGGTAGTTTAGAGTTTTATAAATTGTTAAATTTTTAATTAAATGATATTTGTGGTGCAAATCATGTTTCGATAATATTATGTTGTGTGTTTGGTTCTTAATTGGAATTTTAAATAAAATCAAATTTATCGTTAGTGAAAACATTATTTCATCGTCTGTTAGCACTTGTGTTAAACTACTCAAACTGTTTCTTTTTAATTGATGGAAGTAGTGTGGATTGAACACTTGATGTGTCATTGTGTGTTTTTGGTTATGAAGGAAGGTTTGGTTGGTTTTGAGTGTAAATTCATGCTCTTCATTTCGAATTTTTTTTATTAAAAGTCTTTAAAAAATTTTAAATAGTTATTAATAATGCACGTTTTTTAATTGGTTGTGTAAGAAATGAAGATTGAGTTTTGGAACATTTTAGTATGCGTATTATTTCAAATGGATTTTGTGTGTGCGAATGGTGGTTTTTGGTGGGTGTGATGTCTTTCATGGTTTGAGTGTATGATTATGACATGTGGTATGAAATTTGAATTACTTGAGCACAAACAGGATGCCTGGGTACTAGGTGGGTGGACTAGACTAGTGTGCTAGTGATACGGGAGTGGCCTCGTCCCAGTTTCACTTAGCGGGATTGTCTCTTACAACACTAACTAAACATTGGATGACGGCTGGAGACCACTATGGTAGGAGGTGTTTTCTCTACCAGTGGCTCGTTCACGGTAATGTATGATATGGTTCACCGAGACATGAGGTTCTAGGGTCCAATTTCTCGCTAGTATCATTAGGGTCTCTCCCATGTATTGTGTTATTCCTTCGCTTTCTGCTCACCGTCGGCACATGGTGTGATGTTGGGGTTACAAAGAAAAGTTGTGCTCATGTGTACGTGTGTGTGTGTTCACTTGTGTGCATTCATGTGTGTGTGGGTGTGCGTGCGTGTGTGTAAGTAAATTTATGTTTTTCTCCTTTTAGAGAAGTTTCCCCTTAAAAACTATTTTCATTAAAATTATTCAAGACCTTCTTTATTTTTATTTTGTGAAATTCAGAATGTATTTTTCTTTAAATATTTATGTGTGGATCCTTTTCTTAGTGGCATCCTACTGGGCTTTTAGCTCACACCCTACATACACTCTTGGGTGTATGTAGATTCTGTTTCTTCTACATTCCAGGATGTGACTTCGTGCTCAGCGATGGTGGTTCAGGTTGCATTTGGTCATTTCATGCAGAGTGGTGCTGATGTGGCCTATCTTTTGCCGGGTGGTTTGAGTATGAGTTTTAGTTTCTGTTGTCGTCTTTTCTTTTAGTTCTTTGTTTGAGTTATATACTTTAAACATGTTCATAGTTTTAAGGCATGTTTGGTAGTATATTTGTCGTTTCAGTTTATTTATCTGGTTAGTTGTTTTTTGTCTTTTATTTCGGGTAAATCATTCCCATGTAATATTTGATACTCGGGCACTTGTGCCAGCCCGTGGGGATCGGGAACGCCCTTCGGGTTACGTCACGGACCGGGTCGGGCGCCGGGTCGGATGGCGACCCAGCCTGGTTCATGAAAAACTTCTATGTCCATGTTTTCCTATATGGAAGCATTATATTTTTATCTTCTGAGACATTCATACCTCCCGTTCTTTATTATATAGTGGATGTTTCATTTATCATTTTTCCTATGTGAGATTTTTACAAAAGAATTTTTAAAATCAAAACCCCTCATTTTTTCCAAAAATCACATTGTGATGATTTCATTTACTAAAGGGTGAGAATGTAATATCCCATGTTTTTAAATGGAAACCAAATGTTCAATAACACACATTATATGGAACATCAAACATAGATGAACTGCTATGTATTATTTTTTAATATGGTTTTTATAGTATAACCAGAAGAATGGTGGGAATGAAATGGATTAACTGAATCATGAAAATAGGGTTAATACATGTATATATAATTAATTATTTGGTGTTCAATTAATTATAAATAAAAAAGAAAACCATTTTCAATGTAAAATGAAGGGTTTTTCTGAAAATAAATTTAAATGTGAACCATTATGTTTTATAAAATTTAACTATCGAATAATCTTATTGAAATATATTATTTAAATATATATATATTATTTAATTAAATATAAAATGTTTATATTATGGGTTTTCAAGAAATGATATATGAAAAAAATCAAATTTTAAATATAAAAGATGTATGTTTCTTAAAAAAATATTTTATTATATTTTGATGGTGCAATTTTTTTAAAATATACATTCGTAGACACTATTATACATTATATTTGAAAAATTAAAATTATTAATTTATGGAAGAGTATAGAAATTATCTTTGATTTAATTTTTTAAATTTTTCTGATAATATTTATTTTATGTTGAATATTGAAAAAATAGTATATTTTATTGAAAACTACTTTTTTGTATGATTTATTTATATTGTTAGATTATATTATGGGCTGGTTTTTAATTTTTTTTACTGAAATAATTTATCATTTTATCAAATTATGTTAACTAGAATCAATGTTTCATTGAATTTGGATATAAAAACATATCAATTATTTGAATGTTTATACTTTAGAAACTCATTTCTTCATTCTATCAAGGTGATTAAATTTTATTTAATCCATATAAGTTTTATTTTTGGAAATATGTAAAATGGATTATCTTTTTTAATCCATGGATTGAAATTTAGTAAATATTACTCTTTTATTTTTGTCAATATGAATTGAATCTTTAATAATTTTTTTTATTACTAGTGATAATGGTAAATTTGGTAATTATGGGTAAAAAATATTATAAATATTTTAAAATTATTCCTAAAATTCTCCTAATTTTATTGGATGAGAATTATTTGTATATAAGCATTGAAGGATGGGTGATGAGACTATTTATGTCCTTTTACATGACAATATATCCTTTATAATATTGTATTCAATATAATGGATATTTTTTCACACTCTTATTTTTAACAAGTAAAAGAATATTAAAATGATTTTATATGAGTGATATTTCCATCTATAATATAATTATCATAATCACTAGGAAATCCTTTAGTAAATATATCTCATTTATTTTAGTTAATATGAATATTAACTCTAGTAATTTTTTATTACCAATTTTTAGGGAAGAACTGGTAATTGAGGATAAAAATAATATTATAAATATTATTATATTATCCCAAAACATCTCTTATTTTTATTTAATGAGTATTATGTTTATTTTATCATTAAAGGATATGTTATGAGACCATTTATGGATTTTTAAATAATAATATAATATTTATAATATTATATTCAATGGAAAAAAAATTATCCACACTCATGACGAAATATTTGATTGATTAACAAAAATTTCTATCAAATGATACTAAAAATATTAAAATAAATATTGTTTTAGGAAATTAATATCATTCACAGTTTTTCTGGAGGAATTTGAAATGATTTTGATGAGTTAACATATTTGGTTCTATGATATGCTGTTGTTATGTAAATTTTATAATGCAGAGTAAGGAATTTAGTCAAATTTCACTTAAATGAAAATTGAAATTAAATAATATTTTTTCAATTGGTAAAAAAATTTATAAAATTATAAAATCATTCTAGATTATTATTAAAAGTATTAAAATTTTATAAAATAATCACTGATTGATATTTTTTCAATATATAGTTATTAGAATAACCCTCAATGTGAAAATTACATGATCTCATTGTAAGAGTTAAATGGGGTAAAAGAAACAAAGAATGGAATTAAATAATCAAATATGGCAGATTTTAATTGATTGAATTTATTTTGACCCAAAAAAATCTAATAATTGAAATTAATCAGTTTTGAACTCTTTGTAAAAGAAAATTATTTAAAATTAATTTAATATTTTGAAGAATTCCAAGAGTTCTCTACCCTCTCATAAAAAAGTGTTCTCATTAATCATGACTCTTCACACTGAAAATACTATTTTTTCTTTAAATATCTTCCAAAATTCCTTTCTAGAATCCCTTACCACATTTTGGAGCACTTATTTTATGCAGAACACTCACCTTAGAGATGTTATGGTGATTATCAATAAAGATAGTTCGAAGAAGTTCTATTGTTTTAATAAAAAATAAATGTTTTATTTCTTCTTCCACAACAGAAAATATTTTTAATCTATGAGAAAATAATAAATAATGTATAATATATATACTTAGGTGTTATAATGTAAATATTATCAGCTAAATCCATATCTACATCCATAAAATAGGAAAATAATTAATCTTTCATCTGTACGGTAGACAACCACCTGACAATATGATATAATTATTTTTCTATCAAAATCTCCCATGACTAGTTTTAATAATGGAATTAATGTTTATATTAAATATTAATTAAATATTTATCATTTTTAAAAGGTTATATAGAATTTGTTTTCTTACATTTCTATGTACAGAAAAATGATAATGTCGTACATTTGTATGTTTTTTCTATCACCTCCATGAAGTGATGTGATTTTTTTCATCACCACATAACATGGATGATATTTATAATTATATTGAAATTACTAATATTATATTCATGATATTATTATAATTATTTAAATATAAACTAATAATTATCATATTTCCATAACGATTATTAAAAAATAGAAACCGTACTAATGCGTACACATGTCCTACCTTCTTCATTATTGTAACATAGTTTATTTTTCATATAAATTTTTAGTGGATTGATTAAAAAGTAGAATTTATTTATCAATGTTATTATTATGTCATAAATTTTAATTTTTTTTGGTGGACTAAAGAACAATTTTACTGTTAAAATCATGACAATGTCATTTTGGACTCATGT